>CM055098.1:34828317-35428317 GCA_029204225.1 Diphasiastrum complanatum
CATGGTCACACTACTTGCCTTGCAAATATCTCAAATACAATACTTTTTGGGCCCATTTTTAAACATACAAAATGAGCTTTCATGTTCAAAACCTAAGTCAACTATAAGTACTCTAGAACCTCTTATACTATTGGAGCATCAAGATCGGGTGCCACGGGTGTTACGCGTGTTTGGGTGTTACACGTGGTAGAGAAAGGGACTATCTAATCTAGACTGGACTCTTGGAATGTAATTTGCTTCATGGATGCATACCTGTTCTAAGCACCCACGTGCCTCCTTGTGCAATAGCCTCACCAAAACCCTTCCACACATTGCCTTTTATACAATTACAAATAATACATATATACATATATACAACTGGCCTGCTGGCATCAGAAAATCAGAAGCCCTTCACTCTTGGATTTTATCATGAGCCTTCAGATTTTGCCACGTGAAAATCTTAGAGTGGCAGTATGCCACGTGGCACAAATCCAGCCTATGTGATGTTAAACCTTTCTAACCACCAACTGGAAAATCTAAAAGTAAAAGGTTATCTAGTCTTATCTTCTCTCTCTCTCTCTCTCTCTCTCTCTCTCTCTCTCTCTCTCTCTCTCTCAACACTACTACAGTACACTCGCTTTAGCATCATCCATTAAGGATTTTGCAAAGCCGCAGCAGCAAAGTAATCTATTCAGCTGGGATTGATCCTTCAATCTGATTGCTTGCGATTGAGAAGCTCTTGCGAAGAATGCCATGGCTGTCTGTGCTGCAGCTACTGGAGCCCTCACACCATAGGTTGTTGCAGCTGCATACTTCACCATAGACAGCTGCTCAAATTCATCGCCATCGCAAAGATGGAATCAGAAAACTCTCTTGTGGGCAGTAGCAAATAAGATGTTGCTTCTGGAAAACGCCTTGAATGCTTGCTTTCAGCGCTGTTGGGATGCAAGGAATTAATCGAAATTTGTTGCAGATAAAGAGTCGGGGAGGCGCGAGCATCAGAGCGCTCTCTCTCTCAACTCACATTATCTCCTGAGCGCTCTCTCTCTAACGTTCCAGATTTCTCTCTTTCTAGAAATTTCTTCAACGTCTCTCTTTCTAGAAATTTCTTAAACTCGCACATCTGCTCCTCGTCTGCCCGGCGTCAAATGCATGCAGCTTTAAGGCATACGTGGCCCAATGAAAACAATGTAATCTCTCTTAGTTCCTAACTCATTTTCTGGTATATTATCGTTTGATACTGTTCAGATCCTAACCTACTTTACGAAAAAGAGAATTGCTTGTGAGAGGGAACAATTCAGTAAAGAAGCATTCTGCATAGAGGCAGCATATGAAATTGGGTTCTTTTTGTGAGCAAATACTCAAAAACAGTATTTATTTAGTCTCATACACTAGTCCGTCTGTGTGAGTATTTCTTGGATGCTGAATTTTGGTGCGGGCTGTCAGCTTTTGGTTAATTGTGTTGCCTGCATATCAAGATTGAAGTAGCTGTTGTGTTCTTACAAATTGATGTGAGCAACCATTGTGAGTTTGTGTTTGCTATAGTTTAGCACCGTTAGCAGTTGATCCTTCAAGCAGAAACTTGGCTCTAAGGAAGGCTGAAACTAAAAATATCCTGAATGGATATCAGCACGTGAATTTGCTGAGATTCATGGCGGCGCGCAGGCTCATAGACTGGAGCTGCCATGATTCACAGTCTCTAAATTCTGCAGCCCAGGTGACCAATTCATCAACCAAGCAACAATCATCAAACCAGGTCCCCAAGTTGAGCAGCCACCGTCCAGCACTAGAGCGTTGTCTTAGCCAGCTGCCAGGCAGGACCCCTGTGTTGCCCAGCAGAGTGATAAACCTTCGGTTAGAGGAATCTCAGCAGCTGAGAAACTACAGCATGGAAAGCTCACAACCATACGAAGACTTGAATCTGCCAAGCTCTACTAGGGATGATGTCATGAGAGGGAATCAGCAGATGATCTCAAAACCAAGGCCTCCTTCACCCCTAGGCTCATAGATGAGGAAATGCATGTGGCTTTTACATCATTTTTTCTCATCCATTGTCAATGAAAGTGATATATGTTTATTCTTTTTGGACCTTATGTAACATGTGCTTAATTATGTAAAGATAATCCTTTGGTGAGAAGCAAGTGCAATCATGTGGTGGTTGTCACTCCTAGGTGCATTTAAGCACTCAAATGAGTTTTATTTATGTATAAATTTTGATTCTTCTAAAATGCAATGTTTTTTTTATTTTTATTTTTGGATCATTCACATGCCATGCTTAAGACAAAGCTAAATTAATCACCTTACCTTGTTCTTGTTTCCTTCTTTCAAAATCAGCCTACTCCTTTCACATGGTTTGCTTCTTTTGGTTTCGTTGTTTTCATGGTGGACTAATATTTTTGCATGCTCTTTTCATGAGAGAGAGAGAGAGAGAGAGAGAGAGAGAGAGAGAGAGAGAGAGAGAGAGAGAGAGAGCCCATTGTCATTGGAATGGTCTTATTAGTTACTTTCACATTTTGTTTAACATAATTAAGATGGCCTAATTTTATGACTTTTATCGCGAGTCATTTTAAAGACATGAGTACTTAGAGGTACCTTTTCTTAATGGTTAAATTTGTCTTCACAAGTGACTCTCACGTATCTTTGTCATCTAATCCTCACATGCCTTTACCACCCAATCATATAACAGAATGTATTTGTGTTTTACGACCTAAATTTTCATAAGATGCCAAAAAAAAATAGGTGAGTTCACTTTTGAAATTCACAATATGCCAAAAAAAAGTAGGTGATTTTATTTTCAAAGTTCATAGTATCCCAAAAAAATCAGGTGAGGTCACTTTCACAATTCATCATGTGCACTTCAATGTTTTACATGCAACGTTATATTCATGGGTTCTAGCGAACAAGGATTGAACACATGCTTCCTTGAGAAATAAAAAAATTTCCCAAGTAAAAGTTTTACAGATTAGAGGAAGCCACTTTTAGAATCAAGATAAAAAAGCAGAGTCCCATCAAAACAAGAAATAGCAATTATTTTTTTATATTGATATTTTCACAAGGTTATAAACTCGATAGCATTTTTTTTACAATCGACACAAATTCTTACACTAAATTGTTATGCCAATACTTGTGCCTTTATGCTTGCTGAATTTAAGTAATGGAAAAACTATGTGGTTACATTTATTATGGCACATACCATCTTTCATGAAAATTCTTTTGCACAAGACACATGAAGCAAATATCCACGCACAATAGAAATGAGGTGGTGGCAGCCAAACAAAATTTCACGTGGATATAGGCGTCGAGTACAAAAAAGGGACACATTATGTTGGCACTTCTAATTCCTGGCCAGCGCAAAGTTAAAAGAACATGGATGTATATCTTGAGCCGCTTATTGACGCTTTGGAAGATTTGTGGAAGGGGATAAAAGCATATTACAATTCATGTCCGTTACATGAGAAGCAGTTTACACTACATGCCATTGTAATGTGGACAATGCATGACTATCCAGATTAAGTGAATGCTCAGGTAATCATTCAAACAATGTCTATCTTGTGTACATAAGAGTTTGTTTATAGTTACATACAACTAGTTTCTGGCATTTACATGATATACTACAATGGCTAGAATTATTCTTTGACATATACTTTTTTTAATAGTGATTGATAGTATTCATTTGTTGGGAAGGCTTTCAAACGGCTGGAAAAAATGCTTGAAGATACTCTTATAGTCAAAAAAAAGTTGTTTATGAAAATAATCGTAAATACTTGCATGAAGGCCATCCATTCAGAGACACTCATTGAAGAGGTTTTGGAGGAAGAGTTGAGAGAGAGATGCCTCCAAAGAGGATGTCTGTGGAAGATTGGCGAAAACTATGGGAGGAATCTCAAGCAAAGCCAGTCGATGGTATGAAAAGATTATCTATGTTTCATTGTTTGGAATATTATCTTTTGATTAATCACCTACTTGATCCCATTCACATATTTAAAAATGTGGGTGAATCTATATGGAAACACTTGATTGGTGAAGAACATACAATTGCTGCAAGGCACGATCTAAAAGAATCGAACACCGAATATTGGATAAAGGATGGTGAAGATCATGCCCCAACATTCACTAAGGAGGAGCTTCACCATGTGCGCTCCATTATTTATGACATTAGAACATCAACTAGTTTTGCCCATTCTCTTCGAACATCATTCACAGTGGATGGAAAGTTGCAAGGTCTCAAATCTCATGATTGGCTAAAGATGATTCAATTCATCTATCCATTGTCAATTCGCGGTTGCTTGTCAAAAGATATTTGTGAGACCATATACAAACTATCAATCATTGTCAAGTATTTACATGTACTTGGTGCATTTTTTTATTTAATATTGATTGACTGGAAATTCAAATAGACATAAAATGAATTGAATATGTTGCAGATGGATGTGTTTAAAAGAAATTTGTGAGCTGGATCTTCGCAAGAGACATGAGAATATGGTGGAGATTGTGTGCATGTTTGAGAGATATTTTCCGACTTCCATCATGGACTCGCAAGTGCATTTATTGGTGCACTTGGTTGAAGAAGTTTCTATTGCTGGTCCAATGCACACTAGGTATAAGTGCATAAATTTTGTTTTGCATGTGTATTTAAACTAAATCAATTGATACATGAACTCATTAAATAAAACACTTATTTTTAACCATTTGTGACATTTTAGGTGGATGTTCTTTATGGAAAGATACATGAAAGTCTTAAAAGATTTTGTGCGTCAAAAGGCAAGGCCTGAAGGTAGCATGTCAGAGGGATGGTTAGTACATGAGTCTTTCTTTTATGTTACTGAAATTTTGCACCAACTATATCCATCTGCTCCACTATTGTGGCATGATGAGAAAGCCGAAGAGGTAACAAGTGAAAACCCTGAGGAATGGGAAAGCTCCAACGAGAAAATTTTTACATTCATGCTTTATAATTGTGGAGTTATGGATAAATGGTTAGACCTATATGAAGAAGAGAAAAAAGAGAGGGCCTTGTCTAGAAAGTGCAAATGATAGAATAGAGGTAGACACATGGTTCACATGATGTTGAGCCATTGCCCAAGCAATGCACTATAGAGTGGATGCATGGCACACTACAAAAAGCAACAAAAAAGGGACAAAAAATATCAAACGCTGAATGGGACTTTGCAAGAGGATGCAAATGGAAGGTATTATTTTTAGATACCTTATTATTAGCATTCTTGTTTATAACAATATTTATTTAATCATTTTGAAACACCATGTTCATTCATAGTGATTATTTATGAGATTCATGTTTGTCATGTGGAAGTGCAAAATGTATAATGGTATATGGGCTTTTGGTTTCCGCTTTCGTGTTGAAAGGATTGATAACAAGAAATGCACACACGATTGTGGTGTAATAGCATCTTTCCAACAAGAAAGTCAAAGTATTGCACGAGATCGGAATCCCATCACAGGAGACATAGAATACGTAGGAACTATACAAAATGTTTATGATGTGTCATTTGGTGAAAGTGGACACTATTTTTTATTTGATGTGAAATGGTTCAAGGTAGCTTGTAGAGGGCCAAATGCAACCATAAGATCGGATCCAAGTGGATTTTTTCGATTGATTCATCAAAAACATTGAGCATGGAGTCCTTTGACACATTGATGTTGCCTCGTCACTGTGAGTAGGTGCACATGCTATGTTGTCATGTTTTTTGTTTTATTGCAAGTGATTTCAGCATTTGAGTTTTCGGTATGTTCTAAAATAGTAATTTTTGCAGGTATTTTTCCAACCAGATCAACTAAACAAGATATGGTGGTTTGTAGCTCGAGTTGAACCACGAGCACGGCGAGTATTTGAGGGTGCAAATGTTGAGAATGAAATGAAAAACCTTCATTTTAGCTATGAGATTGAGCTACCTAGAGATGTAGTAAATCTTCAAACCATACTTGAAGTACCCACTTCCATAGATGTTGAGAATGAAGAAACAAAACGTTTCTATTATCAAAGCTTTGCTAGCTTCCAGCTCTCAATTTGACAAAAAGACACGAAGAGAAAATGTTTGTGAATATCACGACAAGACATGAAATGAAAATATTTGCGACACAAAATCCTTCGCGCTCCAAAGAAACCAAGAAGATCCACCAAGTACCATGAAGTACAAATCCTTGATCTGATATGGTGACATCAGCGAAAGAGCTTTAGGACGTGGCTAATTCAACACTCTTGTAATCCATGCATATACAAAAAGACGAAAAATACAGAATACATGTCTGCTTGTGAGCGAGGAAATTTTGTAAGAGGATCAATAGATCCAAGAAGTCCACTAGTAAGTGAGATATTATTCTTGGGAGAACGTTGTTTCTCTCAATGCATTGTGTGGGTCTGTCACACAGTGCTCGAAATCAAGAGGATTAATAGATGATATTGTAGCAATTATGCACATATTATTCTGAATTTTGTTTGATCTTGAATGAATTGTTGTCTACTATTATTTGTGTATCTCATTTACTTGTTTAATCAATTCCGCACACTGGTTCAACCTTGTTGAATGTTGTATTATTCTATAACGTAAATCAGCAGTGTCTGTCTACATTCTGGAGGATTGTAGGAATGATATAACATGCAATGGACTCCATCCGAATTGATTTTGTTTGTGAATGTTTTTGCTTCGCGTTTCGTGTCGTTTCGCTTCGTGATTACTTCGCTTCAGCAATATCAATATCAATATCAGAGCTCGTTCAAGTTTCGCTTCGTCTAGTTTCATTTCGTTTCGTTACAGAGCCTTGATCTTTGCACAATTTTTCCATTCAAATCTTTCCATCAGTGATATCAAAGCCAGTCATAGTCTGACACAGCCACAAAGCTATCAGATCCAGGAGGCTAAGTATTCAAGACAAAGAACCATTAACAAGTGAGAACACAATTCACAACAATGGCTTCAATTAGCAGTATACAATCAAAAATCTGTACAATCCTCGACTCATTAGAATCTACTTCCTAGTATTGAAGGTTAAGATCTCGCTTATACTAAAGGGAGAAGGATTTTTTCTTGGGTAGATGGCATCGAAGAGATGCCTACAACAATAGGCAAACTCTTGACCTGGCTACACTCTCTAAAGAAAAAGAGATGTGGGATACTGTACTCACAAGATTTCAAACAAAATCACACAATCAGATCATGCTATCTAATGATCAACTGACAAATCTGCAATGGGATGGCAAAGACCTCACTTCCTTTATTAGGAAGATAAAGGATCTATTCCTTTCATTACACAATTCTGGAGTAGAAAATGCAGTATCATCAGAGAAGCAGCTTACCTATCTGTTGAGAGCTTTACCAAGATCTTTCCAAACAACCAGAACGCTACTAGAAAAGGATCCTACTATGACACTCGAAAAGGCAGTTGTCGAGATTCGAGAAGAAGTCGAAGCTCGAGAGCATCTTGATCACAAGGATGCTTCTGACCAAGCCCTCTACAACAACAAAGAAAAGACAAGGAAGCAATTCAAGCCTAAGAGGGAGTCAAATCGAAAGCAGGATCGAGACCAGCAAACAGAAGGAGCTAGCAAAGGCAAATAGAAGAATAAAAAAAGGTCGAAACAGCAGAGTGGAAACAAGAAGACATGCGTGAGATGCAAACCCGAAGGACATACTATCGATTCATGTTGGCTAAACCCAATAATTGACTGTATTCACTGTTATAAGAAGGGTCATGCAGCCATGGACTGTCGCCGGAACCCAAGAAACAAACAAACTCAAAGCAGACATGAGAAAAAGAATTGTTCGTCCTATGTCGAGGAGCCAGAGAGCTCGAAGATGGGCAAAGAAACATCGAATCACAAAAATTCGACCGCCTACATTTGTGCAGACACGTGTGCAGTATCAACACTTGACACACAGGAGGTAATCCTCTTCGTTACATCAAGACGGATCATGTCTGATTTTTGAAGTGCAGATCCATCATGATTTATCATTCTTGGAGATGGATCAAAGCATCAAGTGAATGGCATTGGTTCACTATGGATCAACACTAACGGCAAATATAGATGACTCGAAGATGTTCTGTTCGTGTCTACACTATAGCAGGACTTGCTATCAGTGGCAAGAATAGCTGATGCGGAGATGCGTGTAACGTTCTCAGACAAAGCATGCAATGTTGTTGATTTAAGCACCAGTACACTTATCATTCAAGGTAGAAGAAAAGGCAACATGTATCACTTGAAGGTACACCTACCTAAAAACCAAGTGCATCAAACCCATGATGATTCATCAGATATTCTATGGCACAAGAGACTATGCCATATGAATTCAATGGCACTATATCAAGCAAGCCATCATGGAGCAATCACAGGGGTGAGCATCTTGAATGCAACCAGTTCGATGACCTGTGATGCATGTATGAAGGGTAAGATGTCACATACTCCTTTTGTCAAGGACTCCCAAAGATTCTAGAGCTTGTACATTCAGACATCTATGGACCTTTCAACGTGATCTCAGTAGGAGGCTCAAAATATTATATCACCTTTATTGATGATAACAGTAAGTTTTTCAGAGTCTACTCCATTCACAATAAATCAGAAGCATTTGACAAATTCACAAAGTATGTGAATTGGGCAGAAAGATGCATAGGAAATAAGGTGATTAGAATAGATCGGGGTGGAGAATACATCTCAAACCAATTCACTGATTTCTGCAATGATTGTGGAATCATTCACAGAAGAACTGCATCTTATACACCATCGCAGCACAACGATGTTGCAAAAAATTTGCTGGAAAATTGACAAATGACGTCTTTGACCACTTTCCAATCCGAGCTATGGATTGAAAGTTATGCCAAATTGAAGATTTTAGTCTTAATATGGCTCACAACTGACCTTAAGCTTGACAAATGGCAATTATTGCCAAACTGCCATTTTTGAAAATTTTTAGCATTGCACACAGATCTCCAATTTCAAAGATTTTTATATCAACTCGTAGCCCTTTGTACCAGCATAGCTCCTGTCTAATCAGATCCCAAAATCAGTCTCTCTTGCTAGGTCAAAACATCACTCTGTTTTTTTGCTTATATGCAAAAAAACCACCAGTGGACAGGCCTTAAAGAGGAAGGGACAGTCCTCAACTTAAAGTCATAATAGTTGGGACCCTTCAAGATGAAGTTTCTTTATGAAGAATGTAATTTCTCTGCTCTTCAATCCTTTGTTGAGCAAACTTCAAGAACTACAAAACTTTAAAAAATAAAGTTTGAGGGCCCAACGAATGATGGTCGTTGATCTGCATCCAAGATTGGATGTTCTCCACCGTTAGACTACCCTAATCAAAATCCGACGACCTGAAGCAACTTGGAACCCCAAAATCTGGACTTAGATGCACAAAACACTCTTATACGCTATGTCCCTACTCGCATTGGGCGCGCAAAAAACATGCGCGACCAGGAAGCCAGCGACCTGTGGGGGGAGAGAGAGAGAGAGAGAGAGAGAGAGAGAGAGAGAGAGAGAGAGAGAGAGAGAGAGAGAGAGAGAGAGAGAGAGAGAGAGAGAGAGAGAGAGAGAGAGAGAGAGAGAGAGAGAGAGAGAGAGAGAGAGAGAGAGAGAGAGAGAGAGAGAGAGAACTACCTATGGCAATTCGGATCCAGCACCTTAATCCCAGTGCGGTTGTCCATGAACCTCTGGCACTTTGTTAACAGTACAGGGCGCCCTCCTTTCAGCCTTTTACAACATCAAAAAGTGTTGTCTACAGCTAAAGATCAATGATTTTGCACATGTAAGCCCTTACTTGAGAAAACAGCTTGCTTTGGACTTTCTTCCACCAAACACTGTGTTTTTCTTTGCAAGTTTGAGTTCCTTCAAGGTTAATGTGCTTCTCAGTGCTTGACTATAGCTTCCAGCACTCAGAATGATTTGAAAATGAGGTAAGTAGATTTGTTACTACTTCACACTCTCTTAAGTTGCAAAATGCTCAAATGTTCACCAAACTGATCCTAGTTAGTTGCCAATGGTTTCCCACTACTGTAGTTGCCTCCTTATCCTCTGAATAAACTCTTTAAAGAGTTTTCAAGCACTTCCTACCATGCTTCAATGCCTGCAATCTGCTCAAGAGACTGTTTTCATCAACATTGTAAGTTTTCTTGCTTTCTCCTCCTGTGAAGGACTATCTCACCTCAGTACGGAGCCAATGACAAGCTGGACCCAGTAGTCAGGCACTCAGGATCAGAGTAGCTTTGATACCATGTCAAGAATCTAATAAGCACTCGCAATCATTCATCATAAGCAATCACCATAAGGAGGGAGAAGAGCACACAATCATTGTATATCACTAACTAAAGGAGAGTACAAAGATAACCTTGAGAGAGAGAGAGAGAGAGAGAGAGAGAGAGAGAGAGAGAGAGAGAGAGAGAGAGAGAGAGAGAGAGAGAGAGAGAGAGAGAGAGAGAGAGAGAGAGAGAGAGAGAGAGAGAGAAACAACTAGGAGTTGACTACTAAATAGCCTACAGCTAATTACAGTTGGTAATAGCTGGAAACAGTAAAGTAAACAGTAAATTGTAAGTTTATCATTGCTTTCTAACACTCATAACTAAGTAAACAAGATGAGGACACTCTTACAAATATAATGAATTGGAATATAATTCACTTTAGAAAAATATTTATTAACTAATTCCATTTCATCAACAAGCAAAAAAAAAAAGTCGCATGGATAATCCACGCGTGGATAGCATTAACATGGAATCAGAATATGATCCCGGACCAGTGAAGTCATTGAGATAATTGAATTTGAGTGTAAATGCCAAGCTTTCCTCCCAAACAGTTGCCGGAATTTCAAAATTCAATTCGCGTGGATTATCCATGCATGGATAATCCACGCTCATAAATTTTTCGGCGTCGTGTCAGAAAAACATCGGTGGACTTGCCAGAGGTGTGTTCAAATTTTTTTTGGCATGGATAATCCACGTGTGGATGTTCCACGCAAACAAAATTTCGAAAAATCGGCTAAGTGTCTGGTGTCGCGTGGATACCCCGCATGAATGAACATGGAGTTTTCTAGTTGTGTTGCCTCTTATGTTTTATGCATGTGTTTATTCATGAGCTAAGAACATGTTTAGTCACAATGTATCTATGGTACATTTGTAGCATGCTAGAGAATTTTGAAAAAAAAAAAAAACCCTCCAATCTTTTAGAATGAAGGCATGCCACATAGCAATGGTAGTTTGTCTTTTTAAACTTATTAATCGCACAATCGGGTGGCACTTGAATGTGGTAAAATTTGTTTGTTACTTGCTAAAGTGGCAAAAACATTTTGCTTTCTGGTGGCACAAAAATATCGCAAATCTTTCATTTACACAATGACTTGCCACTATAATGTGGCATGCTGAGGTGCCAAATAATGTAGCAAATTTTTTTTGCCACATTGATGTGCCACAAAATGCATCCACACCCACAAACAAATTTCAAAAACAAATTGTTGCAAAAGTCCACACGTGGCACATTGATGTGACTAAAAAATACATGACAATTGTGTTGCGACATGTTGTGGCACATCAAGAAGCCACATAAAAGTGGCAAATACTTCACATTTTCTTGGCTCATTCATGTGTCCCATAAATGTGGTCAAAGAACTTGCTATTCTTAGCAGGAAAAAATAAGTAAATTGGCTATATTAAGTTTTTTATTGGTTGTGTTGAAAGATACACCAAGACATAAGCCAAGAATTATCCATCCGATTCAAAATTCAGTAGCCAGCAATGGGGGGCACTCTAGTAGAAAAGTGTGCTAGTCTAGAAGACAATTGTGAGCCAAGTAATAGGAAATGCCAAAGGAAACATAATTAGATTTGAGTTATCCTTTCAAATCCATTATGTTCATGGAAAATAGCTCCTATTGCACCAAGAAGACCTTGAGACAAAGGACCTAATTCCAATTACAACTGGCCTCAACCACGAGTACCCATGGATATCTTAATTATATGGTTATGACCCCTTGTGTATACTCTTTTGATCATTACGTCAATTGGAGACTAGGTTTAGTGTTTCCTATGGGGAGACAAAACCACATGCAAGCATAAGAGGCTAAAGAAGAACATGCAGGTGAGGTGGTGGGGTATGGAGAGACTCTATAATTAGGGCCCCAACCTCCTCAATTCTACATTCCTAACTTGAGTCATTGATGTTTGATTTAGTGTGAGTTCCTATAGTCCGTTGGTCATCACTATTAAGTAGGTTTGTAGTAGTATGGGATGCGAGGACATAATTGTGGATTGAGTGTAGTTTCCTCTCAAAAGCTTTGGGGTGGATGTATTGATTATGTGAAAAATGGTCAAAATCTATCTTGGTTAAGTTTATGATTTTATGTTTTTTGAGTACATTTCACATGTGTGGAGCATGTTTCCACATGTGTAAAATAGTTAGAATAGTCTATAGTCTTGACTTTAGGGGTATCATAAAGATTGCTAGTCAAGCATCTTGGTGTCACTAGGTGATAGGGCCAATTTTGGCTTTAGAGGTCAAATGGTCAAGTACACATGTTTTGTCATGATTAGGCCAAAATTCAACTGTCATGTAACTTGAGCTAGTTAGGTTGCTTACACATGTCGTGTTTAGGTTTGATGAGTGATGCAACCTATGTGGTGGCAAAAGTCATAGGCTCCAATCATAAGAGAGAGATGTGTTGGAAGGGTCCAATCAAAAGTGAGGGATGTTGCATCATACATCCAATAGGATTAGAGAGGCTATGTTTAAGGGGTCCAATAGGAACTAATCTTGGATCTCAACGAATTTCTATATGTACTTTCATTTCCTTCATTAATGTATGAGAGATTTATGAGTTTTTGAGTCAATTTGGAGATTTCCCAATTTTGCTTGTATTGTCTTCTCTCTCTAAATGAGCCCAAAAGTGGTATTTTCTCTCTCTACTCGAGGAGAGGAGCTTTTTGGGATTTAGTTCATTTCATGAAGTCTTACACACGTGTGAAACACCTTTTGGTAATGAATGGATGCATGTAGGATGGTCTTTTTGCCTTAGATCTTGTCATTGATCTTGGATTTCAATCAATAGGTGATCTATAGTGCATGAGCCAAGCTAAGGAGATCAATTTCACACATTAGGACATTCCCACATGTGTGAATTTTCACATGGTATTAGAGCCTACCTAAGTATTTGATGCATGTTTCATCCAAAGTTTCAAAAATTTCATGAAAATCAAGTTGTAGAGAGTGTTGATTGCATCTCCCATGCTATCTCAAGGAAATTTGGATCAAGAGGATTCATTATCATAATGATTGAATCATTTCAGGTACTGTATGGAATTCAGTGCTTAGGCATGTGTGAAGAACAGCCAAGTTCATTTGGAAAGTTCTCTTCCAAGTTAGATCCAAATCTGATGTTAGATAGCTTGTTTGAAAGCTAGTTTTGTCTAGTTTTTGTAGCAATTTGTTTCAATCCATTTGGTATTGCATCTATAGTTTCTAGTGAAATTGTTGGAAAACCAGAGATACCGACATCCATGAATATTGACCTACTTCTTTAGTTGCCAATAAAATGCCAACAAATTGATTTTATGTCAAAATTTTAGAACCCTACTTTCGATGTTCAGAAAAGCCGAAAAAGTATAGGAATGGAATCGACATCCTTTTTCATATTTAGTATTTTGGTTGGTTCTTACCTAATTGCAAAAAAATTTAGGACTTCAAATCTTTTGGTTTCTATGGTAAAAGACAACCATAAATATGCTTATTTAACTTTTGTAAAATAAACATATTATATAGTATATGTATGAATAGTATACAAAATTAAAAATTAATTGCATTCCTAATGTGGATACACATTCCATACGAATATTCTCTATCAACACCTTGCCACTATATTAGACCTTTTCTAAAGTTTGGGCCATGAGATAAACATGTCTTACGTTTACAAGACAATGAAACAATTATGTTCTTTCATTGTAAGGCACTTAGGAGCTAGTCCTCTTTTTATTCAGCCTTTTAAAATGTACTATGTTATTAGAATAGGTCCTAATTAATGACAATGTTTCGACTTAATGTTCAAGCCATTTTAACTTTGTAACTTGATCATGGTTGTTGCATATTTTTCTTGCGAGTAACAAAGCTACACAAAAAGGTTTCTAATTTCAAAAAATAACAAAACAAAACATGTATAATGAATAACATGTTCAAGTCTTGTAAGAGCTATCCTGAGTAGATAAGTAAATGTAGAAAAGAATATTCATGCAACAACCACCAAATCAAAGGGATTAAGCCTACATGCGCCCATCCACAAGAAGAAAATGTGTCAAAACATACTCTTATGGGAAGTTTATGTATTAACACTAGATTCCATTTGCCTCCCATCTCACAATCAAGTAGTCTATTTAGAGCATGATAATTTAGCTCTAACCCCTTCATGAGTTTACTTAATAAACAAAATTACATAGTCGACAACTATTTGTCAACAAATAAGGGAATCAAATTCTCGCAAGTGTTAGTGAAATTATGCAACATCCCCTAGCATTGATATACACCACAGGTAACTATAATATCATCAAAGTAAGGAAGTCAAGAATTAGAATAAGTATATTAGAACCTAGTCCAAGAAATTTAAATGTTTTCTTGAGTGTAGTGACATGGGGATAACCATGGCCCATTTTTAAATTTTTCACACAAAAATATCTTATTTCCTCTGTTCTTATAACACCAATCGCGACCATTGAAGAGTCACGATGTGTATTGGATCACTTGTACACTAATAACTTTATTCAAGACTATCAAAGTATAGCACAAATTTTACATAGGGATTGTTTTGTGCACTCATAAAGGAAATTAAATAAAGGAGCTGTGGAAGCAAAAGACCATGGATGAGAAACAACAATTGTACATGTATTCTTATGTCCGTGTGATGTAAGTCACATAAACAGATTATGTTCAATCGCGCTAAGAAGCGACACAAAAATCTTCACGACACTTTTCGACCTTCACGCTCCAAAGGATCAGGAAGATCATACAAGTACCATGAAGTACAAATCTCTGATTTGATATGATGATGTCAATGGAAGAGCGATAGGACGTGCCTAACCCACCATTCTTGTAAACTATGATTAGTTATAGATTGTTTTATCTATCTGATCAAATATGCTACTCTGAATGTATGCATTTACTAGATGTATAGAATACGTACAATAGCAGATAGAAAATATACAAAAACGACGTCCGCTTGTGAGGAGACGTAAGCAGGATCTACAGAGATCCAAGTAGTCCGCTAGTAAGCGAGACACTGCTCGTGGGAGAACGCCGCTTCTCTCATGCCGATGCGCTATGTGGGTCTCTCACACAGTGCTTGAAATCAAGAGGATCAATAGATGATATTGTAGCTGTTACGCACATATCACTCTAAATCTTGTCTGATCTTGAATAAATTGTTGTGCTATTGTTCGTGTCTCTCATTTACTTGTTTTATCTATTCCACACACTGGTTCAATTTTGTTGAATGTTGTATTAATCTGTAACGTAGATCAACAGTGTCTCTCTACTTTCTGGAAGATTGTAGGAATGACATAGCAGGTAGTGAGTGTGTGTGTAGATATATACATGTACAGGACATAAAATAACATAGAATTCATTAGAGATGCTGCCCTACAACAAAGTATATGCAAACAAAACTTGAGAAAAGATTTAAAAGGGGGGGGGGGGGGGGTCGCCCTCCGAGGCCATTTTGTTGGAGAAGGGCCTCGGATGAGGGAGGTAGCCTGAGGCGAAAGGCCCTTCCCACGGCCGAGGAGGTGACCTTCTGCGGCGCGAAAACTTTGTTTATTTTTTTCCCCTCCTTTTCCTTTGCCATAATTTTGTTTTGTTTGCATACACCTTCCGCATCTTGAAGGTGCATGTAAAGGATTTTGGAGAAAAAAAAAGAGGCTCAAAGATTAAGTTCTGTGAGGCACCTCCTTTTTCTTTATGAAAAAAACAAAAAAGGATTCTACGGGGGGTGGAAGGCCCTGATCGAGGGCCTTCCTTGCAGGGAGGGCCCTTGCCTGAGGGCGGGATCCCGAGGGCAGGGCCTCGACCTGCAAGGAAGGGCTGAGGTGTCGGGACAACGTAATGCCAATGTGCGAAGGTAAATCAATTAGTTTTTTTTTTTGCCCTACGGTACGATACGACCGCATGTGTGGACTTTTTTTTTTTTTTTTTTTTTCGCTTTTATATTGCAATTTTTTTTTATGTTTTTTGTTTTTCCTGTGGAATGTGCATGTGGACAGCCAATGAGGGGCTGTCACATAGCACATGCACATTCCGATGCTATGTGCTATGTGTCAACATTTGATTGGTTGATTATAGCATAATGATCATTTAAAATTCTGGTTCTAAAATCCACATGAACATTGTGTTGGAGGGGGTGCCTCCAAAATACAAAGGAAAGCTGAGCACTTGGAATTACGTAGTTAAAATGATGAGTAAGGAGGCCGCTATACACACGTAATTGCATTAGGCAATGCCTTAACATTGGACCATTTCAAATGTGCATTTGCATCAGCATAACGTATAAGAGCACTATCTAAGGAATGTGTAAGGGAGATTAGCCAATTTTTAAGCATTCTTTCACACATAAATAGGAGTAGCACATGGCTTCATAGGTGGTGTTGCCAAAGACTAATCATTTGTGTGTGGTGGTATTGGCAAATAAAGCATGCCTAGATTGAATTATACACCAAAATAGATGGCATGTTTCAGTTCGTCTTCATTAGAAGCACCAATTATTCGTAGCAAAGCAAAAGAAAGCAGTAAAGTCTGCATAAATGTATCTCATCAATGGCTACAGAACAAAGTACAGCTTAATGCTGCGTGCATTTAATACGAAATCAATTTGAAATAGTAACCCTCGGAAGTCAAGCAGAATTTGAAATGGTAGTCAACCAGAAAGCAACCATGTACATTGTATTCTAGGCAAAAGATGCTGACAAAGATATATGAAATACTACTTCTAAACTCTAAACTTAGCGAGATTCTGTAAAATGCACACTTTCATAGAGATATCAGACGAAGCCAGGCACCAGACTGGGAAAAGTTCCCTCTAATTAAAGATCAAGCACTCATTAATGAGGCCCGGTAGTAGCACTCGCATAGTTATGAAATTTAAGCACCAATTCTCCAGATGTAACCAGCATGTGACGTATATTAGCAGAGTAGAGAATCAGAGGGCGTGGAATTAGTCTCGAATACTCAGTTCCAATCGGAAAAACAGCTAGGAACCATTATTACCTCAAGCTCAAATGTGGGACAGAAGAAGCCATCATTGAATATGATAATCCTTCTTTGCTAACCAAAAGTAAACCCTTATATCTGAAGCAAAAAGAGGTAGAAAAAGGAGACCACATAAACCCTACCAAACCAAAACCCAACGAAATGAATCTAAGGGTAAAGAATACATTGACTCTCACCTCATGATCTTTTTTGATGGTGTATCTTCCATGTCCTGAATTTAGGGTTAAAGAAAAACTCATCAACATCATATAGAAGAACATAAGTATTTTGCCTCTCTTTCATCTCCTTTACAACCCATCCTTCATCTCGGAGTCTTTCACGTGGGGTAGCGAGTTGCTTTTACTTGGACATCCATGGATTACACAGCTCTACTTCTCTTATTACATTTCCTATTACTTTGCTAGCAATTATTTGCCACTTCGATGTGGCACGCCAACGTGCCACATATATCTAGCGAAATCTTTTTGCCACTTTTTTCAGCTAGCAAACAAGTTTTGCCATACCCATGTGTCACACCTATGTGCCAGAAACGAGTAAGGAAAGCAATTTAGAACCTTTATGTGGCACACTTTTGTTCTAGAAGCCTCCACATAGTCTTTGCCAAATGTTTCCAACATGAGAGTGTATCACATGAAAGCACAAAAGAAGTTGTTAGCTTTAAAGAAGGCATACCACATAATTGTGGCAAAAAAATTCACCACATTATTGCAGCACCATAGAAAGGTCACGGGAAAGATGTTGCCACTTTTCAATGTCACATTTCACATGCCATAGAAATGTTGCAAAACTACTTTTGATATGAAAATGTGGCAAGTTACATGCCACAAGAATTTGAAAAAACAATAACCACGTACCACGTAAGTCTGACACATTAGTGCACCACACAACCAATGCTCATTGTTAATAATGGACGAACAATATACCCACCTAACACTTGTATATAGAGTCTACTATCTACACTAGATCAAGGGTAACAAATGGAATATAATTTCTGTCTTAAAATTGTGTGCCCTTCAACCTTACAAGAATTCTCTCTCTCTCTCTCTCTCTCTCTCTCTCTCTCTCTCTCTCTCTCTCTCTCTCTCTCTCTCTCTCTCTCTCTCTCTCTCTCTCTCTCTCTCTCTCTCTCTCTCTCTCTCTCTCTCTCTCTCTCTCTCTCCCCCCCCCCCCTATGGAAATATATATAAGTAGCTTATTCTCCTAGGGAAATATATATAAGTAGCTTATTGTTGCACAAAAAAGAGGAGTACCAATTTGCCAATGATAACATAGGAGTTCTACGATCTTTTCTAGTTCAGAAATAGGGCACATGCATATATTAATCTATCTATTTTTTAGTGGAAGAAAAGTGAATATTTCACATAAATGCCCTAGTTTGCTAAAGAGTACTACCCCCTTGTGTTTTTCACTATACTTTGTTATGCAAACCCATGACAAAAAGAAGAGATTAACACCAGTCATTATATGAGCATACTTTGTTTAACCTTTATGAATTTTAAACACGTCTACAATCAGATCCAAAAAACATGCAGGTAGCTATCCATAAACCAACATTGTGGTGAAGACATATTTTGAGAAACTTAGGCAAACAAAGAAAGCTCCTTCACAAAAAATACTGGTGTTCTAGACAACACACGATGTTAATGCTTTTAATGATGACATGTTTTTTTTTTTCAATTGATCATTAAATTTTGATATTGTAGGATGCAAGTCTATAAAATGCACTAACCAATAAAGATAATTAACCCATCAAGACAATCGTATATAGAAGTCAAAATTACCCTCATATTGTGTTGAGGATAAATTTACCAAGATGAAAGAAAAGAAGCACAAGATTTTACTACCAATCTTATGACTGTTTTTGCCCTCTCATTGAGCACTTTCCTCTTGCTTAAGCAATGTTCAACAACTTTCATTGGTGGGACATTTACTTTACATGCAAAACACCAAGCCACAAAGAATTTAGAAAAGTGACTAGTGGTTAGAACACAACACCTTGTATAGAGCAGATGGACAATATCACGAATATAAATCATGCACTTTCGACATCTACTTGAAATCAAAATCAAGAAAACACATAGAAAAACTCAAGTGGAATGAACATGGGTTGATAGATGGACATATCCTCATTCAAGTCCAAGCCCTTCACTCTCAAAAACACATAGTAGTAAGTACATGTGTTTAGTTGGTGTTATTTCCTGCTTTCTATGTTACCTCAAAAGTCCATGCATGTTCACGAAGGCTCCTCAAAAATTGTAACTTGATATATGTTTCTTGTTAGGTTATTGTTAAAGCTTTAGATCTTAATGATTTTTTTTTGTTATCTCTTGCAGCTTATAATCTAGTCCAATGATTTGTCTATCCTCTTCTTTGCAAAAAGTAGAAGCACTTGCTCTACATCTCATTTTCCTCCTATCACTAGATCCACCATGTCTTGAAATAACATCTTCTCTTGCTAAGTGGGGCATTTGATTTGGAGGAGATGTTGAGAATGATTCCATTATTCATTTTGATGAACATTTTCCACAAGGTAGCCATCCATATTGAGAATATTTGAGTTCTTTTTGTGATGAGTTAGTGTCTTTTACACCTTTGTAACTTCTTCAAAACGCTTGCCATTGGCAATTCATGCACAATGAATGCTAGTCATATAGAATGACATGAACCGATTGCATTCCTCCTTGTTGTAGCACCTTCTTCCAGACAATGATAGAGCCATTGTTGTTCTGATGTCTTTGTTACATCATCATCTACCTCTAGCTTTCATGCCTTGCAACTTACCTTTTACTCTCTAGCTTTAAACATTGAATCATCCACCAGATATTTTTGTGTCTCTCAATCACTGACTCACAATTTTGTAAAACTCCTCTTGACTATCAATGTTCTCTGTTGGTCTAAATGAGGATTTATAGTTCAAATTTGCAAAACAACTTCTACAATAGCAAAACCAAAGCAAGATGCTCCCGCAATGGTTGCCGACTTAATATGTTGCAGATTATCTTCCATTGGAGTGTTGTCCCATCACCCACAATTGCCTCATACAAATTCATGTTTGCAACAAAATCATCGGTCCTCTTTCATTTGTTATGGACCACCTCAAAAAATTTACTGTGGGCATGTTTGCCTCATCTTCATAATCTATCATATGTAATAGCACAATCAACAACTCAAGTATCTTATTACACATTTCATGTCACAACAAAGCACAATACGAATGACTACATAGCAAAGAAAACTTGTTGTGCACAGATTTTTCTCCCATCAATGGATCCTGTTTTTCCACCATGACAACCAACTTTCCATTTCTTTGTGGCAACTCTCATAGGCACAACCAAGTTTTCACCAACAAGTCATCTCGTTGCATATCTTATCAACATTCTTTCGGTGACTACATTTCGCATTTGATGACCTATTTAAATATGTTCCTCTCTAGAGTCCACCACCTTGCTTTTTTTCCCTTCCACATGCAAAGCAACAAACAAGATGCTCATTTCCATGCACTGGTGTACTGAGATACCCTTCTTACACGAATTTAATTGCCAGTCAGTTTGCTTGGCCTTCATCGACCAGAAAATCTATGAACACTAATCAATGAACAATTCTTAGAACAATAATATATGGGATGCCTTTATAGCATTTACAGTTTGTCGACTTTTTCTAGGACCCAAATATATCTCATGTTTTTCGTTTTGCACAAGGGTCAAATGCTCAGTCTGTTGTGCAACAACAGAGGAATCAACTATCGTTGTTGAAGTTGAAAATCTAAACGACCAGTGAAACTCCCCAGACGAGTTCGCATTTTCCAAGTTAAGCAAAGTTAACTTTCGCTCTTCAAAAAAATCCACCCACCAATGTCGATCAAACTTGTTAAAAAATTGGTATGTTGCTTGACTGGTCATTTCCAAAAAGTTAAAGCCGCAAATGGATCAACTGGAGTACGTTCTCTTTGAGCGTTTTGCTCTTCCATGGTAGAAGTTAGTTGATACAAAGGTGCAAGCTTAACTTGAGAACAGAGCATGCTTTGTAAGAAACGAACTCCTTCAGAAGGTAACCATGCCGTAGAGTTTGAAAATTGCTTTCCCCACAACAATGTGATGCCACCAACATTATTTGCAATTTTGAACTGATGTTGAAAACTAATATCATTTATTGGTACAATGCAATGTTCTTCTGACGTTTTGATGTAGTCTCTAAAATTAAATGTGCATCGTAGTAAAAACACATTTGGAGTAGGGGTGTATGACTCCTCGATAATACTCTGTAGTACTAGCAAAGAAAAAGCTTTTCTACGTCTCAGCTTTTTAGAAAAGCAGCTAAACATTTGGTTGAATATTATCAAGTTGCAAGTAGCGAATCTTAGGAAGACTATTGCCAAATTCAACTATTATTTTGTGGATTATGGTAATGGTCAAGTTTGGATCGTTTTGAACAATGGGATAATTGAAATACACTTTAGAGTGCAAGGTGTCGTTGAATATAAGAGCTCAAACCAAATGAACTTGGATATAATCCACTTCGTTTAGATTTTTGGCACTCGTACAAAATGTGGCAGTAGCATTTTCTTTTGATCTATCCCATCAATTACAAGACCCAAATACTTTTGAGAAAGCTCCAAATACTTTTTTCTGTGTTTGGCAAGCTTTTGTCTTTTTGTTATTTGTTGCTCTCTATGAATTTGAAGTGACTTTGTAATGTTGTCTAAAAAATCACACGCAAAAATGATTTAGTAAAGTGAAAGAAATTCAAACTGGGTGGTTGAAAAAAAAACGACAAAATTTAGATATGTCAAATACCTTTTTTCTAAAGAATTTTTGCTTGTTCTCTGAGTGCTTTCATGGCTCCAAATGGTACAGACAGACATTCTAGATTTTTTGGAGATTTTGACCAGACCAAAATCTCTTTTCCACAGTTTCACGGAATAAGAATAACTTAGATGCTAAACATTCTTCGATATTGCAAAATCTTTGCGCATCATGAATATTTCCAATTTCGTGAAATGGTCTAGAAGGTGAAAAAATGGAGAATGTGGAAGTTTCTCAGCATGATTTTACACAAAATTCTGTTTGCCCGTTCCGTAAGCCCATTTGCTTTTGGATTATATGCAGTGGTTTGGCGATGTGTAATAAAAAGTATGACAACATAGCCTAGATGGTCTGATTAAGGAAATGGGTTCCCCTATCGCTAACGAGTTCTAAGGGACATCCATATCTTGTGATAATGTTTTGGAATAAAAACTTTGCTACAGTCTTAGCATCGTTTTTAACTGTGGCTTCGGCCTCTACCATCTTGGTAGCATAGTCCATAGCAACAAGAATGTAACGTCGACGAGTTTTACGGGTGATCGGTTTGATAGGCCCTACAAAATCTATCCCCCACTTTTCAAAAGGTGCTACGAGAATAATTGGAGTAAGCAGCCAATGGATCGCAAAGCTGGGTTTTTCCATCCTTTGACATGCATCACATTTTTGACATCTCTATAGACGGTAGGCCACCAATATTTAGCATTAATGATCTTTCTTGCGGTGTTTTTAAGAGCATAGTGACCCCACAAATCTTTCTCATGTAATGCACTTATTATAGTAGTCGTCTCGCTTGGTTCTAAACATCGGCGGAGGCTATCGTCAGCTCCTAATTTATACAATATTTTATTTAGAATCATATAAGGTCCTACTTTTGAAAGAAAAACAGTTTTTTGCTATTTATTAAAATGTTCAGGATAAATCTGGTCCTATAAAAAGTTAATAATATCCACATAAATTGATGTTTCCAATTGAATGCGCATTATATGTTTGTCCAAAAATTCATCAAAAATGGGATCAAATTGATTTTTCGTTTGGAGGCAGGATATATAATCAGCATTTTGATGATCATTGCCTCTTCTTAATTCTACTTCATAATTAAACTCATCTAACATCTAGCTACCCTACCCAAAAGATCAAGTTTATTCACTAAATGTTTCAATGCGTAGTGATCTACGTGAAAAACAAAAGGGTATCCTAAAAGATAATGTCTAAATTTCTTTACTGAATAAATCATTTCTAGTGTTTCACGCTCTGTTGCAGAATAGTTTTTTTCTGATGCAGCGAGTTGCCTACCCGCATAATAAATTGGGTAATCTATATTTTGGTCATCTCTCTGACTAAGCACTAAACCTATTGCAAATGATGATGTGTCTACATATACATGGAACTTTTTAGCCCAATTTGGAGGTCTAACTCTAGTTGCTTATGCTAATGACTATTTTAACTTATCAAAAGCTTGTTGATGGTCTTTTGACCAGTGATACTCAACAGGATTTTTTTAATAAACTTGTTAAAGGAGTTACTACTATGGCATAATCCTTAATTATTCTACAATAATATCCTACGTGTCCTAGAAAACCTCTAAGCTCTTGTAGATTAGCTGGTTCTAATAACTCTAAAATCATTTTTACTTTTTCAATGTCGGCTTGTATACCGTCCTTCAAAATTTTATGTCCTAACAGAATGCATTTCCTCATCCTGAAATAACACTTGGCCGGATGCAATTTAAGAGATGTCTCTTGACATCTTCTCAATGTCTTCTCTAATGCGTCTAATAGACACAAAAGTCATCCATGAAAATTTCCAAAAACTTTCTTAAAAAATCTGAAAAATGTTCGTCATCATACGTTGGAATGTGGTAGGTGCATTACAAAGACCAAAGGCCATTCGTGTATACGTGTACGTCCCCCAATCAATGGTAAAAGTGGTCTTGGATCTATCTTCCTCTTTAATAAAACTTGATTATAACCTGAGAATCCATCTAAAAAGCTATAACGTTCATGACCAGCTACCTGGTCAAGAATAGTATCTATATAAGGCAGAGGATGATAATCCTTTGCTGTAGCGGCATTTAGTTTTTTAAAATCTTGGCAAACTCTATTCTTGCCCGTCTTTTTCTTAGGTACTATAACTATTGGTGACACCCACTCACTCTAACCTTGCCTGTCTTCTTCTTAGGTACTACAACTATTGGTGACACCCACTCACCCGCTCTAAGACATCTATCTAATTCGTCTTTAACTAACAAGGAATACTTCGGATTCAATCTATATTGTCTCTGTCTAACAAATATTGTTCCCTAAATAAGATCTATTTTATGTTCGTCCCATTTAACTGGTATTCCTATTAAATCGTCCATCGACCAAGCAAATACGTTTTGGTATTTCTGAAGAAGTAATATATACTTTTCACGTTCCTGGTCCGATTGGTGTTTATATAAATTCAAAATTTTATCTTTATTAATTTTTATTTCTACATAATCCATTTTATCTACCATTCCTTCGGTCAGGCTTGCTCTGGTTCCACCCAGAACTTCCCTCGACTCGGATGTTGTTGGTATTTCCTCATCCTCGTCAATCTCATAGCATTCTATGAAATTGATCCAAGATTCAGTAGGTCTGGCTAACTCCTCACCCCATTTCAAAAGGTGACCCCATATTGGACTGGCTGTGAGAATGCCTGAAAAAAATATTTGTTTGGTAGACCAGTTTATAATAGCATCTGCTTGATATAGCCACGGTCTTCCAAATAATATTGAATATGGTGGTATATCTACTGGGTTTATGACAAAGAAATAGAAATGAACCTTGTTGTTTTTCTTGAGGCTAAACAACAACTTGTACTGTTGAATTTCAACGGCTAATCAACAACCTTTGCTTCCAAATCATATTGGAAACAACAGAATCTACACATAAAAGAACATGAACTTGGATAGATTCAACGACTCTATCTCTATAACTACACTAATATCTTTTAGCTCTCCTACTGGTATGCAAGTTGGATCGTCAACTAAATGGATTTGACACATTGGTGTTGCCTCATCACTGTGAGCATGTGCACATGCTATGCTATAATGTTTTTCATTTTATTGCAAGTGACTTTTGTATTTGAGTTTTCGATATGTTCTAAAATAGTGATTTTTGCAGGTGTTTTTTCAACCAGATCGACTAAACAAGATATGGTGGTTTGTAGCTCAAGTTGAACCACGTTCACGACGAGTATTTGAGGGTGCAAATGTTGAGAATGAAATGGAAAACCTTCATTTTAACTATGAGATTGAGCTACCTAGAGATGTAGTAAACTGTCAAACCATACTTGAAGCACCCACTTCCATAGATGTTGAGAATAGAAATTCTAATAGTCAGGATGATGAAATAATTTTTGAAAGTGAGAGTGATGATGAAAATCATCTAAGAGGAGATGAATTGCAAGATGCTATCGTTGATGAAATTGATTCTTGTAATTCTGAATAAAAATTGATTATTGCAATTCTGAATGAAATTGATTCTTGCAATGCTTTCAAATAATTGTTATTTAGCCAAAATAGAATCTCATTTATGGTCAAGTAAGTGAAAAGAATAGACAAAGTTTGACTTCAATCCCATTTTTTGGGAGATAATGTCGGTGAAGATAGATGTACGGTTTCATGTTCCAAGAAAATCCTCATTTTTTTACAAATGTTGCAAAGGCAGTAAATCACTAAAAGCATGTGAGTTAATGAAATCACCACCACAAACTATGACAAAATCAAGTGTTTCATCATAGTCAATCCCCTTGAATTGAGCATATCCCTTGGCAACTAGTCTTGTTTTATAATTGTTCACACTACCATTTTGATTAAGCTTGATCTTAAAGACCCATTTGCAAACAGTTACATTTTGTATCTTTGATGGAGGATCAATAATTTTACAAGTATCTCAAACAATGCATCATGTACTCACTTTTCATTTTATCAAATCACTCTCAGTTTGTTGCTACAGTTTTATTCACACTTGAAGGAACATCATCAAACTTAAGGTAGTAATAAGGGCAATAAAAATTAAACAATCGTCAACTTGTAATTGCTTCTCTCTTCCTTGTATTTGAGCCTTGATGGTTGCATTTGGGCTATGATACCATGTTAAAATCAAAGGTTATGAACTCATTTGGATACTAAAACCTTGAAAAAGCATCAAAGGTTTCACTTATATCTAATAGATAGAAAACTAGCACACAATTCAACCTATTTTGCATCTAATTGGCAAGAGCTTTTGAACACCACAATAAAACTAGAAATAATTGATCTTCACATCCTGTCACACACATGAAAAGTATAATACTTTGTTCAGATTCAGATCTATTCATTATACACAAAAAATATCACATTCATCATTCATCAATTCCTCATTAAAGGGCAAACTTGCCAAAATCACCATCTCTTGATAATCTCTCGAAGTATGTACAAAATGAGCTCTCAATCCATATCAAATGATCTCGGATATGAGACTAGTAGAGTGCCATTAAGGTAGACCCTAAACCCTTGGCTATCAAAGCCTTAGATCATGCATAAATACGCTCTTGGTAGCTCAAGTCAACTGTCTTATAAAAGTAGGTGGCCGACCTCATCAAAAATCCCAATCATCTAGAAACATCATGATATAATTCACTTTAGAAAATATTTATTTAACTAATTCCATTTCATTATGAACATGCGAAAAAAAAAAAAAAAAACCTCATCATAATATAATTCACTTTAGAAAAAAAAAAATATTACCTCATCATAATATAATTCACTTTAGAGATATATTTATTTAACTAATTTCATGTCATTATCAACATGCCAAAAAAAAAAATACGTGGATAATCCATGCAGAAGATATCCATGCGTGGATATCTTTAACTTCCGGTCCGATCTGGGGAACAAACTGAAATTTGCGTGGATAATCCACGCGTGGATTATCCACACAAAAATTGCTTTTCGGCGTCGCCAATCTTCCCTCCCAAACAGTTGTCGGAATTTTCAAAATTCAATTTCACGTGGATAATCCCCGCGCATAAATTTTTCAACACTGTGTCAGAAAAACACCGGTGGACTAGCCAAAGGCGAGTTCAAAAAAAAATTTGGCGTGGATAATCCACATGTGGATATTCCACGCAAACAAAATTTCGGAAAATCGACTAAGTGTCGAGCCTTGCATGGATACTCTACGTGGATAAACACAGAGTTTTCTAGTTGTGTTGAACTCCTTGAGCAATTAAATGCTTCTAACTTGTTCTTTATGAATATAATTCTGGTGAACCGAGAGTAGTCATCAATGAATGTGATAAAGTATAGAGCTTGACCCAAGGAGGGTACACCCATGGGACCACATAAGTCACTGTGAATGGATAAAATGGACTTCGCTCTCCTGGCTTGTCCTCTTGAAAATTTTGTTCTAGGTTGTTTCCCTAGTAAGCAATTTTCATAGACAATCTGATTAGCTGTAGAAACAGCATTGATATTCATATCCTTGACCAATTTGTTATGATGCATGTACAAGATTGAATGCATATTTAAGTGACCTAGTCTTTGATGCCAAACATGAGCATCAGAGTTACTCGCAAAGATTGCATAATCATGACTCAAGATATACAGATTTTCTTCTTTGTGTGTAGAGAGGATTTTAGTAGAATTTCCATCAAAAATAGAACATCGACTAGTAGTAAACAAAGCTCCATAGTCTTGATCAGTGATCTTGCTAATAGACAATGAATTCTTTGTTAAATTGGGTACGTAAAGTACACCATCTAACTGCCTAGTGATGTCGTCAAGGAACTGAAGTCAGACAATGCCTTGGCCTTTGACTTTGTGGGAGCTTGTGTAGAACAACTGATCAGATAGATCTTGATTCTACCAACAAAATGTGCAGTTTACTTAACAAAGGATGAGAAAGAAATGAATGTGTTCTAGTTTCTTTCAAGCTCAAGAATTGTCAATCTCCCTTGCCTCATCAGATTGGTATCAAAGCATAGATAATATAAACTGAGAGCTTAAGTGTGTTCTATTTGTATTACTGTTAGTATGCCTCATATAGGTAGCTCTTCATCTTCATCATCCAATTGAAGCTAGAATGATTAACAAGTTCAATGGTTCTAACTTCTACATCTAGAAGTTAAAACTCTGGATGATCTTGATAGATAGAGATCTTTGGGATGTAGTAGAAGGTTCTGACCTGAAACTAGAAGATGGTGATCAAGCAAAGGCATGGAAAATCAAAGATCAGAAGGCCTTAGCATGTATCACACTCAATCTGGCCGACTCCCAAATATCCCACGTTACCACATGCAAAACCTCTAAGGATGCATTAGATTTGTTATCAAATCTCTGTGAAAAATTGTCAACTAGTAGTATTTTCCTAACTTGAGATTTTGTAGGCCTATGGCCAAATAAAAGTTAGAGATAGGTTCATACATGTATGTAGAGGCCCAAAGTATGTGTACACTACTTTTGAGGTCACATTAATTAGAGGAGGTCGAGTGTGGAGCTCTTCTATTGGCTCATAATTTGGTGCATTCCTATTTGACCAAATTTCTAGGTATATGGGTGAATCCTATTGGACCCCAATTTTAGCCTATCATAAGACAAGTGGCCAAGAGGCACTATGGCTGCTATAAATAGCCATCTCCACGAGTATGTACACATCTCATTTTCATTCTATTGAATGAATGTTATGCTCTTTGAAGGTCCATCTTCTTCTCTCTCACTTTTTTGTTCATATCTTGCATTCTAGCCACTAGAATTGTGATTTCTTTGTTGCTATGGCTTCACACGTGTGAAATGCAGGTTGTAGGCTCTGAAGTACGGACAGGGACAGCAAGTTTCTGTTTGTGGAAGCTTATGATCAGATTTTGATGTTTAGTTGATGTTTAGTATGCTTAACATCACAATTTCTATCATTTTTTCAATCTAGATGTGCATAACTTCCATGGCCAAGATCTTTATGAAACTTTAGCATCTTTTGGATCTGAGTTTTTCACATGGTATCAGAGCATTAGGCGGCCAAATGTGCAGGTTTTGCCAGATTTAGAAGAGATTTGTGGGCGAGTTTGCTTTTGTAGCATTCCAATCAAGTTTCTAGCTAAAAATCTTGTTGATTTATGTGTAGAAATTGGATCTTTGTGATCAAAACATCATTTGTATGCATTTCAATTGAAGTAGGGCGAATTCCCTCTGTACTTATCAGAATAAGGAGACAAAAATTGTTTTGGAAAGAGGGAGATGCAAGATCCAACAAGATCCTATTAGTTTTCCATTCTAGCATATAGTTTTTTGATTCAATTTCTTGCTTCTTCATGTCAAAAACTTCAAAATTGATGTAACCCTCTGATTTTCAGTTTGCTGAATGATTCAAGAGTGTATTTCAATCTTAGGAGTGAGGGAAAAGCAAGTATATTGAGGTTTGGTCTTGGTTTGATCAAGAAATCATAAAACTAGTGGCTAAAATTAAGGAAAAAGTGAGGAAAAGAGAGAAAAAGTAAGGTTTTAGGTTCCAAATCTTTGTGATTTCTTCTTGTGTTTCATTTGTTGATTCAAGAGAGTGCTTAGTGCATTGGAACAGGTCAAAGATCAGAGATCAATCATTGCAACATGGCTACAAATGGAGGCTACATGTTGGAAAGCAATGATAGGCTTACCTCCCTCAACTATTCTACTTGGAAAGTAAGGATGGAGTCTTTGCTTGAGATGAATGAGTTGATGGATATTGTTGTAGGTGTGGAGGAGAGACCTTTGGCACCTCAAGAACAATTGAGGTATGACAAGAGGGCAAAGAAAGCCCTTCACATGATCAAGATGAATGTGACAAATGAGCTTATCAAAGAGGTTGGTAAGTGCACATCATCTAGTGAAGCTTGGGAAGCCTTGAAGAAGGTTTATGAATCCAAGTCTACTTCTAGAGTGTTGACTTTAAGAAGGCAAATCTTTTCTTGTATGCAAAAGAAGAGTGAGAATGGACATGCTTTTGTTTTGAGAGTTAAAGCATTGAATGATGAGTTAGCATGCATTAATGATGGCATAAATAATGAGGAGCTTGTTCAAGTGATTCTCAATGGCTTGTTGGATGATCATGCTAATCTTGTTCAAAGTTATGCTATCCAAAAATGTTTACCAAGTGTTGGAGACTTGCAAGAGGTCTTGTTGGCTGAAGAATTCAGGTTGCAAGCAAGAGTGGGAGCATCTTCTACATCTCAAGGAGGAGAAGAGGAGGCAATGTTCTCTAAAGGCAAGTTCAAGGGCAAAGGTAAAAGCAATTGGTCTAAAGGGCAAGACCAAGGTGAGCACTCTACTTTTGGCAAAAAGAAGGATAGATCTAAGCTAAAATGTTTCTATTGTGGAGTCAAAGGGCATTTTGCTAGTGATTGTTTTAAGAAAAAGAGGGATCAAGGGGAAAAGCAAACCAATCTAACTATTGATGAGGGTGGGGATGAGCTTCTTTCAAATGATGCTTTTGTTATGTCATCTTGCTTGTTGGCTAATCATGGAGACATTGATCCTTGGTGGATTGATAGTGGAGCCACTTCTCATATGACATATCATAAAGAGTATTTTTCATCTTTAATGGCATTTGATGGTGATAGGAAGGTAATCTATACCGCAAATGATGGTGAGTGTGCAATCAAGGGGATTGGCACAATTCCTATTTCACTTTCTACAAATAGGAATATAGAATTGAAAGATGTTTTGCTCATTCCATCCATTACCAAGAACTTACTTAGTGTAAGCCAAATGCTTGACAAAGGATTCAAAGTTGAGTTTGATGGTGATGCTTGCTTGATCAAAAAGGGGTGTAGTATCATTGCAAAAGGGAAAAGGCAAGGGAAATTGTTCAAGCTTGATGCATGTGTTGTTGCTAACCAAGTTGGATGCATGGCAAATGAACAAATGTCAATTCAAGAGGTATGGCATAAAAGGATGGGACATCTCAACTACAAGGCCTTGGAGGTAATAGCCAAAAAGGAGGTAGTAAGGGGACTTCCCAAGTCTCTTACTTGCTTGAATCATGTTTGTGAAGAATGTGCTTTGTCTAAATCACATAGATTGCCATATACTAGATCTATATCTAGATCTAAGATGCCTTTTTCTCTCTTGCATTCGGATATTCATGGTGTTACTACAATTAGCAATGGAGGTGCTAAGATGTATGTAACTTTCATTGATGAGTTTAGTAGATTTTGTTGGGTTTATCTACTAAAGAGCAAGGATGAGGTGTTTGATGTGTTTGTCAAGTTCAAAGTTGCTATTGAGACTCAATTTACAACCAAAATCAAATGCTTGAGGAGCGACAATGGTGGTGAATACATTTCTAACAAATTCAAAGCCTTTTGCGATGAGCATGGGATCAAGAGGGAGTACACATGTCCAAGAACACCACAACAAAATGGAGTGGCCGAGAGGAAGAATAGAACCTTGTGTGAGAGTGCAAAGGCAATGAGATTGAATGCTAATCTTCCTAAACCTTTTTGGAGTGATGCTTTGTTGTGTGCAAATTTCCTATGCAATAGATGGCCAAGTGTTGTATTGGAAGGAAAAACCCCTTTTGAAGCTTTGTTTGGTACGAAGCCTAATGTCAAGTTTCTAAGAACTTTTGGATGCATTTGCTACTTCAACATTACTCTTGATGATAGAACTAAGGAGGATCCATCTTCAAGAAAGGGCATTTTTGTTGGTTATAGTGAAGTAAGCAAAGCATATAGGATTTATGTTCCTTCAATCAAGAAAGTGTTCACAAGTAGGGATGTCATTTTTGATGAAGGTAACATTCCAAAAGTTGTTTCAAGTGATGATGGTGTTGTTGCAACTAATGTGCTTGATGACAATGGAGTTGATGACACATTGGATGTGGATGTTGAAGAAGCCTCTTCAAGTCAAATTCCAAGGAGAACTCCAAGGCATAAAGTGAAACCCTCAAGGCTCACTTATGATGGCAAAGGTAAGCAAGTGGTGGATGGATCCAACTATGCTTTCCTAACTTCTTTTGATGTACCTTCATGTGTAGATGAAGCAAGGCAAGAAGAGGAATGGATCCAAGCAATGGATCTTGAGTTTGAAGCACTTATGAAGAACAACACATGGAGATTGGTGGAGCTTCCAAAGGGCAAAAGTGCAATTGGATGCAAATGGATCTTCAAGGTAAAGACAAATCAAGATGGATCTATCAACAAGTTGAAGGCAAGGTTGGTGGCTAAAGGTTATGCTCAAGAGCATGGCATTGACTATGAGGAAACCTTTGCACCCGTGGCAAAGATGGTGAGCATAAGAGTAATCATTTCCCTTGCAACTCTTTATGGATGGGATCTTTGGCAATTAGACATTTCTAATGCTTTCTTGAATGGTGATCTTGAAGAGGAAGTCTACATGGAGCAACCCGAGAGCTATGTTTCTCATAGCAAGCCTAATCATGTGTGTTTTCTACAAAAAAGTTTGTATGGTCTTAAGCAAGCACCAAGGAGTTGGTATGCTAGGCTTAACTCTTTTCTACTTTCTCAAAACTTCACTATGAGTGAGTATGATCATTCACTTTACTTTAGAATTAGTGCTAATGATGTTACAATCCTTCTAATTTATGTGGATGACATTATTTTAAGTGGAGGGAACAAGGAAGATATAGAAGATATCAAGAAAGCACTAAAAAAGGAATTTGAAGTGCATGATCTTGGTCTTTTGAGCTATATCTTAGGAATAGAAGTAATTAGAACTTCTCAAATCACTTTTATTTCACAAGAGAAGTATGCTATTTCTATTCTCAATAGATTTCATATGGTAGATGCAAATCCTATTGATACACCTATGGAATCACATGTAAAGCTAACTATAAGAGGTAATGAAAGATCCTTCGAGGACATTACTCTCTATAGGAAGCTAATAGGTTCTCTTATATATCTAACCATCACAAGACCTGATTTATCTTATTGTGTTGGTAGATTAAGCCAATTCATGCAAGATCCTAGCATAGAACATTGGAAACTAGGAAAGAGGATCTTGAGATACATCTCGGGAACAAAAGATTTTGGCATTGTTTATAGAGGCTCATCACCTAACTTATTTGGTTTTTCAGATTCAGATTTTGCAGGAGACCTTATGGATAGAAAATCCATAAATGCACATGCTATTTTCATAGGTGATGGAGCTATCTCATGGATGTCGAAGAAACAAGCAACTATATCACTTTCTTCTAGTGAGGCCGAGTACAAAGCTTTGACATCATGCACAAAGGAGATGGTGTGGATCAAGAGGATGATTATGGAGCTTCATTTGCTGGATTTTTCAGAGAGTCCAATCATCTTTTGTGACAACCTTTCAGCCCAAAGTCTAGCAAGCAATCCGGTTTTCCATGCAAGGAGCAAACATATCGAGGTGGCTTACCATTTTGTGAGAGAACAAGTGTTGGCAAAAGAGATCAAGCTTGAACATGTCCCATCAAAGGAATGTGTGGCTGATATCTTTACCAAAGCATTGGGAAAGGACTTATTTTTCAAGCATAGAACAAGTCTTGGTGTACTTTCTAAATCTATGCTAAAACTAGTTGAAGAGGGAGTGTGAAAAATTGTCAACTAGTAGTATTTTCCTAACTTGAGATTTTGTAGGCCTATGGCCAAATAAAAGTTAGAGATAGGTTCATACATGTATGTAGAGGCCCAAAGTATGTGTACACTACTTTTGAGGTCACATTAATTAGAGGAGGTCGAGTGTGGAGCTCTTCTATTGGCTCATAATTTGGTGCATTCCTATTTGACCAAATTTCTAGGTATATGGGTGAATCCTATTGGACCCCAATTTTAGCCTATCATAAGACAAGTGGCCAAGAGGCACTATGGCTGCTATAAATAGCCATCTCCACGAGTATGTACACATCTCATTTTCATTCTATTGAATGAATGTTATGCTCTTTGAAGGTCCATCTTCTTCTCTCTCACTTTTTTGTTCATATCTTGCATTCTAGCCACTAGAATTGTGATTTCTTTGTTGCTATGGCTTCACACGTGTGAAATGCAGGTTGTAGGCTCTGAAGTACGGACAGGGACAGCAAGTTTCTGTTTGTGGAAGCTTATGATCAGATTTTGATGTTTAGTTGATGTTTAGTATGCTTAACATCACAATTTCTATCATTTTTTCAATCTAGATGTGCATAACTTCCATGGCCAAGATCTTTATGAAACTTTAGCATCTTTTGGATCTGAGTTTTTCACAATCTCTATGAGACTCATGATGTTACCACTATATTATATCTTAGAAGAAAGTTCTTTACTCTTAGCATGTCTGATTCTACTGCCATCGCTTCTCACATCAACAGCTTCAAGTCTTTATTGGATCAGTTATCAGTTGTAGGATGTTCTATTCAAGATGATGATGCCATCATCACCTTGTTTTCTTCTCTTCCAAAGTCGTATAAACACTTTGTGGTGATGATCTCCACACAACCCGACCTCACTCTTCAAAAGGTGATCGATCACCTTCTTCAAGAAGAAATGTGGAGAAAGACTAGCAACCTGTCTATCAAAGACAAATCCATGGCTCTATACACCAAGAAGAAAGACTACTCCAAGGGCAAGAATCAAGTGCAGCAGCAACAACAGAAGCCTCACACTCAAGGTGAGAATAGTGGATCGCGCAAGAAGCTTTTGTGTAAATATTGCAAGAGAGCCAATCACGACATGAAGGAGTGTCATATCCGGATCTACAGCGAGGCAAAAAAACAACAACAACAGCAGCCAAACTCCTCCAACACGGCAAAATTCAAGGAGCAAGATACACATTTGTTAATGGCTTATAGCAACAGCAATGAAGACTGTGATAGCTAGTACCTGGACAACGACGCTACCCAACACATGACCTCTCGCAAGGAATGGTTTACCGAGTATGCAACTTATAGCAGAGATCAATTCATCTACCTCGGAGATTCAAGCACCATACGCGTGGAAGGCAAAGGAATAGTGAAGATCACTTTCAACAATGATCTATCTATTTGTGTTCCCAACGTCCTTCACATTCCTCGGCTATCAAAAAACCTGTTATTAGTCTCTAAGATAACTGGTGAGGGCTACATTGTTACGTTCTCATCTGAGTAGTGTAAATATTCGAGGAAGATACTACTCTGACTACATGCACTAGAGTCGGAAATCTTTATGTACTCTCTAATTCAGTTGCATTAGCTAGTATCTCTCATGAAAATGTATGCAAGAATGCTATTTGATTTGGACACGTGAATACAAGATCACTTTCCTATATGCATTGTAATAACTTAGTTGATGGATTGTATTTCCCTTCTTCATTAGATAGGAAATCTTTCTTTTGTGAATCATGCGTCTATGGCAAACATCAAAAAGCAAAATTTCTAAATCACATTCTATCAAAACAAATCATGTATTGGATCTTGTACATAGCGATCTTTATGGCCCAATGCCAACTCTTTGATAAATTTGATTTGGTTCATAGCGATGTTTGTGGTCTAATGAGGACCAAATCCATTGGAAAGTGCATCTATTTTGTGACTTTTATTGATGACTTTTTCCGATTTACATGGATCTATGCTGTGAAGGCTAAATCAGATGTTTTTCAACACTTCAAAGATTTTCTAGCAATGGTGAAAAATCAGTTTGGGCATTCTTTGAAGACCCTACACATCAATTGAGGAGGGGAATACATGAAGAGTACGTTCGGTGCATTTCTTCGAGAGAAGGAAATTCTACATCAAATGACAATTCCTTATACGCCTCAACAAAATGGTGTTGCCGAGTGAAAGAATCGCACACTTATGGAGATGGCCCGTTGCATGCTCAAAGCAAAGGGGCTAAAATGTTCATCTCTCAAGAACGCTACATTGGACAGATTTTGAAGCGATTCGAGATGGAAGATTGCAAGCTGGTTGCTACACCTATGGAGATAGGCCTGAAATTGAGTAGTCAAGGTGATGGTGAACCATTTGATACTACTTCATATTGTCAAGCTATTGGCTGTCTCATTTACCTATGTAATCCAAGATCGAAAATTTCTTATAGTGTCTCACTCATGAGTCAATTCATGCATGCCCCGATGACATCACATTGGAAAGTGTTGAAGAAGACCTTTTGATATCTTCAAGGAACAAGAAGTCATGGACTGGTTTTTTCTGCTTGTGATGATGCATGTTTGGTTGGTTTTAGTAACTCGGATTGGGGTGGAGATCAAGACACTAGATGCTCTAAAAGTAGACATTTCTTTTTCTATGAAAATTCTGCAATTTCTTGGTCAAGTAAAAAGTAGCCCACTGTTGCTGCTACTTCTAGTGAGGCAGAATATAGAGCGATATTTTCAGCCACAATGGAGTGTTTATGGCTGAGAAGACTACTTGTTGACATGAAGTTTGGCAAGCCCTCAGCCACTCTTATCTTGAGTGATAGTCAAAGTGTTATTGCCATTGCACGAAATCCTATTTTTCATGCGAGGACGAAACACATCGAGATCCATTATCACTTTGTTTGGGAGAGACTTCATGATGGCAACATTTTACTTGAGTATTGTCCTATAGAGGATAATATTGCGGACCTCTTCACTAAGGCGTTTGAAAGCAATGTCATGATTGCGTCTTAATCGTCTATGACTGATCCGACAACGACCATCTGTTTTTAAGAATTTCTTAAACTTGTTAATGTGACTCTGAAGTGAATCACCAACAGACATCTTGAATGTGAAGAATTTCCTTCGAAGATGTAACTTAGTAATTACGTCCCTCACGTCATATAGTGAGTTTAAGATGGCCCAAATGTCTCTTGACATTTTAGTTTCAGCTATGTGTCCAATCTGTGTATCTGATATATTGAAAATAATAAGCATGAACACTTTACCATCCTTCGATTTCCACTTTAAGTCGCCAACTTCAGGTTTTACTTATGTACTTGTGACAACATCCCATAATTCGTTGGCGATTAACAAGGTCTTCATCTTAAATTTCCACAAATGATAATTGGATCCATTCAGCTTGTCTACGATAAGATTGCTTTACTTTGAGAATCCATCTAGAACTTAGCCTATCGATTGTATCGATGACGCTAAGATGTAGTAATCCCAACAATAGGAAACCAATTCTCTGATACTGAAAGGTTGGAAAGAAATGAAAAATTTGATATCAATTTGATATCGCGAAAGATATCAAGTATTAGAGCTTTCGCTCTGATATCATGTAGGAATCAGATAAAGAAGTAGTGAAATTGCTCTGATACCATGTCGGAAAGAGGTATTGTGAAGATAGGCCTAACTCGAAAAGAAACAAATGAAAATAATTCGAGTGAATAGAAAGAAAACTTTCGTGCATGGCGGAAGAAACCATCTTCCTCTTTCACAATGCATGACTACGCCTATCAGTTTTGAACAAAACAATAGTGATATAAATTACGTTTGATCTTAAAGTAACTGACTTTGAAATCGTCAGTACTACAGTGATTACGTAGCCAAACAATAAAGCATTGAATTATCAAATAAATAATTAGTCACAAAGAACTACAGAAACACATACATATTGAGACAAAGCTACACGCAATAAATGATAGTATTGATTAAAAAAGAAACAGAAGTAAATGAGTACAATAAGTTGCGGATCGAAGCCACGTACTCTATGTTATCCTTGAGTGGCTAAAATGAAAGTCTGAATTAAGCGCAATGCTAATAAGCACAAGCACAATAGCAATATCTAAAACAACTCTAAGAAATGAGCTAGAATGCTCAGGAGTGTTCAAGCTCGCAAGCTTGAGAGAGAGAGCTAACTATTTAAAAAAAAAATTTATCTGATAATTCTAATAACTTGATAATGAAACTGTATGAATATGAACAGCTATTTATACTAAGAAATTAGGTCGTCAATTACGATTGCCAGTTGGCTAGTATCCGCTGGCATCCATCCAGTTCCTTGTCATTGATTGCTGATAAGTGGTGAACTTGGTCGTAAATGTTCTATCTGCATAAATGAGCCAAAATTGTAGTTCTGTAGAAATGAACTAAAACAACCACAAGTGACACTGTCGCAAAAAGCGACAGTGTCGGATTTTTTTTGCAAAAAATGTGAAAAGGCGACAATGACCTTAAATCTCATTTAGGGTTGCCCCACACTTTGCCAGAGTGATTTCCTTAGCATTTGAGGCTCTTTGAAAAAGCGAAAAATGCGACACTGTGATTTTACACAAGATTTCTGTTAGGCGAAAAATGCGAAAAAGGCGACACTGCAATTTTCAACGGGAATCCTGACAGGCAAAAGAGACGACACTGTTGTAAACTTCGGGTATTTCTGCAGACTGTGTAAAAACACTTGTAAAGATGCAAACTGTGAAAAGACATGAGAAAATCTACAGAACTGGATAAACAACAAATAAAGATTAAAACCGATTATTCGATCAGTAAGAGAATAATCCAACAACATCTCCCCCCATGCTTGTATCAAATCCTTCCTGATCTTGTGGTTGAGGCGAGAATTGTGGCATAGCCGGAACTTGAATATGAGGACTCGACTATAACACTTGAGCGGCCACCTTTTCATAATCCTTGATGAGGGACTTTGCCTTGGCCAACTCTGTCGATGTCGTACGTTTGAACTTATCGAATCGGACTTGAAACTCTACCAATGAAGTGTGATAGGTTTCAACCTTTTTAAACAAATAACTGATCTCCACTATTGAGACAGGATGATCAGGCACTTGTGTCTGTAGGCACGTGTCTCTTCCAAGGGTGGTCATGTCCAATTCACCTTGAAGATGCTCTCGATCAAGTGCAGCCATATCCATTTGCCCTTGTAGCAGCAACACCTAATGTTTGGCATCTTGGACAACTTTGTCCACTTGATATTGTGTAGTTGTGAGGATATTCTGAAGAGTTGCCACATAGTCTTCGGATGCTTCGGCTGATTTATGAGCTTTCTTTATCTCAACTTTGGATTTTGCTTCGTGTTGTTTGGAGATCTTTAACTCCTGATTCAACTAAATCACCTTCTGGATGATCAAAGTATTTTCAGATCCCAACTCGTATATTCTTTTGTCCATGTCCTTCTTCTCATCCAGCATGATCTGGATCACTTGTGCAAGGTTATTGACTAAACCTAGTGCGTCACCAGAATCCACGATTGTTGAGGTTGTGGCAGTAGCAGGAGCATGAAGAGGAACTGGTGGTGCGATGCCTGTTTGGCATTGAGGTCATGTTGGCTTTTCTTCCACAAAGAGGTCTTCTTCGTCACAACCATCAGGCACTCCAATCAAATGTCATTGTAAGAATAAATTTGCAAGAAAAATTATACACTCATATTCAAATAACAAATAAAGTGCAATTGATGTCAATATCAATAACAATATATACCTGTTGTTGCGATCATGAGATAAATCGCTATCTGATGATGATGACATCGTCGATGACTTATACACATTGTAGCCAACTACTCTATACCACATCATAAGTAATCATTATGAGACCGTATGTACTGAACAAATATAATAAAATTTGTTAAATACATGCCAACATCTAATTTATGTATATTCTACTTATGCTTAATGTAAATCTAATATTCTAGTAACATTGCTTTCAAGAAAATTGTTGGGTGGGGCAACACATGATGAGCTCAAAATGAGGTTCATACTGACCAATGTTAGACATCAGTAGATAGTGCACGCAGGCCTATCTTAACTAATTTAAAGTCCACATAACAGTCAATGTTCGAAGCTCTCAGTTTGAACTCTTGTCCAAGATGAGTGATGATCTCACTCGATCTTTCTTTCAAGATGGAATGATCAAAATCAAACAATCAGTCATATACTCGATTGATTCATTGCCCACTCAATCACTCATTTGATTAATTAATACTTGGCTCGAGTTAGTTAAGGATAAATCTCTTTGGATTGGCCTAGTGCGCCATGGTATCTCATGACGAGCAATATGCATTCGCCCTTTCTATCTATGGTTGCTTTGTATGCAAGAAATCATATACTAGATAGCACACCATTGATCAACATCTTTACTACAATGCTAAATGATATTTCAACTAATTACTATGATTTCATATAAGGTTATATAGGTCACACACCAACAATTAAAAAAATTTATCATATAGGTCACATATCACTAAGGTCCTCAATATAACATAAATGCTTTTGATCATGAATCTAAATGACCCCATGCAACCATTTAAGAGGCCACATGACAAAAGCAAATTTTTTCTATTTGGCCATATAATTATGTCATCAAATTATATCAAATCTATGACACCTAGATTATTAATAAACTAAATGTTTTATGACATCACCGATTTGACATAATATTATGTCATAAAATCTTAAAAAACTTGTCAAATTACTTGTTTAATAATAATGTGTATTATTTCTTATCTCATAATTTTGTCTTGTATGTCAAATCTCAAGAAAAATAAAATTTATAACAATATAAACCTAGTCTTAACAATTAATTACTACCATAATGATCTTTGAATTGATTTTTTTATATTCCATCATATTAAAAATATATTTTATGTAAAATCCTACAGTAAAATATTCTCATAAAATCTAGAAAAGATTATGAGAATATTGAATGACATTTGAAGCATGCAAGCCCATGTGGGGAACCCTCTCACGTGCCAAGAGAGGGGGAAAAAACCGTGTGGAACATCCACACGTGGATATCGCGTGGATAATCCACGCGAAACTTGAATGCCAGTAAAATAGCATTTCCATGAGCATTCTTGCTCCTCTTCTTTTTCTTTCAAGTTTTATAGGTTTTCTAATCTAGTGTTTAGTGCTCTTGCTTGCTATTGCTCTTCTAAGCTCTATAGATCTTGCTTGCTTGCTTTTGGTTGCTCTTCATCGCTAGTGATCTCGCTCTTGCTATTGCTTGCTCTATTGATCTTGCTTGGTATTGATCTTGCTTGTTTTTGCTTACTATTAATCTATTGCTTTCTTGTCATTGCTTACTCTTCTAATCTAAAAGTCTTCAATACTCTTTCACTCCCATTCTCCACTACTTTCTAAGATCATTTGAGATTTGCCCAAGAGAAGAGTCTAAGAAGAGATCCAAGAAAATCTTGAAAGCCAAAAGAAGTGTTGCATCATTGTCAGCAAATACCAATGATGTCCCAACAAAGTGACTTAACAAAAGATCTTGTTTATTACCAAGCTTGAGAATTTGACTTGTAAATCAAAAAAGGATTACTTGAAGATTCAAGTAGAGAAAACAATTTTTAAAAACGGTTTCATTAACCATTTTTGTAACATCGTCCTGGTCAACGGGTAATCAAAATTACCTTCCAAGGAATCACAAAAAATCGGATTAATTGATGTGTTCAGAAAATCACCAATATATCCTTTATAAAAAAAATAGCTTGCCGGGTTTCTAGTTTTGTAAATTTGAGATACCCAAAAAGAAGGGTCATGACCAATATCCCAAATTTCCGACAAAACACCCGTTTTATGATCGATAGTATTTGGCATCACTAAGTCTTACGACCATACTATGGTCAACTGATCTAGTTAGTTTTAGATCTTCATTTTGGAATTGCCTATGTCCCATTTTACAGGTTCTTCCTCCATGAAGGCCCTCCACTTCCTGATCAAAACGTCTCAAAATTTGGACTTATAAATGAATTGAGATGAAAACCACCGATACTATTGAAGTTCTCGCGAATTTCACATTCCAACTTCAGAGTACCTATTCCAACTCATTGAGGAATGAGTGAGAATAAATCCATGATCTTAATTGGCTTCACTTGTTTTTACAGTCACTGCATGTTGGTACGCCCCAACATCAGGCATATTAAAAAACAGTTTTGTTTCCCATCATAGGCCTCAAGGCCATTTGGTCGTGCGCGCTTTTTCTACAATGCTATCATAAGTCTTGGCCACTCAGATAGCATCTTCCAAAAATTAGAGGATATATCGGTATGAGTCATTGTGACAATCGGTTGGCAGTAAATGAACTGCCACTGTACCAACTTCCCACCCAAAAGTGACACCTTGGCCAAAAAACCAAGAACTCCTAGATGTAAGAGTCTCACTTGCCCATTTTGCAGCTAATAAAGAAAATTTTCAATCAGTGCGTCTATGTGACTAAAGCTTTATAGAATTCCATCAAGAATCCTACTTAAGCCACCAGTTTCACGGGTAGGACCTGCCACCATGAGCAGTCGTTGCCGTTAAGAAACTACAAAACTGACAATATTTCCTTTTTATTTGGGACGCTGCAAGCTAAAATAGCTTGATTAACGGTTTACCCAGTCATCAACAACTTCGAGGCATTTTCATTACCGAAAAAATTTCCGTTTAGAAGCCCAAGCTATTTTGAATTTTATGGCTTATAATTGATTGAAGAAATCTTGCATTAGGCTACTTCAGTTAATTGCTTTGATTTAGTTCCAACACAACTTTGCCCAAAGTTTGCAACCATGTGTTTAAAACAATTGAGGGGGTCACTGTTAGGTGATGAAACCAATAGAAGCATAAAATCGCAAGACAGATAGAGAGATTACTCAAGAAATGCTTCAAAACCAATATTTAGTTTGCTTGATTGTTATGGCCAAATATGCCTCTACATATACATGAGAGATGCCACTGACTCAGCTGATTTGGCACGTGTGAGAGTGCCTAGTCATCATAGGATCCACCAATAAGTCCAGCAGTCCTAACTTATAGCCACCTCTCTTAATTTGAGACAATTTTTCTAGTTTATAGGGATTTGCACAAATATCTACTACAAGTAAGATCTCACCTACTACTGATGTTTCCACACGTGTGAGCAGTTCTACACACGTGTGAGATCACTCCTACCCATGTGAAATAGCTTTTCCTACCAATAAAATGATGCCAAACGGCATATAGCTAGAAAACTAGATTTTGGCCATTTTAGCCACTAGATCTCAAATCAAATGATATGTACAACATGTATGATTGATCTAAATGATACATGCATTTAATTCACGTGTGGGAACAAGCTCCACACATGTGTGATCATGATATGTACATAGATTTGGCCTAGATCGCATGATTTTGACATTTTTACAGATCCCTACCCCAATATATATAGAGTAGTTTTCTGTCATGAACCCATGCAATCTCCATGCAGTCCAACTATAAATAGATCGCATCTCTTCATGCAGTTCCCTTGCCTATATCTGTCACAAGTACATGCACTACTCCATATGTCTCAATTAGAGTGTCTAGGTCCTCTCAAGGTTATAAGTCACAAACAGACCTCGGCGTGGAATAAAATCCAGGCGTGACCAATAATCTCGAATACTGGAGGGCCGGTCTACCATATTAGGACTATTCCATGTCCTTAGCTGAATATGACCGTAACAACTAGAGAGTCTACTATATTTGAATCCTTCTTGGATAGTATTAATAGAAATGAAATGACCTATTTCTTATCTTTAAGATTGATGGTGTTTATTACTTTATATGACAAGACAATGAAGTTGGATGCTTCCCAATCTACATCTGTTGTTGATAAAGCTGTTTCATTGGATAATTGTTTTTGTAATAGTTTGAATAGTGTCATAAATTCTAGATTATCTAGTCAAGGTTGTTCACTTTTTTGATGGATTGATAGCATCTAGGAATTAGAAATGGTGAAACTTATACATCAAACTTGAGTCCTTAACACCTTGCCAATTGTTCACAATTATCTATTGATGTAGAGTTGGAAAAGTGTTCTCTAGTATTTTTTTAAAATAATGATAAAGGAAGGTCTCATATACCAAACTTGCTCTAAAAAGATATAAGAGCATCTTGAAAAAATATTGGATAGTTCAGCCTTTTCCATGGCTCTTGCCTAATGAGAAGATTTAAAGAGCTATTGAATGGTTGCATCTAGTCCATATCATTTTCAAAAGTTTTGGATGAGTGTTAACTTTATTCATGTTGGTCGTATCTCTTTTTAGCTCAATTTCTAATCCACCCCTTTGCAAAAGAATCAAGGAGTTATAAACTTTTCATTCACATGAATAAGAGCTGAAAATACAAACAATTTCTTTTTGGTAGGACCCTTCTGTTTAAAAATTTCTTTTAAAAAAATAAATATATCCAAAGGTACTTCATTCAAGACAAGGGTATCATAGCTCTTGAATTCTCGTTTCCTTACAAGCAACTTGAGATTGTACTTTTCAAGGTGGGTTGGTGTTTCGATGGTAACAAAAAAAAATTGTGCTCAAATTTTATTTTTCTAGAATGAAGTTGCACTTACGGATGCATGTATTGTGTAAATAATACCGAAGTATAAAACAACTGAAAGGTGCATAGGTTTATTTATTTGTTTCTTATGCTAATTTGGTATATTACATCTTGTCCATCGATACCAAATGGGATGTTGATATTTGTGCATGTTGATATCAATTTCAACTTATAGCTATTATTTTTAACGTATCAATAAAAAGTTTCTAAATAAACCCGAACACATCACCTTACTCTTTTGTCTTCTGCCTTCCATTTATTTTTAAAGGTAGGCTAGCATATTATTGTTGGTTAAAGAACAAAAACATTGTCACTCTAGTATGTTCATTCAATGATTTCAAATACAACTACAAACATAATGCATACAAATAAATCAATGTAGCCATCAAATTCAAAAGTAGAAACATGGAAGACTTGTAGATTAAAATATCTATCCAATTCAATCATGCTTGACATTTTTAATGCGATTATGCCTAGAAAATACTAAGGAGAATTTTAGATACTTGATGGTGAGAATACTATTGTTAACACTAAAGCCTAACTGATATATAGAAAACACTAAAGAGAAGTTTAAGTACTTATTTTGAAAAACACTAAGTTAAAATGAAAGCCATAAAAATTACACCTTTGTGTTTTGTGTTCAGAAAAATGTTTGTCGAACCCCCCATGTAATTATTTGACTACAATCAAGTTGGGTATATTCAATCTAGCTACTATGAACTCGACATAATAGTTGACTCATATTTCACTACTCAAAAGTGTTTACAAGCATTTTCATTGGATTGATGGGTAGAGATTATAAAGAGATAACCCTATATGGTCCACAACAATTCCAATACTCAATCGAAACAACTTTTTTTTTATCTCTTGTTGTATTAGGACAAAAGATATTCACAATTGGTCATAGTATTTGTCAACAAAACACAATAAAAAGTGACTCAACGAAATTTTGTGGTTAGGTGCATCCATATGGATAAATACCATTAACTTTGTCTAGAGAATCGCAAACCTTGCCAAATTGTGAATTTGAGTTTTCATCATAAAAAGATATAGTAGCAACATTTGAAATCTAGAATTTGTAACTGCTCAAATTACTATATGTCTGGATGTCAAACAGTTTCAATGTCCAACTTTGATAGACAATCTTGATAGTCCATTGTATTGAATTGATATTGATATTTGAAAATACATGTCATTTGATAAATAGAATAAATTTACAGTATCACATAGAAAGTGACTTATCTATGTCAAAAACTTAGTATTAAAGCTCATAAATCCTTGAAATTGATCAGAATCATGTAGTGTGAACCTCTACATTTTTTTAAGATGAGGATTGCCCCTTAATTTACCTCTAAAGATATGAAACAAAATGAATTAGACTCAACGTTCAAACTTGATTGACATCGTGTATGTTAGTCAGTGCTAAAAGAAAGTTGACAAATTCAAAAGTGACAACAAAGAAATAACCTTTAGACAACAAAAAATTGCACACCCAAAACAAAAAAGAGGTTTGTTTTTTGGCAAGCATTTTTCATTGAGCATTATACTATAAACATTTGCACAATGACAAGCTTTCACGTGCTTTTGTGGAATTAGTCTTTTGGAAATGACCTTACTCAAAATTAAAACCGGTCTTGCTTATAATGAGTAAACTCATGTTATCCAAGTAGTTCCTAGCTATCCAAATATAATTTACCAGGGTTTAGAGTTTTTGGAAATTCTATGACCCAATCACAAGAACCACAAGACAACAATTGATAAGAAGAAATGTTGTATAGACAGAGAAAATGAATGCCCAATCTCAAGAAACTGGCTCTCTTCTCTTTATTGATAGCTGAAATCTTTATGTGAAGTGAGCCGGTGTCGCTCTTTTATATATAGAGACACACACAAGGCTTAGTTGTTGCTCAGCCATTAGGGTATCGGTTGGGAACAGACATACGTCATTCTAAAACATTGCGCGTAATTTATTGCTCTGAATTCTAAGATGCAAATAGGCCTTTTACATGGATTTAGGCACTATCGCATATTTACATGTACAAAAATTGAAAATTGAAAATTTTATAGAAATTAATGGAAAAATGTAGAAACATAGACCTCCACATTAACCTACCATTAGTAGGCCATACAATAGCTAAATCATCACCAATACATCCATCAATAGCATCCAAAACTATCTTCTCCAAGAATCTCCACAATAAATGCAAAGATGAGAGCAAAACAAAAATCGAAGTTTCATACAATGATCTCCAATACAATAATGGACTATTCAAAATTCTTTGCCATGCATTTCAGCCCATTTATAGGCATGAGAGATGGCTCTCTCTTCTCTCTTTGTAGTAATAGAGCTTAAAATAACAAGTATGGACCCTACATTATCGATATTGGTCCCTATGGCCAATTTAACTCAAATATACGCTATTTAGTGATCTAAAAATAATAAATAATGTTATTTTATTAACTAAGTATGCGTGAAAAGTCTAATGATCATTATGTACAAGTTTGGCCTCCATTTAACCAAAATTAGAGCAGCAAACTAGAGCACACATTTTTCACACTTAATAGAGTTAGAAATCAGAGTTAATCTGATATACATTTTATGTAAGCTCTAAATGTGATGATGTAATTGGTGTATACTTTATTTGGTTTACTGTATATGGTTGTGTTTGGGACGTGACCCGTTAGGATATATTGATTGGGCACTGATCCCGTAGACGGCTACTTGGGTTAGCCGGGTAGCCACACATAGGAAGAATTAGCATGTACAGAGTTATTTACAATACTTGCTATACTTGGGGGCATGTCCCAAGTTTGTCGGTCGAATTTGACCATATTGGGCCCGACCTTAGTTTGACAGGTGGTAGGCCAATTTTAGGACACCTGTCTTTTTCATGCATTTGTGAATACTCTATATGTACAATGTTTCTTTGTAATCTACTAACTTTTGTTGTCCCATCTTTGAGAGCTTGTGAGGAGTGGCTATGGTGATTGTGTGATGTGATTTGCATACTTCACTAGATCCTGACAGAATTTCAACTTGGTATCAAAGTGTCAGGGTGTTGCAGGTATGCACGATCCGGTGGAGCTATGGGATAATGTCTTTCACCAGGAGAAATAGCACTCAGAGCGTCTCAGGAGAGAGGACTCCATACAGGAGGGTATAGGTAGTCCGGATGGCTGGAGACAGCAAAGTTCCTTCGATCGGAACTTTGGGGAAGATCAGAACGATCGTCGTAGGTGGATTCCGGGGAGAATTCACAGAAAATCTTGCAGTTTCGATGGTTTCGGGGAAATCATCGGTGGTGGCTTTGTTATTCACTGTGTGGACAGCCGTTTGGTGCAACGGGGCTTGCAAGGGATTTGCAAAGAGCAGTGAGAGAGAGCCATAGCAATTTATAGGGTCAGATTGGGTGGAAAATTGAGGAAATTTCTAGTTTTGTGGGGTGTTGACGGATTTTTGGAAAAATCAGCTTGTTTGCAGTCGATACTGCAGCAATTGTCAAACTGTAAATTGCATCCGATGCCTTCAGGTAGGGCGACCTTTGTGAGGCAGGTAGCTGCAAGAAGAATCTCAGAGTGAGATTCACAAATGCCCAAGAAATCTCTTTTCTTGCTCGGCTAGGGTTTTAAGGTGAAAAAGTGCGATTCTCCTTCAATACAAAAGGTTTTCTGGAGCTGTAAAAAGGTACAGCTGGGTGCCCTAGCATCACGAGGCATCATCCAGGAGGCCGTGACTGGCCATGGAGGGAAAAAACAGTTTGATCAATCCATAGGTGACAGCCATAGCTCATTTTGAAGAGAGCACGTGAAAGGAGGAAGAAAAGAGGAGAGGGCAGCGACGGACAGGTCGCGCGCGTCCAATCGGAGTGAGAGGGTAGCGGCTGGAGAACCTCGGCGTATGGAAGAGCACGATTCAGCACACCCAAATATTCCAGATCGTTGGATCTGGATCCAACGCGATCGATGGTCACAAAGAAGATCTCGGAGAGCAACGTGGGCCATCAGATCTAGAGAGGCCAATGGATGCATTTGAAAGGGGCCTGAAGGGCAATGAAGAAAAAAAGTGGCCTTCTTTTCATTAAGAATTTTCAAATGGAAATTCATTGAAGGGACCCAAAGTCCAGAATGGCCTTCACTTCATTAAAAATCTTCATAACGAAGAAATAGTTCATTTTGAAAGGGCAATCTTTGGAGAGGCCTAACCTTGGCTAGAGGGCACCTTTTTTGGCCATCCTTGGGCCAAGATGACCCCTGAAATTGGCTGCTCAGAGCCAACGGATAGAGCAACATCACAGAGCAGGGAGAAAGGTGTTTCGGGGTGTTTTCATCACCATTCTATCGAGCGGAGTGCGGGTGACCTAGTGATGGGCTACATTCGCTATTTGGGTACCGTAGGGCCAAATTTGGGGCAATTTTTGGCTGGTGAAACATGCTACAGGGCGGTACAATGAGGCATTATTGCTTCAGAATCATTATTACTTACTCTTGACAGGGTAATAGGGTGTTTGGAGGCGGTAAATGCAGTATGGGAGCGAATGGTAGTGGAATTGTGTGGAGAAAGCTAGTTTTGGTGACAGAAGTGCAGTTTGGCGGTGTGACTACTCATCATTGGCGACAATTTTGAGAGGGCAAGCAATAACAGGTGAGAGGTAGGCATGGTATGCCGGTTATAGGTGAAAAATTCTTGTGATCAGGTTCAACTTTTGGGGTTCGAACCAACCAACGTCAAGTGGCGTTTTGGGGGAACGCTCTCACAGGTATGATCGGTAGTGGTATTGTTGAATCAGGTGATAGCTGCATTGACACATGCATCTGTAGCTTGGAAATTTCTCGTTCAGAGGAAAATATGGGCTAGCTTGGAGGTACACACATTTTGGCAGTCACAGGTGATGGAAGTGCAAGGTGGTGCCAGTTGGAAGCCATTATGCAAGATAACAGACTTGCATCGGATGAGCTGTCTGTGGGACACATGGAGGATGAAGAACGGGTCAATAATCACACTTTGGATGCTCTTGGTGAGTGGTGAGTCTGATGATTTTGCGGTTTTGCAGTCGATAATTCAATTTTGATCAAGCCATTGTAGCTGTGGAGCAGTGTATCAGGTTTGTCATCAAAGAGATACACTTCAACTGCCAGTTTGGATAAGTCAAGTCAATTTGCCATATCAGTATTGCATCAGGGATGCAGATTTCAGTAATGACAGGGTGCAAATTGTTTGGTTTGGCCATGGAAGATCTCACAGGTTCACTTGGAGGGATATTGGCATGTCACGTCATGTGAGGGACTTGATGGTGGCTTTGGAGTTCACATCTCAATGTATTCTTAGGGAGTGGTTTGGAACCATTCACAGGAGTAACTTGGAGCTAGCTTGGGAGAATACAGGTGGGCACTACAGGGTAGATGCTCAGATCTTTGTGAGCAGGGATGGCATTAGAATACCTGGTAGGGATAGCACTGTAGGATGACATGGTATGATCATCAGGGGGCAGGTATTTCATATTGGACTTGAGTATTTGGATTGGATAGGACTTACAGGTGGGATTCATGATAGAAGTAGGACACTGCAAATGCAAATGGACAAAGCGTGAAGCTTTGAGAGACAGCTCTAGGTTGGAGAGCTGATGGAGATCGCATGGGCTGTGATCGGAGGGCAAACACTATGATGGGTGTTCTGCTAGTGATCTACTGTAGGGGACATTGATGGCGAGGACTTCATGGTGTGCTCATTTGGGAGTACAGGTTGGCATTACATTAGGGGGCCAGTCATTGGACATTGGCATCGATGGGGAGACATCTACCATCACGGGCGTGGATAAGCTACCTATAGCTTTCATGCATTTGGCTGTATTTGCAGGAGTCTAGGCTTGGCACAGGTGTTGGAATCTCCATGGTGCAGATTCTCAGGTGGTGAGATCATGGGGAAGCCTAGAGGGAGTCACTCAGAGCCATATACCTCAGTACGATCAACGAGACAGTAGTTTCGAGATCCCGTGAACGGCGACTCAGGGATATGCTTGTGTTGGCATGGTGTCAGGTGGCACATAGCCAGGGAGAGCGAGCAGATGCTAGGAGCCAGGTGGAGCAGGTGATGCTTTGGAGTTCGGCTTGTCTAGCAGGATGGTGACCAGGATCAGAGACATCAGGTGAGCATAGTATGTGGATGACAAGTCCATTGGGGTGGCACTTAGGGAGATGCTGCAATTTCTCAGATATGATATGTCATTTGATGTATGGACGATGTTCTTTAGTTGGTGCATCATGTGGTGACCTAGGGACGGGTCATGCCTACTTGGAGGTAGGTGGCATGGAGTGTACCTGTGGTGGTACATATCCTGAGGGCATGGAGAGCATTACGGGGTGATGTGGATCCAGCATGCCCATGGTTGTGAGCCGACAGGGATGGAGATGGTTGCTCAGGGAGTGACAGCTGATACTTTGGCGAGTGATCAGGTGAGATGCATGGTTATATGCATAGTGATCTCCAGGTTGGCGTCACAGGTTGTGTCTATCCATCAATATTTGGTAAGCAGAATGCAGTTTTTGGTTAGATCTAGTTGGAGTCTAGTTGCACTACAGGTGGACAGATTCTTGGGGAGCTATCAGCATGTAATGGATACTTGGTGATCAGATGGTACAGGGTTCTGGAGCGATCCTACCTGATATGATATGGATCGTGGGTGAGTTATTCATCATGATATTGGATCTAGTTTGCATTTGCTTTGGCTTGGACACTATGATGGATACATTCGGGAGATAGGCTCCTTGGTGGGAGGCCTATATATTGGTCAAATCAGAGTTGGCAACGTCAAGTATGGGAAAGTTAAACCTACATGGGATGTAGGACAGGCAGATCATCATCAATATCTCTGGGAGGTGGGCGAGCTACTCAGGTATAGCCTATGGTGAGGTTTGTGTACATTCATTCATTGAGTCCTTGGCAGACTCTTGTGCTTGGAGCATGGGAAATGGATGGGGATCAGCTTTCAGGACTTATTGGATATGATGTCAGGGTAAAGCTGCTTGGAGCATAATTTGTTTGGGAGATACATCAGAGATGAGGCTTGGAGCGCTCATTGGTTCGAGATGGTTGATCTTGGATGATGTATGAGGACATCTACGTGATATGCTTGGATGTGAGAGCATCTTGGTACAGGTGCAGGCCATGGTTGGAGACCTGATTTGGTGACCAGTGGTGTAGCAGCAGATCTACAGGTGGCATAGGTGTTGGTACGACAGGATATCACTTATGGGCAGGCTTTGGTCATGTATTTGACGCTTTATCATTCGTGTTGGTTTGCATGAGTGTGTGTGGGCTTGCATGTTGCCTTGTCACGAGAGTCTAGATCTGAGTCGGAGTTGTATGTGGTTGTGCATTTGCTACAGTAAAACAAAGTAGTCATTTTATGCTCATTGACATGTCATTGTCTACTAGCTGTCTATCTGGTGAGGGTGCAATCTTATGGTGGCAGTAAGATTTCTTCAGGTTGAGCCTCAGTCGCTCATTTATGTCAGCCTTACAAGTTTGTGCTTGTAAGTGTCTAATAGGATGTCAACCTAGCTAGATGGAGGATGTAAGTCTCATGGTGGCAGTGGGATTTCCTCAGTTTGAGCCATGTCGCTCATGTGGTCCACTTCTGTTCAAGTCGGATTGGAGATGAGTCAATTGGTCGAGAGTATGGTAGACTCTTTGTATGAGCATTGTGTTTACATGATACTTTGTGAGTCAAACCTGGTGGTTTGTTGGTGTGCTTGAGTGTGAGTCAAGTACAGAGGAGCAGGATATGCATAACATCTTTTGGACACTCCAGACATTGCTACAAATTAATGTTTTTCACTCTTTTCACATTTGAGCTAAGGGAGAGAGTTAGAAATCAGAGTTAATTTGATATACATTTTATGTAAGCTCTAAATGTGATGATGTAATTGGTGTACACTTTATGTGGTTTACTGTATATGGTTGTGTTTGGGACGTGACCCGTTAGGATATATTGATCGGACACTGATCCCGTAGACGGCTACTTGGGTTAGCCGGGTAGCCACACATAGGAAGAATTAGCCTGTACATAGTTATTTACAGTACTTGCTATACTTGGGGGCATGTCCCAAGTTTGTCGGTCGAATTTGGCCATATTGGGCCCGACCTTAGTTTGACAGGTGGTAGGCCAATTTTAGGACACCTGTCTTTTTCATGCAGTTTGTCAATACTCTATATGTACATTGTTTCTTTGTAATCTACTAACTTTTGTTGTGCCATCTTTGAGAGCTTGTGAGGAGTGGCTATGGTGATTGTGTGATGTGATCTGCATACTACACTAGATCCTAACAGAATTTCAACTAATAGGCCTCTTGGAGTTCAAGGCTCAATGGCTTTTGTGAGCATTAGGTGTAGCAAGGCCTCCAATAATATTGTATCTCATTTGGAGTCTTTGAGATGGGGGTGCATTGGCTATTGCAACAATAACAATAGAGCAAGTGGGTAGTGAACTAGAATCGGCTTCATGACTAATTTTGAAGACCATATCTACTTAAGGTATCATGGCCATAGGGTGGGCTTAAGTGCCAAGGGGCTAAAGGTGGATTGGCACTAGATAAGACTGATCAATGGGGTAACAAATCTTGCAATGGTGATGAATACTTGAATGATGACAATTGTGAAAGTATGAAAAGTAGACATGAAGACATATGTAGATGAATGTTAACAAAATGTACAAATTTTGAAAAACTCTACTTTGAGTGCTTGAAGTTGGATGGACAACAACTTTGATTTTGGTGTGACAAGGCTAGAATTCACAAGCTGTGTGACTTTGAGATCACTCATGTGAGCCTGGGGTTGCACTTGTGTGGTTTTTCCCATAATGCGAAATCTTGATTAATTAATCAAGTCTAATTATGTGGATGCAATGGACCTCTATGAAATGGATCAATCAAATCTATGTGCCAGGGCGCCCAAGATCTAGTGATATGAGACAAGAACCGTTGGTTTTATCCTTTTTCTTGGAAACGACTATAATGTTACGATGATACCTTTCTTACAAGTCCCCTCTTAAAAAAAAATTAGTTTCCTCTTCAGTCAGCTCGATGATCATATATTTCCGTCACGATCAACGTTTATCAACTTGATTGTATGGCTTTTCAGACATGAGATAGTGTCTATAAGGATTGAAAAATAAATTGTGTAAGCGCAGCCTTCAAACATTAAAGATAAAAGTCCCACAATAATTGCTTGAAGAAAGCAATGCTTACACAACAACACATCTATGACAATTATATAGGTTTGCTTCACATATTAAAAGTACCATAAACTTACAATAACAACAATAGCAATCGAGTACGAGCTGACAATAATCATAAACTTACCAACAATTACTTATAAATTTTTGGATGGTTGCCTAGTTAAATATTCCTAAAGATGAGGAATAATATGTGAGTCTATCATCAAGACTGTGCAAAAATTGCCTTCTTGAAATCAAAGCTTTAAATGTTTCCATACGCAAGTTGATTGCCAATGCTATGCGAGAAATGCTTGTATTGCACTATGGACAACTAAGGTTTTCCTTCCTTTTTATAACACGAAATCGGTTACTTCTTTTACTATAATTTTTAGTCTTATTTGCTTTATAAATGCATTACAACCGTTCTTGCATGACACTTTCTTAGTCCCCAAGATAATGCACAAAGCACATGTTAGTCTAAAGCCTATATGTATTTTCTTTTTTTAATTCAACTTTTTCACAAAATTCCTTGATTAAGTTGAACATTTGATCTTGCGATAGAAAGGTTAGGCCAAAAGGTCTCACCTTGTACAAGATACCAACAAAATGAATGCACTTGTTGACCATATGAACGTGTAATGATATCCTAACCTTTGCAACATATAGCCAAAGACAAACAAGTACTTGAATAAGTTTCAATTGCTTGAACTTGAGAGATCTTTTTTTGGCACATGACATGCCAAAAGAAATTCTTTCTCAGTTGATGATTATTCAGCCATGTGAGCAACATGCTCTAAAACAGAAAGGGACAAAGTTACATTTAATAATTTATAACCATTTTCTTGTTTGGATTTCAATGTTCTCAAGTGGCCAGGTTTGAATGTGTCTATATGAAAGAGGTAGTATCATTCAACCAATAATGTGAAGAGAAGGCCAAGGCCCAACAATTTTACTTTGTGAATGCGAGAGGGCACATGGCCCACAACTTGGATGGATCATGGCATATAGAACACCCTTCCCAGTTGTTGAAGATATTGGAAGGTGAGTGTAATTCTATCTCTTAACAAAGTCCTCAATTTGTTTTGTGGTTTAAGGTGCATTCAGACTGTTTGTGGAGGGTGTGGGTCATGGGCCCACCCCAGAACCCGCCTTCACAAGATAACATAGCCTCATAGAGTGCTTGAGTTGTTTTTTTACAAGAGTATGTTGTCCCTCCCATTCCTTCTTGGCATGGCTAATCTTTTCCTTATCAAACCTTCAAATTGCATTAATTTTTTATTATTAAAGTTTGACTATGGAGTTTGGACTAGGTATATGTTGCAATAGTGCATGTATCAGGGGCCACGGGAGTGGCGAGGCTTGTTATTGGCAATATTGCCCTAGTTGCAATGGATATGGGACATAATGGAAGAAGCCGTGGGAGTGCGAGCTCTGTTACGGAAACAATACTGCTATGTGTAGTATTTTGTGCCTGCTCGCAACAGATACAAGACATAATCAACAAATGGGAGAATGATGGGTCATCTATTTAAAAAAAGAGCTCTCCTATAATGTGTAATAGGTCCAATTGTTGAAAATAAGACTATACCATAGGAGCAATAATTTTGTACTAGGTATCCTTCATATGAAGGTTGGCTACAACCCTGTAACAAGTTTTGGCTCTTCATCGACTCAGCCTACTACTGTCCGTAGCCACAATTGCAATAATTTTGCTAGTGCATATTATGAAAAGGCAAATGATTCTCGATAAGCATATTATGCACTTCCACTATGATGATAGTGCATCTTGGTTTCCAAGGGAGGCTTGAACCTGGGACCAAAGAAACTTTGTATGCCTAGGTAATCAACTAACCAACCCTTGGATGATCACTATGCTGATAGTGGAGGAGGGGCCCAAACAATCAAATAGTGAGGAAGATAAAATGGTGAAGAAATAAGTGTTCTACAGTTCTCCACCACACTACAATTGCTTGACTGAACTATCAGTCAGAGTGCGGAATTCGCTGATCCCATGATTTTTCGTTATATCGATTTATTCCATTCTACTTGCAAAAATGGTCAGCAAAAGCCGAAATTGAATGGACTTTGCTTGGTATTAGTGCAACATTCTCTCATCATACGAAGAGTTTGAGATGCAATCTTGCCAAAGTGACCCCGAACTTTTAGAGTTTCCATATAGCCTCTCCACCCTTAGATGATTGCCACGTTGGCTAGCTTGAGTGAAGATCCGACGGATACCAATAGGCCTCGGAAATAGAGCCTATTTTAAGAACCTTTTTCCACCAGCTAAATTTGCCAAATTCCAAACCCCTTGTGTTTCTGGACCCACGTCTTTCAGGGCGCCGAAAGTCTCAAAGATCACCACCGTTGGATCTTCTTAAGAGAGTTGAGATCCTGCCACGTTTCTGTGATTAATCATCCAGAAAAAATCTTAGCCACATCTTTGCCAAGCAGCAAAGATCTAAGCGGTGTGCTCTAGAATAAATCGTGTCTTGAAGTCCCATGCCTTCTTTCGTTGCCCTATCTGCCTCGCATCTGGCTCTAGTGGGCCCTGGTATATTAAAGGCACAAAGCTTAACACCGTCGGATTTAGGCCACGTTTTCCTAGTAGACCAATCAAAAGACTCCACGTGTCAGGATCTAAAGCATGTCATGCCTTTAAGCCCCCCTTTCTCTCTCTCTCCCCCAATTATTAGCCACTTACTATTTTCCCTTTGCCCTAAACCCTAACGTAGCCTACCCTAAATACCAGACGGAACCCTAGCATGAAATGCCAAATATGAAAGTGTGTTTTCTCCATAATATATACGAAGCTTTATTACGCGTAGTTATCGTTATGGGATTAGTGTATCTCAACTACGTGGCCCTCTGAGAGAATGCCAAGTGGATTATAGGATAGAGTCCACGTGGACGAATCAAAACTCGGCAAATGGGTGTTTTCTCTCTCGCGGCTTGCTTACGTTCGCGCTTCGTCCAGTCTGTCTCTTGTCTGTGTGTCTGTCTGTGTTTGGTTTGGCAGAGAGCGCGGGGCTGCTTATAATATTTTATCGTCCCTTCAAACGGATCGATGCTGGTAGGCGCGTCAGGAAAGGCCCAGACGAGAAGATCTCGGTCGATTCATACTTTGCTGTACGTTTTGTTTACTGATTTGCTAAGTTTTCGTGAGGATTCCTCCTCTCGGATGCGATTCCTGCTGCATCAGCGATGGCGTGCGACTACCTCCTCGTAATTTTCAGATACATGTCCTCTCTGTAATAAGGTAAGTTGCCTATCTTTCCATTGGAATTTGAAATATATGTCCTCTTGATGAGATTTGCTGTGTAATTTTCAGATGTATGTCCTGTCTGCTGTATGGTAAGATTATATTTGCAGTTTATTTTCAGATGTATGTCCTCTCTGCTATTTGGTAAGATTATATTGGCAGTTTATTTTCAGATGTATGTCCTCTCTGCTATAAGGTATGGTTATATTTGCAGTGTAATTCTCTGATGTATGTCTTCTCTGCTTTGAGGTAAGATTTTTTTTGTAGTGTATTCTTCAGATGTTTGTCCTCTCTGCTATGAGGAAAAATCAATATTGTGGTGTAATTATCAGATGTCCGTCCTTTCTGCTATAAGGCAACATAACTGCAGTGTGATTATCAGATGTATTTTCTCTCTGCTATGAATCAGGATTATGTTTGCAGTGTAATTTTCAATGTCGAAGTAACACGAGATTTGCAGTGCAATTTTCAGATTAATGTCCTGTGTGCTTTAAGGTAACATAATCTATGCAGAGAAATTCTCAGATGTATGTCATCTCTGTTATAAGGTTACTCAATCTGTGCAACCTATCGTATATCTCAGATGAAATCTGATGAATATCGGACTGTGATTACCCGTTGATTGTACTGTAGTTTGCAGTTCTTTTGGGAATATTTAGAACTTATGCAGCTAAATTTGAGCTTATAATCTACAATATTTATAGCTTATGTTCATGGGTTCAGTCTTCTGCCATTACCACTGAAACCGTCCTCCAGTAAGTGGAATGTTGGTGAAGGCCTCCTTTCCTCGTCCTGAGGTCAGCAGTTCGACTCCAATTATTCACACCAATGAGGTCATAGAAGAGAATAATTTTTTATGATTTTCGATTTTGACGCATTAAAAGCTCTTGCATTCTAAAAATACCAGCATAACAATGACAGTTGACTGCCATGGATCTTGAGAGCTTAGAAAACAAATCTATCTCTGGTCTCATTACGACAGCTCGTTGTCAATCCTCTTTAACCTGTAGATTTACATCTCGGAGTGAACGGGTATGAATATGCTGAATTAATGAGTCTCGTTACCTCGCTGTTGTAACTTCTATGTTTTTCTTGAGTAAACAAATGTAATCTGTTGAACTTGGATTCACTGTCGTTTTGGCAGCAGTGTCTGACTTCATTTTCGATGGGCGCAGGTTGCTGACTACTGCATTGGTGTGGAGCCATCCGAGATTTTTACCAGATCGGGGAAAGTTGGAGAGGTGTCGAAGTCATTTTAGAAAGAAAACTTAAACAAAATGATGGTCGATGTTGTTAAGAGCAGCGATGGAATGGATAAAGTCATTTTGAAGGAACCTCGTGGTTCGACGGTGCAGGTAAATAGAGCAAGGGACTGTTTGCTAAACATTGTTTGTACCCACTGTCAAACCATCGTTTCTACACTTAATGGTGCAATACTTATCATAAGCCTAACGTTTTGGTAAGCATAAATGATGAGTTATTGTCAACACGCGAAAATTCTGCCTGTCTGGGTATTATGTTACTTTTATCTACATATCATGCACGATGAGTGGTTTGCTGCATGTCATTTGTTAACGTCTCACTAGCTTGCATTTTCGACGGTTAGACTTGCCCCCATACGTGGTACGAAAGTTATTAGACAAGGCGTGTATAATTCGTTCTTGCTACTTGCCACATGTGCCTCTAGCAGCTTTACCACCTGCAACAGCCGCAGCGTTCTCAGAGCATAACGTTCTGTATATAGACCTGTGCTCATTATAAGCAATTATAGCCGCAGTTCTGAAGGTTGGAAGCTAGTTTAAGAACTCCCAGAAGGTTTCAGAAAGGAAGGAGAAGAGCAGCGTTGCTACAGTCTTGAAGAGATCTCTTCGGCAAAATTACTAATTCTATCATGCTCCAATGGGAGCAACTGGCATTGGATTGGTTGCTACTGTGAGAAACAAGAATAAATCGCTATTTGTTTGTTTATATTGAAGTTGCCTGCTATTCTATGCATGTATAGTAGCAGGATAAAGTGCTTAATTAAGGATTCAGTGTTGAATTTCTATTCACTAATAGTCTAGCGGATGTGTTTTCCATGGCAAATATCCCTTGGCCTTAGATTATCTTTAACCATCACTAGTATTCCAGCCGATTTTCTTTTGCTGTTAAAACCCTCGACTTTGGCAATGTTGGAAAAGATGAGGATTTGAAAAATGTTGTTTTGTTGTTCCTCTGATAGTAGTGGTTACCCTATGGTCTATTCTGTTTCTGTGACCTTGCCTTTTCAATACATCTAGATTTCAACACATATTCTTGGTTTTGCTAAGTTCTAAACTGCTGGTCCATATCTTTATTATTATCATGTGTGTGAGTAAAAAATTGCAGTAGAGAAAAAAACAATCTAAAGTCGTGGCCATGTAAGTTCACATAAGAATTTACATTCTTATCCTCTTTATGTGTTGCTCATGTATGATAGGTCGTCTTTGTACTTTGTTGTAAGAAAGATCGCCAAGATTCCCGCTGAAATTTCTGGCTTGGTGCTTGGTTATACTTGAGATGAAATTTTGAATACAAAGTTGGGTGGGTTTCTTCATTGTATGTTGAGCTACATGTTGCGATGATTGTGCAAATTCTATTTGTACGCGTACAACAGAATAGTAATGAGAGTTGCTTTAGCTTATAGCAGACCATCATAGGTATGCTCACATGGCTTAGACCACAGGTACATTTATTTGGTGGTCAGGTGACTTCTTGGAAAAATGAACGTGCAGAGGAGTTACTCTTTATGAGCAGCAAGGCAAGTTGGGATAATGGACTATTTGAGCCTGTTGTCTCTTCTTTCAGAAATATAATTCTATAGTTTGCGTCTCTCAGAAATATGTTGCTAGTAGCCTATGGATTACTCACGTATTTGCGTTCAGACCATTCCTTATATACTGCTGCAGCGGTTAGAATGTTTTCAAGAACTTTAAAATTTTAATGGATACTAACTGACTTGCAGGCAATCTTTAAGCCTCCAAAGGCTATCAGGGGGGGAATTCCTGTTTGTTTTCCGCAGGTTGGTTACTAGTACAAATATTCTGGTTTCGTATGTCATTTCTTTATAGAAGTCTTTCATCTTAAATCATGAATTCTGGAGTGATGTCTGAATGATGCAGTTTTCCAACATCGGAACCCTGGAGCAGCATGGATTTGCAAGGAATAGATTTTGGTCTATTGATCCTGATCCTCCGCCCTTGCCAGCCAGCAGCATCAAGAAGGCTGTGATTGATCTTCTGTTAAAACCGAATGAAGATGACTTGAGGATATGGCCACACATGTATACCAGTCACTGCCGACTTTATCATACATTTTCTTTCATTTTCATCCCCGTCAGTCAGCTACTAGATCAATCTGAGCTAATCTTAAATCTAGCTTAAACTTTTGTCTGTTGTTAAGGTTCGTCCTTTGTCTTCATTGTTACTTGTTAGTTGTGAGGATTTTTCCACAACCCAACAAATACTGTAGTTTAGAGATGACACTATGTTCGAATATGCGAAGTCTATATAAGGTCTCAAGTCAAAGTCCAGGAAGTATCATAGCTATTGATGTCTCGCACACTTTTAGTAACAACGTTTGCTTATAAACTGGCACTAAATAATGTTCGATTGACCAGCTTTGAGCTGAGGCTGCGAGTGGCATTAGCACCCGGTGGAGATCTTACATTAACTTCCCGTGTGAGGAATACGGATAGCAAGCCCTTAACTTTTGCATTCGCCTTCCACACATATCTCTCTGTATCGGACATAAGGTATAACTTCTTTACGTCTGTATCATTTCAGACTTCGGGCTTTCTGACATGGGTGAAAATGGGTTTTTTGTTGATTTGAGTCTTTTTTCATTATACTCTGAAGCCGTGTTGAAAGATGATTGACTATCTTCAGGAGCTACAATGACTACGTTGAAATGTATCCTCCAAGAAGATGAAACGTACATATGTAAAGTTTGACTTGGTTTGCTGAAAGGTAGTCATGGTTAGGAGTTAATTAGTCGCTCTTCTTAGGGTGTGTTTCTATAAAAAGATGTAGCTGTCAGTCCATGCAGCCTTTCAAGAATTCCTATGACCATCTTCAATCCATTACCCTTATAACCAACTAAAAGCTACACATTCTTTACCTTGTTTGATTCCAAATTTGCATCTATGTAGCATCAACAAGTTTTACCTGCTTCCTTGCTGAAGGGATTTGACTGAAATGATCTGTTCGGGTTTGGTTTTTGTTGATTTAATTGGTGTGCTGTAACTTGTATGCTTGCATGCATCATACTAGGTTTTAACTCGAGTTCAAAAGATTAAACATTCATGTAAGATGAAAAGATTGGGAGTTTTTATGGAGAAGTGTAGCTGGGTAGTGTACTTTCATGGAATTTGCTCCAATGGATGTTTTGTATCTCTCCAATTGCTTGTTATGCTCACTTGTCATGCTTTGTATTATTTGTGATGCGAAAGCTATCAACTTTTGCTATTCATGTCTCTTGTTGAACATTGATGAGTGGTTTGATATATAAGTAGGTGATCAGCACCTCATCCAATCATTTGTGAGCACAACGCTAACATCCCTTGAACCTATGAGAACTGTTCGTGCCCATGGCCACTACTTAGTGATTGTCTCTCTTTTTATTGCATTTGCCTCTTAAGGTGAAAAGCAGAAGACACTTGATCATCACAAATAGTGTCATTTTGACACATCATGTTAGTGGCTCAAGCTCATCTCTATGGATGACGTATGTTGCCTAAGTTTGAGCTCCCGTCATTGGATTGAGTCATTAAAGATATTATGCTTTTATTGAATCTGCTATTATTAAGTTTCTCGTCTATTTGTAAAAGACTAGTGACATGTAGAGTTGCAATAATACAGCATTGTGCAAGCAATATGCCCAACTCCAAGTGCCTTGAGTCTTCCAAAATGACTAATCACACACTTGGAGGGGGTTAATTTGTGATTTATCTTGAATTGATGCAAATCTTGTTATGTTAGCTAAATGAATAGAGGAGTGGATGTTACTGGAAATCACTAAGGAGCTTTGTGGGTCAACATCAAGTGACCTGTGGCTTATCATTTCAGATTCCAATGTGGAACTTTACATTGACATTAATTCAAACATTTTGGCTGTCCTTTTCCAGCCTCGAGGCTTAGCATGCTAGTTTCTAAGAGCCTTTGTCCCACCGTGTAATTGTCATCTTGAAAGAAATCTTGTGAACTCTAATGTTCTACTTGACAGTCAACCTTATTTTTGTTATTGTTTTGAATTGGTCGCTTAAATTTGATGAAACTTAGAGAAAATCTCGAACTTTTAATTAAACTTGAAGACGAGTTTTTTTCAATAGAAGAAATAATAGAACATAAAAATTTAAGTACATGTACTTGGACTATTTAAAATGCACTCCAGTCTTTGGGAACAAGGAAACATTGTTCCCATAATACCTTGAACACGGGAATGTTCCTATCTCTGGGTGAACATGCTATCACTTGTCTCCAGGCCATTTCCAAGCTGGCTTGGGAGCCCCCAGAATGTGTCCATAAGATTCATTTAGGTGTGATACTCTCAGTTCCAAAGTTAGATGATCATTGCTAAGCTTTTGATCTGTGGATGTGTTAGAATTCCTACCTGATCCTATTTTTTAATGAGGGCTTGTCAAGTATGCAGATGCATTTTATTTCTAACAGCCTGAAGAATGCCAAAGGAATAGAAACAATCTACAAAATCACAAAGGAATTGAAACAATTTGCAGAGGTCAAGATCTATTTAGAGCATGAGAATCAGAATTTATTTTGAACTTTGCTTGGATCGATGGGTCGGAGCGGATCGTAGTCTATTTCGACCCCACCTATTTCATGGGGATTGTGATGGACAAGAAGTGTGCCTAGGTGACAACTCAACACACAAGGTCAAGGGGAAGGGCACAATTCCTGTAAAGCTTCCATCAGGAGAAGTCAAAGTCATTAAGAATGTCTTGTATGTACCAAGACTTTCTAAAAACCTTCTTTCAGTAGGAGCTATCACTCAACAAAATATGAAAGTAGAATTTGATCCTACTTGTCTTGTATTGGATGAACGTTGTGGCCAAAGGATTGCAGGAAGATAATCATACAGATTGTACACTTCTATCCCTAGTCAGCATGCTTATACAACAACAGGAGGTGATGAGGATAGGTTGTGGCACGAGAGCTATGGACATCTTGGCTACCAAAGTATACATGTGTTGAACCAACATCATATGGTGGAGGGGATTCTGTTTATTAAGCCAAGATCTTTAATATGTGAGGCTTGCGCTTTGGGAAAGCAGCAAAGACAAAAGTTTCCCAAGGAAAGCACCACCAGGGCAGCAGGTATATATATTGGTGAATTCAGATTTGTGGGGGCTAACCCAAACCAAATCTGCAGGGGGAGCATATTATTTTATGACCTTTGTTGATGACTTCTCACACAAGATTTGGATTTATTTCGTGAGACAAAAATCTGAAGTTTTGTGCAATTCAAAGCTTTGGCAGAAAAGCAATTAGGAAAGAAGATAAAGACGCTCAGGTCAGATGGTGGTGGAGAGTACATTTGCACGGAATTTGTGGAATTTTGTAAGGCTAATGGAATCACAAGGCAGCTTACAGCTCCTCATACGCCTTAGCAAAATGGCGTAGCCGAGAGAAACAATCGAACTATTTGGAGTGTGCAAGGTGCATGCTCAAGGCAAAGGGGTTGCCCAACTTTTTTTTGGGGCGAGGAAAAGCACACAACGGTGTTTCTTTTGAATAGAAGTCCAACCAAGGCTGTGGAAGGCAATACTCTAGAAGAGGCATTAAGCCCAAGGTGGGTGCTTTGCGAGTGTTTGGCTATACGGCTGATGCCCATGTTCCCAAGGATGACAGGAAGAAGTTGGATGCAAAATCAGCAACATTTTTTCTTGGGATATAGTGAGGAAAACAAAGCCTACCGAACAATCTAAAATTACAAGCCACACCCTTCTTGATATCCTTAAGAGCTATGTGGCTGAACAAAAGACATTATGGGAACAATATCTACCCATGATTGAGTTCGCTTATAACAACACCATGCATTTGTCTATAGGCAAGTCTCCCTTTGAGATTATCTATGGAAGGTCTCTCTCCAACCCCACTTGTCAAGACTAAGGAAAGATCTTCGTTGTTGATGAATTTTGTGCAAACTTTCAAACTTCCTATGAACAAGTCAAGAAGGCCATTTCGTAGGCTCAAGAAAAATAGCGGAAGGCAACAAACAGAAGGCATAAAAATCTAGGTTTTGAGGAAAACCAATGGGTTCTCCTCAAGTTCAACAAGACAAGACTTAAGGGGTTTTCCGAAAAGACCTAGCATATTACCCAATATTATGACCCCTTCCCCATTGCGAAAAAGCTAAGTGATGTAGCTTACAAGGTCGATCTTCCTTCCCATTTGGAAATTCATGATGTTTTCCATATTAGAAATCTCAAGGACTTGTACTTGCAAATACTATGCAAGAGGAACAACCTCAAGTCAAAGATCAAGAAGAGATACTTGAATTAGAACATCTTGTTCCATCGAATCAAGAAAAGCAAGGACAACAAGAACAGTTTTTGCTATCTTCTTAAGTTTAAGAACTATCCTACCACAAATGGAAAGTGGATGCTTCAAGATTATTTTGCTCAATATCCTCACCTTAAAAGGTTGTATCATGATTCTTTTGTTATTGCGGACAACTATAATGTAGGAGGGAGGAATTGTAACCTTCTCATTTCCAAATTTTTTTTTGCAAAAGTTATTCATCTATGTGTTTCCTTACTTTTAGATACTGGTAAACTATTTGTTATGATAGGATCAAGGGTTGTCCTCGCCCGGGAAATTGCTTGTCTACTGAGACTTGGCGTAGTACATAGGGTGGACCCCTCTACGTGCCATGGGTCAGGGAAGGACGCTTTTGCTATGGACAATCACACACCAACATCTACTTTTTGGCGAACTATGTACACAGACTGAAAGAGGCTGGCTAGACTGTGAGGCTTGTGAGTGAGCCAAGAGACACACCAGGAGGGCTACAAGGGAGGACAAGCAATACATGAAGGAATGGCAATTCTAAGTTGCTGGACAATTAGAATTCTATGTTGTCAAATCATATGAATTTTATACTCTCCTCCTCAAGGAGGAGAGTTGTTGCATGCAGCCACCTCCTCCCCTTGGTTACACGCCCTACTCCATCATAAATAGGAGTGTTATGTTGCTTTTGAGGGAGGATCCTGGTCTTCTGTTGGCTAAAGCAGGTTGCTGATGCTTATTGTTGTTAGAAGCCTAATTCTAGTCAGATTTGCCTTGTTTTTGTTGAGAATTGCCCGGATCTTTCTAGGGCTTTATGTATTGCTTGCCTTGTAATAAATCCCACAATTGGGGAGGGTGCTCATTCCGCCCTCAATGTTGACTACTTTCTTGTTCATTGGTGTTAACTTCTATTGCATGTCCTTCAAACTACTTGCATGTGTAATTACTTGCTAGCTAGTAAGCCTATCTCTTCTTGCATGTGCCTGTTGTCTATGGAAGCAAGAACAGATGCATGCCAATTTTTCATTATGAATAATCAATTTCCAACTCAGATTTGTCACATCCCATATTTTTGACATGGTAACAGAGCAAGTCAAATGTTTTTCGATATCTTGAAACCCTAAATAGTTTACATCCTAGTTAACATTCTAAAACCTTAACAGTTGGATGAGCAGGTTACATACTGCTTAATATTCTGAGCCCTAACAGTCTATCCAATTGTTTTGCACCTTCTTAGATTGAGAGAAGCTAGCTACTATTTTACTTTATACATTCATTCATTATTTTCTACTTGTCATTAATATCCACACATGGATTCCTCCAGCAATACAGAGTGTCTGTTATAGACAAATTGGATGGAACTAACTACCATATGAAAGTCATATGGTAGTTATGGGAAGTCATAGAAGGGACAGAGGGAAAACCTCTAGCTGACCATCAGTTACTTATTAAGTGGAAGGTAAAGGATGGCAAAGCCTTTGCCTTACTGATCTTGAATGTTCAAGACTCACTACTCGATCATGTAAGCTAGGCCTAAACTTCCAAGGAAGTGTGGGATATCCTAAACCCTCTATGATGTTAAACATTTGTGTTTGCTAAGTTGTTTCTATGTGAAAAGTTCTTCTCATTAAAAATGTCAAAGAATGATTTGATGACTGATCATTTAAATAAATTCAACAAATGGTTGCAATAGGATTTGATGTTCAAGATTTAGTTGTAGTAATGACACTACTATCAAGCTTACCCACTTCATATGGAAACTGGGTAATGATAGTGCGACGATGTATTACCCCGACTCAGAGGGTTCCTAGAGCCACAACTCATGTCATGTGGGATCACACATCTCACATACGAGTCTAACGACGACGTCAACAACACATTCCTCCTCTAGCAGTAGCAACAGCTCCTATCACATCTTTCTTCAGTAGCAGCCGGATCTGATAACTTGATGACATCATGTTACCGTTTCCATTATGTTTGAGTTTGCAGTCATGTTTTAGATGCATTTTGGTTTAGCAGATATACTTAGCTTATTTTCCTTTACTGCTTCGGAGACGTTTTATATGCTCCCCATTGTACCCATTTGTCTTATATGAAGATTGTCAACCATAGGAGTGAGCTACTTGGCCAAGTGGGCCACTTGCACTAATTTACATAACTTAACAAAAGGGGGGTTCATGCATTTAATTAAAACATGCCCCATGAGTTATGTACAACTTAACTAATGCTTAGCCAAAAGGGGTAAAATAGGCATTACTCTTCAACACCCCCCCTTAATGGCAATTTTATTCAAACTGACACCCAACAAAGTTCTGAACTTTTCAAACTTATCTTTACTAAGTGGTTTAGTAAAAATATCAGCTGTCTGGTCGTTGGTGTCACAATAAACTAGCTCAATCTCCCCACTGTGCACTTTCTCTCGTATAAAATGCTGGTCCACCTCTATATGTTTTGTCCGTGCATGATAGACTGGATTCCTTGCAAGCTGAATGCAGCTTTGGTTATCACAATGTAACAATGTAGGTCTTACTTGAGCAATCTGCATGTCCTCAAGTAGACGGCGTAACCAAATGGCTTCACAGGCGGACCTCGTAGTCGCCCTGTACTCAGCTTCGGTAGACGATAGAGCAATAGTAGGCTGCTTCTTACTGCACCACGATATAGCCCCTGAACCTAGGCTGAAACAATAGCCTGTCGTCGATCTCTGATCGTCTCTATCACCTGCCCAATCAGAATCTGAATAGCCTTCCAGCTGAAGGTTCCCGTCATCCGTGTATCCAATCCCATAAGTCACTATCCCTCTCACATATCGTAGGATCCGCTTGGCTGCCTTCCAATGTGCTTCGGTAGGCTTACACATGTATTGACTTGCGATTCCAACCGCATAAGCAATATCTGGCCTGGTGGTAGTAAGGTAAATCAGGCTGCCCACTAACTGACGATAGAGCGTCTCATCTGCAAATGCTGGACCATCGTCTTTTGATGGCTTGTTGCTTGCATCCATGGGTGTGCTGATTGGTTTGCTTTCTTGCATGTTAAACCTCTTCAATAATTTCTGTGCATACTTTGCCTGTGAGATAAAAAGACAATGCTTTCCTTTCCAAACTTCAACTCCTAGGCAATAGTGTAGCAAACCCAAATCTTTCATTTCAAACTCATTAGAAAGATTCTTCTTAACACAATCAATAAGCTTCTTATTGCTTCCCGTGATGAGTAGATCATCCACATAGAGCACAACAACCACAAAGTCTTCTCCTTCCCTGAAGACATAAAGATTGCAATCAGACTTACTCTTCTCAAACCCTTGCCTTAAGTACTCATCAATTCGGCTATACCAAGCCCTTGGCGCCTGTTTGAGCCCATACAAGGCTTTCCTAAGCCTGCAAACCAGATTCTCCTTGCCTGTTATTTCAAATCCCTGCGGTTGTTCCATGTAAACCTTCTCCTGTAGGTGCCCATTAAGAAAGGCACTCTTGACATCCATTTGATGGACATCCCAATCAAAATATGAGGCTATAGCCAAAACGGTCCTGATAGATGTCATTTTAGCAACAGGTGCGAATGTCTCATCATAGTCTAGCCCCTCTTGTTGAGCATAGCCTTTCGCCACCAACCTTGCCTTGTATTTGTCCACTGTTCCATTGGCATGAAACTTGGTCTTATAGACCCACTTGCAACCTATTGGTTGCTTCCCTTCTGGCAATGTAGTGAGCTCCCATGTGTCATTCTTGACAATGGAGTCGTACTCCTCCTGCATGGCATGTTGCCATACCTTTTCTCTCACGGCTTCGTGAAAGAATTGTGGCTCATCTGCATTCAGAATACTGGACATAAGAGCAAAGTTAGTCTCTTGTCTCTCATGAGACCTAAGAGATCTTTTGACACCCTGTTCACTGCTCTCTCCTTCTTCAATCATTTGACCTTCTTTGATTGTTTCCCAATACCACCTAGGTAGCTTCTTCCTAGCAGTAGGTGATGTGGATGGTGACCACGTATCCCATGGTACTGTTTTAGTCTTCCGTTTGTCCCCAACTTCTGCTTCTGGTACTTGGCCAAAAAGAGATCTCGAACTAGTAGGTTCGATTTCCTGTTGTTGCTCCTGCACTTGAGGCTTACAGGACTCTTGACTAGGATCCTCATCCGTGGAATCAATCAAGGGTATGAACTCAGTAATTCCTTCCTTCTCCTGCTCCTGTATCTTGGGTGCATGCTCTTCATCAAAGATGACATCTCGACTTAGGATCTTCTTCATGTTTTCGAGATCATATAGCACATAAGCTTTCTCACCTTCACTATACCCAAGAAAGACACACTTTACGGATTTTGCATCAAGTTTCTTCCGCAAGTCCTTTGGTATATGTGCATATGCTGTACACCTAAATACTCGAAGGCTGCCCACCTTGGGCTTGTTGCCACTATATGCCTCTTCTGGCGTGATTCCTTCAACTGCTTTGGTTGGACTTCTATTCAATAGAAAAACAGCAGTTGCTACCGCTTCTGCCCAAAAGGAATTTGGCAACCCCTTTGCCTTGAGCATGCTCCTCGCACACTCAACTATAGACCTGTTTTTCCGCTCAGCCACGCCGTTTTGCTGCGGTGTATGTGGAGCAGTAAACTGTCTCTTTATCCCACATGCTTTGCAAAGATCTTTGAACTCATCAGAAATATACTCACCACCCTTATCTGATCTGAGAGTCTTTAACCTCTTTCCTGTGTGGTTTTCCACCATAGCTTTCCACTGTTTGAAGTATTTGAACGCTTCAGATTTCAGTTTCAGAAAATAGACCCATACCTTCCGAGAGAAATCATCTACGAAGGTCATGAGATAGTATGCCCCCCCTGCTGATTTGACCTGCATGGGACCACATAAATCTGAGTGCACAAGTTCAAGAATGCCCTTGGCCCTGGTAGCTTTCTCCTTTGGAAACTTTTTCCTCTGTTGCTTCCCTAATGCACAAGCCTCACATGTATCTGAAGAAGACTTAATGCTAGGAAGATTTACTACCATTTTGTGCCTGTTCAAAACTTGCAAACTTTTGTAACTCAAATGACCATATCTCTCATGCCAAAGCTTGTCCCGATTAGTATCTCTTGCAGACAAAGCCTCTTGGCTAGGAATGGTTGTGAAAAGCTTGTAAAGACCTCCTTCTTGCACTCCCTTGGCTACCACTTTGAGGTTCTTCTCTTTGTCTTTTACCAAACATTTAGAATCATTAAACTCTACCACCATGTTTTGTTTGGTAATGGCACCAACAGATAACAAGTTCTTAGCCAACCCTGGTACATGCAACACACTTTTAATATCCTTCACCTCACCTGATGATAGTTGTATTGCAACTGTACCTTTGCCCCTCACCATACGTGTAGAATTATCTCCAAGGCAAACATGCTGGCTATCTTTTGTCTCCTCATAGGTGCTGAACCAATCTCTATGAGGTGTCATGTGCTTTGAGGCTCCAGAATCAATGTACCATCCACCAAATGTGGATTCAGATGATAGGGCTGCGGTGAATAGCTCAAGCACACCAGATTGCTCCTCCTCTGCAACTTTGTCAACAAAGTGACTCTGCTGGTTCTTTCCCTTCTTCTGATCACTTTGCTTCTTCCTGCATTCAAAAGCAAAATGCCCATACTTACCACAATAGTTGCAGTTGCCCTTCCTCTTGGGTGTAGATGAGGAATTGATGCTTGACTCCTCTCCAACCTGTAACTTGGACACCTGCTGCTCCAAGCTTTGCTTTGAGTTCTTCTTTTTGCCTTTGCCTTTCTTCTGAAAGTTTTGCTTCTTTTTAGAAGCAAATGCAAGCTCTGGATTATCTTCCCTTTCAGAAAGATTCTTCCTTCTCATCTCCTCCTGTAAAAGAAGACCACATAACTCCCCAAAGGTTGGGAGTTTCTCCCTAGCAGAAAGGGACATCACATAGTCTTGATAGTTGAATGACAAGCTGTTCAAGACTATGGGAACAATACTCCTGTCACTTACTTTCTCTCCAACTGAAGCAAGCTGATCCAATAAGTCCTTGACCTTTGTAATATGATCACCAATTGTTGCACCTGCTTCCATCTTGAGAGTATGTAACCTGTTTTGCAAATACACCAGCTTGGCTGAATCCACTGTTTCAAACATAGACTTCAGAATTGTCCAAGCATCAGCTGCATCCCTTGCATTGCAAATGTGAGGAATAATATTGTCCTTGACAGAAAGATTGATTATCCTATGAGCTTTATGTCTCCTGTTCATGTAGTCCTTCAATTCAGGATCAGATGTTGGTACAGGTTCTGTACCTATCATGACCTCCCAGCAATTCTTATCCATCAAGATATTGGCTATCTTGAACTTCCACACTCTGTAGTTTGTGCCATCTAGTTTGCTAGATTCACCCAGCAAACTCTCCCCAAGACTTGCCATGCTAAAATCTGTGCTTAAAACAGAAGCTCAACTTGAAAGAGATCAGAAAAGAACAGCTTCCAACAACAAGGGTTTTAACCCCAAACTAGGGTATGTAGCCACTTCAAGGCAACCCTTCAGCTCCTGCTTTTGTCTTTGCCACTTGGTGTGGCCTCACTAGCACAAGCACTAGGCTCCACTGGAACAGAAACCAGAAGCCCCTACAGAAAGTGCGCCCTACTTTTGTGTAAGCTCCTCCAGAAAAACTCTCCAAAACTTAGCCAGATTTAGAAAGTTTTTGGATCATCCCACTCCCCTTGCCAATAGCTCTCCAACAGTGCAAGACTCCACCTGATCTGACACCTGTAGATCAAATGCTCCCTCTTTCAAGATTTGAGGTGCTTGTAGAAGATAAGAATCTTCTCAAGAATCTAAGCACTGAAGTTTCTCTCACTCTCAGACTCACAGGCTAGACAACCTGCTCTGATACCATGAAGATTTATGAGACCTAGCTATGGAGTATCTTAACTCAGATGCTAGATCAACTATGAAAGCTTGAGAAAACTTGGCTATGGAAATATCACACACAAGGAGAATTGCATAAGCATCTCACAAACTCAAAAGTCTCAAGAAGAAATGAATTGCTAGAGAGAGAGAGGAGGGCGTGGGTCCTCCAAATCCCTTGTGAGGCAAGCACCTCCTTTACATGCATGAAAAGTCTAGGTGTCAACCATAGGAGTGAGCTACTTGGCCAAGTGGGCCACTTGCACTAATTTACATAACTTAACAAAAGGGGGGTTCATGCATTTAATTAAAACATGCCCCATGAGTTATGTACAACTTAACTAATGCTTAGCCAAAAGGGGTAAAATAGGCATTACTCTTCAACATTATATGCCTTTTAGCATGGAAAAGACATTAATAAAGCTTTCTCTCTCTCTCTCTCTCTCTCTCTCTCTCTCTCTCTCTCTCTCTCTCTCTCTCTCACACACACACACACACACACACACACACACACACACACACACATGCGCGCACGCATGCGCACACGCGCACAATTGATTGGTCTTTCTCACCACAAAAAGGGGGGTGTGGTGTGGTGGTGGTGGTTAGAAGTGTATTACCTATTTTATGTTAATCTGTTTCATTTTGTATCTCCATACCATGGTATTTATTTGTACTTTGGACCATTGGGACCATGTATGTGCAGGACCATAGTTGCAATCAAGTCATTAGTGCTATGTATGGGGTGGCCCACCACCTAGTTTAGTGGAGGACTTACTTAACCCCTCTCTAGCTAGATGGACCCAACACCCACTTACTCTACCAAGGAGGCGGGGAGCACTTTTAAACCCAATGTTGCATAAGTTGAGTGTTCATGATGGGAGTAGCTTTGCATCAATTACATCAGTTGTGAGAAGTCTAGATTGGTAAGATTAATTGTATTTGTATTTTCATGTACCAATGAAGTTTGTGGTAACTTCGATTATACTTATTTTAGTTTGTTATTCTTTGTGCGTCATCTTTTTTTTGTACCATAGCACTATAAGATTACTATGCACTTGTGAACTTTACACAAGAGGAGACACATGTGGCATATGCATAGGTGGTATAGAACGTGTAGAACATGTCGGCCGAAACGGTGCATGTAGATATCAGAAAAATAGCTTATGAGAGGATCTATTGGGAGGCAACATGGATGCAGGACTGATTTGGTTTCTACAATCAATTTCCATGTCCTTGTTAATAGTTTTCATAAGAGGTTCTAATTTTTTTTTTAAAAGGATGACGCACATGCGATATATTGTGGTACAACATCAGTTCATGCATTGAAGGATGACATTATATTGTAGGTTAATTCTGGTTCTTTTGAGATTGAGCTAAGCTTGAAAGCTATATCCTACCTACATCCCAATGGACCTCCCGAGTCCTAACTCACAAGCTTCACAATGGACCTCTTCACGAGTCCTCTATTTGCGTGTCGCACTTTCCATTCCAGTATTTGGGTTACATAGAGTCATAATCTTTGCTAGGTACTTTCTATGAATCTCTATGGTCACTAGATGAACTTGCATGAAGCATAATTAAGCTCGAAGGGACTCATTTTTGTAAATGCATTTCTTATGATTATACCCAAATGAATTCTATATGCTTTTTAGTAACGGGTATATGAAGCATCAGTAAAAGTGTTTTTTGGACTAGAAGGTGCCTTATGTATTAGTCATGATTATAGTTGGTTAATTAAGTGTTCCCAATAGAAACTTGGCAAATAGGATTTGATGGTCCATATGGGATCTCGCAATCAATGTTCAAAGATCTCATGCCAAGGACCCAAAAGGCACACCACATGCGCTAACCTTAATTTAAATTCTACTACCCCAACTAATACAACTATGACCATACTAAATAGAATTTTCAGCTATTCACAAGTAACATGAGGAAACTATGTACACGTAACATATGTAAAATAGATATCAAATAACATCTCACACGCGACTTTCATGCCTTGAAATTTGTTGGATTAGTTCAAAAATGGTTTTTCTTGAAAGACATTTTTTAATATTAGGGAAAAGAAAAGTGAAATTGTCGGAAGTGCCTAGGTGTATTTGAAATTTGAATTTGGCCAAAGTGGAGGCAATGATGCCCACCCCTATGGTTTTACCTAGTTTTCTCTACTAGGTTCTATGTAGAGACTATTATCTAGAATTTAATTGGTGGTATGTACACCCAATGTGAACTGTCATATAGGTATTATAGGAAAAAAAAGGCTCTTTTCCTAGTCCAAATGTGATCAGGGGTCCTTTTTTGTGCAAAGAAAATTCATTAAAAAAAATTGGGTCGACCTCACAGCATGTGCATCTGCTAAGTGGCAGCCCCTATAAGTCTGTCCAGCTACCTCGTATGCTCTCGACTATGCAACTGCTACCGTGTTCCCCAGTTTAAGATCATCCATCAATGATCTTTGCTTGGGTCCGATTTCGAAGAAGAATATAGAAACTAAAAATCATAAAGATTACATTGTTAATAGGCTCTACTTTGGTCATTTTGACATGTAAAAAGTTATGGAGAGTGACAAGAAATACCCATGGAGTATAATTCAATGGGGACTAAAACACTAAGATATCAAACATACATAATATGATTACTGGACCCTATTGTTGTTTCTTTTGCTGTCCCGACTCCCTTTGTGCTTCACCAACTAATATTTGCTGGCTTGATCCATGATGGGATTTTATGGATTTAATTAGTTTGAAGATATTCTGTAGGAAGAAGTGGCAAGGCTTTGCATGTTAAAAGTAGGATGTTTGGATTAAAGTACTGCAAAGTTTGATTTTGTAAACTTATTCTTATCCTTTTGTACATATCAGTGAAGTGCGAGTGGAAGGATTAGAAACATTGGATTATCTGGACAATTTATCTGAGAGAGAAAGGTTCACTGAGCAAGGCGATGCTTTAACTTTCGATTCTGAGGTAATGAACTTTACAGCTAAAGGTAATCTTCTGATATTGTCTTGGAATTTTCCATTGAACAAATTTATTTTGACATGTATATGCTGTATCGTGTTGCATACTTATATTATTCCTTGTTATATTCACAGGTGGATAGAATATATCTAAGCACACCAACCAAGATAGCCATTATTGACCATGAGAAAAAGCGGACATTTGTTCTCAAAAAGGATGGTCTACCAGATGCAGGTTCATGATTATTGCTTTCAGTATCCTTCATGAAAATCCAACATACAAGTTATATTCATCTATTAAGCATTCCTTAATAGTAATTTATAATGGTCATTCTCTCATTGAGCGACCTTTATGCCCTATTGGTCTTCAACCTTCAATCCTTGTTCCTTACTGGGTATACTTGATTCAACGTGGAAGAATTTGGGATCATTTTGTTTATCTTATTTTAACTATTTCTAAGAAAATTTTGCATAGCACTTGAAGGAAACTAGCTATGGAAGCATCAACAATACAAGGAAAGCTTAAGCACCACAAGAAACCAAAGTTAGGAACGGGCCAAATACTCGATTGATTGAGAGAGGAGGGTGTGAGCCTCCTTGAGGGTGAATCCTACCTTCAATAAATAGAAACAATCCAACTTGAGTCTTATTTTAACTTACAAAGAGGTGTCAATGTATTTACAAGTAAATTGCCCCCATGAAAAATGCATAACATAAACCACATAAGTGCCTAGAGCCACTAGCGTAAAATAGGCATTATATTTCAACACATCCCCTTAATATGTAACACCTAAAGTGATATAGCCTTGAAAAGTAGTTGACAAATTGTTTAAAGCTATTGAGACTATGACCTTATCATTGATACACTCGCAACCGTAGCAAGTTGGTCTTGAAGATCCTTGATCTTCGTAATGTGCTCAACAACTGAATCCCAGAGTCCATTCAGGGTAGTTTGTTCAAAATACTCAAGAATCGAGGTGCTTTAAGAATCTAGGGTTTCACCTAAACTAGGTTATTATGCCACTTTTCAAATATCCAACTGCTTCCCTTCTTGTCTTTGCCGTATAGTATGGCCCCTTACATGATCCACTCTACATCTCGATTGGATCTCCGTACAGTAAGTGCGCCCTACTTCCCCACAAGCTGCTCTCTTCAACTTTTGGAAAGTTGCTTAGAATCCAAAGACTTTGGTATGGCTGCGCTCCTCTTGTCACCAGCTGTCCAATTATACTTCATGTTCTGAAAATTGACTGCTCTACAGAAAGTGTGCCACTTTCAAGTTAGGCTTCTCAATCAGAAATCTGAAAAAGGATCTAGAAGTTTTGCAAATCACAGGCTAAACGACCTGCTCTGATACCATGATGAACATACATGTCTCTCTATGAAGTATCTTAACCTCAATAACAAACACAATAGATGAAAGCTTGAAGGAAACTAGCTATGGAAGCATCAACAATACAAGTTTATCTTAAGCACCACAAGAAACCAAAGTTAGAACTCCAAATGCTTGATTGATTGAGGGGCCTCTTTGAGGGTGAATCCTCCCTTACATAAATAGAAACTATTGAGGTCTCATCACCAACTTGAGTCTTATGTCCCATGGCATGCACACGTGGCCACTTGGACCCAACTTGCACTTAGGGGTACAATGTGAATTATCTTCACTTAAAGTGAATCCAAGAGAGAGAAAAAGGGTAATGAGTTGAGCATACTTCCCTTTCCCTAGTAGCACTTTCTTTTGGAAACCTTTTCCTCTACTATTTTCACATAGTGCAAGCTTCACATACATTTGAACTTGGCTTGAGGTTAGGAACATTGGTAAGTTTTGATAGCTAAGATGACCATACCTCTCATTCCACAACTTGTCTTGTTTGCATTCTTGGTTGATAAAGCTTGTTGAGTAGGAATGGTTGTGGCTGTGGACCTTGTCCTATACCAAACATGTCATATCATTGATCTCAAATATCATGTTTTGTTTGGTGATGGGCCCCAATTGGAAGGAGGTTTTTGGCAAACCTAGGTACACGAAAGTGTTTTTGATGACCTTTACCTCTCTAGTAGTAAGCTTGATGGGAACAATTCCTCACGTTGTCTCCCAGGAACACTTGTCACCCATCACTCAATTGTCCAACGATGTTGAACCAATTTCTATGAGGAGTGATATGCTTCGAGGCTCTGGAATTATGTGTACAATCCATCATAGGTGTATTTTGTACCATTTTGGCATAGAACAGCTTAAGTTTGCTTCACGTGTTCTTATTCTCCTTTGCAATCCCTTCAATATAGTGACCTAGTCGCTTCTTGCCTTTCTTCTGGTCATGCTGTTTCTTGTGGAATTTGAAAGTAGAGTGTGTGTACTTCCCAAAATAGTTGCAATTGCCCTTTTTGTCATACGGTAGCTGAAGAGTTCAAAAATTTTCATTTAAAAGTTGTAGCTCGTTGAAGTTCGTTCATTTGCTACTCCAAATTTTGTGATAAATGTTTTGACTTGTCCTTGCCTTTCTTCTGGCCTTTGGCAAACTACTTTTTCTTGGAAGCAAAGGTATGCTCCACAATATATTTGCTTTGTGAAAGATTTTTCCTTATCATTTCCTCTTGTAAGAGAAGGCCATGTAACTCTCAAATGAGAGAGGTCTCTCCATTTTTTAGATCATCAAGGGCATTCTTTCCAACAAAATTAAGCTAATCTTAAAGATCTCTGTCTCCTTGTAATGTGTTTGGTAATTGAATAACTTAATTCCATCTTGAGGGTGTGAGTTTGTTCTTTAGGTAAAAGACCCTTGATGTATTAATAGTCTCAAACATGGACTTGAGGCATCTTGAATCTGAGGGGTAATGTTATTTTTCATCAAAAGATAAATGACTCTATGTGCCTTTTATCCTCTCTTAATGTGATTCTTGAGTTTAGTCTTAACTTGACATATAGGCATTTTTCCTTGTAATACTCTCCCAACCTTCTTCAACTTTACTAATCACTCCAAGTGATGATCTGAACTTCATAAAAGTTGTCTTTTGAAGTGGTTCAGTAACTAGATCAGCTACACATTCATTGCTTGGAACATGCTCCAAAGCAATCTCCTTGGCTTGCACCATTTCTCTCACAAAGTGATGGCATATCTCAATGTGCTTAGATCTTGAATTTCCACATACTATAATTTGTGCCATCAAATGTATTAGATTTACTAAGTAAACTCTCGTTGAGGCTAGCCATGCTTTTGCTTGACTCTTGAAACTAACAGAAGGAAATTTCGATAGTACTCAGAAAGTGAGGTGCTTCCAAAACCTAGGGTTTGAACTCCACCAACCGGGGTCCTGTCACTTGATGGATATCCAATAGCTGTTGTCTTTGGTCTTAAGATCCAGTTGGCAATTCACCGTAGTCTTTAGGTAGATAGTGCTTAGTGGGCCCTACTTGAAGGTAAGCTGCTCTAGGAAGCTTCTAGAAAAATCAACTAAAAATCATTAGATTTGGTATGGTTGTCTTACCTTTGATGGAGTGTTGTCCAACTATGCTAACTACACCCTAATCTGATCTATGTAGAAGATATGTACCCTCTTTCAAGATTGACAAGCTTGGAGAAGATCTTGATCTGGAATAGGATCTAGTCTATACTAGTTTTCTCCCTCATAGGTTCACATAGACTACAACTTTGCTATGATACCATGCAGAATGAAAGGCCTAGCTATGGAGTATCTTAATCCCTTTAGGAGACATTAAAACCGTAAAATTTGACTGTTAGAGAGAGCTACTACAATGATGAAGAAGACCAAATCTACAAAGAAATTGCTTAAGCTTGTTGACTCAATTGTTGGAGTATGAAAAGAGTGATTGAGAATTGCTAATGGAGGTTTCTTGTTACGACTCAATCTAGTTCTTGTTAGAAATAAATGACTATGCTGAAGTTAATCCATAGGTTACTTTGACCCAAAAGGTCGAGATTTGTGTAACCATGGATATTTAGTTATTTAGGCCATCTTAAGTTTGTGTCTTAAGTTCATGTACTGACTCGTGGGTCCTTAGGGGTCTAATTTTGTTTAGGGGCCCTATCTTGACTTTTGGAGGTGCCCTACATTTAGTAAGTGGTTAACCTTAGGGTTTGGTGGCATTTGGTCACATCCAGGTAGAGTACTTAGATGCTCATTGTGTATTCCATTTTATACAGTTTGGCTCTCCATTGCTCTTGTTGCTGTTTTCTCTCTCTCTCTCTCTTAGAGTTGGGCGCCTTGCCTCTTCTCTCTTGTTTCTTGTGGAGATTGATTGATAACTAGATCTTGGTGACTTGTCTCTTGCTTTCCTACATGGTATCAGAGCTACCGGATCTGCAACAAGCTTGTTTGTTGGCGCCCTACCAGAAGAGGAGCTTCTCTGCTTTTTGTTGTGAAATTTCAGCATCTTGCTGATCTTTTCAAGTGGAGTTTGGATCAGCTTTTTTGTCTCTTTTCAGGTTGAAGGTCAGAGATCTTGGCGGAGCAATTTTTGGCACCCAAAAATCAGAATCTCAAATCTGATTTTTATGCAACTAGTTTTCAGCAAGTTTTGTTTGGAGGAGGGCGCCCAAAAATCTGCAGCTGATTTTTGGTTGTGGTGTCTCCTTATCTTGCTGTTTTTGTTTTCAGGTTTGCATTTGTGTAGGAGGGCGCCCAAAATTCAGCAAATCCTATTCAGGGTTAGGTCAACTTGTGGCTGGAAATTTGTAGATTCTCAGCAAGTAGTAGGATGCTTTCAACAGCCCTATTGGAGTGTGTGTTGCGAAGCTAACCTAATTTTCAAGAAGCTGGTTTTTTTGTGCAGAAAGACAGCCATCTATCCATTATCTTCTGGGCACTTTGGTTGCAGATTGAAAGATATCTTGTGCTCCTACTTTCAGCTCTTTGTTTGCTGCAAATTTTTTAGTAGATTTGGTTGTGGAAAGGCTCTCTTTCCTATCTACTACAAGCTGAAATTTTGTTGGAGGTAATGGCTAAAGAATCGGAAGCTATCGGTTCTTTGTTTAGTGAAGATCGGTTGGATGGCACAAACTACTCCTTGTGGAGTTACATGATGAAGAATCTTCTCATAGCGAAAGGGCTGTGGGATTTGGTCAATGGTGATGAGGAAAGGCCTCCGTCTTTGGCACCTCCTACACCTCGTGGATCATCATCATCAACATCATCTTCTCCATCTTCGAAAGAACAAAAGAAGTGGGATAGAAGGGATGCACAAGCACATTCTATGGTTGCTCTTGCTGTGAAAAGATCTATCTTAACTCATATTAGGTCTTGTAAGACATCTAAAAGTGCGTGGGATACACTTTATACTATGTATAGAGTCAAAAATCCAGCAAGAGTGGTGTATATCAGAAATCAGCTTTCTTTGTTGAAGATACAAGAAGGGGATCAAGTGACCAATCACTTGACGAAGATCAAGGATCTTCGTGAAGAGCTTCTCAATATTGATGAGATAATTGAGGATGCTCAATTTGTTTCCATTACTCAACTCATTACCTTCATCTTATCTTCCATTTGTTTCATCTTTGAGTATCTCTCTTAGGGGACAAGAACTCTCCTTTGATGAACTTGTTGGGCTGCTTCTTCAAGAGGAGCAAACGAGGCAAAACTTTGCGGGTGACACTCAACAAGATCAAGCTTTCTTCACGAAAGGCAAGGGCAAAGGCAAGTCAAAAGGAAAGGGGAAGCCTCCTTCCAAGGATGAGCAAAAGCTCGTTGGAGGTCAAGATGTCAACACTCAAAAGAAGAAAGGGAAGTGCCATTATTGCAAAAGGTATGGGCACTTCATCAAGGATTGTAAGAAGCTTGCGAAAGAGGAGAGTAAAGGAATTGATACTAGTGCTTCACTTGCTACTTTGGAGCAAGAGCTTGAAGCTAGTGGTGATCTCTTCAACCAAGACTATGCTTTTGTGTCTAATATTGCTTCTACTAGTACTACTACATCTATGAGGAATTCAGATTTTGTTTTGCAAGTTGCTGATTTTCAGCCCATTGAATGGGTGATTGATAGTGGTGCTACTCGTCATATGACTTCTCGCAAAGAAGCATTTACTAAATTAGTAAAAGTGCAAAATGGAAGTAAGGTACAATGTGCGGATGATGCATCTTATTCTATTCCAAGTATGCACCCCTCGCATACATGCCCTTCCGGCTGCTCAATAGTAGGAAAATCTTCTTGGAAAGTTTCAAAGGAAACCTTTTCCAATTGATGGAACTATAAGGGTTCTTGATAAATTTGATTTGGTTCATAGTGATGTTTGTGGTCCAATGAGGACTGAATCCATTGGAAAGTGCATCTATTTTGTGACTTTTATTGATGACTTTTCCCGTTTTACATGGATCTATCCTATGAAGGCTAAATCGGAAGTTTTTCAACGTTTCAAAGATTTTCTAGCAATGGTGGAAAATCAGTTTGGGCATTCTTTGAAGACCCTACGCACCGATCGAGGAGGGGGATACATTAAGAATACGTTCGGTGCATTTCTTCGAGAAAAGGGAATTCTACATCAAATGACAACTCCCTATACGCCTCAACAAAATGGTGTTGCCGAGCGAAAGAATCGCACACTCATGGAGATGGCCCGTTGCATGCTCAAAGCAAAGGGGCTGCCTCACAAGTTTTGGGTTGAAGCGGTTATAACGGTAGCATACATAAGCAATCGTTGTCCTACTAAAGCATTGAAAGTATTAACTCCTTATGAAGTTTGGTATGGAAAGAAGCCTACAATCTCTCACTTTCGCATTTTTGGTTGTACAGCTTATGCTTTTGTTCCGGATAAACTTCGTACAAAGCTTGAAGATAAAGGAGTTAAATGCATTTTTGTTGGCTATAGTAGTGAAAGCAAAGGCTATAGGCTGTTCAATTTGAGCACTGATAAGATTATTGTTAGTCGTGATGTGCATTTTGATGAAAAGAATTCATTGGATGTGGCCCCAACTCATATCTTGAAGGGGGACAGCCCATATAGTGTGAATGTTGAAGTTTTTCCAGATTTGGTACTATCTTCTATTGTTGGAGATAAGGGGCAACAATCAACCAGTTTCGACCTGCCCAACACCTCATCAAGTTTAGAGCCTAATGTTCATCAAGAACTGCCCGTTGTTGCTCAAAATCAGCCTGCAGGAACTGTTGGACAGCAAGGACCAGTTTTGGAAGATCTTGGACAGCCAAGTGCGGTTTCGGAAGATCTTGGACAGCAAATTGTAAGAAGAGACATGGCTGTTGGACAGCCCAAAACAGTCTCACGGTGGCTGTTGTCGACTTTGCGGGACAACAAAGTAAGTTCATTTTATGATGGAAAGACACGTGCCTCTACAAAATCAGTGGACTATGCTGATTTTTCAGATTTTGCTCTTACATCTCATGGAGATGTTGCAGAAGAACCTATTTTCTATGAGCAGGCCAAGGGAGTAAAATGTTGGGAGGATGCGATGCAAGATGAGTATGACTCACTTATGAAGAACCAGATTTGGGTTCTTGTTGATCTTCCTCATGGGAAGAAGGCAATTGGTTCTAGATGGGTATACAAAATCAAGTATAAGGTAGATGGTACCATTGAAAGGTACAAGGCAAGGCTCGTTGCCAAAGTCTTAATAAGAAACTTAACGAGTTTTCTAAAAGTGTCGTATCGCTTGAGATAAGACCTAGGAGAAGTTATAAAGAACAATTTTTAGAATCAGGAGAAGTCGGCATTATATGTTGCTTTAGGGTATATCAATATCCCTAATGCATTAACACAGTTGCGTATGCGACTTATCCTACGATTAGTTTGTTGGTCATAGAACTCACCATCTAAAAGAATTGGACTTATAGAAATCAACATGGGGTCAAGGGAATTTGAATATTCGTATTCTATATCCCCCGATTTCCTGCAGGGTTAACGATTTTGTAATTTTTGAGGTATTCGTAGAGGGGTCTAGAGTCTAGACCAATACATCGAAATTCTGACAGGATTTTCGGCCTCACCACTGTCATTAGATCCAATCAGTATTAGAACTTTCCTTGGGAATGCTTGCGTCCCATACCACAGGTTCTCCCTCCAAGAAGCCTCTCAACTTCATGATCTCACCTCTCCAGAGTTTGTCCACTTGTCCAGGACACCTATAGTCCATGTAGAGTCCAGAGATCAAACAATCTACTTAGATGGCTCTATAGTGCAAGAAAGTCTCGTCTTTTCAACCTTATCCCAAGAGAAAACTATCACTCAGATCAGCTATAACCACTTATTAAGGATCAATAAATTCAACAATAGATCCTTTAGGAAATGGGATAACATAAATGGAAGAATCCTACCGGGATTCTTACACATTAACCTCCTAGCTCGGTAGTAACGAGCTATTCGTATCCCTTACCTGACCAGAGTCACCTGGTACAAGAGAGAAGCTTCCTTACTAACATCTAGGGATGTGATTAGAACTACAACTCACCCCACCCATTATTCCCAATCCCTTTGCCTTACATGGCTATAAACTGGTTGAAAAAGAAATTTTATAAGAATAAAATTTCCATTATTCAAATTAATTAACCGTCAAGAGATTCAAGAATCGGTACTAGTGCAGGTTTTCAGGAATTGCTCTTAACTCCAACCTCATAGTACAAATCCTTACTCCCATCACTGTGCCCCTTTCTGTAATATTTTCGGTCACTTAAAGGAAGATCGTAGGAATGAAACAAACTTATTTGAGGACTTTGGATATGCATGCTGTACCATTGACCTCCATCTATAGCATGTGAAACTATAGCAAGAGTGGATGAAGACTGATGAAATGATGTATCCAAGCATAGCTTGATCTCTAGAACCAACAGGGAAAGTTGAAATATTTTCTGTTTCATTGATACATTAACCTCCTATTGAGATATCATGTGTGCTATCAAGAGCCTTTGTTACATCTAGATCTTGTACAAAAAGCTCATCTGCCATGTCTTGTGACCCATGTGCTGTATCTAGATCATGCATGAAAATCTATGCTAGAACAGGAGCAACAAAAAGAGAAACACACACCTCTTCTAGAAGTGCAGGAAGCACAAAAGGGGTATCAACCAATGATATGTCTGGTGCCTTACCTTAGGTACAAGATTTGGTTGCTCAAAAAACACGTACCCCATTATCCAGATGTTGTCCCCTGTGAAGTCTTTTACTGTAGGAGACACAGTGATCCAAATTTTCTTAAAAAGGGATACAGAATTATGAAAAAGATGGAAGTGCCAAAGATGTGAAGAAACTGAAAATGCATTATCTTGAGCTAGGAATGCTCAATCAATGAGCTGTAAAGTGCTATGAACTTATGAAATAGCAAAGAATAACAAAATTTACACAAGATGTAAATAAAATCTTCATGAAAGAAACATAATGTTATGCTGTTTGACCAAACTTTAACTAGCAAGATGTTGGGAGCAAAATCTCTGATGGATGAGTTTGAAAGTGCTATGAACTTGTCTAAAGTTAAGGAATACTAAGATGCCTGGAAATCTATATGGATCTTGCAGAATGAAAAACAATTTTGCGAGTTTCACCTTCGAGTTTCACCAAAGTTTGAATTTGCAACTTCTTCACTTCCAGCATGTCAAAATGAATATAGGGTAAATCTTCAAGATTGTAGAACAGTAAGAACAAGTAGATCCACTCAAATGTTGAACAAAAGAATGCTGTACAAAAACCAAAAATTGCTTCCGTTGACCAAAATTTTGATTCTCCCCCTAGTTGCTAGGAATATAATACAACTAATAACAATCATTTTTGTTATTACAAACGAAAATGTTATGGTGAAAACAATGCAAAAAATATCCTAATTAGATCTAGAGAGAGAAAATAGTCAAAGAGGAAGCGGCTATAGAGAGAAACTAACAAATAACAAGCTAGGAGAGACTACTGCCTTCCCAATTGCTCAAAAAGTTCTCGAATACCAAGTTATGAACATTATGGCATGACATAAAGCATAAAGATGACTATTTTGATGAAAAATGGGCAAGTCCTCCTTCAAAATTTACTAACAGATTACAAAATACTATTACACAAACCCTACAATCAATCATAGTTGAGTTCTCCCATGAAGAGCCCAAGCATTTCAAGTGAGTGTTCTCAAGTCCTATTTAAAGTCTTCTGGGGAACTGCAAAGAACCTTTTAGGTAATCGTTATGCATTATGTGAGCATGAAGGGAGGGAACGTCTTTTGGAGGGAAACAGTGTGCCCAAGTGCTAGGTGCCTTAAATGCTTGTCCGTATGACGTATCTGTTCTTAACAGTGTGGATAAGTGGAAGATGCGGCGCGTATTTATGTTTTTACAGGCCTCGGTGGGCTTCAAGTGAAACAGATCTGAAATTTAGATCTGAGTAATGTCTACCATGGAGTCTCTTCTAAACTTAAGATGGAATGTATTACGGTAATACGGTTCTACAGGATGATGATAAGAAATTGGTTATGTGATCTAACAGCTCTTTGGACATGAAGTGCTATGAAAATCTGCACACTTTTGACATGAAAATTGTGCACTTATATTTGTCCTACAGGAAGGCCCTCGATATTCATTTTCCATAAAAATTTCTGATCAATGTTTTGCTGAAATGTGGGAAATTTGTCAAATAGTGCACGTTAAGTATAGGGTAAGGCCCCCGGGCGGGGGCCTTCCCGTGTGAAAACGCACTGATTTTTTTTTTCCTTTTTTTTCTCCTCCTAAAAATAGCCTACGACTTACTAAAAATAGTCAGTTTAATAATTTAGTGGTGTAATGATTTATACGTTCTAATAATAGTAAGCATACCTTACAGTAATGTTCTTTTATATGTGTCTAAAAATAGTAATGATGCATTACACATTTATTACTTATCCAAATCTTGAAATAATAAACGCAGGTGTGATATTGTGGTCTAATAATAGTAAGCATACCTTACAGTAATGTTCTTTTATGTGTGTCTAAAAATAGTAATGATGCATTACACATTTATTACTTATCCAAATCTTGAAATAATAAACGCAGGTGTGATATTGTGGCTTTTAAAGTTTCACAGAAATAAACTGAAAAAATCAGTAGGTTGTTACGTAGATACGAGTTTGAAATGGAGCCCACTGTGTGATGTATTTTAGTTCTAGTTTGCTGATGAGCACAAAGTAATTCTTAGTGGCTTCGGCATTTGTTTCTTTGACTGTGTACTGCATGTTTTCCACCTTGAAACAGCCGTGTGCATCAAGTATTTGCTATTGCCTTATTATTTTCCCCTTGTGCATTTATCGCCTTCCATGTATTTCCAGAGTCATGTTCAAGTATTAGGTTGCAGCCTTAAGAAACAGCTTATTTACTATCTCTCTCCTATGATGGATAAGATAATGAAATGACTGGAACAAGGTTAAACAGGTGTATCGTGATCTTGCATCTAGTTAGCTTTCTATACATTGTCATGTCTGCGTACAAGTTTTTGGTGATTTGGTGGTTATGTCATTCATCATTCTTTACTTTGATCTGTGTGTGGTTCTATCACATTGGATTATCACTACTTTTGATTCTCCATGCAGTAGTCTGGAATCCATGGGAGAAAAGAGCAAAGGCGATCACAGATTTGGGAGATGATGACTACAAGCACATGCTTTGTGTGGAGGCTGCAGCGATAGGGAAGCCCATCACTCTTAAGCCAGGTGAAGAGTGGAAAGGGCGACAAGAATTATCTGCAGTGCCATCAAGTTACTTCAGTGGCCAGCTTGATCCTGGTAGAGTTTTGAATGGATGATGGGGAGTAATGAGTTAGCTATTGAAAACTGGGATGAGTTGGTGAATCCATATTAAGGCTGCAACCTAATACGTAGTAGCCTTATTAGGTTGCAGCCTAATTGAGTTGGTGATCCGTATTTCTCATGATAGTATACATATATACACATAATCTGGGGAAGTTCAAAGTTTTAAGTTTTGCAACTTGCACCACTTTGGTTTGCCATTGTGTCATCAGGGGCTTGGTAGCTAGCACATTTGTTAAATATAACTTTAGAAGGCTAGAGACTGGTTCCTTTACAGTTTTGTGTCAGTTCTATAACAGATTTTCCATATTTGCCTTCAGTGGTTCCTAGAAGCCAGATTAATGAGTTTGCAACGTTTTAGAGGCTCTGTACATGATTCATAAAATCGTTTAGATGACTTATATATACTGCATGGGACACCAGTAGGTGGAAGTTTAAGATTGTCTCAGAATTCAAACGTTTCAACACTCTAGAAGGATCTGACTCTAGTAAGCCCATTGCTAAGTTTAGCATCTGCAACAATGTTGAAGATCTTTCAATTTGGTGGACAACGTGTCTAAAGATGACCCGGCTGCTGTCTACTACTGACTGTACAGTCATGCACAGAAAGCTCCATGCTGCATCAATCAGGAAAACGCCATCTCTTGACTCTCAGGATAGAGGAGCTAATCTCTTGATAAACAACTTTTGCAAGTAGGAATTGAAGAGAGGCTCAATTACAGTGCTGGCTCTGTGGGGGCTTTTAGATAAATTTGAGCTCTGATCAAAGAACCCTACTGCTTCACTAAAATACAAGCCTACTACCTGGATTAACATAGATTTCGCATGTAGTGCTTTTGATCTTTCTAGTTGCAATCACTAAATTTGAGCCATATGGAAATAAGAATAAGTCTTAACTTCTCAAAGTTTGCTGAAGATTTATGCTGACCACGCCAATCTAGACTTCTATAAACTTTTAAAATTTGAGCCTTGATGTCATGAAACTGATGATTTATAATCTGTTGGCTAGAATCTATGAAGTCCATCATACTTATGAGGTTTTGGATTTATTTCTAAGGCTTCAATAAATTGATAATTGACTTTTTTCTATCAACACTATTGGTGGCAAAAGCTACTGTGGTATCATGATGCCATAGCTCGAGGTTATTTTAGCTGCATATAGTGAGCAAGAAATGGAACGTAAAATTGCAGAAGTTGCTGTCATTTGTAAAGTATGCACTTTGCTCGTATAGGTTGTTAGAAGATTGTGATATCGTGGTGAATGACACATTGAAATTCTACCACAACCCTTAATGAGAGTAATAGACTTATGACAGTAAGTCAACCACTTGCACTAACTAAGACTTTCCAATGAGAAGTTTTGCGTTACAAGGGCTTGTAGATGCAATAATGTGTGAATTTGATTATTCATACTCCCAATTGAGTGTATTGCTTACAATCAACAAGCTGCTAGCTAATAGTAGATGGCAAATTAGCCCTGATTTATATTAAGGAAGCAAGAAATTGATTATATCTCAAGTATAGGAGTAGAGGTAATATTTTGATTGCTGCATGTCCCACCAAAGAAAATGTTCAAGATTATGTTCTACTAAAAGAAATGGTCATCCATATCTAGATTGGCCTGTTCAAAAATTGAAAAGCATTTATGATCTTTGAATATCTTTAGAGTAACTCTCAATGTGTAAAGATAGGCGTATGTGCAAAATAAGCAGCAATACATTAGAGGAATGTTTTTAGATGGGCAATACGCCTATTTCTAGACTATTCAAGCTTTTTCATAAAAAAGGAATTTTCCATCGAATGAAATAGTGGGTAGATACGGTTGGACAAAAAGAAAGACTATAATTAGTTACAAAATGGTTGAATTCCATTTTCGTGCTAGATTCAACACCCAAACAAGCATCGCTTGTGCCTAACGAAAGACTACATGGGACATATCCTCTATCAAATGCATCATAGCTATCAATTTAGATTGACATGCAATGAGAAGCATTGTTAAAAACCAATCAACCCTATGACGAAGTAAACAAATGAATTTAAAGGAGTGTTACCTCACATATCAAAATACAAGGGATTCTAGCAAGAGAAGAAATCATTGCTCTTGGTTTCTATAACAAGAAAAATTTTACTCCAAAATTTCTCTCTTTCAAAAGTGTATATGTACAATGAGCTCTTTCAAGCATACAGTGGGAGCTCGAGTTCCCACTCTATTTAGCACGTGGTGACCCTTGGAGAATGATTGGGCCTCATTGTGAACCTAAATCAACCTTAAGCTATGTACGGATGAGTGGTGGTTGAGGTCCAACCTCATGATGACACTTAGCATGGAAATTAGCTAGTTGACTTTATCATGATGTCCAACCTCATGATAACATTTAGCATGGAAATTAGCTACCTAACTTTTATCTACTTTCACACTCCTCCTTAATAGAGGGCTAGTTAAGCCACATCACGCAACATATATCTACTAACAACTCCTAGGGCTAACTTATACTTGATGAAATGTGCCTTAAGCAAATGCTTAGCAAGAAGACTAGCAACACAAGATGGCATATCCACATGCTCCAAGATGATGTCCTTGCTTGAACTTCTGTCACAAAATGATGTGCCACCTTGATGTGCTTACTCCTTGCATGGAAGATAAGACTTAAAGCAAGGCCTAGAATCCAAGCTTTTGAAGAAACAAGCATTATCCTCTTGGCCTTGCATGATAAGTACCTTTTGTTGGTACAAGTAGATCTCCCACTCAATGTAGCCATTGAGAAAATCTTAGTCACATCCATTTGATAAATCAATTGAAAGAAGATGGTAAGGCAATTAAAATCTTGCACAAATCACAGCCTTATACTTGTTGATAGAACCATCTTGATTGTATTTGACTCTAAATACCCATTTGCAACCAATTGTTTTTTTGTTAGGTGGAAGATCAACCAGTTGATTTGAAATTAAACCATCAAACTCCAAAAACATTGCCTCATGCCAAACCTTTTACTCTAATGCATCTTGCACATAGGAAGGCTTATCAAAGGAAACAAAATGTGCATGAGAGAGATTACCCATCTTGGCTTGCTTCCCTTTGTCAACATGTGTGAGCCTAAGAGGCTCTTACTTTTCTTAATGTGGAATATCCTACCATTATTCCCTTGATTGAGTTGGGATCCGCCTTAGTCCTTACATTCAAAGGAACATGAGCAAAGCAAGTAGATCCAAAAATCCTCAAATGATCAACTTCTGGTTTCTTGTTATACAACTACTCAAATTTATTCCTCCAATAACAATATTAAGCAATCTATTGGATAAATAACTTGCACAAGAAAGAGCCTCACCCCGAAAAGACTTTGGAAGACATGCATCCAACCTCAAGAATATTGCACATTCACACAAGGGTCAATTCTTCCTCGGCCACTCCATTTTGTTGAGATAAGTAGGCACATGTGGTCTCCTTGATGCCAAGTTGCTCACAACACTCTTGAAATTTTGTGGAGATGTACTCCCCACTTCCATCCGACCTCAAAGCCTTGATCTTGATGCCAAATTGGTTATCTACAAGAGCTTTGAACTTCAAGAAAGTGTCAAACACCATTTTCTTTGATGATAAGAGAAAAATCCATGTGAATCTAGAGTAGTCATCTATGAAAGAAACAAACTACCACAACCATTGTTCCTAGTTGATGAAAAATAAACCATTAGAAAAAATTCGAGCGCAAAAGGGACCTTTCACAAAGATATTTTTTATTTTTTCTCCCAAAAGTTTCTTACACCCGAATCTAGAGTAGTCGTCTATGAAAGAAACAAACTACCACCACCAATGTTCCTAGTTGATGAAAAATAAACCATTAGAGAAAATTTGAGCACAAAAGGAGACTTCCGCAAAGATATTTTTTATTTTTTCTCTCAAAAGTTTCTTACACACGGACCAATCAAAATACTCAAATTTGAAATTTATGTAACATAGCTCCTTTTATAAATTAATTTTCTTTTCTTTTTAAAAATACTATAATTTTGCCTCGGGGGCAGCCTGTAAATGAGCCATTTTATTTGTAGTATAGTATGCAGCTCACCACGAAAGGTGTAACTTTTGAACCACAGCTCAGATTAAGGCGACTATGGTACCTCGCGATGATAACTTTCCCAACAACACCCAATATGATCCAATTTTGAGCTACAATTAAAAAGATATTGTCAGTCAAAGTTATTTTTTTCAAAATTGTAGGTCAACCTGATATGGTTTTTGAGTGCAGTTGATAAGCTTTGACCAAAATATCTTCTTAATCGTAGTTCGGAATTGGGTCATGTTGATGTCATTGGAAAGCTTTTATCAAGGGCTTTCTAATGGCACCGTAATTGACTCTATTCGAGTTGTGGTTCAAGAGGAATAAATTTTTTTTACAGCCACATACTATGCTATACATAAAATAACTAACCATTGAATAATGTGTGAGCAGGATTGCGGGCAAAAAAAAAAATTTGTCTTTTACATTGCCAAAAATTTGTCATCCTATATGGCAATCCTTATAGGGCCCTTTTCAAGGCCAAATTTTCTCTAATGATCCGAGTACACAAGCTGAAAAGGATGATGAGATGAAGTAAGAGACCTTGGAAATGGCAATCTATGTGCTTTTGCTAAAGTACATGCTTCACAAGCCTTACCATCACTTGCCAAAGATTTGGACAAACCAATTGCTTTATCCTCCTAGATCATAATTTGCATGGATTTGTAGTTGGGATTGCCTAACCTCTTGAGCCAAACCACTTATGTGAGATGAGTGTCATATGAGAGCTAGCACCACTATCTATTCACCAAGAATTTTCACATTTAAAACTAGAAGAAGGTTAAATTGACATCATAAAATATTCCTCCTTTTCATTTTCCTCCCTCTCATTAGAAGGACTAGCTTGTGTTAGAATCTCCATCATCAAATCCGGTCATTGCTAAGACACAATCGAGTGAAGAATGCTTCGTTACCGCCCAACCATAGAGGTATTGCCACCTCTCTTCCATGCAATGGAGCCATAGACCACCGTCAAGCAAGCTTGGATCTCTAACAAGCCATGGTGCCCCATACCACCATGACTTACCCTCAACCCTTGCCTACCTACATCTTGAGGCCTAGATTATCATCTCGACCTAATCACTAGTCGAAGAGCTCTTCATTCTCTAGGAGGGAATGAACAACAAGCTCTTGGAGATCCACCTCTATACCTCTATATACATAGTCTAGGTGGGGTCACCTCCAAACAAAGGAATCACGCATGACCAACGACATGGATCTACATTTATCGGATTCAAGCCAACTTCAATAATTCGAAGATCACTCTACTCGATCCTAGATTCGAAGTCGGTGGGATCGAAACAATCGATTCCGTTGACATGCATGAAATAGATTGATTTATAATTTGATTTGCAGAATTGAAATAGTACGGAGCTTAGAGCATTATGATCAACACAGATTATTAGTCATATGAAAAGTCTAATCTATGAATGAGTTTAGTTGCATATCGTGAATCAATCGAAACAGAATAATGATGCACTTGACACAATACAACACGACTTAGATTACTAAAACAAATATATTTAGTCAAAAAGTGTACAAGTCGGAATGTAGATAAAGTTGCAACCTTTCTGAAACAAACTTTGCAGTAATAGAGAGAAAGATCAAATATCTGAATACTTGATTGAATGAGTAAGTGAATCGATTGGGACTAAGTATTTTCGATTGCTATCAGAGATATACATGTGGCTGATTGATTAAAAGAATGCTTACTCTGTATTTATACATATAGGATTAAGGCACTAAGTGTTGTTAGCAGTCACCATTGGACATAATTTGATTCCATTAGAGATTATGTCTGGACGTGATGAAGGTACTATTGAGTCGTCGAATGTCCGAGTTGAGTATTCGAGTCAATGGTGACATGTGAGTAGTCGATGATAGCCGAATAGTCAATGAGTGGTCAATAGTTTGATTTGATGGTGGTACTCAGATCAATTGTGATTCGATAGTTCGGCTATGTCGGTAGAACATCATCAAATCCTTTGTTTTTCTACAGACTATTAGGAAACAAGTGTATTTTTACAAAGCATATGACTGTACAGATATTTACATATAGCAAATGAATGGATCTAGATTAGCTATGAGTTAAGAGTTGGAGAGGATAGGAATCCAACACTCCCCCCCCCCCCTCCTTAATCTGGATCCTTGAATGACTTGATTTTTATATTCAAGATAGCACATAAATTCTTGTGATTTAACCCTTTTGAAAAGATGTCAAAAACTGCCATGTATTGGGTTCTGCAAAACTTCAGACTCACCTCCTTGTTGAGTATTGTGCACATGATATAGTGGTGCTTAATCTTGATGTGCTTGCTTCTAGAATAAAATCTAGGATTGATTGATAATGCTTTAGCACTTTGATTATCGCACAAAATGATTGTTGGAGCAGTTTGTTTGAGACCAATATCAAACTAGATTTCTCAACCAAATCGTCTCTTAGTAGCTTGAGAGGCCATAATTTATTCTGATGTTGTTGAAGACATTGTGATGGAGGTCTGCTTTCGCCTATTCTAGGATATTGGACCATTATTGAACAAGAAGACAAATCCAGAAGTTGATTTTTTGGTGTTAACATCACCTGCCCAATTCGCATCTGTGCATCCATGAAATATATGGATATTTAGTGGATCAGTCTCTCCATAGAATATGCATAGGTCGATAGAAGCTCGTACATATCTCATTACTCTTAGGAGAGCTTTCCAATGGATCATACTAGAGTTTACCATGTATTGGCTTAAAGAGCTGATGGTGTACGCAAGATTGGGCCAGGTAGAGACCATTGCATACATCAGGGATCCAATAATTGATTGATATGGATACCCCTTCATTTCGCCTTTCTCCTCATCAATTTGAGGGCATTGCGGGTTTGATAGTTTTAAACTTGGATCCATGTACAAGGTTACAATTATTAAATTGAATTTCAAAAATAAATTCTAGAAGTACCTCTGTTGAGTGATGTAGAAAAGCCTTTTGTTTATGTCTCTATGAATTTGGATCCTGAGACAATAATGTGCTTCTCCTAGATCTGTCATCTCAAACTCTTGGGATAGCATCCTCTTTCGATGTTGTTGCCAAAAAGCAGCATGTCATCCACGTATAGGGTGATGATGACAAAGAATTGTCTGACAACCATGAAATAGGCATTATAGTCTACAGATCTTGGTTCGCGGATCCGTGATTGACCAGAAAAGTGTTGATGTGATGGGACCAAGCCCTTGAGAATTGCTTCAAACCATACAAGGCTTTAAGGACTTTGCATACTCGATTTTGTTGGTCACTGAGGACATAGCCTTCTGGTTGGATCATATAGATGCCCTCTTCGATAACTCCATTGAGGAATGACATTTGTACATCCATTTGGTGTACCTCAAGGTCGGATGTAGTAGCAAATGATAACAATAGTCGAATAGAAGAGTGTTTGGGCTAAAGGTTTCGAAGTAGTCAACATTGGGAGTTTGTGAGAACCCCCTTGCCATGAGTCGAGCCTTTCTTCTGTCGATACGACCGTTTATCTTATATTTGATCTTGAAGATCCAATTACAGTTGGTGACCTTTTTGTCTGCAGGTAGCTTGCTGACAATCCACGTGTTGTTCTTCAACAATGAGTTGTACTCCCTGTCCATAGCTTCTTTTCAGAGATCTAAATTAGCTTGTGACATTGATTCTTCAATTGTGGTTGACTCTTGTATAAAGTAGTGAGCAAGATCATCAGTGTATCGAATAGGCTGAGTTTGAATTCTTGTTGATCTTTTGGTTGGAGCTTCTAGTTGCAAAATTCGACTTTGTGTCGACTGTGCCAGGCTGCTCCTTAGTTGCAGCTTCTTTATCATCCTCTAAATCTAGTTGTACACTATGACTACTTGAAGAAATCAAAATAGTATTTTGATATGCATCAATTGTCGAGGCAAAATTTATAGACTACATCTAGTCCTTGCCCTTCAGATCAATATATTGATTTTCAATAACTTCAAGATTCGACAATCCTAGATCTCGTGATTCGTCCTTTTGTAGTATTTGCAGAACATTTTTTTCTTGTTCTAAGCAAGTTGCTGATTTTGGTTCGGACCTTGCTTCTGATTGTTGTCGAATTGTCTGACAACTTTATTCTTCTGTTGCTTCTTCGAATTCTTCTTGGAGAATAGACCCTGCAACTCATTGATGGAGGATGAGGTCGCCCATTTCTTTCAAGTTTTCTCCTACAACAACATAATTATGACTCTGGACAAAGTTATATCTAAGTGAGTAGAAATCACAATAACACATCGCGGGGATTACGACGTGGACGTCCACGAATTTTTGGAAATTTTATAATTTGTCGCATTTCGACGCGTTAGATTTCGACACCTAAGTAAAAATTCCCAAATTGAATTTTCGGTATCTGGAAACTATGGCGGCAATTAATTTTCAAAAATGTCATCGCATTTCGGCATGTCAAAATCCGACACGCAAACGTGGATATGGCGTGACATATTTTTTATCAAAACAAAATTTAGTTGGCATCTGACGTGGACATCAGAATCCGACGGACGTCTAAGTTAGATGTCCACATCATCGATCCGAGGCAATCACAATTTTGACAAGACGTGTGGTACAAAAAATAGATGTTGGATTTCGACATATTTTGGGACATTGGAATCTGGTTTTGCAGATTGTTCCTCACTTTTTGTTTGTAGGTTTGGAGCTTTTCGAGTGTTTGGAGGTGCACTTAAGCATTTGGAAGGCTTTCATTGTGGTGATTGCAGATAGTTGTTTTGTGTTTTGCTTCTTTTTTTTTTGGGAGATAAAATTTGTTTTGTTTGTTTTTGTGAGAGATTGAGGAAGGGTATTAAAAAGTGAGAGGGGAAAAGAAAATGAGAGAAAAGACTGTAAAGTAGATGAAAGTGTAAAGTAGATAGTTACATTATTGTAAGAATAGTAAAGATAATGCAAATATAGAAATGTAATAGATGAGAAGTTTTCACACGATGAACCTGCTGCAAGTACAAAGAATCAAGAGAATAAATGATTGCACACTAAACTAGCTTCTAGTCCAAAAACAATGTGATGGAAACATTGGCAAGCTAGTTAGCAACAAGGCAAGAGCATTCATCACAATCTAACTATCATTACACATCAAATGGATCAAATGGAAGCGTTACTTGAAGAAGTGTGTTCTTGAGATACAAAGCCACCTTATTTATACTACAAGAGGCCTTCTAGAACTAGTGGAGAGAGAGATCAATCTAGGTGCCACATTGTCTCTTCCTCTCTACTAGATGACAAAAAGAGAAATGGATAAGAGCTGAGAATCTCTATTTTTGAAAATCTTTGACCTACAGGAATAGCCTCACATGCTTCTTGATAGACCTACACATCACTATGAAGACTAAAAATGTAACTTGGCTCTAATTGAAAAATTACTTGACTAGTCTATCTCAAATTTGGACAAACCCCAAAACTTGAGTATCTAAGTTTAATATTATTTTATTTTACAATACTTTCACACTCCTCCTTAAAATAGAAATAATATTTACAATATTAAGGATTTGGAGATCAAGCCAAGATTTGATCTATGTCTTTCAAAGTCCTTCTCGGCTAGACGCTTGGTGAGTAAATCTGCATAACAATTTGAAGTTGATACATGCTCAAGGAGAATATCACCATCCATAACTTCTTCTCTTACATAGTGGTGTGCTACCTCTATATGTTTACTTCTTGCATGGAAGATTGGATTACTTGCAAGATATTGGGCCGAGATGCTATCACCTTTGATGCAAGGTAATTCCTCCTCTTGAGTGATTCCGAGCTCCACTAGTAACCTTTTGATCCAAATGACTTCCTTTGTTGTTGTAGTCAAAGCCTTGTACTCAGCTTCACATGAGGATAAGGAGATGGTGTCTTGCTTCTTAGATTTCTAAGAGACAAGATTTCCTCCCAAAAAGATTGTGTAAGCACTTGTGGACTTTCTATCCACCTTATCACTTGCAAAATCCGAATATGAAAAGGCAACAAGGCTTAAATCATGTCACTTTAAAACAAAGTCCATAGTCTTGAGTAAATGCAACATATCTCAAGATCTTTTTTCTCTTTTTCCAATCATGGATCTTTGGATTTTGCATGCTCTGACTAAGCTTATGTACACTAAAACTAAGATCAGCCCTAGTGATAGTGAGCCATATCAAAGAGCCTATTAGACTTCTAAAAAGTGTGATGTCCTCAAAGGATGCTTCATCACAAGTTTTAGTGTCTTTAACATTAGACTCCATAGGAGTATCTATGCTTTTACAATCTTGCATTTTAAATTTCTTAAGCATAGGTCTTACATAACTTTCTTGAGAAATGAAAGCTAAGTCAGTAGAGATCTTAATCTCTAATCCAAATACATGATGTAAAAATCCAGGATCTTGCATTTTGAATTCCTTTCCTAAGGAGATCTTGGTATCAATAAGTAAATCTATGTTGCTTCCACATGATAGAATGTCATCAACATAAATAAGCAACATGATTACATCAGTACTAACATGTATAAGATACAATGATGGATCATATGAGCTAATCTTGAAACCAATAGAAAGAAGATAAGTGTTCAACCTCTCATACCAAGCCCTTGGGGCTTGTTTCAAGCCATAAAGGCTTTTCAAAAGTAAGCATACTTTTGATCCTTTGCCATTCACAACAAAACCTGGAGGTCGATGCATATATATTTCTTCTTCTAAGTACCATTTTAGAAAGCATTGGAAATGTTGAAATGGAAAAATAATCCATCTTGACTTTAGGCTTGCTACAAACATTGTACCATGCAAGTATGTTGTTCATAAATGCAAATGCCAAAGTTGGCCTAGATATATGGATTTGACATATCTGCTTTGATGATTACAACTTGCATATAAATTGTAGACTTAGAATTAGCAAAAATATGCTAGTAAAAACTCATGGCAATTCACATGCATTAATTGTAAGTGATCCATAGTGACATGCAAGGCATGCACAAAGTGAAATGGACACATGCATGATGATTTGTACATTTCTAGTTAGAACTAGGACACTTGGAAAAAGTACGTGGAGATTCATGCATGAGATGTGACAAATGTCACATAGACTCTAGTTTTCACTTTGGATGTCATTAAATGATGGATGGATGTGGTTCTACCTCGAGCTACCTCAAACTCCATAAATATGTGTAGCTCTCCTCATATTTATTGATGAAGAACCAAAGCTTTGTAGCTATCTCTTGCCATTTTGGATCCACATAAATTTTGCTTGTTGTTTCTCTATCTTTCTCTCTCTAACTCGTGTTGAGGCTAATGCTAATACACTAATTTCTTGTACTTTTGCTCATTTATGATTCATTGCTATCATTCTCTGATGCTTAGCATGCTAGATTGTGGTTAAGCCATAAATTCTGTACTAGATCTTGCTAATCAATCTAGAATCAGGTTATTGTGCTAATCATTAAGCTTAATTAGATCTATCATACTTGTGGATCTTCCCACACGTGTGAATTCTATAAATTTTGTCATAGTATCAGAGACAAATTGAGCTTTGCATGCTAACATCTCTGATTGGACAAGAAATTGAGAGCTAAATCAAGCAAAAAAAGTAGTAATACACCTTTTCTCACCTTTCTCTGAAGTGTCTTTGGATCAGATTGGATTGGAACTAAATTTTTAGACCTGAAAAGTGGTAGTACAAAATTTTGGAATTATGCACATGTGAAAATAAGAGATTTTCAGTCCCTTCTATCTCCTTGCTTGTAGATCCAAAGATAGTGATGTTATAGCTTGATGGAAAGCTTATGGTGTGTACTTTCCATAGAAATTGAACCAAATCAATCTGATGTGTCTATCAAGAGTTATAAGCTCTTAAAGAGGATAGGGATAGGTCCAAAATCCGAGTGACTGCATTTTGATTTGATTCAATCTTGCTTTGTTCATAATCCATTGTTTTGAGCATCCTACACAAGAAACTGAAGATCAAGACTAAGTTTGAAGTAATTGAGCACCTTTTGAATCTTCTGAGTGTCAATAGTGTTTTCTTTTGAAGAATTTCACAAGTGCCAAAAGTAGGATTCAAACTTGCCAATGTGTCTCAATCCACTTTGTGTGTCTGATCTAGATAATCTTGTCTTGTGGAATATTTGAGATCCATCTCAAATACAGTTGCAATTGTTTCACATAGGAAGGTAGAACATCCTTGAAAATACCTATAGTGAAAGAGAGCAGCAACTTTAAGTTTGATTGGAACAAGCTCAAATATATTGCAGTCCAATAACTAAGAAGTCTTCATCTAAATGGCACCTCTGGGAGGATATCTTCTAGAAGCAAATGAAAGACTAAATACTTCTAATTACTCAATTTGGAAGTTCAAAATGGAGTATTTTTTTATACTCTAGGATGTTATGGACATTGTGCTTGGTGTTGAGGAGGAGCCTCAAGCACAAGCTAAAATTCCTAAGTATAGGAAGAGAGCTAGAATGGCTCTACATTTCATTAAGATGAATGTATCTAATGAAATTTTGAGAGAGATAGGATCTTGCACCATAGCTAAAGATGTTTGGGATGCACTTAAGTCCATCTATGAAGCAAAGAATACTTCTAGAATACTCACTCTTAGGAATCAGATTTTCCAAAGTTTCCAAAGAAGTGAGAAGAGTGCATCAAACTATGTTCTGAGAGTTAAGGATTTACACAGAGAGCTTTCCTGTGTTGGTGTTACTATTAACCAAGATGAGCTAGTTCAAGTCATTTAAAATGGCTTGAAAAATGACTATGATAATCTTGTTCAGTCTTTTGCCATTAAGGAGGAGTTGCCTAAACTAGAAACTCTCCAAGAAATTCTTATTTCTGAAGAAGCTAGGCAAAGCTATAAACTTTCCAGGATGAACAAACTCGGGCATGGTGGAAGTGACAAAGCCCTCTTTGTCAAGGACAAGCATAAAGGAAGGAGTAAGAACCAGTTTTCTCAAGCATCCAACAAAGACAAAGCCAAAGATCGAGACGATGGTGAAGAGGATGATTCATCTCATCCCTCTACTTCAAAGACCAAGAAGAAGAAAGTGAAGTGTTTCTTTTGTGGCAAGAAGGGGCACTATGCCTCTAATTGCTTTAAGAAGAAAAACCAACTCAAGCAAGCAAATCTCTCCAAAGAGATTAAAGAAGATTCAGTTGCCAGTGATGGAGAAGGATCACTCATGGTGTCCAGTTTTTCTTCATCACCTTTCAAGAAAGATGGAGCTTGGTACATAGATAGTGGAGCCTCTTCACATATGTGATGTTCAAAGGAATCTTTTGACTCAATTGTACCTTACAAAGGACTTAAGAGATCTATTTACACTACTAATGATCATGAATGCTCTATAGAAGGAATTGGCAACATTCCATTAAAATTTGCTTCTTCAAAAGTTCTTGCATTTCTAATGTTCTTTTCATTCCAAAACTTACAAAGAACTTGATTAGTGTGGGAAAGTTGCTTGATTAATGTTGTGATGTAAAGTGCAACTCCAATACTTGCTTTATCAAGAAAAATGATGAGATCCTAGTTGATGGATCTAGATGTGGTGGAATTTTCAAGTTGAATTCTTATGAGAATGCAAACCTTTGTGAAGTTGCTTTGTTATCTAAGGAGGAGTTGTGGCATAGAAGGTTGGGGCATCCTAACTGTAAATCTATGTCTTCTATGGTCAAAAAAGTGAAGGCTATTGGTCTTCCAAAATCTCTTTCCAAAGATTTCAAGCCTTGTGAGGATTGTGCTATTGCAAAATCACATAGAAAACCATATCAGAAGTCTTTTATCAAGACTACTCATCCTTTAGAGCTTATACACTCGGATGTTCATTTTTCCTCTTCTAAAAGTATTGGTGGTGCAACATGTTTTGTCACCTTTATTGATGACTTTACAAGATATACTTGGTTGTATCTACTTTCTTCAAAAGCTATGGTATTTGATCACTTTCTAGTCTTCAAAGCTTATGTTGAGAAACAGTTTTCTTTCAAAGTTAAAGCTTTAAGATGTGATGGAGGAGGTGAATACATCTCCATCAAGTTTCATGAATATTGTGAAGCTGAAGGAATAAAGAGAGAGTTTTCTTGTGCTTATTCTCCATCTCAAAATGGAGTTGCTGGGAGGAAAAATAGATCTTTATGTGAATGTGCTAAAGCACTCCGAGTTGAAGCTTCTTTGCCTATTGAATATTTGGGTGAAGCTATAAATTGTGCAAACTATTTGTGCAATAGATTACCTCGCAATGCACTTGCTGGAAAATCACCTTTTAAAGTCTTGTTTAGAAAGAAACCTAAGGTGGATCACCTTACAGTTTTTGGTTGTGCTTGCTTTGTTCATGTACCCTTGGAAACAAGGAAAAGAGATGATCCAAACTCTATTAAAGGGATCATGGTTGGATATGCATCCAACAAGAAAGCTTACAGAATCTATGTTCCCTCTACCTCAACTACAATTGAGAGTAGGGACGCTATATTCCATGAGGATCAAAAATACATTCTTGAGGAGGCCGAGTTCAAATATTCTCACAAAGATACTCCAATCATCACCCATGAAGACTATCATGGAGAGATGGGGCTGAGAATTGAGGAGGAGTCACCTCAAATCTTTTCACCAAGGAGATCTCAAAGAGAAAGATCCGAGCCTAGGAGTCTTACTTATGAAGATAGAGGCAAGCAAATGGAACTCAACTCCACTAATTGTGCTTATTTTATTTCACATGAGGAGCCAAAGGATGTGTATGATGCACTCAATTCGAAGGAATGGTATCTTGCCATGAAGGAGGAATATGATGCTTTGATGGCCAACAAGACATGGGAGCTTGTGGATCTTACACCATTGGTTGCAAGTGGGTTTTTCGAGTCAAGTATAATCAAGATGGCACAATCAACAAGTACAAGGCTAGACTTTGTGCTAAGGGTTTTGCTCAAGTTTATGGACTTGATTATGAGGAGACTTTTGCTCCAGTTGCAAAGATGGTATCAATTAGAATCATAATTTCTAAAGTTGCACTTGGAAAAGAATTCAAGATGCAAGATCTTGGAAAAATTCATTACATATTAGGATTAGAGATTGACTTTCATAATGATAAAGCTTTTGTATGTCAATCCAAGTATGCTCTTTCAATGTTAAAAAAGTTCAATATGATAGATTGTAAGAGTATTGAAACTCCTATGGAGCAAATTGTAAAAGACCCTAACATAGGTGATGAAAGATCCTTCATGGACATCACTCTTTTTAGGAGTCTTATAGGCTCCTTAATTTGGCTCACCATAACTAGGTCTGATATAAGTTTTAGTGTTCATAAGTTGAGCCAAGCTATGTGAAATCCTACTATTCATCATTGTAAAATGGCCAAAAGAGTACTTAGATACATATCTTCAACTTTTGATTATGGTTTGTTATATAAAAGTGAAGATCTTTCTATAGTTGGATATTCTAACTTGGATTTTGCAAGTGATAGAGCAGATCGAAAATCTACAAGTGCTTATGTCATATATCTTGGAGGAAACTTGATATCTTGGCTTTCCAAAAAGCAAGATATTGTATCACTCTCATCTTGTGAAGCTGAGTATAAGGCACTCACTACAACAACAAAGGAAGTGCTTTGGATCAAGAGGATGCTAGTGGAGCTAAAGATAATCATGGATGATGATCTACCTATGATCATGTGTGACAACATTTCAGCCCAAGCCCTTGCCAACAACCCAATATTCCATGCAAGGAGCAAACATATTGAAGTTGCACATCACTTCGTGAGAGAGAAGCTCATTGGAGGAGAAATCTACTTGGAGCACATCAACACATCATCTTGTATTGCTGATATGCTCACCAAACCTTTGAGCAAAAGTTCCTTCATCAAGCATAGAGCCAATCTTGGAATAATACCAAGATCCATGTTCAAGTCAATATAGATTGTTTTTAGGAGGAGTGTTGAAATGAAAAAATAATCCATCTTGACTTTAGGCTTGCTACAAACATTGTACCATGCAAGTATGTTGTTCATAAATGCAAATGCCAAAGTTGGCCTAGATATATGGATTTGACATATCTAGTTTGATGATTACAACTTGCATATAGATTGTAGACTTAGAATTAACAAAAATATGCTAGTAGAAACTCGTGGCAATTCACATGCATTAAATGTAAGTGATCCATAGTGACATGCAAGGTATGCACAAAGTGAAATGGACACATGCATGATGATTTGTACATTTCTAGTCAGAACTAGGACACTTGGAAAAAGTAGGTAGAGATTCATGCATGAGATGTGACAAATGTCACATAGACTCTAGTGTTCACTTTAGATGTCATTAAATGATGGATGGATGTGGTTCTACCTCGAGCTACCTCAAACTCCATAAATATGTGTAGCTCTCCTCATATTTATTGATGAAGAACCAAAGCTTTGTAGCTATCTCTTGCCATTTTGGATCCACACAAATTTTGCTTATTGTCTCTCTATCTTTCTCTCTCTAACTCGTGTTGAGGCTAATGCTAATGCACTAATTTCTTGTACTTTTGCTCATTTATGTTTCATTGCTATCATTCTCTGATGCTTAGCATGCTAGATTGTGGTTAAGCCATAACTTCTGTACTAGATCTTGCTAATCAATCTAGAATTAGGTTATTGTGCTAATCATAAAGCTTAATTAGATCTATCATACTTGTGGATCTTCCCCACACGTGTGAATTTTGTAAATTTTGTCAGGAAACATCAAGTTGAAGTATTTTCCAATCATAAAAGCAACAAATAGCAATGAGAAGTCTAATGGTTACCGTTTTTGCTATGGGAGCAAAGGTTTCTTCATAATCTATGCCTTCGATTTGAGCATATCCTTTAGCACAAAGCCTTGCTTTGAACTTATTGATTGATCTATCATTATTGAGATTGATCCTATAGACCCACTTACATCCAATGACATGCTTGTCATTAGGTGGATCTACAAGTTGCCAAGTCTCATTTTGCATCAAAGCTTCATACTTGGCCTCTATAGCTTTGATCCAATACTTTGATTGAAGAGCTTCCTCCACACTTGATGGTTCTTCAATGGTAGTGTGAAAAGCATGTAGAGAACTTGCATCCTCCACTTGTTTGCCTTTTTCCAACTAAGTGAGTCTTCTAGGCTCGGATCTCTCTCGGGTTGTTCTTCTTGGAGTCATTGGTAGACTCGTCTTCTCTTGTGATCTCGGCCCCAACAAGTCTACATCTTGATCAATACTTGTTGAAAAGACTCCTCCTTGATGAATAAGCTCTTGGGATTCCTGCACATTGTCCTTCATGTACATTTAATCTTCATAAAAGGTCACATCTCTACTTATCATAGTTTGATTAGTAGATGGAATAAAGATCCTATAGGCTTTACTTGAATAGCCTACCATAATGCCTTTAAGAGCATTAGCATCATCTTTTTTTCTTGTTTCAAGAGGTATATGTACAAAGCATACACACCCAAATGTTCTATGATGATTAACCTTGGGTTTCCTTCTATAGCATGATTTGGCAAAAAATTGCAAAGATAGTTAGCACATCCTATTGCTTCTCCCCAAAAATCTTTAGAAAGAGAAGCTTCTAGTCTAAGTGCCTTTGCACATTCAGATAGATTCTATTTTTTCTCTCGGCCACTCCATTAGATTGAGGAGAGTAGGCACAAGTGAAATCTCTTCTAATGCCAAAATCATTACAAAAAATTATGAACTTTGTGGAGATGTATTCACCTCCATTATCACTTCTCAACGCTTTAATTTTACAAGATAGTTGATTCTCAACAAAAGCTTTGACTCTTCACAAAGGTTTCATATACAAGTGCTTTAGAAGATAAGAGGTAAACCCAACAAAAATGTGAGTAATCATCAATAAATGTTATAAAACATGTTGCTCCACCCTTGCTCTTGGTGGATGAGAAATGGATGTCACTATGGATGAGTTCCAAAGGTGCTTTGGATGGTTGATCTTGGATGTGGCCTTGCATGTAATTTGGCCAATGCACATGCTTCACAAGGATTTGGCTCCTTGATCATGGACTTAGGCAAACCATGAGCTAGCTCCAACTTGCACATAGATTGCATGGCCTTGGAGTTGGGATGGCCCAACCTCCTATGCCATAGATCTTCACTTGAAAGCTTTCCTTGTAGCACAATATTCGAGCAAAGATTAGCATTGTCATTATAATCAAAGCTTGAATAACCTTCCAAACCGAGAGCATGATGCTACTATATCATCATCTTTTGTGATCAAGCAAGTACCACCTCTATAATCTACTTGTAGACCATCATCATTGAGTTGGCCTACACTTATTAGAGTTTTAGTCAAACTAGGAACATAGAGCACATCATTAAGATCAAGCTTATCTAAAGATATGCATCCTATGTCTTCTATCATACATTCCTCATCATTTGTGGTATAGATACAACTTCTAGATCCTTTGTATGGTACAAGATTACAAAAAGAGTTTTTATCACTACTCATGTGGGATGAAGCACCACTATCTAGCCACCATACATTAGAATACTTGAAAGAGAACGATGAAAAGTTAGACATCATAATTGAATCTTCTTTGTCACAAGGAGATTCATCTTCACAAGTGATGTTGGCTTGCTTTTTCCTTTTGTAGCATTGGGAGGCAAAATGCCCCTTTTTGCCACATGAGAAACAAGTAACCTTGTACTTGTTCTTCTTCACATTAGATGAACTTGGTTCCTCCTTGGATGTCTTCTCCATTGCCTTTGTGTTGTCCTTGGAGCTCTTGCCATTCTTCTTGTCTTTGCTCTTCCCGTTAAACTTGGTGAAGAGTGCTTGATCACTTCCTCCATCCTTGAGAGACAATCTTTCGAATCTTGCCACTTGAGTTTGATGCCTATGCTCCTCGGCTATCAAGACTCCTTGTAAGGCTTCTAAAGAGGGTAGATCCTCTTTGATAGCATATGATTGAACAATGGTATCAAAAACCTCACTCAAGCCATTCAAAATAACTTGAACAATTTCTTTGGATTTGATGGAATCATCTATGCAAGAAAGATCTCTACGGAGATCCTTGACCCTAGAAACATAGGATGAGGCACTTTCATCCTTTCTTTGAAAACTTTGGAAGACCATATTTCTAAGGGTAAGGACTCTTGAAGTGTTCTTAGACTCATAAATGGATTGAAGAGTACTCCATGCACTTTGGGCATTAAGACATGAGCTAATATCTCTTAGAACTTCATTAGAGACATTTAGCTTCAAAACATGAAGAGCAACACTTGCTCTTTTCTTGAATTGGGGAATATCTTGAGGATTAGTAGGCTCCTCCTCATTCCCATTCTCTATATCTATTAGATCTTGAAGTACAAGGATAGATTCTATCCTTATCTTCCATGTACCATAGTTGGTAGAAGTGAGTCTCTCACTTTGGTCTAATAGATAAGATCCACTTGTGGTCATATCTTGGAGATTGATTTTGGCTTACAATAAGAATGTTTTCAGAGGTTCAATCCAATTAATTGCAATCTTAATATCTTAATGGAATCAAGTACTAATTGACATATGAACTTGAAGATAGCCAAAAATGACAATTTCTAGGTGGTAGTCAAAAAATGCTCTCTATTTTCCAAAGCAAGAGTGGATGAAGAAAATCTGAAGTCACACATGTGAAATAGCTTGAAAAGGTCAGATTTATCATTTAATAAGTTTCATCCATGCATAGGATCAAAGATCCAAACAATGCTTCATAGATTAAAGAAAAATGGAAAACAATCAAATCTTGCTATTTTGACCCCTACAAAATAGGATCCAAGATAGTACAGCCTTCAAGCATGTAAAACACTAGTTTTCTCCTTCAATATGCCTCAACTCCTTAGGATCCACCAATCCTCTTAAGATCACTTGCATCACACTTTGCACTTGATTAGTTCTTCATTCATATGCAACATGGATGGAAAAGATGAAAAGTAACATAGCGACCACACTGTCTTGATTAGAGGCCTCACACGTGCTACTACAGTAGGCCGCAATACAGCTCTGAAATCAGAGAAAAAGATACATCAATGAGTGATGAAGAGAGTGGAACTTGTTAGCTCAAAATCGAGTGCTAGTAAGAGGCAAAATGTCACCACGATGATGAGAAATCATTCCATTTTACAAAGCAATGATTAGATGTGTATTCTCCTATCCAAAGCATCCTTATGAAATAGCATCCTGAAAATAGTGCATCACTATCCAAAAAGAGGTATATCCTAGCATTCAAGCATACATATATGTGTCTATGATTATCTTTGAGCAGAAACACAAAATGGTAGCGCTTTGTCAGTGCTGTTTTAGTGCATTCACAACCATAAAAAAAAATGTGCATTTATTAGAGGAGTTCTAAATCCAAAAAAGACCCTTTGCAAAGATTCTCTTTATATTTTTTTTTTGTCAAATTGGCTTACACATGGACCAATCAAAGCACTCAAATTTGAAATTTACATAACATAGCTCATTAAAATTTAAAAAAAAACATTTCTTAATAATGCTATAATTCGTTGTCGAGGGCAGACCCGCAAGCATGACATGTTATTCATTGTATACTATGTGTTTTATCAGTAAAAATAATATCTTTTTTAAACAAAGCTCTGATTGAGATGAGAATTATACCATTGGAAAGCACTTGACGAGAGCTTTCCAACGATACCCTAGATGACCCACTTTCGAGCTATCATTCAAAAGTTATATATAGCCAGTCAAATTTTCTGAAAAAGTCAAATATCGCTTTTGTGCGACCATAGAGTACCCTCTCACTGAGAGGGTGCTCTATCCGCACACAGAAGTGATATTTGGTCAAAAGGGTCCTTTATCCATGCACAGAAGAGGTATTGGGTCTTTTAAAACTTTGATCGGCAATAGCTTTTGAACGGTTGCTCGAAAGTAGGTCATGTACCGTTGGAAAGCTCTCATCGTGCACTTTCCAACAATATTATTTTCATCTCAATCGGAGCTACGAATAAAAAGGTATACTATTATTAATGAACTATAAACGATAATGTACATAGATTGGTTAAGCATCAAAAATAGTGCGAGCAAAAATGAGAAAGCATTTGGGCAGAAAATGAATTTAGTTTGGTAATTTACATTAATAAACTTAGACAATCTACGTGGCATTTCTTATAGGGTCTTTTTTGTATTCAAAATTCCTCTAATGCTTTTTTAGAAATCAAATGCCATTATTGCAAGCATGTATGCATTTATCTATATATTGTAGGTCGCATTTGACAGCCATCAACCATCTGAAAACATTATGCCTTCCTTGCTTATCAAGAAGCACACAACAAGAACCACTTAAAGAGAGTTTGTGGATCGCGATCCAGCGCCCTATCTCATCCTTATTCTGTGAGGGAAATTATTAGCAATCATCGTAGATGGGCGCCACTGATCAAGCTTCTTTAGAAGCATAAAGAGAGCATGCAAAAGAGGAAGAAGAGAAGGAGGAGGAGTGGTGGGAGTGTGGACATATACCACCTTTATATAGCATTTCTCCTCACCCTTCATGTGAGAGATGAGGTTAGGCAACCCCATCCAACACATGCCTTGTGGAGGAGGTAACCAATTTCGTCCGTAGGATGTAATAGGGAATATCTTGACAGTTGAAACTGGAGGTAAAGTTTATTGGGGGGTCTTTTATAAAGAAAAAAACTTTTTTGAGTGCAAGACTCCATGGTTTAGATGTCTTGGATACCACCCAGCAGAGCACAGATAATCGAACAAAATGTAATTGAGCACCATTTATGAGAGAGAGAGAGAGAGAGAGAGAGAGAGAGAGAGAGAGAGAGAGAGAGAGAGAGAGAGAGAGAGAGAGAGAGAGAGAGAGAGAGAGAGAGAGAGAGAGAGAGAGAGAGAGAGAGAGAGAGAGAGAGAGAGAGAGAGAGAGAGAGAGAGTACAACAATATCCCTAAATCCTAATGATTCCAATAATATCTCAACTCACATGATACAATGACTTCACTAATCACTCATTCATAGTAGACAAAGTCAATATTACCTAAACAATATAACTGAATGTTATTGTCTTTCTAACAATTTTTTCCTCCATGGGTCCCACAATCTCGTGTTTGTCGAATGACATTTGTGTTATGGTTATATATGCACCTCTATGTGTGCTTTTGTATTTTGGTGTTCATGGTCTTCAAGACTCATTTTTCAGCCAACATCATCTAGAAACACTAGGTTACCGTATTGTATATTAGTATCCTTAACGAACTAATGGCATTGTCAATAATAGTTGTGATTTGCTATTGACATTGAAGGCCAATTAATTTGACTCTAGCCCCATTGTGGGTGGGCTTGCTCTTTGTCTATTACATTTGATTATCGTAACAATACAATGCGTTTGAAATTTTTTACTTTAACCCGACTTTTGTATGCCAGAAAATTGCTTAACACTATAGTCAACCCTAGATAAATGTTAGGCCTTGGGAGTAGTAAAACCTAACTAATAGAGAGAGTTAGCACATATAGAGGGATAACAATTTGCAATCAAAAAATTGATGACTTGCATTGTGCAACTGTTGGAAACTTGTTGATTATGTGCTAGACCTTAGGGTTGGTGGTGGGGGCTTCAGTTAGCAAATACCCTAAAGAGAAAATGATGTGTGTATAGACAACTTTGTTGACAGGCTTGAATGCATTTTTTATGAATCCCTAAATCCTAATTTAAAAATGTTGCAACCCCCATCTTTGTGTGAAACTTACATTTATCCAGATCATGTTTAGGTGGGAATAAATTATGTTAACAAATAGCAATTAATACTTTCATTGTGGGAGTAGCAAAAAACTAACCAATAAAAAGGGTTACCATATATAGAGGTACATTTATCTAGGGCTGAATGTATTTAACTTGATTTATGGACCTTGATTGAGTAATCAATCTAGTAATAGTGTGAACTACCCATTATGAGCCTACTAGGGTCTTAAGAAATGATGTACTTTTTTTCTCTTTCTAGAGTAATGATATGGTTTTCACTTTGGTGGCTATTGTGTGTGCTTTTCTCTCCTTCCGCGCACGCGCGTGTGTGTGTGTAAGCTTTGTTGACATGGACTGAAGTACTCTTGAAGGGCTTGCTTTAAGTATAGCTTTCTTGAATTGATAGAAAAAAGAACCCACAAGTACTCCTCACATTAATAGAAATTGTCGGATTTCGCACGCGTCCACTTGATGGAGGGAAGTTCAAGTGGCCTCAAATTAAATTTGGATAATGTTAAAATGAGTCTCAATGGATTAGGGACCATGGTCCCACCACTTATCAAGAGGTAAGTGATCAAATTGGGGGACCTCCCGTAATAAGTGCACTTAATTCATGTGGCATTAGTTTTTGCCAACTAGGAGTGAGTCCCACCTTGTGTGAAGGAAGGCAAGCCAACTTGTTGAAGTGGCCCCAACCAATGGGTAAAGAGTTACTTGGCCCTTTCGCACTTACACCACTTCTATGTGAGAAACATGCTTAGTACCATCAACACTTCAATGATGAAGCAAAAAACTATTACTTATATCCACATAAAGCATGGACCCATAACATGTTGCAAATCTCAATACTTCCAACAAAGAATTTAGCTAATCAACTACTAAGAGAATGAAGCACATTTTTGGAGTGAAACAATGCATTAACAACTGAAAAACACCAGGGGTCAAGAGCTGATGACAGAAAATAGCTTTAGCTAGAGCTAGAAACATAAAACTAGGTGCCTTTGACAAACGCTCCCAGTCAAACATGCAAGCGCATAGAGAGCATGCCTTGCTCTCAAGAGCATAGTTGTTTTTTAAAAAGAGAACAAAAACCACAAGCAAGAATTCCTTAAGATACATGGGAGTGGCTATAAAAAAATTGAAAACATAAATTGTTTTGAAGTTCACTCAATTTCTAGAAATAACCTTATTTTTAGTATAGATACTACTGTAACACTTTAAAGACGCCAAGTAAACAAAACAAGAGAAACTACTTGCTATAAATATTTTATGAGTATTTCTAGAAAATAGACATCTTTATATCATAGTCATAACATGCAAAATAATTTGTTACATTGAATCTACCCAATTTGGAAACCAAAAAATGTGAAACAAAAACATTTCACATTTTTTCAGAGAAAGATGTTAAGTTACAAACTAGGAAGGGAAAGAGCACCTGCCACCACTTCTGTAAGGCACCCTACAGTACCTACCTGTTGACATTTAGATAGGACTGTTCAGATCTGAATTTCTCCTGTACATGTATTAAGAGGCTCTCTTGTTTCTGATTTGTCAACAGGAGCAATATATTTTGGCCTATACTAGTTTGCTGACAACAAAACTTTATGAGGGGAATGGATTCATTTTACTTCACAGAATTCGAGGAAAGCTTTTAAGCCTGGCAAAATGGGTTTTCTATAAGCACGCCTTAAACTGATACACATACAACATTGAAGGAAAAAATCAGTAAAAGAATCAATTTAATTGTTTAATTTAAGCTGCACATTCTACAAGCCACCTAAAGTGAGATCCTGGTGTAAGCAAACCATTCCTTGAGTTGGCTTTGCTTTACATAATATTACAGAATAAACTACTTCTCTACAGACAAAGCTCCTAACTTTCAGTGACTTTGCCATGCACATGTTTGGATCAATATTCACAGCTTTCATGAGCTTCAAGCCCCTGAATTGACGTGTTTCTCTTGCTGCTTTTGAGATCGGTTCTCTGTGACAATTATGGTACACAACTAATTGTACAATAATTTACCTTACTTCCTGAACAAAGTGACAATCAGCCTAATTGCTGATCATCAAGCAGAAGAAATCTTGAACCTTGAGCTTGTTCCATTTATGTTTTAATTCCTTCACGACTGCGTTACCTTCCCAGCTTGTCTCTCATCAACATGTACATTCAGCTTTCAGAGTGAAAGCGTTCTTCTCTTCCAGTCAGATTGCTGATTACAGAAGTTTTGTCTAGGATTGCTCTTTGAGCTAGTTATTTGCCTTTTTAGTCTAGGAGCTTTGGCAAGAAAGGTTTCTTTTCCCTCCTACTTTGACAATATCTGGCTGTCAGTGGAATCTACTATGCAAGCTGGATAGAGAATCTTATTTCGATTTGCTTCAAACACTCCTAGAAATCAATGTATCCAATGTGTTGCAAATTGTCAGTTGTTACCCACTTCCGCTTCGTCATCCGATCCACTGTCCGATGTTGGAAAAGATGTGGCGCTGCATCGAGAATTGCCACAGGCAGACGAGTTGGAGCTCGGTCCACCCCGATCACTGGACAAGCGCACCTCACCAGAAAGGTTGGGAGCATCATCATAGGTTCCTTCCACAAGATCAAGCAAGTTCCTCACGGATTTTCCTTCGCATGTGTCAGAATATTGCTGTAATAGATAGGAGTTGGAGCCGCTCGTTGATAATTTTTTCAAAACCGTAGATGCTATTGCGTCTTCCTCATTATCTTGAGAGTAGACAGAGTTGGGGATTGTAAAGTTTTCATCTTCATGTCGTGAGAGCATTGCTAGCGCCGGGGATCTTTGATATGCAGTATCAGCAGCTGTAGAAGTGAAGCATCGAGCTGGTGTGGAGCCTTCCATATCTGTGAGAGGAGATCCACATGGAAGACAATGATTCGTAGTACGAATAGTTTTGAAGCGTTTTGAGGGATGAATAGGACCCATCTGCAGCTTCTCACGCGGTTGATTAAGATCGTCCCCAAATATATGCCTGTGCTCTTTACTATCTTCATCCTTAGATGCAGATCGAAAGTTCAACTCCATGTTAACCATTATCTTTCTTTTCTCAGAGTCATGATCCTCCAACACTCGACCTGCAAATTGTGATGAGCACGAAGAGTAATTCGGTGCTGAGGCAATATATGCAGATGGCTGCATGCTGGGCACAATGGTCACACCTGGTGGGATAGCTCCTTGTAAAGCCCACCATGCCGATGCAGCTGCTATTGTAGCTGCTGTAACAGAAACTGATCCCTGATCGTCTACTGCTTCCGAAGAATTCAACGCAGGCAGCGCTGAGACAGGAGTAGCTGTAGCAGGATTGGGCATCATCATAGGCCAATATGTAGCATGAGAAGTTAAACCTGCAGCTGAGTTTTGACGGCCCATCGTCTGCCATAGCTGCAATGGAACGGCGAGGGGATGAATTTGCTCTCCCACAGATGCTACCACGTGATCTGGTGCTGCAACATAACATCCACCATAACTTAGAGCACCGGTGTCCTGCAGAAATGCAGCTGAGCAATTGTGAGATTGAGCTTGCGTGGGGAAGCTTTCCAGTTGATATGCACTACAGTTAGATCGTTGGGCAGACTCCTCATTGTCCATATACCCAAATGCATGTGTATCCGGATTGTATTTGGATCTAGATTTATGAAGAGTTTTGCTAGGACAGGATTCTTCGTTCTGATCCATGCTGCTGATGCTTGATTCCAGCGTGCTTAGGTTAGAACCTCGAGAAGCAGACCTTGTGACAAGCTTGGGCTTAATGCCAGACTCGTCTCTGGAGCTGCATTTCCGTGACTCAATCTCATCTGCAGTCTCAAAATTAATAGAAACAACACTCTCGGGAATTTCCGACTCCGATTTAATGGAGGTGATTTGAGCTCCTTTGCAGGTTATGGGAGGCGCATCCACCTGCATGGTTTGGCCAAAAAGCTTGATTGTGCCTTTTGTTTGAGGTTCAACATCAACCTTTCTTTTCATTCCTTCGGCAAGCTTCTGACCTGTTCCATAAGCCTTATGATGAGGTAGACAACCTCCAGAAGCCTGCAAGCCAGTAGAAGTATTATTCTTTGTTACAATCATGGACAGTACATGCTCTAGAGTCGACCAATTTTCGCCCCTATTGATCATGAAGTTGCATGCGCTCAAAAAAGAGAGATATGCATAAGATAATATGCTCAGCGCGGAAGTTACTTTGAGATGATGTTGGTCGGATGTGGAGGATGCCATAGCTGAGTTAAGAAGCTCCGAGTCTTTCAAGAGAGAGCATTCTGGTGCGGTGATGGCGATGGTGGATTGTTGTGGCCTGCCAATATTGGGAGCAGTTGGAGGTGCTTTGCGAGGGTAGGGATGGGTGGGCTTGCGCTTAGGCCGAGGCGGAGGGATGTCGATGTCCTCGCCCAACTTAATGCAGTTTCCTCCGCTGCTCTGATCCCTCTCTACCTGTGATATCACGCATACCAATCCACACCATCCTCAGCAACCTCTCTCTCCCTCTCTCTCTCTCTCTTTCTCTCTCTCTCTCTCTCTCTGCACACCTTGGAGAAGAACTTTTGGGCATGGCTACGGATCTGCACGGCAGTCTTGGTTCCAATCTTCTCTGCAAATCCATAGCAAATACGATCAATCTACGAAATACGATAGCCATTAACTAGCTTTCTCGAACAGTTCATTAAGCGGGACACGCTCAGAGAACTAGTGGATACTGAACTGTGAACTGAAGCATCGGCTTAGCTCGTGTTATTTACCTTCAATACGACGCCACGCTCTCCCATATAGCTTCAGTGCCTCCAAGAAAGTTTCATGCTCTTCTTCTGTCCACCTCTCTCGTTGCTTTGAGATTGTGTAAGGTTTTCTCACCTGCTCTCAGATTCCAAGAAACAACTGAGTTTCTCGATTGCAGCATCATCGGAAGCAAGCACACAAGTATATATCTAACGAGGAGAGTACGTCAATAGTACAGGCTTCATCTGAAAGGAAAATGCAAACTCACTTTGACGAAGGGATCGTTTTCAGGAAAACTAGTTTCTTCATTGCATATATTCTCCGACATGGAGCTATTTATCTCCATAGCAACTGATTTTGTAGCTGTAGCGTGTCTCCACAAACCAAGTCCTTCTAAGGATTCCTGCAAAAATTAATCAGGAAAAGGTGAGCCTGTAAAAGATATCTAAGTGACAAACAAGGAACCAACCAACCAAATCCAATACTACATATGTGAAGTGAAGCACTTGGTTTCCAAGGGAGGGGCTTGAGCTCGGGTCCAAAGAAACTTTGGATGCCAAGCTAACCAAGTCAGCCAATCCCACCCCGTTGGATATCTTTTAAGTGATGAAGGGAGAGAAAAAGAGATTTTTCTGTCGTTATGTAATAGCTTTGAAAATGCTCTCTGGAAAGAAAGAAGCAAGAGGCAAACCTGTTGGGGGTAGATAATTGATAAAGCACTCATCGCTTCAAAGAGATGACAGTCTGAACCTTCCAATTGCAAACCAAGTTCAAGCATTACAAACTCACTTCATCCATTTCACAAAATCTCACCAAACCCAGCTGAGAATTAGACCATTTCTAATGTCCTGACATATTTCCTGGACCCAGCTTGATCAATCCAGCTGCTATATACAAATACCCAAGAACCCAACAAGAGCTATGCAGACAGCGTTGAAAGTATGCAACACTAAGCTGATCAGCTGATGAGAAGATCATAGATACAGCAGGCTTGCATGGATCGTTTGTACGATTGTACACCTATTGAGCAGGCAGCCAGGTGGTATTGTGCATCGATTAGAGCAGCGAAAGCGATGATTCTGCATCTCAGCTGCCTCAGAAGAGTTATAAGGCGACGACGAGGGCAGATGGAGACGCAGAGCGCTGTCCTCATACTGGTGGAGAAGTCCGCCATCGCTCACGAAAGCCATGGAATTATCGCACGCTGCCAAAGCAGCGCTGGCCACAAGCGCTAGCGAGGCGCCTGCGCAAGCGCCAGGCCGCGGAGCCACAAAGCGCCGCCAAATTTAGAGCGCCCCCAGATTTGGCTCCCAACTAGAGCCCGCTTTCCAAATTAGCTGGCCTCGCTTTTCCTTTGCCAATGCCACCCACCCCTTGGATGCTGGCCACGTGTCCAACTAAGCAGCGTAGCCGTCGATTTACAGGACGTGGCATAGATCCAATTGCCCTGAAAATATCCAACGGTGGCCGCTTGTTTGCTCTTTTTGATAGCCGCGCCAGTCTCGTCTCTTGTGGCACGCCACAATCGAATATCCTCTACCGTTGGATTCTCTCAAAACTGCTCAGATCTTGCCACGTTTCCGATTGGCAATCGGGTTGCCAGGTGTCAGATATCTAACCGGTTGCGCACAAAGCAAACCGTGGCATCAAGCTGGAGCAAAGGGCCTTAATAACACGAATAACTACACAGCTGCCCCCTTGGATGCTAGCCACGACTCAAAATTAGCCACGTGTCGACAAGATACCGGCTGCGACTATCACAACAAGCCGCCACGGGAAAAGTTAAATGGAGATATTTGCTCAAGATTGTGGGTTGAGTCACCGAATCGTCGACTGGATTTGGCCCAACTTTCAAACTTCAAACTCCCTCACAATTCAACATCGTAAACCAAAAGCATTTGCAATTTTTTGAAGCAAAAACAAAACACTGGTCTCAACCCATAGAAACACATTACCCACCACCATACAAGTTTACAACTCTTGATTTTCCTGGTTTTTCACTAAGATTCACTTGCTTCTTTGTCGACTCATGCTCACTTTTCGTGATGGCAAGCTAAAAGTGGAACCACAACCGATGTCGCCAAAGAACTCCGTGAATCAACGAATCCTTGCTGATTATGCTATGTAGTTGCTATTTTATTCTTTGATTTTATTATTGTTTTTGGACCCTCATCAAGACATGTTAAGGCATAACCTCTACTAGTGCCACATCAAGGATAATAAGTTACACACTTCATGTCCTCTAGTGATCTTCGAAGTCAAGTTGCAATTGATAATCGTGCTAAATTTACCCACCCCAAAAAATCAAAATCCAATTACGTATAGGCAATTGTGACTACTACTATGGATCACCATCAAAAGTTGGTGACTACTTTGAAACCTTTGATTGCCCTTGGATAAGGGTTTCCATGATGATTGCCATGCTATAAAATACCTTCCAACCCTTCGGGCCTCCTCTTGGATGATTATCCTCAAGGTTGCATACATTCACCCTTTGACGATTTAGCATCATGTCTTACCATTGATTAAATTGACTACAACAATGCTCACAAATTTTTCCTTATTACGAATGGGTTATGATAGTTGAGGTCACAATTAAGTTTCAAAGAACCGTAAACACTTCCGAACATTTGATATCATAGTTTTTGATAGTCATGCTACACCATATAAAATCACGAAATTGTCATTTTTTTTCATGATAACTTGCTTCAAAATCTATGAAAGTACTAACATGATGAATCCAAAGTTTTAGATTTTACCAAGGCACTTAGCTGCTATCAAGTAATCTCAAATTCAACCATTACTCGCCCAACTTTTATGCATGCTAAAATTGCCAAAAATTGACAATTTTCTTGATAACATGGATTTGTAACATTAGCTGGAGCTCTATAATTTGTCCCACATGCTTGAGCAAATATCTACAATCAACCTAAATAGTTTTTTTTATAGAAATTCGTCACTCCAATACTATCAATTCCCAAGAACATATAGAAATATCTAAAATTTAATTATTTGTCATAATCTGAGTATACATCAATTTGATCCATATATACATACACATTAGAATATCAGAGGCATTGGGGACTCACTCGCATCACCCACAAGCCCAACATATGTTCTCATTGATTTGAAAATCAATCAACATCAGAAGCGTATACTGATTTACCTCACATTAATCACAATACCATTGTATAAATCTCACTTCAAATCAATGTAGAGTCCACACACACTTCAGTTTTTAATCTCATTTTCTTGTGTTGATAAATTTGTCACAAGAACCACTCTCTCACCAATGTATCAACTCCATGGATCCTCAACCTATGATTGACAAACACTCAAGAGGTAGCTATTATGGACCTCTCTCTCTCTCTCTCTCTCTCTCTCTCTCTCTCTCTCTCTCTCTCTCTCTCTCTCTCTCTCTCTCTCTCTCTCTCTCTCTCTCTCTCTCTCTCTCTCTCTCTCTCTCTCTCTCTCTCTCTCTCTCTCTCTCTCTCTCTCTCTCTCTCTCTCTCTCTCTCTCTCTCTCTCTCTCTCTCTCTCTCTCTCTCTCTCTCTCTCTCTCTCTCTCTCTCTCTCTCTCTCTCTCTCTCTCTCTCTCTCTCTCTCTCTCTCTCTCTCTCTCTCTCTCTCTCTCTCTCTCTCTCTCACACACACACACACACACACACACACACACACACCTACCTGTGCTATGGCATTACTAATGGGCATCCAATCCACTAATAGGCTCCTAGCAAGGCATCTCATTTAACCATAACCCTCATGAGATGTGAAGTAAGCGTAAGCCTAAAATAGATAGCATGAATGCATCATGAACTAGAGAATTTCATTGGCCTTATAAACTAGGAGCTTCAAGTACAATTGTCAAACCTTCAAATCTTCCACAGGATAATAATTTTAAGCACATGCTACACCGGCTGCAAGACCTCAACTAGTTGCTTAGCATGTCACCAAATATCATCTCCAAAAAAAATCTCACTAAAGTACAATAGAGAAATGATGTTAATAATTAAATTTACTAGGACGTGTTGTAGGTATTTGCAGAGAGAAACTTGCTTGCCTACGTGTGTATTATATATAAGTCACACTTCTTATGACATTCTCAAAGTCAACAACCCTTAATAAATTCTTCAACTGTTATCCAGTAGTGTACCCTCGGTCGCCCAAAAGAAAATTTTAGCCTTATTAAAAAGAAAAAGTTGATTCTCTCCTTAGACCCCTCGAAGTGCTTAATAGAAGGGTAACAAGCCAAATAGGGCCTAAAGTAATCTTAGCAGGGCCTATCAAGGGCTAACTATGGTAGGTGATAGTTGAATATAATTAAGGAATGGACCTTGTTCATAAGTAGGAATTGAACATCCATTTTGAGAAACTTTTGGCTCATTTGTAATTGATTGAACTTGAAGTTCTTCCTCCTCCTCCTCTTGTGAATGCAAGCCAAAAGGATCTTCCTTGTTAGCTTCATGTGCCCTAACATGTGATTATGAGATGCACTAGACTTCAATGTAAAGATCAGCATGCGTGCTTCTACCTACTTCTTCATTTTTGCTAAATTATTATCTTTGACGTCTTATGGTTTGGAATAGAATAGTGACACTTTTGATATTGAAGCAGTATTTCTAGCATCTGAAAGGTTTGTTGTCTCATGTTTCTTGTTTGATGACAAATGTTGATTTCACACGTGTGGATTGTCCACAACATGTACTTGTGATCTCCTAAGGTGTGTAGATGCACCAAGATCAAGACTAGATTGAGATTCAAGATCTATCTTTGATTCTATGGCAAAAACACACTACTACATGCATTCAATCACTTCCAACTCTCACTCACACACGTGGGAAGTATTCAAAAATTATTCTAAGAAAAAACAAGCTGCTCTCCTTGGGTAGAGAGAGAAAAACCATCATGAGCTCTCGGGTAGAGAGAGAAAGCTAGAAATCCAATAACACTCAAAATCCACAATCACCAAATCAATTAGATCCAAAATGAGGGGTACAATGATACTAGTAGATCCACGAGCTACCACTATGCTTAACTATGATTGGACCACACTTTGTCACCTCTTAATCCTATTGGACCATTGATCCATGCACCTCTTAATTCTATTGGACTATATTCAAGCAAACCTCAAATTCCTATTGGACCTCACATGGTTCCACCTCTAAATCCTATTGCACCTCTTAGAATTCATCAAACAAAAGCATTACACTTGTCTACACTCTAATTGGCACGAGTTTAGCTCTTACTCTATTTTGGCTCAATAATGGCATTACAAGTGGAAATCCATAATTTGCCATCTATGCCAAATTTGTTCCTATCAACATCCTACACCTAGATGCTTGATATGAAAAACATAAGACCCCTATATCTAACATAGATAATCTTTTTCAATTCTTCACACTCCTCCTAAAAAATTATCTATGAAGATTCAAGCATTGATCTTGATATAACTCCAAGATTAGATCTATGCTTGATGAAAGCACTTTTGCTCAAAGGCTTGGTGAGTAGATCAGCAATACAAGAGGACGAGTTGACATGCTCCAAATAGATTTCTCCTCTAATAAGCTTTTCTCTCACAAAATGGTGTGCCACTTCTATGTGCTTGCTTCTTGCATGAAATATGGGATTATTGGCAAGAGCTTGGGCCGAGATGTTATCACACTTGATCATTGGTAGATCACCTTCCTTGATGCACTTTAGCTCCATTAATAACCTCTTGATCCAAAGCACCTCTTTGGTGGTTGTAGTGATGAGTGCTTTGTACTTGGCCTCACATGAAGAGAGAGATATAGTATCTTGCTTTTTGGAAAGCCAAGATATTAGATTGCCTCCAAGAAAGATAGTGTATGCACTAATAGACTTTCGATCCATCTTGTCACTTGCAAAGTCCGAATTCGAGTAGCCAAAAATGGATAGATCTTCACTTTTATAAAGTAGACCATAATCACAAGATGAAGATACATATCTTAGAATCCTCTTGGCCATCTTTCAATGATGGATCTTAGGATCTTGCATAAATTGACTCAATTTGTGCACACAAAAACTTAGATCGGGCCTAGTAACGGTAAGCCAAATCAAGGAGCCTACAAGACTCCTAAAATGTGTGATGTCCTCAAAGGATCTTTCATCACCTTTATTAGGATCTTTTACAATTTGCTCCATTGGAGTATCTATGCTCTTAGAATTTTCCATATGGAATTTTTTCAACATAGAGTGAGCATATCTAGATTGGCATATAAAGACATGATTTTCATATAAATCAATTTCTAGGCCTAGGATGTAATGTATCTCTCCTAGATCTTGCATTTTAAACTCACATCCAAGTGCTAGCTTAGTTTCATCAACTAGCTTGATACAACTTCCACAAAGAATAATGTCATCAACATAAATTAGAAGAATGACAATATTGCTATCAACAAACTTTAGATACATGGAAGGATCATAGTCATGAAGAGTAAATCCTAGTGAGATAAGAAAAGAATTAATTCTTGAATACCATGATCTTGGTGCTTGCTTGAGTCCATAAAGACTTTTGAAGAGCAAGCACACTTTGGACTCATCCTTGATGTATCCTTGAGGTTGTTCCATATAGATCTCCTCCTCAAGATAACCATTTAGAAAAGCATTGGATACATCTAATTGAAACACCTTCCACTTAAAGAAACAAGCAAGAGAAATAAGAATTCTTATTGTCACCATCTTTGCAACGGGTGCAAAGGTCTCCTCATAATCAAGGCCATGGATTTGAGCAAATCCTTTGGCACATAATCTTGCTTTATACTTGTTGATGGTGCCATCATGATTGAACTTGATCCGAAATACCCACTTGCAACCAATAACGCTTGTTGGATGGAGGATCCACAAGCTCCCAAGTATTGTTGGTGATCAATGCATCATACTCTTGCTTCATGGCATCATACCACTCCTTGGTATTGAGTGCCTCTTGTACATTCTTTGGCTCTTCATGAGAGACATAAAATACATAATTAGTGGAATCAAGATCCACTTGTTTGCCTTTGTCAACATATGAGAACCCCTTAGGCAGGATCTATCTCTCATGGATCTTCTTGGTGAGAAAATCCGAGGAGAGTCTTCTTCAAATCTCGACCCCATCACATCATGATTGTCTTCAAAATCAATAATTGGTGATGCATCCATAGACTTCTTGATCTCGGCCTCTTCAAATGAGTGTTGATCTTCATGAAAGACAACATCTCTACTTTCAATAACTTGAAAAGTAGAGAGTATAAAGACTCTATAGGCCCTCTTGGTGGATGAATATCCAACCATGATCCCTTTGCATGCACTAGGATCTTCCTTCTTCCTTGTTTCCAAGGGAATATGGGCAAAGCATATGCATCCAAAAACTCTAAGGTGATCAACCTTAGGCTTCTTCAAATATAAGATTTCATATGGTGACTTTCCTCCAAGAGCTATATGTGGGAGCCTATTGCAAAGATAATTTGCACAATTAATGGCTTCTCCCCAAAAATCTTTGGGCAAAGATGCCTCAATTCTCATAGATTTTGCACATTCACATAGAGATCTATTCTTTCTCTCGGCCACTCCATTTTGTAATGGAGAGTAGGCACAAGAGAACTCTCTTTTGATGCCTTCAAGCTCACAAAAATATTGAAATTTATTGGAGATATATTCACCACCTCCATCACTTCTAAGAGCTTTAATCTTGAATGAGAATTGCTTCTCTACATAATATTTGAAAATAAGATAATGATCAAACACCATAGATTTAGAAGCAAGAAGATATATCCAAGTGAATCTTGTGAAATCATCAATGAAAGTAACAAAACAAGTGGCTCCTCCCTTGCTTGTAGTTGATGAGAAATGCACATTTGAGTGGATTAACTCCAAAGGATGCTTGCTTTTGATAGAAGATCTTGTAAATGGCTTTTTGTGAGATTTAGCAATGGCACAAGCCTCACAAGGCTTGATCTTCTTGGAGAATGACTTTGGCAAGCCAATAGCTTTGGCTTCTTTGATAGAGAGCATGGATTTGTAGTTGGGATGTCCCAACCTCCTATGCCATAGTTCCTCCATAGAGAGCTTGTTCACAAGAGCAACATTACAAGCATTCACATACTCATTTGGATCTAGTTTATAGATGCCTCCAAATCTAGATCCTAATGCAAGTATCTCATCATTCTTCTTGATAGTGCAAGTATCAACATTGAATTTTACATCAAGGCCATTATCAAGCAATTGGCCAACACTAATAAGATTCTTAGTAAGCTTAGGTACATAAAGAACTTTAGAGAGAGAAAGAACTTTAGAGGATGCAAGCTTCAAGGGAATGTTCCCTATGCCTTCAATAGGACATTCAAAATCATTTGTAGTGTATATTCATTTCTTGACTCCATCATAAGGTCGAAGAGAAAGAATCCTTGGAGCTACTTATATGTGAAGAGGCTCCACTATCAATATACCATAGGCTGTCCTTCTTGAAAGGAGTAGATGAGAAACTAGAGACCATAAGAGATCCCTCTCCATCACTTGCAATAGTGTCTTCCTTCTCATTGGTAATGTTGGCTTGCTTGAGTTGATTCTTCTTCTTGAAGCAATTGGTGGCATAATGGCCTTTCTTGCCACAATAAAAGCACTTGATCTTCTTCTTCTTGAGCTTGGATGATGAAGCATTAGAGGAATCATCTTCCTCCTCATCTTTGTCTTTGGATTTGACTTTGTCCTTGCTTGAGGATTGTTGATGTTGGTTCTTGCTCCTCCCTTTGTGCTTATCCTTGGCAAAGAGAGCTTTGCCATCATTATGAGTTAGAGAGAGCTTGTCCATCCTCAAGAGCTTGTACTCTTGTATTGATTCTTCTGAAATTAGCACACTTTGGAGAGCCTCCAAACTTGGTAGCTCCTCCTTAATGGCATAGGATTTGACAAGGTTATCAAATTCACTTCTCAAGCCATTGAGAATGACTTGAACTAGCTCATTTTGATTGATGGAATCACCAATACATGCAAGTTCTCTATGAATATCTTTTACTCTCAAAACATAACTAGATGCACTCTCATCACTCTTTTGGCTACTTTGAAAGATTTGATTCCTAAGAGTGAGAAGTCTAGATGTATTCTTAGCCTCATAGATAGTCTTGAGACAATCCCAAGCTTCTTTGGCTGTTGAACAAGTACCTATCTCCCTCAATATCTCATTAGAGACATTCATCTTAATGTAGTGGAGAGCCATCCTAGCTCTCTTTTTGTATTTTTGAACCCCTTAAAGAACTTGTAGTTCTTCTTCAAGGCCAAGAACTATGTCCATCAAATCTTGAAGGATCAAGATGGACTCCATCCTCATTTTCAAAATTGAATAGTTTGAAGTGGACAATCTTTCACTTGGTTCCAACAAGGATGAACCCATTGAAGACATTTGAAGTGAAGAAAACTCAAATGATGAACAATAAATGTTGCTACACACTCTCTATAGGATCCAATAATAGAGTACTATCTCCTCCTATGAAAGATCTTGTAACTATTTGTGAATTGATTCTCACTAGCTACACAAATCTCTCTAAAACAAGATCTATTTCACATCAAATGATGGAGTATGGGCAAAGTTAGGATCAAACACTCTTAGCACATGTGAAGTACACTAAGAAACCAAATTTGACTCAAATACAATGATATTGCATGAAACAAAATGGCTAAGATCTCAAAACAGTGCCTAGATCACATATAGATGAGATTGGTAAGCATACAACTGTGATTTTGGATCAACCAAGCAATCTCTTGACCAAACCAGATGTGTCCAACCAGGTCTAGGTGCCCTACCTTATCCTATTCAGAAGCTTATAACTTTTTATTGGCTCAATTAAATGGAATGAAACTGATTGCATCAAAAACTAGACAAAAATAGCTTCAAAACAAGCTATCAAGCAAGATAAATGGATCAAGCATGAGAGAGAACTTCCAAACTGAAATTGGATGTTCCTCACACATGTCTGAGCACCTTATTCTGTACAGTACCAGGTCAGACCCAATCAATGTCCTTTTGATCTCTTTTGATCCAAAATTGAACAAGATAGCTAGGAAAATGGACCTTGACAATTTCCAGCTCAAGATTAATGAATAGTTTTCACCTAAATGGATCAAAATGCATGGTAACCTTAGGTAGGCTCTGATACCATGTTGATTTCACACGTGTGGATTGTCCACAACATGTACTTGTGATCTCTTGAGGTGTGTAGATGCACCAAGATCAAGACTAGATTGAGATTCAAGATCTATCTTTGATTCTATGGCAAAAACACACTACTACATGCATTCAATCACTTCCAACTCTCACTCACACATGTGAGAAGTATTCAAAAATTATTCTAAGTAAAAACAAGCTACTCTCCTCGAGTAGAGAGAGAAAAACCATCATGAGCTCTCGGGTAGAGAGAGAAGGCTAGAAATCCAATAACACTCAAAATCCACACAATCACCAAATCAATTAGATCCAAAATGAGGAGTACAATGATACTAGTAGATCCACGAGCTACCACTATGCTTAACTATGATTGGACCACACTTTGTCACCTCTTAATCCTATTGGACCATTGATCCATGCACCTCTTAATTCTATTGGACTATATTCAAGCAAACCTCAAATTCCTATTGGACCTCACATGGTTCCACCTCTAAATCCTATTGCACCTCTTAGAATTCATCAAACAAAAGCATTACACTTGTCTACACTCTAATTGGCACGAGTTTAGCTCTTACTCTATTTTGGCTCAATAATGGCATTACAAGTGGAAATCCATAATTTGCCATCTATGCCAAATTTGTTCCTATCAACATCCTACACCTAGATGCTTGATATGAAAAACATAAGACCCCTATATCTAACATAGATAATCTTTTTCAATTCTTCACAACAAAGGTAAAAGCACATTACATTTTTGTGTTAGAACAGTCCTCAATATTTTTTTATGGAGAGATGTTGTAAATTTGTTTTTCCCTTATCTGCTCATAGCAGCCTTATATTCACTTAAGAGCTAAAAAGTAGTCTTTTTTTTTTTTTTTTTGGGTTTATTTGGAGCGATTCATTATCTTCAAGGCTTTTCCAATCAGTTGAAGTATACATTGTTTAAGAGTGGGACAAATAAATCTGATTTGGAATACATTATGTTGAGTTATATAGAGAATTCGACTGCCATTCTCTTAGTAGTGCATAGTTTTCAATTAGGAAAAGTATACTAGGTTTGTGCTCAGTTGTTGAAATTAGGTCGTTATTTGTTGTGGTGTGCACACATCTACAGATATTTGATATTAGATTCTAATTTTCTTTTACATTGGAATTTCCATCTATTGTGAAAAGTATTTCTTCTATCCATTTCATTCAGCTTTGTAGGCCCATAACCCATAGGTTCTATTAATAATAACTTTAATTTATATTTGTTTCAATTCATGAAAATAAAATTTGATTCTAATTTTGACTATGGATATGAAACCAATTCAAATATGAATATCAACTTAATTATTACTGAATGTTGTGTGATGAGCATAATGATGGTGAATCAGGTTAATATGAATAACATAATTTATATGGAGATCGTTTGGAACATTAAAGCTATTCTAATCAATATAGAAATCAATGTGTGTATTGTAACACAATTGGTGGTTTTTTATAGTAGTTACAATGATGAGGAGCCAAATTTGTGTCTACTGTAGGCGTAAAGTCAATATGATATCTATAAGTTTGATGTTAGAATTATTGAGATAGATGTGTGAAAATTTTGGCAAAAATTTGTTGGGAACATCTTTGATAGTTGATTTCAGTCACATCTTATCGATGATTGTAAGAAAGCTATATTTGTGACTCACATTAGAGGAGTTTCGAACACCAAAAGGGCCTTTTGTCAAGATGCTGTTTTTGACTTTTCAACTATTCAATGTACACTTGGCCCAGTTATATATTTACACCTGTGAAAGACCGTAACGTTGTTTGCCGGTCGATTTCTTTTTTGGAACTTTTCGGTCATATTTTTATACAATTCAAAAGTCCCACGGGCAAGGTCTCGACTTGTGATTGGACCGTAACTGCTGCCCATGAGTTTCCTGAGTGCCTGGGACCTAACACTTGTGGTTAAAGTAAGTCTATTTTGATCTAACCATAGTTAGAGTAACATATGTGATTTACGAAAGACCGCCAACATTTATTACAAATTTGATTTTTTATTTTCATACTAATTCAACTACATTTTGTTTCAGACTCTGTTGTTCATCTTCTTTTAGCTTTGCAATGGCTTTCGGAAGCCGTAGACCACAAAGCAATATTGTCTCAGTTTATGTTTGTAATGAAAAAGACTCTAATGGCTCTTGGATACCACGTATCTATAAAAAATTTCACTGGGTTCTCATGCATCCCTCATCAAGAGGTATTTTTGGTAAAAAAAAAAAATCAAATATGGATTATAGGAATTTTTGAATAGGTAGAATTTTAGACTTCAAAGTTTCAACCGATGGTCGATCCATCTCAGAGGTCTTGATTCAACATGTCTACATGCATAAGGAAATTAGAGTGGAAGGCGTAAGTTGAAATGATAGACTCAAATGCAACTGTAAGTTTTGGAGAATTTTTTGCTTTGAGCTTCGCATTAATCATTTAGACGTGTATCTGAGTATTTAAATGACATCTAGTTTTATGGGTTTGTGCAGATTTGTATCCATCAAGCATAATCAAATGGCAACCTATACAATCCCTTGTTGGCATCATGGACGTTATTCAATCTGATATTGGTCTTCTCTGCAATACAACAACCGCTCCACAAGATCACTTTTGGATTCTTGTATTTTCTTCTATGATTCATTTTACACACCATCCAGTTTAGGTGGAAAATTAGAGGCGATATCATTACCCTCTTTTTCAAGCGAAGAATGGATTCCTCCATATTCCACCATAGCAGAGAGCTTCCGATCAAGGTTTTTAATGGACATTCAAAACTGTATGAAATGTAGCACAGGTTCAAAAAACAATAGATTGCATTGGTTTCTGGCTTTTGCAATATTTATAGATTTTTTTTGTTGAATGTAATATTTGTAGAATAGTGACAATGTTTATTTGTAGTGATTTAACAGACAATATGTTATCAAGTCTCCTTGATGATCATTGGGATAAAAAGAGTATTGGCAATATCGAGTGCATAGTTAATAGATCGTCAATGAAATTTAGATATCTTATAGAAAAACAAGTGCTTTCTTTAACATTTTATTATAGAAGATGGTCCAAAGTTGGCAATGGATGGAAAGCATTGGATCAAGATTGTACAGTGAATTATCAAGATCAAATAGAAATCCAAATGAAGCAAAATAATTCTACTATTACAACAATTGAGGTGGAAGAAGATTGGACACTCGATCACATTCAATCAGAGCTTACCTTGCTGCAATATGATATTCCTAAACACTTTTGTTTTCGAGTCAACGAGAGATTGGTAGGTGTATGTGTGTTTATTTCAATACACATTTGAAATTACTTTCAATGATTTTATTTAAACATATTTCAGTGTTTTCGGTATTGCAATATTTCATTTAAAATAGTCTCAATGTTGATATTGTTTAACAAGTTTCTTTGATGTACAGGTAAGACCAAGACAAGAAAGTCGCATACAATGCAAGGACTTAAATAGAAGCGTAGAAATTGTCGAAACCACATAAACATTGGGATGATAGACGTGCAACAACAATGTACCTTTCAAAAAAAAGGAATACAAAGAAGTCTCAAATGACTTCAAGATTTCATCGAACAATTTGTATTTAGTATTTCGAAAAATGTACACTATTTTTAAAAGCGATATAATATATTTGTGGCATTCAGTAATAGCCCACTTTCTATTTGCATATATGTTGTTCTATGCATCATCATGTGATGATATATTTCTATGTGTCTGTCAGAACTTATGTGACAATATTTACATTTTAATCATAGGTGCTTGAGGCATATCCTTGAGCATTGCAACTTCATCCACAAAACCCCTGACAACTTCATCCGAGGCACCTTCACACTTGTAGGGCCTTGCACACGATAGTAAAATTTCCAACATTTCATGCCGATACTGATGAATCACATTTGTTGATACCTCAGGACATTGGAACTGCAAGGTAAAACATCGAGTGTATGTATGTATTAGCCAATGTTTAAAAAAATATAAATACACAAAGTTAACATAATATCATCAGGATACTAGAACTTGAGAAAAATACCTCACAGATACTAGCATTTGGAGTTAGCACCATATACCAATCCAAGAACGATTTAACATTCCAGATGGAAAACCATCCGCAGCTGAAAGCATCGTCTTGTTGCGAAGACTGAGAAATCACAACAAAAAATTGTTAAACTATAATTCAATATAATTCTAAAATCCATGCCATCATGCAAATAAAAAACGTAAAAAGATTCTTTTTACCTTTGCATCAACAATCTCTATGTTGGTGTTTACAATCAGCCCATCCGGCCTGGGCAATAGCTCCACCATCCTCTTCTACATGGGCTTAACCATGGAATGGGTGGCATGCAAAGAATTCATTGTCATGCACACAGGTGTGCAGCTTCCAGTAGAATCTACTTTCATAGATATGACGTGCACACTCCAATGTTTGCTGGCAGCAAATGACAAGCAATGAATTACTAGAATCTATAAGAGTTTCCAAAAGTCAAATCTTACAAAAAACAAATATTACACGAAGTAATTTTCCTTGGAACAGTATGGGATGATGAACATTGACACCTCCTTGCTAGTGTGCGTGAAGAGCCTTCTAGCTTTTCTCTCTTTATTTAACAGATGTTCAAAAAATGGAGATACAACAAAAATCTCCTTCGTGACTGTATATGTGTTATGTCCATGGCCAGTAAGTAGGATTCAGTATACTCCTAGTCTTGGATACACGGTACTCCAATAAATCAAGCTGTTAGTTATGCCACGTCATACTGGATGTGACCCAAAAGTAACTAATATCCTTGTGAGGCCCAGAACATACTAAATGGAGTTTAGACAAGGTTTGAGACAGTGTATGCATGTGTAGAGTTATCAATAGCAATTCTATGAATAGGTGGTCCATGCTTAGGACTCTATTCTAGGGGAATCTATATATAAGGATCTTAGGGCTATGCATGGCTATGTGCCCAGGTTTCTTTTGGCTCTATATATTGAGGCCAAACTCGCCCTACTCCTCTTTGTGGTCACTGATTCATTGCCAAGGTTACACTCTACTTGATCTTTGTCATGATTATGCTTTTATAAGTCAATCTAGATATGCTCTATCAGTGTTGAAAAAGTTTCATATGGAGAATTGTGTGAACTCGAAGGTGAAGGCCTGTTCTAGAAGTCTTAAAAGGCCAATAGATTTATTGACTTATCATTCACATAAAGCTAGTCATAAATCAACTTAAATGAAATCAAAGTAAACTTGAAAATTAAAACTCAAAAACGATGTATCACATACAGCGGAAGCACTGAGGGGTCAAGATGGGGACCCCCCCCCGTCGAAGGATGTTTCTTGTCATTATGCAAAACCATTGGCTTATGCCAATTACATATACAATGGATTCCAATAAGGGTCTCAAAATAGGAACATCAACTTACTTCCTTTCAATGGTCTTAGTTCCATATCTAGCTTATCAGAAGCATAGAAATTTCTTCAGAAATCATGAAGGATCTTAGATACTTGACATGCAATCCTGATGGGTCATAGATTCTTGACATGAAATCATGTTGGTTCATAGATTCTTGACATGCAATCATGATGGATCATATATTCTTGACATGCAATTATGTTGGATCATAGATTCTTGACATGCAATAGTCTGAACTGACATGCATGGTCATTAAGCAATGGAGGGCATGACATTCAAGAGTCCAAACTGACATGCATGGACATTAAGCAATGGAGGGCATAACATGCAAGGGTCTAAACTGACATGCATGGACATTAGGCCACAGATGGCATGACATGCAAGAGTCTAAACTGACATGCATGGTCATCAGGCAATGGAGGGCATGACATGCAAGAGTCTAAACTGACATGCATGGACATTAGGCCATAGATGGCATGACCTGCAAGAGTGTAATAAAAAAACCTTACATATGGATAGAACACACCATGATTTCACAGAAGGTGAAAGTGAGAGAGAGAGAGAGAGAGAGAGAGAGAGAGAGAGAGAGAGAGAGAGAGAGAGAGAGAGAGAGAGAGAGAGAGAGAGAGAGAGAGAGAGAGAGAGAGAGAGAGAGAGAGAGAGAGAGAGAGAGAGAGAGAGAGAGAGAGAGAGAGAGAGAGAGTGTGTGTGTGTGTGTGTGTGTGTGTTTGTGTGTGTGAGAGAATGTGAAAGAGAGATAGAGATCCAAGAGGGTATGAGCTCCAAGAATCCTACAATCCACAAATTAGCATAGCCTCCTTGAGCCAATGCCTCAATCTTCTTCTCCAAAGAACTCGTACACAACAAACAACAAATGGGTAGAGCTTGGATGCAACATCATCAAATCCCCTTGGTAGTAGGGTGCATTTCCACTTATATAGAGAGTGGAGAGTCCTTCCAAAGTGAGTGAGGTGTCAAGTTCAAGTGCATGATCTGTGAGGAAGACTCCAATTGGAATTATGGTGAAGTGGAGTGCATGGATGAGGTGTATTAGTTAGAGAGAGTGAATGGGTGATGTGTATTAGCTTGGGAGGGTTATTATGATGATTTGGCATATGAAGTGAGAGTGTAGGAGGGCACCCCATTCTAGGTGTCAAATAGCCTAGAATGCATGTAGCAAAGTAGGTGGTACAAGGTTTAATCTTGACTTTTATTTGCATATAAATTTTCATACTCACAACTTGGGAATTCACCCAAGTGCAATCTTCTTAAGGAAAAGCCAAGGTATATGTCCATCTTGTTTTGCATAATGTCCATCAATTCCTAGGCCCTTTTTTCTAGAGGTTGCCCATCGTCATTCATGGTCATTGGCACTTTTCTCTAGAGGTTGCCCATCCTCAATCATGGTGGAAAGGGTCACTAGGGTGATCAGACCCTAGGCCTTGTCCTGTTCTTTATAGACTCCTCTGAGCCTTCATTATAGACTTGAATATAAGCCTTCTTTATAGACTCTTTTGAGCCTTCATTATAGACTTTGTCAAAAGCCTTCTTGTTTTCTATCTTAAGCTTAGAAAGCTTCTTAGTCTGATTCTTGTTCTTCTAGCACTTTCGTAAGTACCTGCACATACCCTCAAAGAGAGGTCAGTCCTTAAGCCTAGAAGTCTTCTTATTCTTGTTTGTGTCCTTTGGGCACTTTCATAAGTACCTATACATACCTTCAAAGAAGAGTCAGTAAATTCATACAATATCCAAAAAGAATATTGATCATTGATAATTTCACATCGTCTAAGTCTATATGGAGTTTGAAGCTAGAAAAGTCTTTTATTACTTAGGGGCAATTTGTCTCTACAAATTACAAATTGTAAGAGTATAGAGACACCTATGGAGCATATAGTACAAGGTCCTAATAAGGGAGATGAGTCCTCCGAGGACATCACCCTTTTCAGGAGTCTTATTGGCTCCTTGATTTGGTAGGCTTGATTTGAGCTATTGTGTGCACAAGCTAAGTCAGTCCATGCAAGATCTCAAGATCTATCATTGGAAATCGGCCAATAGAGTCTTGAGGTATATATCTTCAACACATGAATATGGATTGCTCTACAGAAGTGAAGATCTATCTATACTTGGCTACTCGGACTCGGATTTTGTTAGTGACAAGGTGGATTGAGAATCTACAAGTGCTTACACTATATTTCTTGGAGGATCTCATATCTTGGCTTTCCAAAAAGCAAGATACCATTTCTCTATCATCATGTGAGGCTGAGTATAAAGCCATTACAATAACAAACAAAGAGGTGCTATGGATCAAAAGGTTATTATTGGAGGTCAAGTGCATCAAGGAGCAAGATCTACCTTTGATCAAGTGTGACAACATCTCGGCCCAAGCCCTTACCAACAATCCTATCTTTCATGCAAGGAGAAAACATATTGAAGTTGCGCATCATTTTGTAAGGGAAAAGCTTATTGGAGGAGAGATCAACTTGGAGCATATTGGATCATCTTCATGCATTGTCGATCTTCTCACCAAGCCAATGATCAAGAGTTCTTCTATCAAGCTTAGATCCAACCTTGTCTTGATTCCAAGATCTATGCTTAAGTAGAATAGATAACTTTTAAGGATGAGTGTGAAGAATTGTAAAAGTCATCTATGTTGAGTCTAGGGGTTTAATAAACTTTTCTATGTTCATCTATGTGTGAGTAGGTGATAGGGCCAATTTTGGCTTAGGAGGCAACTCGAGTAAGTACACTTGTAATTCCATGGTTAGGCCAAAAGTAACATTTGATGTGGCTCGAGCTAGGTTAGCATTGCTACAAGTGTCAAGATTAGGTTGTATATGTGACTCATCCCTATGTGTTTGCATGAGATCTAGTGACCAATCAAAAGATAGATTCTCACCAATTTGGTTCAATCAAGTTTGAGAACTCATAAGTCCAATCAAGTTTGAGGACTCATAAGTCACTCAACCAATCATATTTAGAGAAGGAGAAAAAGGGGCCCAATGAAAATCAAGCACTCCCTACATCTAGTTCATATTAGAGGATGTAATAGGTTCATTTGTACTTGAGTTTTCTTGGAGTTAATGAGAGTTTCTACATTTTGAGTCAAATTGGCTTTCCCTCCCTACTTGATTTTTGATTGTTGGTTTCTCTCTCTACCCAAGAGCAAGGCTTTTTCACACTTAGTTTTTTCTTTCACAATTCTCCACATGTGTGAGTGTACTGTTATGTTTGATATATGCATGTTACAAAGTGCTCTTGCCTTATATTTGTTAGATAGATCTTGGATTTCAATCACCAAGTCTTGATCTTTGTGCAATCACCAAGTCTTAGGAGATCATAATCACACTTTTGGGCACTCCCACACATGTGAAATTCAACAAGACTAAAAGTCTCTGTAAAGTTTATGTTAGAGATTTGAGAAAATCCATTGACAATTAGTCTCGCCTCCCAATGATCTATTTTTCCATTAATTGTGTATTTGACTTTGTAAATCCACTTGCATCCTATGATATTCTTACCAAATGACAGATCTATGTTAGTCTACATTTGACTTTTGATAAGAAAATAATACTTTTTTTTTATCATTGATTTCCAATTATTTACATTAGGAGTAGTTATGGCCTCTTCTATGGTGGCTAGCTTCTTTTCAAGATAACCATTGGATTCATCAATAAATCTCCTTGGTGAAAACCTTGACTCTAGGAATCAGATGCTCATGTTGTGGCTATTGTTCCTCTTCTTTTTCTAGCTCACTGACTTCCATAGAGAGCCTTGAAGGACTAGAAGAACATTTTGAATTTTTGAAGCAATGTACCTTTGATTTACCCTTCAGATTGTAGAACTAATGAGACATAACATTTCTATTGATAAAAATCTTATTTGTCAAAGAATTATTAAGCTTATAATTCTTTTATCCAAAAATGTACACAAATTATTTACAGGATCAATTCAATGATACCAATCTCCACTAGTTACAAGTTTTATGATTTTCAACTATGAAATCTGAAAGATGCATGTAAAAGTGCATACAAATACAGAGTTAGGACAGAAATTAACGACAAGAGAACTTAGGTCAAAACATTAAGTCGTTATACCCCAAAAGCCAAATGTGAATGTTGAGTCATCAAGATTGGCCAAGGTATTACTCAAGGTTTGTGTCTGAACCTTGAGATTGTTGTTAGGAGTGACAAATTGTCACATGAAAGATGCTTGAAATTGAATTGAAGGCCTTGAAATACAAAAATGTTGAAGAAAAATCTTCAAGATCTAATGGATCTTGATTCAATTGTTGTAGCAAAGTTAAGTGGTGTAAGTATTGACTGAAGATTGAAATCATTTTGAGTTAGTTGTTGTGCATTTGAACTCAAGCTACGAGGGGAGGGACCCTTGAGTAAGCTCAAGGCATTGTGGCCACCTTGAGTAAAATTTCCACATGCATCTTCAAGGTGATTCATGAAAATAAATGCCCGATTTTGAGTTGACTCTATTCAAGATTTTTGAGTAAAAATATAGAACTTGAGATATTATTGCCTATTCAAGATCATGTGTAATTTTGTGGGTCTGAGACTATTGACGATCCTCGTGCTTTTCTATAGGATAACTTTATGTTCAATATCTTTAGATCGACTTTGGAGACCCTATTCAAAATTATGTTCACTTTTACAAATATGCACATTCATATTTGTGACAAAACTAGAAAATTCCTACAAACTTGATAGAAGGGTATGTAGTGGAATTAGAAATTCTAATGCTCTTCTTCATTGATCACAAATACTTTTTGAGATTAAGCATCTTCTTGACTTTAAATGGCATTTTCAACATAGATTCAAAATGTCAAACTTAGACCATGAGGCTTTTAATGGGTCAAGTGATGACTAACTGCAACAAAATTTTGTACATTTATTGTGCTTACGTGGTACAAACAATTGCACCAATTCTCAATGACTAGTTTTAAGAAATTATTTTCAAATAACTTATGTGAACATTTTCCAATCATCCACAACTTGTTATATTTTTTATAATTGCCACAACAAAGTTGTATTGACTCTTTGTCATAGCATTGACATTGTCAATACCATCAATCTAGATATTTGTTAGATGTCTCGAAGCCATTAGAAATTGAAACGAGACAAATGACTTATAAAATGAGGTTGGAGATTCCCATTGATTTGATATGCAAATTTCTTTTGGATATAGATATCCAGCATCGAACTTGAGATATAAATGACAATTATTGGAAATATGCAATGCTAGACTACCTCGTAGAAGCCAAATGTCTTTTATTTATAAAAAATACATATAAATGGAATCCTGAATCTTTTAATTCTACACTATGTTATTATTTTGATCATCCTTTAAAAAAAGTTCACTTCCTTTAATATATTATATTGAGTAGAAAATGGTTCTTCTGAATATAATTTAATATATTGATAGGTATATCTTGGAACCACATAGTATAACCTTGATGGAATCTTATAAGAAATAACCATATAATCATACAACATAGATTGGATATCAATCTAGTTGCATAGATGGCTAAGCATATGATCTTTTATGTCCACCACTAGGCACCTTAAGACATTCTCGAATAGAACTACTTCTCAACTATGACATCATCTTACCAAAAAAAAAACATTCGTCCATGTATGATCAACTCAACACCTATTTATAATCCTTTTATCAAGAATTGTTCTTTGCTCTTCAAGTCAATTTTTGATCTCTCTCTAGCATTGACAATCTTAGGAGTTCATTTTCACTTTTTTCTACTCCTCTATTGGTGTCACATTAGATTGAATCCTCCTCTTTTTCTTAATAGTCTACTTCTGTTTTTGTTTCCCTTTGTCTTTAAAAGCTCTCCTTTCTTGAATCCTCGAAAAAGTCTCTCCTATCTTTTCTTGGTCCTCCTCACATGCTAGTTGATGTTATGTCCTTAAACAAGTATAATGTGGTATTAGGCCTAGCATATACCATAGGGTAGCCCTTAATCTAAAATAGGCTTTTATGTCCCTATTTGGTTAAGGCACTACCTCATGTGAGAGAGGTTGTGGATGCTTCCTATTTGGGTATTGTAGCTATGCATGGAGAGGGATTATCTTGGAAGGAGAATCCACATGTCATAGGAGGCTAAACTTGGCATCTAATCATTTGTTAGACCACTGGTTGGGTGGTTCTTTCAGCAATTTATTCTCTTGCATGCTTGTCTCCTCTCCAGGTGATTGTATAATTTAAATTGATGTTCTTGGATTGTAAGTGAAACCCAAAATCCTATGTTTTTTTTTCTCATCCGTGTAGTAGTCTCTCTCTTTTTCTTTTTCTTTTTTTCCAAAAAAATTCAAATCTATGTGATGACTTTCTTTTCCTTGTCTCTCTTGGATCTCTACTTGTTGCCAATGAATAGCTCATTCTTACCCTTGTCAGGCCATTTCCTCAATCCCTTGCACATGCCTTCTCAACATGACTCATTGGTGGACTATTAGAAGACTTCCTTTCATTATTCAAACTCTGGCTTATCATAAACTTCTCCAATTCATCTGTCTAAGGGATTTTGTCCCTCATTACTAAAAACATATTAAATGGTCATGTCTAGATAGTTTCTTCCTAGCATGCCCATTTCTTTGTCATTTGATCTATTTCATACAACAATCTATACCCTTTCAAGCTAGTGTCTAGCTACATATGAGATGTTCTATCACATCTTTATGCACTATTGGCATGTTCTAGCCCCAATTGTAGTTTCATCTTTCTACTACTTTCTCTCTACCTCCCACTCTCCCTAGGATTGGCCTTATTTGGAGAAGGCATAAGTAAGGCTAGCACTTCTCTTGTTGCTCAAAACATCTCAAGACTATCAAGTTTGTGCCACATTTTGTTGTATTAGAATAAGACACTTTTTGAGGGATTGGGAGCATCTACCTCACTTATATATAATTCAACTTTTTCACATTTAAAGTATGTTGTTAAGTTATGTGATGCAAACAAGGGTCACTTTATGTCCTGTCCTCTATTTTTTCAAATGTTATAACTTTAACTTATTGTAGAATATACTTGCAAAACATATATGGAGATTGCTCAATGATGTTAAACTTGGTTGGGACCTCTTCCATAGGAGTTTTATAGCAAGTGACTGCATTGCAAGTTGAAGGGATGCCTCACTACTAGTATTTTTAAATTTGGATTATTCACAAGCAACTTTCAAGGGACTACTAAAAGAAGTGGCTCCATACATAGTTGACATTTCTTAATTTATGTTGCTCATCTTATGGCATGAATATAGTTGATTGTTGCTTATGACATGAGAAAATTGTTCCTTTCAAGGACATGTAAAATCCTTCAAGGCAAGCACCCTCCTCCAACCTTTTGAGAAGGAAGATGATGTGTTCTAGTGGCAAGCAGAAGTTCAAGCAGAAGTTTTATAAGGTGGTCAAAAGTCTCCATCAAATCAAAGCATGTAGATTCCATGCATCTCTAATGTTCCTATGCACTTAGTGGCATATACCTCTATAACTTTAGATGAGAGAAAGAGATGCCAAAGAGAACTTTGGACTTTTGTGCCATGCCCTAGCAATTGGATACCTCAGACATTGCCATGCTCAAACCCCCACTTCTCCACACAGGGACATCAAGACTCAAGAGCCTTGTGCCCTAAAATTAGCCAAGTAATTGTTACTATGAACACATTTGTGTACTTCCATGTTCCCAGGCCCTTGACTCCATTCTTCAAGTGTACAATCATGACGCTCATGGCACTACATTTCAAGTGGTGTGATGTTGGAGGGGGCCATTTTATATTCTATGTATAAAGTTAAATGCATTTACAAATGTTGTGCATTTATTTGATTCAATTTTGATTCTCTTAGTAGCTAAAACTTTTGGGAATCATAATTTTCTATGCCCTTCAAGATTGGTAATTGGTGGGTCTTTGATTCTAAATAGTCATGAAGAATTATACTTGGCAAATATATGTTATCCAAAATAAAATTTTGACATCAAACCTAGCTAGAAAACAGATGTTTGGTTCTCGCTTTGAATCTTAATGATGCTCTCAAGGTAAGTGAGGGTATGCCAAGATTAAAGTATTGTGAAACCTATGTTAAGAAAAGAAAATTCAAGAACGTCTTGAATGGATCTGAGTTAATAACTTCATGATTAGTTACTTTGAAACATATGGTACAAATCTATTTTAAGAATTCTAGAATAGGTCTTTTTAATTCAAAAGATGTTTTATACAATACAACTTTAATATAAAGCCAAAAGCTAATTGTACTCATGAAAAAGAAAAATATTTTAGTTTTGTCTCTAGCAACTTTGAGAGGTATGTTGAAGTCTTCTGATTTCATAGAGTTTCGAATGAATTTCAATCTGTGTTTGAGCTACTTTGAAATAGTATATTGCTTCTTGGTTTTTAAGGGGAGGTTCGAACTTGAGACCAAAGAAACTTTGGATGTCAAGCTAAACCAATTGAGCCAACCCTCTTGAAATAGTAAATTGAATGCTCTAAAGCTTAGAAGTGTGATTTTTTGTTTGCTAATTTTATTTACAATTTGATTAAACAAAGAAATACATAATTAGAAATTTAATCATTGATTCATATTAGGTTGAAACTCTTAATTATATAAAACCCCTTGTTTTATTAAAATTAACACTTTGAGTTATTAGAATTATAAGATTGATAACATTGTGAGGAAGCTTAATTTATGATGTAAAGGATAATTCGAAATTTAAGATGGCACTCTTTCACCTCTTATTTTTGTGACCACTTAATTGAACCATAATCATTGTGTAAGCATTCACATTGTACATCAGGTTACAAGTTACAACTACATGTATAAGCATAGCCAATTTGGCATAGAAATTTTCTAATTTTGGTGCTTTTGGGCTCCAAGTCCCATGGATAGGTGGATCAAATTAATGTCGGGTATGTGGCCACACAAACTCTTTAAACCAAGTTGTTTATGACATGGAACCTTTAATCTTGTCTTCACACTTAAATGAGCAAGACAATTATGGGGCTATCTACCAAAGTGTTTGGTTTTTGTGGAGATTCAGTGGAGAGTCTAGACAACACAAAATGAGGAGGCATGTGTAGTATTTTGGCATCTTCCAACACACTCAAAATGATAGGTGAAGTTGTTGTAACTCTTTACCTCATAAAGAGAATTTTTCCTATTTGACCAATATAGTAGTAATTAACTCAATTGAAAGTCTTTATAATGAAAATAGTTGAATTATATATCAAGTTACAATCACAATATAGAGCACAATAGAGTTGTTTCTTTACTAGACCAAGATTCGAACCTAGATTTTCCATTGCCACAAATGCACTCTTATCCAACTAGGCTTCCATGGGGGCCACACCACTTTTAATAAAATGAATGAAAACAATATTTCATCATTTTACAGAGGAGCCTATATAGAACAATGAGTGGGGGTGGATCCCACCACCCTCATAGAAGGGTGGAGATTTTTGAAGAGATACAAGTATGATCTCTATACAACCACCGAGGCTTTTTTTTTTTTTTTTGCACCCTTAGATGAGGTAGGGCCCTAGTTGCACCCTCAAAGTGACACAATGGAATATACTCTCCTCATTTTACACTTCAAAACTCCAATGATAGCAACACTTGGTCAAACTTTAAGGATGAGTTGAAATTATTTTTTTGGCATGGAGACATGGAGTAGAGCCACTACCTATTGTTCAAAATTTAAAGATCACTTGGATTTTGATTGTTCAGCATTATTGCTTGTTCACTTCTTTGGCATTATTGATTGTGAAAAGGACAAGAACATGTGGTTGAAGGGGGATATGAGGAGTCAATGTGTTGCCCACCGTTGTTGTTTAAGTATAGAGGATCAATCAACCATGGAGGGACAATATGCAAATCTTGATTAAGAGAGATATTCCAACATAGAGTGGGGAGATACTGGGGATAGTGCCCCACCTCTCTCATGCACATAGGAGCTATTTCACCACAAGAGTTGAACTCCTGTTTTTATTGTGACTCCTTAATCCATAATTTGAGCTCCTTGTTTCCACAAGAGTTCAACTCTTGTCTCTCTTTTAGTCTCCTCAATTTATATTTTGAGTTCCTTGAAAAGTGAAGATTTTCTCATTGGAATTTTCATCTAAAAGCTCCAAAATAGAAGGATTGTGTTTGGTTGTTTGTGATTGCCAATAAATATATAGAAGTTGTCTTCATCCCAAAGACATGAATCATGTATCAAGGCATGGATGCTTGACTTTTGAAATTACAAAAATTCATGAGTTGATTGGTTTTACTTGACTACAGACTTGGACATATTTATTTTGATATATCTTAACAATTTTGGAAGTCGTGCATTCTTGTCCAAAACTTGCCACCCATAGAAAATAGGGTCAATACAATCAACATAGATATTTATTTGCTCATCACACTAAATGCACTAGATATACAATTTTAAAAAGTTATAATCCTCCAGTAGTTTCATCTTTAATGGTAGGATGTTGTGCACATATATTAAACAAGAAATTATTATTATTGGGGCATGACTGAACAAAATATAGAAGTTGAAGCATTATTAACAATGTACTAGAGGAATTAAGTGAATGTTGTAGTCAAAAGGGACAATGAAGTCTCTCTCAAGTTTGAAACTTTGTGTAAGTTAACAAACATTTCTCACTTAATGACATACACGTGTGCTGTGTGTTGTGTGTGTGTGTGTGTGTGTGTGTTTAAAACTTAACAAAGCCAAACAACAATAATCGCCACTAATCATTACACAAATAAGTCAAATCGTAATGCTCTTGTATGGTCTCATAGCAAATCACATATGTTACAAGTCAACTTGAGGAGAATAGGCTCACAGAAATTACAGTGGGTTTGGCCTTGTTAACCTCTTTAAACTCGAACATTTTAAGGCAGAAGTATACATTGAATTCAGATGGTGAATTTCCTTGTTAAATAATCTAATGGATTTAGTGCTAATGTTAGTATGGTGGTAATATTCAAGTTGACAGTCTTGGCTTTTTATTATCCTAAGCTTTATCACTGAAAAAATTAAACTCCAATGGTGCAGATGGCCCCCGCGGGCAATGGTTTTGGCCTTATTGGCCTCTTTAGAATCAATTTTCTCTTGTTCACAAGTCAATGTTGCCAAGGGCCGTACCTGTACAAGCCAAGCCCACTGTAGAAACTTTAGGGATGGCACCCACCCACCTCCCATATAGTTTTTAAGACCCTACCACATGGCATAATTCACCTTTGCCTCCTCGCTTGGTTAGTTCATGCTCTCTGGCTCGCACTCTTGACATTCTTTGCTTTCTATTGACATTAGCATACATGTGAAAGCCCTTTTATGTTCAACATACATTGAGGGACTAGCGCAACACGAATTTTTCTTGAAGTAAGATATAAATTTTGAAAATGCGAAAGATCGCGATGGGCGATAGTTCGATGTGTCGGACGACACTATCGGACTATCGAGTTAGATTAGCACTGCGAAAGACTAATAATAAAAGAGCACCATGTTTAGAATCATCTGTCACAACAAACCAATCGATTAATCAATGAGTTAGTAGGTGTCTTAAACAACCATAGTTACAAAATTCAAAGGAGTCAAGGACAACCATAATTTTGTACTTCGACTTGGTCAATAAGACACACAAAGAGAATAAGGAGTATTTGTCACAATCAAAAGTAGAAACAACAATAATCATTCACACAATTACATAGTGATTTGAAAAACATAGATTATCTTGGAGTAATCTTCTGAGCCAGATAATTTCCTTGACTATAGGTATGGCTACAACATATTCAAACTCAATAGAGGGCCTCACAAGGATATTCGTTACTTTTGGGTCACATCCAGTATGATGTGGCATAACTAACAACTTGATTTACTGGAGTACCGTATATCCAAGACTAGGAGTATACTGAATCCTACTTACTGGCCATGGACATAACATTCTTCCCTCTTTAAACTGCTTCTATCCTTAGAAGCTCTCTAAATAGGAAAGAGTAACAGGAACAGTTCTTTCAACTTTAAATATCAACCTAGAAAATCATTATCCTTAGTTAAACTTTCACTTCAAACAAGTACTCAGAGATAATCCTATCTTCCAAATGATAATCTCTACGCTGGAGTACAACTCAGGTTTGAAAAGTACACTAAGAGATAAATTTTTTATCTGGGTTACATTCATCACAAGTTAGTAACATCACCTTTATATAAAACACTTACATGAAACACTGGGTGAAATAACCTAACTTAAGAGATTAAAGTCAAAGAAATAATAAAATAATTACAATTACAGTCTAAAATTATCCACAACTCCGACAGATAATTCATAAGCTTTCAAGCACAAATATCCTTAGAATCCAAATTCTAAGATATGAAAATTCGTTTAGCTAGAATCTCTAGGAGAATCATTAAGATATAGAATGATTAAAACTCAACCCTGAATATCCCAGATACTCTTTCGAGTTACATGCTCCTATTTCTAGCACCAAATGCAAGAAAATAACATTCATTCATCTTAATAGACTTGTCTGTCTCCTAAGATAACTGAAGATCCAATCAGATGAAGAACTATACTCAAGCATCTGCAGACCATAAACTATAGTAGAATAGCATCCACTAGACTAATTAAATTCTCCACAAATAAGATAAGTTATCTTGTGAGAATATTTGTGAGATCCATAGGCTTACTGGAGTAGAGAGATTCAGAACACTGGCATGCCTATCAGATGGATACCCAAAATCCACATCTGATTATGTGACTTAGATAGAAGAATTAACATGGTTCAATATTACATCCTGATACTTTTTGGTTAATGATAAGACCCTACTGATGCATCAAATCTAGGGACAAGCTTCTGTCAACTAACAGATCCAATGTAATCCACGTATCAGATTCCACTTCTAATCTCACAATTGACATCCAAAACTGCTAATAACTCAATGGTTACAAAGATATCGGTTATGAATTCAACTGAATGAATTCCAACCAAAAAATTAATAACCAGTATTAAGCATTTATTTACAAGGATTACCAAAATCCTAACTGCGAAATACTTTTCCCGATCACACTTACTACCTCTGATGTCCACTCTTCTTCCCTCCTTAGAATTTTTAGTTCCCTGAAAATCTATTTTAGCTAAGGTACCAAGAAGACGTAATGACAATAGTAAATGTTTAAAAAACACTAATTACTGCAGGAAAAAGTCTAAAACAATTTCATTTATGTCCAATGCCTAGACTGAATATCTGATATATCAAAAATCATTTACTAGTATATGAAATAGTCTGATCTTTTGAATATAATTCACAATAGGATTTTACTAGAAATGAAACCAGTTATGTAATTCCTATTATTACAAATTTTCCAATAAAATTGGACTGTTTTTTCTTTTTATTGACTGGTTTGTTATTACTTTGTTAATATTGACAAAACATATCCAAACATGAAATTACATGAATGGAAATCCCACCCTTAGGATTTCAGTGATTCTTGAACTGTATCATGTCAGATTTACTGACTAGATAAAGAATACTATTGCCACTCATTCAACTTGGTGATTTCATATTATTTGACGATTTTAATCAAATTTAACGAGTATCTTGCACAAATGTTCACTTGACTGATTTCTATCGATCAACATCGATTAGAAAACTATCAGACAAGTAACTGATTTTCAATTTTTACCAAATTGAAATTCAACAATTTTTTTTTCTTTTCAAATTTTAACTTTCAATCTGAGAGTTCCCAACTCCAAAGTTAAAAAATGATAGCACAATAAAAATTGTCAACAATTTATTGCGGTTCTTCTGTCAATTTTAACTTATCTATCACCGAAAAATAATTTAGAGTTAGTGAAAACACTGTGAAGAAAATAAATAGTAGGGCGCACTTCCACAAGAAGGAATCATGCAAAAACATGTAAACACCCATTCTAGCCCAAAATTGATGTTACCAACAGTCTTAAACAGCCTATTAGACTTCCATGAAGCATTAATACTGATCCTAAGATGCAGTATAGGCTGAGAACGAAGATTTCTTGATTTGTAGAAGTCAAAATGGCTTCAAACTTGATGGAGATGGTGCATAAGCCACCGGCCATCAATTCACAGGTCTGATATCTTTTTGGGAAGGTAAAAAGAAATGATAAACATGCTGTAATTAATTCCGGAATTATCTCCTTATGGATTTGGAGAGATCCATCCCCCCAAAATCACCAAAAATGGTCATTTTTTGAACTTTTTTTTGACTTCCTACAAGTCCAATTGCTGGAATTCTTGGTTCTAACTTCAGGAAAAGCTTCAAAAGACTTTGGTTTACCACTTTACAAGCTCTACATGGTATTTTACAACCACCTACTATCCAACTTTATGAAATAAACAAGCAAAAATAATGATTTTTGGCTATTTTCCGATTTTTTCATCACCATAAAGTGGAAATTCATGACATACAACTCTTTCTCTAACACATGCAAACCTATTTACAAAATTACAACCATCTAATTGATCTGATTTTGCTGGATTTTGGTTCTTACTATCCATTTTGTGCCAAAAAGCATGAAAAACCAAGCATTTTTGACCAAAACATAGCCTAGAATCATAAATCATTGGAGAGAACCGGCATGCATCATTAATGAACCCTAAAACGAAAGTACACTTGCTGGAAAATTCAGATCTACCAAAGATTTGATCTACACAAGAAAAAGCTCCAAAAAAGCATCACAAATCGGCCTTCAAGGACAATTCCCCATAAAAGCACAAAGAATCCCAAGAGTAATGGATCTTAGCAACATGCAAATTGAAACTGGGATAGTACACCCACTTGCACCCTTGCTATTCACCTCGGAAGAGAATTCCAATGATCCAATCCAAAATTTCGACGATAGCCCTTCTCCATGTTCTCCCATCTTCGTAAGCCTTGCTCTGATACCACTATAAGGGAAGCTCCCTGAGATCCTACTTACAAGATAAGCCACAATGGAAAACACACTATGGAGCAACCACCACCAAGTAGAACCAACCAATCAACTCTAGAAGCTTCACCCCCAAGCCAAGGAATAGCTCTCCTAGATCTTGCATTTTAAACTCACTACAAAGTGCACTTTTAGTCTCATCTACTAGTTTCATACAACTTCCACATAAGATGATGTCATCTACATAAATGATGAGAACAACAAGATCACTAGCAACAATCTTAAGTACATGGAAGGATCATAGTCACTTAGGATAAATCCAAGTGAGATGAGAAATGAATTGAGTCTTCCATACCATGATCTTGGGGCTTGCTTAAGTCCATATAGACTTTTGAATAGTAGGCAAACTTTGGATTCTTCACCATGCTAGGTGAGGCCTTGTGGTTGCTTCATACAAATCTCCTCCTCAAGGTATCCAATAAGAAAAGTTGGAGACATCCAATTGGAACATTTTCCACTTGAAGTAGCAAGCAATAGAGATTATGATCCTTATAGTTACCATCTTTTCGATGGGTGCAAAAGTGTCTTCATAATCAAGGCCTTGGATTTGGGCATATCCTTTTGCACATAGTCTTGTTTTGAACTTGTTGATAGTGCCATCGTGATTGTGCTTTATTCTAAACACGCATTTGCAACCAATAATATACTTGTTGATGGTGGATCCACTAGCTCCCAAGTATTGATGGTAATCAAAGCATCATACTCTTGCTTCATAGCTTCATACTGCTCCTTTGAATGCAGTGCTTCTTGGACACTTCTTGGCTCTCCAAAAGAGATTGAAAATGCATAATTGGTGGATTCAACATCGTGAATTGCTTTTCTTTATCAATATAAGAGAGCCTCTTGGGAGTACATGAGGATGGTCCTCCTCAAACCTCGACCCCATCACTTCTTGATTGTCATCAATAGAGATAATAGAAGATGCATCATAAGATGCCTTGATCTCGGCCCCATCCAAGGTAATCTTTTGGTCTTCATGAAAAGTGACATCTCTACTTTCAATAACCTTGGAAGTAGAGAGTATGTAGACTCTATAAGCCTTCTTGGTGGATGAATATCCCACCATAACTCCTTTTCTTGAGCTAGGATCATCTTTCTTTCTTGTCTCCAAAGGAATATGGGCAAAGCAAATACATACAAAGATTCTAAAGTGATCAACCTTAGGCTTCTTCTTATATAACATCTCATAAGGTGTCTTTCCTCCAAGGGCTTTTCACATATTCAAGATCGGGATTATTCCAAGACCTTCAGCCTTGTCATCAAGCATGCTTCAATCTGATTCTTACTCTAGCACAACTACAGTTATAGGCCCATTGCCATGCCCATTGCCACGCACATAATGCGGGGACCATATTTGACCCCACGGCCCTCGCGTGGCAATGTCCGTGGCAATCGCATGGCAAACTGCATGGCAATGAACGTGTGGCACTGCCACGCCGTCAAAGTTTTCCGTCATCGGCTCTTCCTCCAAATAGATTTTTTTTTTTGGGGAGGGGGGGCTCATAGCAATTCAAATTTTAAATCCGCGTGGCACTGCCACGCTTAAAATTTTGGAAATTTGCCACGCATGGCATTTTTTTTTTCCAGAATGTTGAAATTTTGGCCACTCGTGACAAAATTCTTGAATTTTTTTTTGAAGTTTGCCACACATGGCAATGCCACGTGTGGCAAATTTTTCCAGCAAGCAAAAACTTGCCACGTCGTGGCAAGTTTTTTTTTAGGGCGTGGCACTGCCACGCGTGGCAGTGCCACACATAGATATTTTAACAAAAAAAAAATCGCGAAATGGAAAAGGTGGAAGCCTCGACTCCGTTTGCAAATAGATTTTGTGAAGAGAAGCTTTTGAAAGAAAAGCTTTGGGGAGAGAGAGAGAGAGAGAGAGAGAGAGAGAGAGAGAGAGAGAGAGAGAGAGAGAGAGAGAGAGAGAGAGAGAGAGAGAGAGAGAGAGAGAGAGAGAGAGAGAGAGAGAGAGAGAGAGAGAGAGAGAGAGAGAGAGAGAGAGAGAGAGAGAGAGAGAGAGTTTTGTTTGTTAGTTTTTCATTGTTTATTGATTTGTTTATTGGTTGGTTAGTGAATAATTGTTCATTGTTGGCTTTTGTAGAACAAAGCTATGCAAATTTGAAGGAAAGGAGACAATCCAAGCAAATGCATAAGGTATGTTAGGCATTCTAAATTTTAAAGAACAGCTTTTGAGAGAGAGAGAGAGAGAGAGAGAGAGAGAGAGAGAGAGAGAGAGAGAGAGAGAGAGAGAGAGAGAGAGAGAGAGAGAGAGAGAGAGAGAGAGAGAGAGAGAGAGAGAGAGAGAGAGAGAGAGAGAGAGAGAGAGAGAGAGAGAGAGAGAGAAAGAGAGTTTTGTTTGTTAGTTTTTCATTGTTTATTCATGAGGTATATTATGCATTCTGAATTTTGGTAGATTACTTTTGAGTCATAAAGTGCATTTTCATAGTATCTTCAACATGGTGAGATTGATGTAACAATGATTAATGATTTTTAATTTAACAATAATTCTTTGATTTGTATTCTAACAATTATCATTTTCTTGATTGATTTGTAATCTGACAATGATTATTTGATTTGTAATCTAACAATGATTTGGTTTTCATTGCTTGCTTTTATAGAGAAAAAAAGAGATGCATCTTAGAAGGAATTAAAGATCATCCAAACAATAGATGAGGTATGTTTTTATCATCTTAAATTCATGTTTTTGTTGTTTGTATATATTTACAACAAATTTATACAAGATGAAATAGAAAAACATAAACAATAAACATTCATTCCCTACATAATGAGATAGAGATGATCAAATACAAAAGATTATATTCATAATTCAAAAAAGTGTACATATTCACATCTAATTCATGAAAACAACATTGATACTAATACCCTTTTTTTTTCTACTTTTGCAAATACTAAAAATACATCAAATCTAAGAAGTAATAGTAGGCTTCTTAGTCTTTGCTATCTTCTCCCTCATCGTTGTCCGAAGCCGAATTTTGTCCTTCGTCTTCGCCTTCGTCCCCTTCATCTTCATCCCCTTTGTCTCCTTGGTTTCCTCCTGTACTTTCTTCCACAAAGGAAGCGGATGCCCTCTACATACACATTCACAAAACAAATTAATAATTATTAGCCAAACACATGTCATAAAAATGAAATGAAATACAAATTGTGTATAAAAAATAAGAGAAATACAAATTATGTAAAAAAAATCTACCCTTGGATGTATGCCTTGTGTCACAAGATGATCAACCAAGGCACTATAGCCTTGGCGATATCCAATATTGTACTCGGCATTTTTATACTTACGCCCATAATCTTCAACCTACATCAACACAAATCGATGATTAGAAAAAAGCAAAAAATTATTGGTAAACAATAAACATATGAAATGCAATTAGCTAAAAGAGAATTGCTTACAAATTGGGCATGCATATTGATCTCGGCCTCTTCTTGCCTTTACTACATATTTGTCTTAATGATTGGCACTTATGACGAATATGCGTACACATACTCGTCTTTGCCCATTTGTCATTAAATCGATTTGGTTGTGGAAACTCACGGTACAATATATCAAGTATCTTGTCTTTGTCCCCTTGGTCTTGTTGCTCCCAAGGGTTAAACAAATTGTGACCAAAGTATTTAAGAGTAAGGTCGTGCAATCTATCAATGACGACCTTACCCCTAATGTCCATGGTGATGGAACCGTCCTCATCAAGGTCATAGAAAACATTCGTGGATTCTTCCGACGACATCTCCGTCGAAACGAATCCACGAACTTGTTGATCGGATTCTCCTTTGGAAAGACAAAGGGCTTTCATCCTTTGCCTTTCCTTGAGAGATAGCATAGTATAAAAATCTTGCACTCGATCGGAATCCGATCCCAAGGCTTGTCTTCTTCCACCGGAAGAGGATCTTGGCCCCCTCGTTGATGCTCCGCTACCGCTAGTAGACATGACTATTGAGAGACAGATATGAAGTTGTGAAAAGAACTTGGAAAGATATCAAATGTGAAAAATGAAAATGTGTGTGTGTGTGTGTGTGCGTGTGCGTGTGCGTGTGCGTGTGCGTGTGCGTGTGCGTGTGCGTGTGCGTGTGCGTGTGCGTGTGCGTGTGCGTGTGCGTGTGCGTGTGCGTGTGCGTGTGCGTGTGCGTGTGCGTGTGCGTGTGCGTGTGCGTGTGCGTGTGCGTGTGCGTGTGCGTGTGCGTGTGCGTGTGCGTGTGCGTGTGCGTGTGCGTGTGTGTGTGTGTGTGTGTGTGTGTGTGTGTGAGAGAGAGAGAGAGAGAGAGAGAGAGAGAGAGAGAGAGAGAGAGAGAGAGAGAGAGAGAGAGAGAGAGAGAGAGAGATGTGTGTGAGAGAGTAAAAAAGAAAAGCAAACTTTTAAATGTGTGAAAAATGAAAAGGACGTATGAAAGAGTGTGTGAGAGAGAAAGAGAGATTGGAAATTGCAGAGTGAAATATGTGTGTGTGTGTGTGTGTGTGTGTGTGTGTGTGTGTGTGTGTGTGTGTGTGTGAGAGAGAGAGAGAGAGAGAGAGAGAGAGAGAGAGAGAGAGAGAGAGAGAGAGAGAGAGAGAGAGAGAGAGAGAGAGAGAGATTGGAGAGTGAAAGATGTGTGTGTGTGTGTGTGTGTGTGTGTGTGTGTGTGTGTGTGTGAGAGAGAGAGAGAGAGAGAGAGAGAGAGAGAGAGAGAGAGAGAGAGAGAGAGAGAGAGAGAGAGAGAGAGAGAGAGAGAGATTGAGAAAAGAGTGGAGAAGAGTGAAAAGAAATGAAAGATTGAGAGTGAGAGATTGAGAGAGAGAGATTGAGAGAGAGAGAGAGAAATGAGAGATTGAAAGCTTGAGAGTGAGAGTGTGAGAGCTTGAGTGTGATAGTGAGCCTCAAGAAATCCAGAAGAAATATTGAATGAGGGCATTTATATACAATTTTTAGATTTCAAGTGTCGTGTGGCTCTGCCACGCATTTTTTTGCCACGCGTGGCAATGCCACGCAATTTTTTTTGCCTAGAAATACGTGATTACGGCTTGGAAGGTGTCATATAGCGAGTAGTTTGTCAAAAAGACAAACTATGGAACTAAAAAAGTGATTTGACTTTTATTTTATAATTTTTTTTTGAGGACAAAAGCATGTGGGTGATATGACATATTTTTAAGCATGAATTTTTAAGAACAAAAGCATGTGATTGATATGACATATTTTGGGTACAAGAGGACCATGTTCTCTTTGAAGATTTTGATGATTTTTTAAAAAGGACAACTAAGTATTAATTATATTTTGATTTGATATAAGACAAGTAGATGATTTGATATGGTTGGTACAAAATGACCATGTGTTTAAGAGAATTTTGTGATTTATAAAAAATGACATGTGTAAATATGTGGTTTGATGTCGCATATAAGTTGTGGACATTATTTATTTTATAAAGTTTCAATTAATTTTTATATATGTTCCCTTAGAAACCCGTTTCGACCCTTTTGGGTCAAAACGTACTGGGTCGGAATGTTTTTTTTAAAATAAAAAAACATGTGTTAAGTTGGGCGCAATCTTCCTTCTTCTTCTTTGTAATACACTGAGGGACGCTAGATATACTACTACTTCCATGAAGTATGGTACCAATGAGCTAATAGAGTTCGAGGAACATGGTTGTGTGCTGTGTGGATAAAGCCAGTTGAAGGAAGATTAAGGATACAAGAGATCTAAAACCTTTGTGGGTGGAATCCGAGGAGGGACTGGAGGTGGGTTTTTTTTGTGAAGGGTCGATTGTTGATGGATGGAGATGGGAGCAATTGACAAGAGCGCAGGGGAATGTGGTGGGGTGTTTTCGGACTTTGTGTGAGTGGATGGAAAGGAAATAACTCGGCGGACGTTGTTAGATGATTGCTAGCATTGAGGAATGGATCAAACATCTTTGTTTGTGAAATCCTTGGCTGTGGTCTTGTGCAAAGGTGCTACCAGCAATGCTAAGAGGATCGCTAGGACTAATTGATTGTATCACAGTCGAATTTGATTTTAGAGGATCATTGAGAGCGTAAAATGGGTTTTTCTTGAGATGGTGATGGGGGACAAGAAAAAATTGAACATTTGCAATGTCCATCTGTTGAAGTGCTCATGCGGCTATATTAGATCTCTGCTACCGTAATCTCTTCTTAAAATAAAACTATTGCTCTCCCCATTCTGTTGCAAAAGCTATTTTGTGGCGATCTGCAGGTGCAATCTTGACCTGGTTTTAGAACCTGCTCATCAGTAAGTTCTACATTGTCATCATAAGTCAAGGCGTGACTCATATGGATAAGTTCATTTTCAATTAGATCTGGTATGGGTTCCGTTGATATCCAAGCTACATTCAGCACATTCAAAAGAAAGGTGATCGGTGTATCCAAAGTTCAATCCAATAATGAAATCTCGCTCAAGTCGGACTGATTGTCTTCTTGACACATATATCCTGCTATACAATCAATGGTTGCAAGAGCTTGATTCCAGTTGACAGTATCATTTTTAGAGTCATAATGAACTCCCCAATTTTTTACTGGTCGGTCATAGGTATGATCCGTTGTTGATGAATCATCATCCTCTTTTTGGGATACTGGTTTGATAGTCCAAGTGATCAGATCAACTTTGATTGCACGTTCATGATTTTCAAAAGTGATTTTCTAGGTACCCCAGTTATGAATTACTTGCGCAACTCGTAACCATGGACGTACCAGTAAGACTCAGTAGACATTTGGTGCATCAGGTAAGTAATGACAAACTGTACTCCAGCAATTTTGACAGGTATGTCTTCACCCATTCTCTGCAGACGAACTGTAGTTTGATCAGCTAGTTTAATGGCAAAAGTCGCATGCTTAATTCTTGTAAGGCCCCATTTTGCACATAGCTTAGTTGAAATCAAATTACTCCCGAACCTCCATCTATCACAGTTGCTTCTTTAGAAAATTGCCTATGTTGTATTGACAGAGTGATATTTTTTTGCTCACTTTCCCAAGCTGCTCCAACATGGAGTACCTCATTAGATTCTTCAAATCCAGCACAAAAAAGTGGTTCCTGATAGACTTCAAGTTTAGTTTGAGTTAACTTCTACACTAATACTTCTTTTGTGTTTGGCACCAACTTCAAGAATTCTCCCAACGTAATATTGATCTTACTAGACAGAATACTCATGAGGAGTTAGCCATAGAGAGATTTGTGAAGCTTGCACACTCGATGTTGCTTTTTTTTTTTTTTTTTGAGTTTGTAGCCTTTCAGTTGAGACATTTAGATGTCTTCCTCAATAACATACCCTAAAAACGTTGTTTAAACATCCATTTGGTGCACTTTAGGGTCTACCTTAGCTACAGAGAGGAGTCTAGTAGAAGTATGCTTGACTATGAGACTTGTGAAGAATTGTAAAAGTCATCTATGTTGAGTCTAGGGGTTTAATAAATTTTTCTATGTCCTTCTATCATTGTGAGTAGGTAATAGGGCCAATTTTGGCTTAGGAGGCAACTCGAATAAGTATACTTGTGATTTCATGATTAGGCCAAAAGTAACATTCGATGTGGCTCGAGCTAGCTTAGGCTTGGTACAAGTGTCAAGATTAGGTTGGATATGTGACTCATCCCTATGTGTTGGCATGAGATCTAGTGACCAATCAAAAGAGAGATTTTTACCAATCTGGTCCAATCAAGTCTGAGGACTCATAAGTCACTCAACCAATCATATTTAGAGGAGGAGAAAAAGAGGTCGAATGAAAATCAATCACTCCCTACCTCGAGTTCCTATTAGAGATGTGATAGGTTCATTTGTACTTGAAATTTTTGGAGTTAATGAGAGTTTCTACATTTTGAGTCAAATTGGCTTTCCCTCCCTACTTGATTTTTGATTGTTGGTTTCTCTCTCTACCCAAGAGCAAGGCTTTTTCACACTTAGTTTTTTCTTTCACAATTCTCCACATGTGTGAATGTACTGTTATGTTTGATATATGCATGTTACAAAGTGCTCTTGCCTTATATTTGTTAGATAGATCTTGGATTTCAATCATTAAGTCTTGATCTTTGTGCAATCACCAAGTCTTAGGAGATCATAATCACACTTTTGGGCACTCCCACACATGTGAAATTCAACATGGTATCAAATCCTACCTAAGATATCCATGCATACTATGAAAAATTAGCAAAATCTAGCTTGGCTATTTTGTATTTTCTTGTTTATGAGTAAATCTCAAACGTGTGGAGCATGTTCCCTTGTGTGGAAAAAAGTAAAAAATAGCTTAGTCATGTTGAAAGGGGTACATAAAGTTTAGAGACATCTATCCAAGTGTAAGTAGGTGATTTGGCCAATTTGGCATTAGAGGCAAAATAGAATCATACACATATCAAGTCATAATTAGTCCAAAAGTCAAAAGTGATGTAGGTTAGGCTACTTACATTTGTCATGATTAGATTTGGTGAGTGACACATCTCTCACATCTCCATGTGTTGTCATGAGAGCTAGTGACCAATCAAATGGCTAGAATATCTCAAAATGGTCCAATCAAAATTAAGGCCTCATATGTCATGCACCCAATAGGATTTTGAGGAGGGAAAGAAGGGGTCCAATCATCTTAAACTCCCCTCTACCTTGAGTAGCTACATATAGGAGATCAATTTACTTGTATTGTGAGTTTTTGGAGTTATGAGATTTCTACACTATTTTGAGTCAAATTGGTTTTCTCTCTCTCTACTTGAGTTTTCTTGATTGGATTCTCTCTCTATTCGAGAGGAGGGCATTTTCATACTTAGTTTTCTGTAGTACAAGTCTCCACACATGTGAAAGTACTTGTATGGTTGATTTATGCACGTAGTAATGTGCTCTTGCCTTAGACCTGATCTAGTATTGTACGGAATTCAGTGCCAGACACATGTGAGGTACATCCAACTTTGATGGTTATGTTCTCCTCCAAGTTAGATCCAAATATATGCTAGATAGCTTGTTAGAAAGCTAGAAAAGTCTAGTTTTTGATGCAATTTGTTTCTATAGCCTTTTGAATGAGGGTAGGTAGGGAATCCAGACCTTTATGGACACTCTTGGTTTCATCCATATCTTGCTTGTTTGATCCAAAAACTTAGAAAAGCTCTTGTCAATCTTGTCTATTTGAGATCTAGACAATTTTTTGAGGTCATAGCCACATAGTTTCATGCAATCCAATTGTATTTGAGTCATTTGTGTATTTTTTTGAGTGCTTTTGTGTGCTTGAGTCAAGTTGACCCAAACTTTGTTCTTGCTCCATCTTGGAATGAGAGTTTGATCTAGTTTGAGAGAGATTGGTAGAGCTAGTGAGATAGGTCTCACACCAAGTTGCGAGATCTCACATTGGAGTTGGTAGTACACCTTTTAAGGATTCATTATTGAGAGAGAAGCAACACCTTTTGATCCATTACAAGTGAATTTCTCAAAGAAAAATGACTTCTTTAGGTTCGATTTTGTTGGAGCATGGTGAGAGATTGAACACCTCCAATTATTCTATTTGGAAGGTGAGGATGGAGTCCATTTTGGTGCTCCAAGATGTGATGGAGATTGTGCTAGGACTTAAGGAGGAGCCTTAAGAGCTCCAAGAGGTCCAAAAGTACAAAAAGAGGGCTAGGATGTCCCTACATATCATAAACATGAATGTTTCCAATGAAGTGTTGAGGGAGATTGGCTCATGTACCTCATCCAAGGAGGATTGGGACGCATTGAAATCCATCTATGAGGTGAATGATGGAGAGGTGAAAGCATACTTCACAAAGGAAAAGCCAAGAGGAAGGGGCAAAGAGCATCATCAACATTTAAAGAAGGAAAATTCAAAGGAGGTGAGTGATGAGGATTCATCACACACATCAACAAGTTGCAAATCCAACAAGAAGTGCTTCTTTTGTGGTAAGAAGGGGCATTTTGGTCCTAATTGTTTCAAGAAGAAAGGGTTTCTCAAGCAAGCCAATCTAGCCAAAGAGAGTGAAGGTGAGATAGAAGGGGGTTATGGAGAAGGTTTCTCTCATGATGTCTATGTACTCTTCTGGTTTTGAAGTTGAAAATTCATGGTGGATAGATAGTGGATCTAGTTCTCACATGACTAGTTCAAGAATATCTTTCACTTCTCTTGCACCTTACAATGGTTCAAAAAAGTTCATCTTCTTTCCTGTTGATGGTGAATGCAAGATAGAAGGAAGTGGTAGTGTACCAATTTATGTTGATTCCACTATGATTCTCAAAGATGTACTTAAAGTGCCTAATCTCACTATGAATCTCATAAGTGTTGTCAAAATGCTAGATGATGGTTTCCAAGTTGATTTTGGAAAAGATTCTTGCTTGGTTAAGAGGAATGGTGATGTGGTAGCAAGTGGGACTAGATGTGGTAATCTTTTCAAGATTGATGCTAATCCTTGTGGAAGTGTGGCCAAGAGGAGATTGGATCATTTCAAGGAGGACAAGGCAAGTGATCTACCTCAACCTATGTTCCAAGATGGTAAGGCTCATGAAGATGGTGCTTTGGCAAAAGCACATGGAGAGTTATTGCCAAGAAGGTATACTTCTTATCTATTCTCTTATCTTGTTCATTTGAATGATCTCATTTCATCATGTAGAAGCAAAGATGGTGCTATTTCATGGGACTTCTTACTTGAAGACTTCAATTGGAGGTATCTCTTATCAAAGGTGTTTGATATGAAGATTTCAATAGTTGATACTTTTGGGATATTTAGATCCATATGCTTTGCCAATATTCCTTTGCATATAAGGAATAAGGAGGATCTAATCTCAATCAAGAGGATGATGGTAGGATTCTCAAATCTACCAAAAATCCAAGTGTATGATGGAGATTTGCCAAGGCTTGAGGAGGAGTCTTCTCAACACATAGTTTCAAGGGGATCTTCAAGAGGCAAGGCTGAGTCTCTGTGGCTCACAATACATGGAAAAGAGGGGAAATTTTTATGTGGTATCTACTCCAACATTCTCACTTATGCTTCTCTTGCATCCTTTGATGTACCATCTTGCTTTATTGAGATTTCTACATCTCAAAGTTCAAGTAAGTCAATACTAGTCTTGTATGATGCCTATTGTATGGACATATTTCTTGTCATTGATGGCTTAGATATGTTTCCAAATAATTTGAAAGCAAGTGGTTGTGTCACCAAATGTATGCTCTTGGATCTAGTAAGAGCAAGAATGAGTTTGTTACTCATAGTTTGAAAAATCATGTCTTTTTCATTTTGAGAGGCAATTTTTAACCTTCTCTTGAGAAGTGAAGCATCCAAAGAGGACACTTACATCCTTGAGCAAGTATTTAGCCTCAAGAAGATCAAGATAGTTTTTTATTTCAAGATTAGATTCATCATGCAAAAAGTTCTTAGTATGTGGACTAGTCAAGCTAGAATTGAAAATCTTGATAGTCATAATGTTTGCTCACTTGACAAGCTAGTTTTGGGGAGCATGCTCCCACGTGTGGAAAAAAGTCAAAAATAGCTTAGTCATGTTGAGTTAGGGGTACATAAAGTTTAGAGACATCTATCCAAGTGTGAGTAGGTGATTTGGCCAATTTTGGCATTAGAGTCAAAATAGAAACATACACATGTCAAGTCACAATTAGGCCAAAAGTCAAAAGTGATGTAGCTCAGATTAGGTTAGGCTACTTAAATCTGTCATGATTGGATTTGTTGAGTGACATATCTCCATGTGTTGTCATGAGAGCTAGTGACCAATCAAAAGTATAGAATCTCTCAAAATGGTCCAATCAAGATTAAGGCCTCATATGTCATTCAACCAATAGGATTTTCTGGAGGGAAAGAAGGGGTCCAATCCCCTCTATCTCGAGTAGCTACATATAGGAGATCAATATACTTGTATTGTGAGTTTTTGGAGTTATGAGATTTCTACACTATTTTGAGTCAAATTGGTTTTCACTCCCTACTTGAGTTTTTTAATTGTATTCTCTCTCTACCCAAGAGGAGGGCATTTTCATACTTAGTTTGCTATAGTACAAGTCTCCACATGTGTGAAAGTACTTGTATGGTTGATTTATGCATGTAGTAATCTGCTCTTGCCTTAGATTTATGGAATAGATCTTGGTTTTCAATCTGTGTGATCTATGTGCGATTGCAAAGTCTTAGGAGATCAATAACGCACTTTGTCGCACACCTACATGTGTGAAATTTGACAGATACATCAAGAGTGATGTGAAAGGTCTGCCTTGAAATCAAGATCTAGAGAGTGTAGTTGCATCTCCTTTGGTATCTTTGAGATTTTGGATCAAGAAGGGTCATTATCACATTAATTGGACCTGATCTGATTCTGTATGGAATTCAGTGCTCAAACATGTGTGAGGATTATCCAACTTTGATTTTTTTGTTCTCCTCCAAGATAAATCCAAAATCCATGCTTGATAGCTTGCTAGAAAGCTACTAGAGTCAAGATTGTGTTGCAACTTGTTTCATATCAACTAAATGTGCCAATAAGAAGCTATAGCCAATTGAATCAAGGTGGGTAGGGCACCCAACCTGGTTGGACACATTTTGTTTGACTCATATCTTGCCTGTTTGATCCAAAAACTCAAGAAAAAGCTTGCCAATCTTGTCTATTTGAGATCTAAACAATTTTTTAGGTCATAGCCACATAGTTTCATACAATCCATTTGTATTTGAGTCATTTGTGGATGTTTGAGTGCTTAACATGTGCTTGAAATAGGTTGACCCAAACTGTGTCCATACTTCACCTTTGTTTGAAAGTTTGATCTAGTTTGAGAACTATATTCTCTACATGACTAATCAATAAATGTTCCAACAATCTAGGTTGTGTATGTTGAATGCTTATTCTATTTATGATTAGATAGATTCATGCTTGCAGATAAACTCAGTTGTAGATTAAACTATTCGTATGACTGATAGCAAAGATCGATTTGTCGCTCTAATCATCACAACTTAAAACGCTTTCACAAAGCTAAATCTAAAACTTAGATAACTTGTGCATGGCTATGGAATTGATTGCCTTGATCCAGTGACTTTGAAGCTATGATCAAGTAGGCAGACTTTGATCTATTGAAGTCAGTCTGAATCTGATAAACGTAGTTGCATGCACCAAGGTTTTGTCCGCCCTGCTGATTTCGTCGCGTTGTCACGTCTCGATCCCCAACATGGTTTTGAAGTTTCATCTCTAATTTTGTGAAACAACTTAGAGCTTATATTATCTGAATGATTCTTACGATATAGCATAGACATCTGCTATAACTGTTTTTAGTCATATTAATCTTCTATACACACATCCTGAAATTCCAAATGGATTCTCAATCACAGTCTGCTTCAATGATAGACATACTCGATGGTTCGAATTAGCACTTATGGAAATTCAAGATAAAGGTAGTACTAATAGCCAAGGAACTTTGGAAAATAGTTGCTGGAACTGAACTACTTCCCAATGTCGATGAGCAAGCCATTTCTAAGTGGAAGCTCAATGATGGCAAGGCTTTTGCCTTGATCACCCTTAACATCTCCGACACACAGATTGGCCACGTCAAATAAGCCCAATTTTTTAAAGAATCTTGGGATATATTGAGTATACTATACGAAGAGATGTCATTTCGAAGCTGTATCTAAGGAGAAAGTTTTTCTTACTTAGAATGTCAGATAATGATTATCTTAAGAATCACATTAATCACTTTAAGACTCTATTAGAGTAGATGGCAACAATAGGTTCAGTAGTTGAAGACTCTGACATTGTTATGACCTTATTGTTCAACCTACCATTCTCTTATAGAAACTAGGTGATGATGATAACCACACACTCAAATATAACAATGTTCGAGTCTTAATCATATTGCTACAGGAGGAAACAAGAAGGAATGGAACATCCTTGTCCTCCATCAACGACTCAAAAACATTATTCATCAAGAAGAATACAAGGGAGCAACAGAAGAGGAAAGCTGTCCGACAAAACGAAACAATCAGAAGCAGTCACAGAAGACTCAAAATCAGCCACCTACTCAGAACAAGAAAAGACTCTTTTGTAGGTACTGCAAGAGTGTGAACCATGAAATCTAGGACTGTCAAATCTTGAAGTTCAACAATGACAAGAAGAAGCAGCCGGATCAGCAAGCCCATGCAACCAACACAAAGTAGAAGATTGAAGAAGACAACAATGAGTAGGAGGTCTTCATGGTGAACCATCACCATGTCGAACAATAGGAGGAGTGGTTCCTCAATTCTGGAAAAACACAATATATGACAAGCCATCAAGAATGGTTTATCGATTATTCGGCCTACAACACCAAGAAATTCGTTCACTTTGGAGACTGCGACTCTCAGAGAATTGAAGGTGAAGGTATTGTTAGCCTGAATTTTTAGAATGAAATGTTGAAATTGATACCAAATGTATTGTATGTCCCGAATTTGACAAAAATCTGTTGTCGGTCAGTCGAATTATAGAATTAGGACATAAGGTAGAGTTTCAGACAGATTTCTATCAAATTCTTGATAAAAGCAGGAGAGTTCTTGCACTCAGAAAGAGACAAAAATATCTCTATTGACTTAGTCATTGTAACTTTGCGACTGATTGTGTTTTAGGCAGTTTAACATCTATCAATAAAGAATTAATCTAGCATTATAGACTTGGTCACCTTAATCATGTATTGATAGGTAACATTTCTTGTGAACTCGAGGGGTGCAGGCATGTTCTAAGTTCTTAAAGGCCAAAAGAATTAATTGGCTTATCATTCACATGAAGCTAGTCTCAAATCAACTTAATGAAAATCAACTAAGATTTCAACTTAATGAAAACATTACATCACATAGATTCATTCACACAATAGCGGAAGCACTGAGGTGTCAAGACCCCCCCCCCCCCCCCCCCCCCCAAAGGATTCTTTTTTTATCATTATGCAAATCCAATTGGCCAATGCCAATTACATATACAATGGATTCCAATAGGGACCTCAGATGTAGAAACATCAACTTAGTTCATATTCCTTGTTCTTAATTCCATTTCTAGCATAACAAAAGCATAGAAATTTCTTTATCAGTCTTAATCTTTCCGACATGCAATCATGTTGGATCTTAGATTCTTGTCATGCGATCCCAATGGATCTTAGATTCTTTATATGCAATCATAATTGCTCATAGATTCTTTGCATGCAATCATAAGGGTTCATAGATTCTTTACATGCAACTGTCTGAAGTGACATGCAATCATAAGGGTTCATAGATTCCTTACATGCAACTATCTGAAGTGACATGCAAGCTTCAAAACTGACATGCAAGCTTTAGATCTGACATGCAAACTCTAGATCTGACATGCGTGGGCAATAGACCATTGATGCTATGACATGCAAGCTTCCAAACTGACATATGGGTAACAGTTTCAAGAGCATACCATAGTTTCGAGAGAAGGTGAAAGTGAGAGAGGGAGAGGGAGAGTGTGTGTGAAAAAGGTGGGAGGTAGGTGGTACAAGGTTCCAACTTGACTTTTAATTACATATAATTTTACATGGTTACAACTTGGAAATTCACCCAAGTGCAATTATCCTATGGAAGAGCCAAGGTATATGCCCATCTTGTTTTTGCATAATGTCCATCAATTCCTACGCCCTTTTTTGTAGAGGTTGCCCATCCTCAGTCATGGTCATTGGCACTTATTTTCTAGAGGTTGCCCATCCTCAGTCATGTACATTGGCACTTATTTTCTAGAGGTTTTCCATCCTCAGTCATGGTGGAACAAGTCACTAGGATGATCAGACCCTAAGCCTTGTCCTGTTCTTTATAGACTCCTCTGAGCCTTCATTATAGACTTTGTCAAAAGCCTTCTTGTATACTGTCTTTAAGCTTAGAAAGCTTCTTGTTTCGATTCTTGTTCTTCTGGCACTTTCTTGAGTACCTGCACATACCCTCAAAGAGAGATCAGTCCTTAAGCCCATAGGGCTTCTTATTCTTGTTCAGATTCTTCAGGTACGTTCATGTGTACTTGCACATCCTTGAAAGAAAGATCAGTGTTTATAATACCATCAAACATGGTTCATTGAAGATCCCTATTCCCCTGCAACGCATAAAGCGTTGTCCTCAACAAAAATTTCTCAACTAAGAGTCTTAAATCTGTTAAAAAATTTTAGATATTCCTGTGTTTATGTTTATTTCTTTCTCTCAGATTTCATATTATATGTAAGATCAGCTTTGGGTGAAGAGTCTTTTCTTCCTTGATCTAGCTCAGATCTCTTAATCTATCAATTCAAAATTAGCTTAGTGAATCAGTCTCAGGTAGATCCAATCATTTCATTTTCATCCTGAGCTTTAGATTGCTCAAAAACAATTTCATAGTAAAAAGTGTTTCTTTGGAGATTCAGGAATGGCATAAGGTGAAGTGGTCTTAAAATTTTCAGTCCCCATTCCTCCTTAGTATGTTTTCATACTAGTCATGGTTTTACATAATGTCTTAGGAGGTTTAACTTCCTATTCATGATTTCAAAATATGCTTGAAATCTGGGTCCATTCCAATTCATCTGATTATCAAGGTTTACTTTTGCATTAAGTATGCAAACAAGTATAAACTAACATTACATGTCATTCACTAAGCTACCAAAAGCTCAGATCACATAACTCACATGTTTAAAACATTCAAAGCAAAGTACTGATAGTATTGAATCAAAATCTTTCTTAAAAACAACTTAGGATCTAACATCCTATCTGATGTTTTTCTCTAAAGTATTTCGAGATCTACATCTCAAACACTCTTGTGGTCCTAGTGGACAATCTTTATGGTTTAAGAAATTCTCCCTCTGTTTTAATAGTACTGCCTTCAATGATTTTATGGCCGAAACTAGTCTCGGGTTGTACGTTCTTGATAAGCATGGTCTTCTAGTCCTCCACAAGTAGGCTTCCAGTGTTTTGTGGTCATCTGGTTTTTCCTCAGGCCTAGCAGGAGTCTTGGTCTTCTTGATCTTTTCAAGGCAGTTCTTGCTTTTTGCTGCACAAGGCCTCTTAAACACCGGGTGGAGCTTTGTGTTCTTCTACCATGCATAAACATACAAAGTCTTCAAATCAAGTTCACGGCAAAATAAACCATAACTCTGATGTGAAAATATTGTAAAATTAAAATAATATCTAACTTAGAGATTCAAGTTTTGGAGTTTGTCCAAACTTGAGGTAGACTAGTCTAGTAACTTTCCAAGTTGAGTCAAGGTAGATTTTTAGTCTCCATAGTGATGTGTAGGTCTAGAACCTATCAAGAAGCATGTGAGGCTACTCTTGTAGGTCAAGGATTCTCAAAAAGAGAGATTCTCAAGTCTTATCCATTTCTCTTTTTGTCATCTAGTAGAGTGGTAGAGGCAATGTGGCATCTAGGTTGCTTTCTCTCTCCACGAGTTCTAGAAGGCCTCTTATATTATAAATAAGGTGGCTTTGTACCTCAATAATACACTTCTTCAAGTAAAGCTTCCATTTGATCCATTGGAGGTGTAATGATAGTTAGATTGTGATGAATGCTCTTGCCTTCTTGCTAACTAGCTTGCCAATGTTTTCCATCTCTTTGTTTTTGGAATAGAAGCTAGTTTAGTGTGCAAACATTCATTTCCTTGATCCTTGTACTTGCAGCTGGTTCACACGTGTGAAAAAGTTCTCATGGTATCAGAGCTTGATAGGAGAATAGACATCTAATCATTGCTTTATCAAATGGAATGACTTCTCATCATTGTTGATGAAATTTTGCCTCTTACTAGCACTCGATTTTGAGACAACTAGATCCACTCTTATCATCACTTATTAACATATATTTTTCTCTGATTTCAGAGCTGTAGGCCTACTGTAGCAGCACATGTGAGGCCTCTAATCGAGATAGAGTGGGGACTATGTTACTTCTCATCTCTTCCATCCATGTAGCATATGAATAGGAAGCTAATCAAGGCTAGTTTGTGATGCAAGTGACCTTAAGAGGATTTGTGGACCCTAAGGAGAGTTCTTGACATTCAAGTGAGGCATGTTGAAGAATAAAAACAGAGTTTTACATGCTTGAAGGCTGTACTATCTAAGATCCCTTATTGTAGGAGTCAAAAATAGCAAATTTTGACTATTTTTCAATTTTCTTCAATCCAAGAAGAATTGTTTGGATCTATGATCCTATGAATGGATGAAACTTTCTAAATGATAAATCTGATTTTTTTAAGCTATTTCACACGTGTGAACTCAGATTTACTTCATCCACTTTTGCTTTGAAAAATTTAGTGCAAATTTTGTCTAGCACCTAGAAATTGGAACTTTTGGCCTTCTTTGAGTTCTCAATCATTTGCTAACTTGATTCCAAGTAATCAATAGTCTACATTTGATTAGTTTTGAACCTATGAAAACATTCATTTAGAAAGCCAAAATCAATTCTCTAGATATGACTTCAATGGGATCTTATCTATTAGAACAAGGTGAAAGGCTCACCTCTACAAATTATAGTACATGGAAAGTGAGGATAGAATCAATTCTTGTACTTCAAGATCTAATAGATATAGTGAATGGGAATGAGGAGGAACCAAATAATCCTCAAGAAATTCCCAAATTCAAGAAAAGAGCATGAGTTGCTCTTCATGTTTTGAAGCTAAATGTCTCCAATGAAGTCCTAAGAGAGATTAGTTCTTGTGTCAATGCTTAAGAAGCATGGAGTACTCTTCAATCTATTTACGAGTCTAAAAGCACTTCTTGAATCCTTACTCTAAGAAATATGATCTTTCAAAGTTTTCAAAGAAAGGATGAAAGTGCTTCATCCTATGTTTCTAGAGTTAAGGATCTCCATAAAGATCTTTGTTGCATAGATGATTCTATCAAATCCAAGGAAATAGTTCAAGTTATCTTGAATGGACTAAGTGAAGATTTTGATACCATTGTCCAATCTTATGAAATTAAAGAGGACTTACCCTCTTTAGACGCCTTGCAAGGAGTCTTGATAGCCGAGGAGTATAGGCATCAAACTCGAATTGCAAGATTTGATAGATTATCTCTCAAAGATGGAGGAAGTGATGAAGCACTCTTCACCAAATCCAAGGAGAAGAGAAAAGACAAGAAGAATGGCAAGAGCTCCAAGGACAACACAAGAGCAATGGAGAAGACATCCGAGGAGGAACCAAGCTCATCCAATGTGAAGAAGAACAAGTACAAGGTTACTTGTTTCTCATGTGGCAAAAAGGGGCATTTTGCCTCTCAATGCTACAAAAGGAAAAAGCAAGCCAACATCACTTGTGAAGATGAATCTCCTTGTGACAAAGAAGATTCACTTATGATGTCTAACTTTTCATCTTCCTCTTTCAAGCATTCTAATGTATGGTGGCTAGATAGTGGTGCCTCATCCCACATGAGTAGTGATAAAAACTCTTTTTGTAATCTTGTACCATACAAAGGATCTAGAAGTTGTATCTATACAGCAAATGATGAGGAATGCATGATAGAAGGCATAGGAAGCATATCTCTAGATAAGCTTGATCTCATTGATGTGCTCTATGTTCCTAGTTTGACTAAAAATCTAATAAGTGTAGGCCAACTCAATGATGATGGTCTACAAGTAGATTTTAAAGATGGTACTTGCTTGATCACAAAAGATGATGATATAATAGCATCATGTTCTCATTTTGGAAGGTTATTCAAGCTTGATGGAAATGAAAATGCTAATCTTTGCTCGGATATTGTGCTACAAGGAAAGCTCTCAAGTGAAGATCTATGGCATAGGAGGTTGGGCCATCCCAACTCCAAGGCCATGCAATCTATGTGCAAGTTGGAGCTAGCTCATGGTTTGCCTAAATCCATGATCAAGGAGCCAAGTCCTTGTGATGCATGTGCATTAGCCAAATCACATGCAAGGCCACATCAAAGATCAACCAGAACTCATCCATAGTGACATCCATTTCTCATCCACCAAGAGCAAGGGTATGTTTTATAACATTTATTGATGATTACTCACGTTTTTGTTGGGTTTACCTTTTATCTTCTAAAGCATTAGCATATGAAACTTTTGTGAAGTTCAAAGCTTTTGTTGAGAATCAACTATCTTGTAAAATTAAAGCTTTGAGAAGTGATAATGGAGGTGAATACATCTCCACAAAGTTCATAAACTTTTGTAATGATTTTGTCATTAGAAGAGATTTCACTTGCTCCTACTCTCCTCAATCTAATGGAGTAGACGAAAGAAAAAATTGAACTCTATGTGAATGTGCAAAGGCACTTAGACTAGTCTCTTTCTAAAGATTTTTGGGGAGAAGCAATAGGATGTGCTAACTACCTTTGCAATTTTTTGCCAAATCATTCTATAGAAGATATTTCACCTTATGAAAAGTTGTATGGAAGGAAACCCGAGGTCAATCATCTTAGAACATTTGGATGTGTATGCTTTGTACATGTACCTCTTGAAACAAGAAAAAAAGAAGATGCTAATGCTCTTAAAGGCATTATGATAGGCTATTCAAGTAAAGCCTATAAGATTTTTGTTCCATCTACTAATCAAACTATGATTAGTAGAGATGTGATCTTCCATGAAGATCGAATGTGCATGAAGGACAATGTGCAGGAATCTCAAGCTTATTCATCAAGGAGGAGTCTCTTCATCAAGTATTGATCAAGATGAAGACTTGTTGGGGCCAAGATCACAAGAGAAGCCGAGTCTACCAAAGACTCCAAGAAGATCAACCTGAGAGAGATCCGAGCCTAGAAGACTCACCTACTTGGAAAAAGGCAAACAAGTGGAGGATTCAAGTTCTCTACATGCTTTTCACACTTCCATTGAAGAACCATCAAGTGTGGAGGAAGCTCTTCATTCAAAGGATTGGATCAAAGCTATGGAGGCCGAGTATGAAGCTTTGATGCAAAATGAGACTTGGCAACTTGTAGATCCAACTAATGACAAGCATGTCATTGGATGCAAGTGGGTCTATAGAATCAAGCTCAACAATGATGGATCAATCAATAAGTTCAAAGCAAGGCTTTGTGCTAAAGGCTATGCCCAGATCAAAGCCATAGATTATGAAGAAACCTTTGCTCCCGTAGCAAACATGGTAACCATTAGAATTCTCATCACTATTTGTTGCTTTTATGATTGGAAAATGCTTCAACTTGATGTTTCCAATGCTTTCTTGAATGGTTACTTAGAAGAAGAAATATATATGCACCAACCTCCAGGTTTTGTTGTTAATGGCAAAGGATCAAAAGTATGCTTACTTTTGAAAAGTCTTTATGGCTTGAACCAAGATAGTGCACCAATGGATAGTAGAACCCAAGAGAACTATGTATAAGCATGAAATGAGATAGAGAAGAGAGAAGATGACTCTCTCCACGAGTTACATCCTTTTATAACAGGTCCAAACCCTATTTGGCCACTTGGCTTTCCCACCAAAATGCTAACCCTACCAATTTTGGGTCTAGATTCAATGTACCCAACTTATTCAAATTGAATCTACTCAAACTCTCGTTCTATCTTTCCCACACTTTCAAAAAGTGTCTATTCAAATGAAATTTAGACTAATGAACTTTGAAAAGTCAACCTCTAAGTCTAAAACAAGTTTTGGCCTCAATATGCCAAATATGGAAATATTGCAAAATGTGATGAAACTAGTTGAATCTTTCACAGATCTGTCACCAGAATATGCTCCGCTCAAGACAAGAAATTCAAAGCAACCCAAATTGTCAACTTTTGATATGTTCCAATACAGGGAGGAAAAGCTAAAGCATATAGACTTATGGTCATCAGGAACATTGTATCCTATTGATCCGTGTTCATTGCAAAATCCAGATTTTCATTCGGTGAGTCAGTTAATAATCTATATGTGTCATGGTAATTTGATGCTCTATGGGAATGCACATTCAATGCAAAGAATACATTATTTGGAGGAGGAATCAAGAAAAATATCAAAGGAGTGCGAAGGAAAATCTACAAAGTTGAAAACTTGTTTGGATGAAAATGAGATGCTCAAGAAGGAGATCCAACGATTGAAATCTTCTTTGCATCATTATACGACTAGTAATAATGAGATAAAAACTACATTTCAATCCATCCGTATCTCATATTTGTCTCTTGTTGAAGATATGGATGTGCTCAACAGAAAGGTCCAAAGCAACAAGAGGAAAAGACTGCTAAACAAGGATATATGTGATCTATCATCCAAAGGAGGTCATAGAAAAAGACGAATCCGTGCATTCAAGTAGGTTATAGCTTATTTGGTATTGAATGTTGCTTGAACTTTTTGATTCATTCATAATCAGTAGTTTTGTTATTTATTCATTTCAACTTTCTGTTGATTTGTTTATTATACTGTTGTGAATACTATGAGTGTCCTAATTTCTACTGACATTTTCATGAACATTATGTTTGCAATGCAGATCAGCATTGGTTGTTGAAGACCATTTGGCTGATGAGATTTCGATTGGAAACTCACTAGGCTCTTTCTAAATCTGTGAAATCAATGTTAAACAATAACAAAATGAAAGAGATTAAGGCTTCAGTTACTGATAAAAATGAAGTTGGAAAAATATTAGACACTACATTGCTTCAGGGGGCATGTGACTTTTCTAGCATCAGGAGAGAAGCATATGCAACAGTGTTTAAGATGATAAAGGAGGCATTTGCATAGGTAAATATCAAAAAGTTTTCAATCCCACGACCATTTCATCTTTTTTAAAAAAAAGACATGTTAAACCAAGGTATGCAGACAATAGTTGGTAATCCATCTCATATCAATGAAGTGTATTGCTCGAAAGGAGAAAGTCTAGCATATAACAATTCCAACAATTTATTTATTGACATTAATCGATTACTAACATTCAACATAATTTTTTACGGTATTACAAATGAGAATGTCAATAAAAAGTTGATAATTGTTCTCAAGTTAGATGAGTCTGAAATTATAAAAGGACAAAAAATGAAAAGAGTCAGCCTCACGATCATGAATGGAGCACTTTCAAATTCAAAAGACTCAGAAGGCCTCAATTTCAATGTTCAATCAGAAAATGATATCTGGTGGTTGGCAACATTTCAGGTATAGCAGTTCCTTCGCATAATCAATAGGGATAATCATTTTAATATGGATTTCATTTGGGAAATCTTCTGTGTTAATATTATGAGGCTAATCATGTTTTTGTATTCTCTTATAGGTGACGAAAGAAGACCATAACATTTTCTCATGGATATTTAATAGAACATCATATCCTACTACCATAAAAAATCACATGGAGGGAGTTCCACTCAATATTTCCGAAATTGGCACTTTCAACATTGAATGGCATTTACCAAGAGATTTGAAGACATTAAAGAGTAGGCACAAGAGAACTCTCTTTTGATGCCTTCAAGCTCACAAAAATCTTGAAATTTATTGGAGATATATTCACCACCTCCATCACTTCTAAGAGCTTTAATCTTCATAATAGACTTAAGCTTTTGTTGTGCCATCTTTGAGAGCTTATGAGGAGTGTCTATGGTGATTGATTTATGTGATCTGCATACTACACTAGATCCTAACAGGATTTTAAAAATCACCGCAAACATGGCTTTAAAGACTCAAAAAATTGTTTTTGAAATATGATTTTCTACCTAACTCAACCAATGATACATTACTTTTTAGTAAAAACATGTATTTACTGAAAGATGTTAAAAATTAATACTATCCAACAAATTTAATATGATAGATTTAGGAGAAGCCCATTTCTACCTTGTTGGGAAGGTGTGAAAGATCATGGTGGGGGCGATAGTTCGATGTGTTAGACGACACTATTAAAGTGTCATGTTAGATTACCGCTACGAAAGACTAATAATAAAAAAGCACTATGTTTAGAATCATTTGTCACAACAGAACCAATCGATTAATCGATGAGTTAGTAGGTGTCTTAGACAACCATATTTAGAAAATTCAAAGGCATCAAATACCACTGCCACATCTGCTCCAATTGCTACCATTCCGACATCCTCTACCTCCGTTCATGCATCTTCCACCACTTTAGTCGATAAGACACACGAGGAGAATAAGGAGTATTCAATTCACAATCGGAAGTAGAAATATTGTCGAGATTTATCTTGACAATTTGGGTGTACATTCTTTGGCTGATAAACACCTGACTGCATGAATGTACATGAGATCGTTGTCAGAAAGTTTATTTATTAGTATACAAGCCTAGAAGAAATACATTATCAGTGCGATATAGCTGATATGATAGATCAATACATCTAAGCTGATTGCATGTGTATTTGTGCATCTAACTTCATATATATAAACAACGCAATTACTCTAATACACGTCAATCTTTGGGTTGATTGTGTAGTGAAGCAGGCGTGAAGTCTTGTTCAGTAGTAGTAATGATAGTCCTTGAGACTTGAGCTGTAACCATTAGTTTCGAACATATTACGAAGGGTGTCAAGTTGATAGTATCGAGTGTCGACTATCAAAGGATTGTCGACTATCGAAGGATTGTTGACCATTAAATGATTGTCGACTATCAAAGGATCAGACTCTCTTGAGTAGTTGCTTCGACAATTGTCTTAGATAGTTGTTTCGACAATTGTCTTCGATAATTGCTTCAAAAATTTTCCTTCGACAATCGAATTGACAATGTCAATTCAATTTGTTATCAAACAAACACCTATTGGCGATTCCCATGTGTTTATGCGGTCTATTAGACAATCCTATGTATTTTGCAAACTGTGCAACTATACAAGTAGCTATATATAATAAATGAATGGATTTAGATTAGTCATAGAATTAGGGAGAGAGAGGATAGTAATCCAAAAAACCCCCCTTAATCGAGATCCTTAAATGCCTTGATTTTTAAATCCAAATTCTTTTGTGCCTCTTGATTCAGTCCTTTTGTAAATGTATCATCTGTCATATATTGAATTATGCAAAACTTTACACATACCTCCTTGTTGAGAATTTTGCATCTGATGTAGTGATATTTAATTTTGATGTGCTTGCTTCTAGAATGGAATCTAGGATTCATCGATAATGTAATAGCACTCCAGAATCTTTGGAGAAGAGAGAAAGCTAAACAAGCTCACACAATGAAACAGGAGAGGAAAAGTAGAATGAGCGACCTGTAGAAACAATACTTCTGCTTTCTTCTATTAGAAAAATAGACTTATATACAAGAATGAGCTCCTAAGAATAATAGGTAAATGTTCCTAGTTAAGCCCTAAACCTAACCCTACTTCACACTTAACTCTACATATGTGCTTATTCTTCCAATGCAAGATCAGGCCTAGTGGAGATTATTGCATACATGAGAGATCTAATAATTGACTGGAATGGATATCCCTTCATTTTGTCTTTTCCCTTTTAGTTTGAGGGCATTTCTCTTTGGATAACTTGAAACCTGGATTCATAGGAGAATGTACAAGCTTGAAATTCATGAAATCAAATTTTGAAAGCATATTAAAGATATACCGCTGCTTAGTAATGTAGAGTAGCTTCTTGTTTCTATCTATGTGGATTTGGATTCCAAGACAGTAGTGGACTTCTCCTAGGTCTGTCATTTTGTATTCTTGATATACCATCCTCTTGGAATCTTGATCAATTCAATATTATTGCTAAATAGCAATATAGTGTGATGATTATAAAAGATTCTTGAATGGACTTGAAATAGACATTGTAGACTGTAGAGCTTGGTTCGAATCCTTGTTCAATAAGAAATGAGTTGATTCGATGAAACCATGCTCTTGAAGCTCGTTTCAAGCCATACAATGCCTTGTGGAGTTTACAGACTTGATTTTCTTTGCCATTAAGCACATAGCCCTATGGCTGAATCATATAAATGCCTTCTTCAATAACTCCATTGAGAAATGTCATTTGTACATCTAATTGATGTACATTAAGGTTGGTTGCAGTAGAAAATAATAACAGCAATTCGATTGAGGAGTGCTTGATTACTGGGTTGAAGTTTCAAAATAATCAATGTGGGAAATTTGTGATCCCCTTTCTTTTGTCGATGCTACCATCTGCCTTATATTTGATCTTGAATATCCATTTGCAATCAATAGTCTTTCTACCTACATGCAACTTAGTGACAGTCCATGTATTGTTTTTTAATCAAGGAGTTGTATTCGTTATCCATAGCTTCCTTCCTAAGATCAAAAATCAGCCTACGTGAGTGCTTCTTTGATTGTGGTTGGCTCTTGTGAAAGGTAAGGAGCATACTCATCAGTGAATATGACAGGTTGAGTTTGAATTCTTGTAGATCTTTTGGGAGGTGTTTCTAGCTATTAAAGTTGATGTTGTGTCAACTGCTAAGTTGTGGATTCTTGTTCTTCTTCTAAATCTATTTTCATAGACTGGCTACTTAAAGGATTTGAAATTATATTTTAATATTCCTCAGTATTCAAGACGATCGACAAGTAGAATCTTGTTCTTGCCCTTTAAGTCGATAAACTGATCTTTAATTAATGTAACATCCTTGCTAGTGAAAACTTTACAAGTAACAAGATTATACAATCTATACATGCCATTTGAAGAAGAATAACTGAGAACAATTGTTTTTATAGAATGCTCATCCAGTTTCTTTCTAGTGTTTTTAGGAACATGAGCATAGGCAATGCATCCAAAAACTTTTAAATGCTTCAATGAAGTTCTGAAACTAGTCCAAACTTAATAAGGAGTCTTACAGTTTGATAATCTTTTAGTTGAACATCGATTCTACAAATACGTTGTTGTAGAAACAACATGTTGATGATGAGTGAGCATGCATTTTGCAAATTTGACTAGGGTTCTGTTCTTTCTCTTTGCAAATCCATTGGACTAAGGAGAATAGGAAGTAGCAAGTTGCAATTCGATCCCATTTGTCGAATAATACTCCTTAAATGCATTGGGTATACATTCACCACCATTGTCAATTCTAAAAGCTTTGATCTTTTTTCATGTCTATACCTCAGCATGCTCTATATAGATCTTGAAAAAAGTGGAAAGATTTAGATTTATGCTTCATAAAATATACAGCAACTCTTCTCGAATAATCATCAATAAATGTAATAAAGAATTTAGCACCAAGCAATGATGGTGTCAGTTAAATTTCCGTTAGGATCTAGTGCAGTATACAGATCACATCAATCAATCGCCATAGCCACTCCTCACAAGCTCTCAAAGATGGCACAACAAAAGTTATAGATTACAAAGAGAAAACTGTATATATAATAAAAGCCCCAACATGCACGGGCTCGATAAGTGTCAACACACTGAAATAGGCACCTGTCTAACTAATAGGCCCAACATGGGATAAAAGACTAACAAACTCAAGACATGCCCTTGAATATAGCAAATGTCATCAAAAATATACTGTACAGGCTAATTTCCCTACATGTGGCTACTCGGCTAACCCAAGTAGGTGGCTACGGGACGAAGGCCTAACTGACATGTCGATGACAGGTCAAGTCCTGGTAACAACCAAATAAAGTAAATCTAATTAACTGTACACTTATTACCATATCACATTTGAAGCTTACATAAAATACAAATCAGATCAACTCTGATTTCTAACTCTCTCTCCCTTAAGCTCAAATGTGATAAGAGTGAAGAAATACAAACTGTAGTAACGTCTGGACTATGTAAAAGATGTTATGCATGTCCTGCTTATCCTGTACTTGACTCACACTCAAGCACACCAACAAACTACCAGGTTTGACCCACAAAGTATCATGCAAACACAATAGTCATACAAATAGTCTACCGTACTCTCGACCAATCTGAATACTCACCAAAATATCAACAATTACTCCCAAAGTAATTATCTACAACTCTATCGGCACACAACCATAAGCCTGCTGGATCCACATCACCCAATAATGCATTCCATGCCCTCAAGATATGTATCACAATAGGTACACTCAATGCCACCTACGTCCAAGTAGGCATGACCAATCCCTAGGTCACCAACCATGATGCACCAGCTGAAGAACATCCACTATGCATACAATGATGTATCATACATGAGCAACTGTAGCATCTCCTTGAGTGCCACCCCAATGGACTCGTCATCCACATACTATGCTCACCTGATGTCCATTCTGGTCACCATCCTACTAGACAAGCCAATCGTCGATGCATCATCTACTCCTCCTGGATCCTAGCAATGTCGCTCGCTCTCCCTGGCTATGTGCCACCCGACATCATGTCAACACAAGCTTGTCTCCGAGTCGTCACTCACAGGATCCCAAGACCACTGTGTCCATGATTGTATTGAGGTATATGGCTCTAAGTGACTTCCTCTACTATTGTCCCGTCTGCTGGTCAACCTACATCATCCTTGCATCCTGCAACTGTTCGACCTCGTGCTAGGGGGACTGGCAAAAACCCTCGCCCATGGCTTAGAGATATCAGGAGGTTACATAAGTCCACCAACCTTCTGATACCGAAAGCTCACTTCAACAGAATAGTGAGGGATGTGATGAGATCTTTATCCGTGGATGTGAGATGGTGCGTGACTGCCATTGAAGCTTTGTATACAGCCTATGAAGATTATCAGATTAGATTTTTTAAGGACACTGTGCTTGTTGCTGTACATGCAAAGCGGGTGACTATCATGCCCAAAGATATGGAGCTTGTGTTCAGGCTGAGGAATCAGTACGAGCAGGTGTTCAAGGCACCTCCACCTCCCCGACCCGCCTCCCTGGTTAGACCCACCCCCTTATCATAGATAAAGAAAGCATTCAAGGCCAGTGAGGTCAAGAACCAAGGCCAAAAAAAGCCAAATCAAGCCAGTCGAAGACCAGCCAACTCATGATCAAGCTGGGTTGTCTAGGGTGGAAGCTGAAGAATCCCCCTCTCCTCCACCTACGTCTGTAAGGAATTAATGAATAAGTCTTCGGACCTCACAAACCCAATTGTCAAAACTGGACTCAATTATTGGATTCAGTTGTACAAAAGCGACAGTGTTTTAGGTGTTTTTGTGCTTACTCAATTTTTTTGTCACTTGCTTAAGGACGAGCAATCAGCTTCATCATGTTTACGACCCATGCCAAGCGATACCGAAATTTTTGTTGTACCATACTGTCAAAAGTATGTATTGTCTAATTTGAATTGTATGTGTTGTTTTATTATATCCTTTATTTGTATTTTTTTCATTTACATATCATTGACTATTTGGTTGATTGCAGTCATCATTGGTCTGTACATATTATATCACTAAGAGTGGATGAAGCCGGTTTGTGCAATCCAAGGGTGCTGAGAATGAACTCTTTGAGATCAACACACCTCAATGTCAACATTGAGATGTACAAAAGCATGATCATATATTTTCCAATGAAGGCCTTGTGTGTAGCAAAGCACACAGGATTTGTTGTCCATGTATTAAATTTTATAATATGAATTTGTCCCTGCGTTATTTTTGAAGTTCAATTGATGTACACACTTTGTTTTTTGAGATAATTTATGCATATACACACACACATGCACACATAAGAATACATATATACATAAATGTACATACACACACCTACACACACGTACACATACGAACATCGTCCCTACCGCCTTTGACCTTCGGCCAACCGCCATCGGCGAGCATACCCCACTAGTATATATATATATATATACATACACACACACACATACATATATACATATACATATACGTATATAGATAATAGACACACAATTAACCAATTTTTTAATTACTTTTTTCGTGATGCAAATTGCCATATAAAAAAATGTGAAACTAACATTCTGTATTTTGATTCTCAGTCCTCTCAGCAAGTTGACTCATTCAGTTGTGGCTGGTATGCCATAAAAAAAATGTAAAATGCTTTATGGAATGGTTCATCAGCCAAGGTGAAAAAGTCGATATACGTCAGGTAATTTGAGTTTGGATGTACACTGATTTTATTTATATGATTTTTTGTTTTTGTGTATTTGTCTAACTTGTCTATTGTTGATGATTTTTAGTTCACCTGTCCAAAATTCACACAAAATGACATTTGAATTTTGACAAGAGATGATTAAGATTTTTCTCTCTAATGCAACATCGGTGACAACGGCACAAGAAGCTGGGGAGCTTGCACTTGAAAGAGCTCATGGAAAAGAAATTTATATAGAAAAATAGATAGATGGTCTTATTGAAAGGCCAATACAAAAATATGTACTTAAAAAATTTGCATTCAATGTGTACAAATGATGACCCTTTCGGGACTTTTGATATTCGATTCTTGATATTTTCATCATTTGATATTCGATTGTTGCTATTTCAATCTTTCATTTCACTTTCCTTGAACCTGCACATGAAAACAATGGAATTACATTTTTCAATTAACAATGTGGGTTAATACAAAATCTAGAATTTCACAAGGAAAGTTAAGCTCACCAATATTTTAAATTTACTGATTCATCAAAGCTTTATTTTGTTTCGACAATTTCTATGCTTGACAATAAATCTTTGCATGGGATATGATCTTCTTGCCTTGCTCTAATCTGCATTAACATTGCAAATGGTCTATCAATAAATCATTGTTAATAAATAACAAGATAACAATTACATAACAGACTATTTAAATACAAAAGTGTACCATTCTTCCATTTACTCGAAAACCATAAACATAAAAGAAAGCATTTGTTTTTCTATATGATATCAAAATATCATGGATGATTTGTTAGCTCTACATTGAATGTTGCCATCAATTTTCACATCCCAATGATCATCAAGGAGTTCTAATATCATTTCATCAGTTAAATCCTTAGCAATGAACATTGTAGCTGTTTTACGAACATTACATCTAGCAAAAAAAATTTACAAAAATTGCAAATGGTAAATACCAATATAGTCTATTGGTTTTTGAATATGTGCTACATTTCATGCAATTTTCAATGTCCATAAAAAACTTCGATCTAAAACTTTTTGCTATGGTAGAATCGGGGGGAACCCATTCCTCACTTAGAAAATGTGGTAGAGGTAGAGTTTCTAGTTTGCCATTCAAACCATTTTTGCATGGTATGTAAAGATATTCGTAAAATAAAATGCCAGAATCCAAAAGTGACTTTAAAGGACGATGCTTATACTGGAGTAAACCGATATTAGGTGATTGTATTGGTTGCCATTCGCTTATGCTCGATGGATACAAGTCTGCAAAAGACAATATTCTATTCTAACACAAATATATCACAATAATGAATGTGGATCATTAACATAGAAAAACCAACATAAGTTGCATCACATACAATTGCATTTGAGTCGATCTACAGGATCGACATCCACCACCATAACTTCATTGTGCATATACACATGTTGGATCAAGACTTCTGAAATGGATTGACCTCCCTTTGAAACTTTGAACTCTTAAATTCTTCCTTTCCAAAAGTTTCTGTAATCCATATTTGATCTTTTTCTTTTGCGAAATGCACCTTTTGATGAGGGATGCATCACAACCCATTGAAACTTTCTATATGTGCATGGTTGGTATCCATAACCCTTCAAAATCCCTTTCATTATAGACAATGATCGAATTGACGTGGTCTTCAATTGCAAGCGACCATTGCATAACAGTGCAAGATACAAAACGATTGATAATGAACATGCAAGATATAAAACGATTGATAATGTACAAAACGATTGATAACTTCAGTTAGTTGAACCATCCATGCAAGTTTCAGTTAGTTAAACTCCGGCAGTCTTTTGCCGACGGCCAACAATATATTATCCAATCACATATCTAGACTCTGCCCAGCGGGAGTCTTGAACTGGCTAAAAATATGCCCGGGAAATTGTAAAAAAAAATTTGTCCGGCAAACACCGTTACGGTCCTGCGCACATGTAAAAATATTATTGGGACATGTGGACGTCGAATAGTTGAAAAGTCAAAAAAAAGTATCTTTACAAAGGGCCCTTATAGCGCTTGGACCTCCCCTAATGTCACTGATGACAAACATGATACACTGCTTCACAGCTACCGTGACTTCATCAAAATTGACTTACCAACTGCAAAATCCGCAAAATCATCACACTTACTAGTCACCAAGAGCATCCAAAGTGTGATCATTGACCTGTTCTTCATCTTCTGCATGTCCCACACACAATTCGTCGTCCAATGCAAGTCCACTATCTTGCCCAATGGCTTTCAGCTGGCACCACCTCGCACTTCAATCACCCGTGATCGCCAAAATGTGTGTACCTCCAAGCTAGCCCATATTTCTCTCCAAACGAGAAATTTTTAACAGATGTGTGTGTCAATGCGGCTATCACTTGACTCGACAATGCTACTGCCGATCATACTTGTGAGAGCGTTCCTCCAAAACGCCAGTTGACGTTGGTTGGTTCTAACTCCAAAAGTTGAACCTGATCACAAGGATTTTTCACCTGTAACCAGCGTACCATGCCTACCTCTTACTTGTTATTGCTTGCCCTCTCAAAATTGTCGCCAATGATGAGTAGTCACGACGCCAAACTGCACTTCTATCACCAACACTAGCTTTCTCCACACAATTCCGCTATCATTCGTCCCATACCGCATTTACCGCTTCCAAACACCATGTTACCCTGTCAACAGTAAGTAATAATGATTCTGAAGCGATAATGCATCATCGTACCACCCTGTAACAGGTTTCACCAGCCAAAATTAGCCCCAAATTTGGTCCTATGGTACCCAAACTTGGCACGCGTGTTCATTACAATTAAAAGTTTGTGCGTGCTAATCTAGTAAAGTCCAATTCTTCTGTGTATCCTTTATGAAGTATCCTTAGCTGCCTCATTTTCTTAAGATTGATGTTAACTTTAGAATCAATATCTTGAAAGAGCCATAAATCCATTGGTTAGGTAAATTTTTGATTTTATACATGTTTCACCCTCTTTGGAAAAAATAACTCTCCATTGGAGATCTATGATACAAGAGACAAGGTTGATTTTGGCAATGAAACTTTTGGTTTATTTTTTTAAATTGAAAATGGCAAAATAAAATCATCCTAATAAGATCCAACATCCTAAATAGCTCCAATAAACTATCAAAGAGCCTATTCTTATGATCTATTAAGATGATAATTGACAAATAACCATACGTTCTCTCAGCTGCTAATAACCATATCAAAAATGACAATGTCTTAAAACACTCCCTAATTTCATGATCCTTCGTAGATAGGTTACAACAAATGAACTATAGCCTGATGAAAAGCAAGATCTTGACAGAGGTGCTTCAATGTCCCTTTCAAGAACAACAATTGTTAAAGGCAGAAAAGAAAAACCAACATAAAGTCACTGCATCAAGAGTTTATGAAATCTTCTGTTGATATGAGGTGTTCTATGTCTCAAGTATCAAGGAACAATAAACTACTCACATGAAAAAAAAAAAAACATGAGGAAAATTTTGAAGCTCACATTCCTTTGCAGCTGGCAGTTTCACCCAATTCTGAAAGGACAGCACTTCACTTCTCAAGATAGCTAGTCGGATCCATCAAGCAATCACTTTTTTCAAACTAGCATGCATATTTTGAGATTTTCTTACCTTTTACCTTTTTCACAATAATGAAACAAGTGTGATTGCCAAAATATCCACAGAAGGTAGTATGTTGTCTCTAAGCTCATGTTGATAGCACGACCAACAAGCAATGGAGAACTGATTCAAGAGAAAGAAAGACCTCGCATCTACAGCACAAATTTTACAATGCATGAGAAACCTAGTACATATCCATCTGAGTCCTCGCTTTAAAAAAAAAAGGCTTGATTCATAATGGAATCACTCCTTAAAGAATAGACTGTGTACAACAAATGTTAGCATGTTCTAATCCCAAGTGCTACACCAAGATGAATCCAATTTTGTGACCTTTTACAATGATACAATGCATGATGTTCTCTTCCATGCTGTACCTATTATTGTAACTAACCAAATTCTAATATTTAAGGCTGTTATTTATTGATTTGTACACCCTTAATGAATGAGACAAAATTTGCTGCCTTTAAATATCCTGCTCTAGGTATGTATGTTCTTCTGTTTGTCTCAGGATAATCTGCCGGTTGCAATTACAGAGTACTTGACCTAGGAGGGCAACCTCATGATTCAAAGTGTGGAGCACAGGGATTTGTAACCCCACTGCAAGATGAAAAAGTTGTAGTTCTTGATCTTGAAGTTGAATTCATCCAGTAGATAAGCCTCCTTCATTTAAAGGGGTTGTATAAAAAATGGAACAACTCTTTCTCTGATAGCTGTTTATTTAGCACACACCAATAAGGGTCATGAAAAAAAGTTCAATCTGTAAATCTTTCTACAGGAGCAGACTGCGCTACCAGAACAGCTGCTTGATAACAATCAGCAGCTTCACGAATTTCCCCTTCCTCTTCACAAACCAACCCAAGATTATACCATGCAATGTGATTTCCTGGCTCCGTAGACAGAGAATCTCTTAAGAACCATCTTGCAACAGCCGAAGACTTTCCCTCAGCCTTGCTTAGCACAACCGCCATATTAACTCTGCTCTCCACGTGTTGAGTGTCAATATAAAGGGCATTCTCGTATGCGGCTAATGCCTGTGGAAGCTGACCACGAGCTTCGAAAATTGTTCCTGAAACAGCAGAGAAAATTCAAATAAATCAGATTTCGACACCTCTGCATGTTTATGTTGAAACCCCATATCTGTTTACAGGAAGTGAACCGTTCATTCTCCTTGACGCTACCATTTGAGTTCACTTCTCACTACGCCAATATTACTTAGAAGAAATACTTTTATTTGTAGTTCTATCTAGTAACCTAGACCTCTAGAGTCTAGAGGTAGTTGTGAGAATCTTCCCCAGGCTTCAATGATTTTCTTTTTGCTAAAAAAAAACGATGGATTGTATTGCAACATAGCAAGAGACCTACACTGTGAGAACATGGGAAACTGATACAAAACAATTCTCTGTGTATGAGACTCAAGGACTTCAAAGGAACACAATAGCTAGCCTCCCTAGAACTGCTTTGTTACGTTCAAAATGTTCAAAGAGTATTTGGCCCACCTCAACTTCAGCTATGTCTGTTCCTTATCTATTTGGTGCTACTATTCAGCAATGCTCAGAGCAGAGTTGCATTCAAACGATTCAAATGTATCAAACGTCCACGTTTGAAATGCGTTTGAAACGTGTGAATGAAAGTTTCAAACGTTTGAAACAAAATCCTATATTTTTTTCTTATTTTTTTGCAAGTTTTTAAGCAACTATTGCTAATTTAAGTGTTGGAACCTTAAACATAATATAAAAGTAGTTGAATAAGCATGTTTAACAATTAAAAGCATTCAATGTACATTGTAGACACCAAACAACAATATGTACAAATTACAATGAAATTTAGTTGGATATATGAAGGAATAACAAGAGTGCACCATCATCAACAAGTGCATAAAAACCATCCATCCTCAAAAATATTTTGGTTCAAAATAATCAAGTCAACTGGTTACATTCTACTGGAAAATGGCCACTCGCTAGTGGCTAGCAACTACCAAACTAAGTATGATAACATAATAAAACATGTAGTAAATCAAACGTCATCAAGTGGTATGACAACATCAGCATCCTCAGCAATGTCAGCATCATCATGTAAATCAACATCTTCCTCATCCTCATCAAGATCCTCTGGGTCAACAAGAACAGATAAAGACGCATGAGAGGAAGTGGAAGCCATGCCCGTCTCAATATCCCTAGCAGCCTGGGTAATACCCTGTATCTCCAAGCCCTCTTCTATGTCGGCTCTCTCAGCCTCCACAACCAACAATCGGTCCTCCTCTTGCTCCTCCTCGATTTGTTGCAAAGTTAGATCCATCTTCTCAAACCCTCGTGCCTTGATCTTATCAAGGACACAAAGATTGAAATGCACAAAGACCAACATGTCAAGGGTGGATGGCTTCAACCTATTTCTCCTCTTGGTATGAATCAAGGAGAAGGTACTCCAATTTCTCTCACAAGGAGAGGCCGTACTTCCCTGGCTAAGTATCTTGATTGCCAGCCTTTGCAACTCAGGTGTGGAGGCTCCAAAGGACTCCCACCAACGCACACCCGTCTGCCTCTGAGATGCCAAGTGTGCCACTGACCGACCAAATGGCCCTTGCCCATTCCTGTACATGTCCATTTGATTTAACAATGTTTCTTCATATGCTGAATTTCCACTCGAGTATCTATCAACAACTAATTTCCATCCCTTGTCAACCTCGACATCGGACTCTTGCCCCATATCCAACCACTGTGGATGCAAAGCGAATGCTGCAGCATGTAAAGGAGAATGCATCATGTCCCATCTCTCAAGGCAAAGGCTCTCTATCACACGTATTCGATCGGCATCAAAAGAGGTACATGACCGTATTCCCTCAACCATCCGGTCCATCAGCTCATAGACAAATCCCATGGTGGCTCCCTCTCTATCAACAACTTGTAACAACTTAAGGATGGGCTTGCATAGTTTCACAATATTCTCTGCCTCCTCCCTAAATAATGGACCAAGTATTGTATGCTCAATGTCTCTCCCTACCTCAGTTGATGCGGACTTCAAGTTATGCCACTCCTCATGGACCACCAACCACAGAAGGGCAACTTTTACCCACAAGAGATTTGCAAGCACAATGTAGATGTAGCCAAAGCGTGTTTGAGCGGGCTTCAAAAGCTCACGTTTGCTCACTTTTCGAAAAACACCTAGCACCCTCTGATGACCTGTGATGAAAGTCACTATTTTCCGTGCCTTTTGCAAAACAAGAGCTACCCAATCTAGTGCTCCAATGTCCTCAAACAGCAAATCCAGACAATGGCAAGTGCAACGTGTGAAAAAAATCTTCGGATACTCCTCTAGCATCTCACCAGCACACAAACAATTGCTGGCATTATCCATTACAACTTGTACCACATTGTGCTCTCCTACCTTGCCAATGATTTCTTTTAAATGTTCATAGATAGCATCCACACTGCATAAAAAGATGGAACCATAGATAGTAGTAGCAACAAAGTTAATGATAGGTCGTCTACGTGTGTTAGACCAACCATCACACACAATCGTGCACCCATATTTTACCCACTTATCCTTTACCATTTGCAGTTCCCTCGTAAGCAATTTTGTCTCCTCTCGTAGCTCTTTCACCCTAATAGCCTCATAAGAAGGGGCTTTCACCGAACCACCAACCTCTCCTGCAATTCTCAACATATCTTGAAATATCTGCTCTTGACTACATTGAAAGGAATTGCATTTGCATAAAAAAATTTCTTGCAAGCAATCCGAAATTTGTTTCTCTTTTCTAAGGCCCATGCGGCTGTCAAATCAGCACTATTTGCAGCTCGACCTCTCTTACGTGTAGGCCCTGTAGAAGCATCCACGGATTGACTATTCTCCATCTCATGAACTTGGTCCTCATTGCTACAAGCATCTGGATATTGCAATCTCAATGTTTGCACCACGTTGACAGGTGCTTTCTCACATTTATCCACTCCACATCCCCCTGTCCCAAGCAAGTGTGACACAATTCGTTGAGGCCCCCCTTGATAATGATGTTCACAATAATGACATTTCATCCGTTTCATGCCTCCACCACCCTTCCCTTGCTTACCAGCTTCCCCAATGATCAGAACATGCTCCCACACATTAGACTTTGGCTTAGGCATTCTGAAAATTGACAAAATTGTGAGGTTCGGATCTAAAAATTGTGCAAAAAGCCCAAAACCTGCAACTGCTCTTCACAACAAATCTGGCCAAGCAGATGGTGATGTGAATGGCTAGGATGGGGCGCCCTACAGTCTAGAAGACTGCCTTTAAATCTCAGCTGAATCTGATAAGTAACCAAAGAGAACTGATTGATTCTTTGAAGTGGCCTCAAAACCAATTTTTTTGCACCTGCTGCTTGTATCTCCTCAACCGAGCTTCAAAACTCTGATCTGATGCTCTTAATCACTCCAGCATGGTCCAAAACCCCTGCCTACAAGAAATCTTGGTAAACTATGGAGTGGAGAGCAAGCTTCTATCACTGCCAAGAAATGGAGGAGGGCACATTTTTTCTCCACGATGGAGGAGCAGTTAGTGAAGGAGTTATGAGGCGTGGTTGAGCTGTCCCAGCCTCGTGGTAGCCTGGTGTAGGTCGTGTTTTAGGTAGATGGGCCCTAGGACCCCATTTGGAGGGTAAGGCCCAAAAAAATTTTGGCTTCCAAAACTCCACGTTTCAAACGCATTTGAATGCAACCATGGCTCAGAGGGATTATAGTGGTCAGATTCTCCTGAAAGTTCTTCAAGGAAACTATCACCCGGAAATTGTAACCTGCATGCAGATAGACAGCTACAAAGAAAATCTAGGATCCTTGTGGTTTACTATATAGGGGTTATTGGTGTCTCAAAATCAAGTAAGATACAGCTAGAAAGTAAACAGCAACTAAAAGATGACTAAAAGTTTTCATCCATGCTAAATTCCATTGGGATTAAACTCTCACACCTAAACTCTCTAATCGACATGGATACTAGTAAGCTCAAAATGCTACATATGACAGATAATACTGTGTAGATTTTGATGGACTGCTTGCTTACCTGCTGAAAAATTGTAAAAGAAATATGGCCCACTAAGTTGGAACTTGTGCTCTTCGCTTGAGAAAAAGTAGCATTCAGGAAATTTCTTAAGAGACTTGGCTCATGTGTAACTTAATATCCAGAATATAGTGAAAGCAAAACCATATTCTAATGGCAAATTGTCATGCATAATCTATGATACCTTAATATAGCCTCATGGTAGTGGTGCAGAAGGCTGCAAACTAAAGTCATAGACAGGGCTTAGAAGGGTAAATTACATAATATGATGTACTTGATAACAATCAACGCATCTTTATGCTGGTAAACCTTTACTGACTACAAAAAGAAATAGAATATGTCTAGCTGACAAACATGTTGCTTACCAGTAGCATGCCATGTACTTGCAGAATAGACCTTGATTGCTTGTGCCCTTGCTAAGCAGAACTCCGCATCACTCCATTGTGATAGAGTTACATAGACCTGTGCGAGCTCCTGCCATACCTGTAACTCTGTAGTTTTCTCTTCCCGACCCTGATTAAAACCAGCTATTTGTATTGTTAACCAGATTAGGGGAATCCCATCTTTGCACACTTTTGAAGCTCCCTAACTGAAAATTATCATTCTAACAAAAAAGTCAATGTAAGCTTTTACATAGTAGCATTCTCATGCCAGGAATCATGAGGAGAAAGAGTTGGATGTGCCTTAAAAGGTTTCACACTGCACAACAGTTGCAACTTGCCTGAACAAAGTTAAAAGCGGGACTGAAACATAGGCATTTATTGAATCTCCAACAAATGATTCGTAACTGTCCCATTCTGGAAATCTGAATGAAATTACCATCACTTTCAAAATGCTACTGATCTGCTTTGAGTTTGAATGTGCTGAGGCTATGGTAGTAGCTGCAACATGACAATTGTCATGGATCCAGAAGGAAAATGTCTCAAGAAGAGAAGCAAATGCAGGCTTTTTCTATTTGAGGCAACCTGGTAGTGCTACTTCAACAACATCTTGATTTTTTCAATAATTTGGACCTGACAAACATTTTAGTGGCATAACTTGGAAAAAGAGCAATATTACAGTCAAATGTGTCTAATCAGATTCAGTGTAGCTTCCCAAGCATTTTTCTAGTCAGTTATTAGTGCATCTCCGCAAAGAACAGTTCATGAATCTGAACTGCCGGTTTATTCAAATAGATTATACAAACAAGTGGACAGCCTATGAAATGTACACTATAGCAGACATGAGGGTCCGGGCCAAAATGGCCACGTCCGCGTCCGACGCCCGGACCCGGACGCGTCCGACCCCCGGACGCAGGGTCGGACACGTCCTTTTTTTTTTTAATTTTTTTTTTTTTAAGGGCTGGACGCGTCCAGCGTCCGGACGCGTTTTTTTTTTAAAAAAAAAAAAAAGCAAAAACCCGCGGGCCCTGCAGACAGTCCGCAGAACCCGAGAGCAGGCAGAGGGCGGAAGAGGGCGGAAGAGGGAGAGTGTGGGAGAGCATAGAGTGATAGAGAGAGAGAGAGAGATGGTGTTTGTGTGTGTGTGTGTGTGTGAGAAAATTGTGTGTGTGAAAATTGTGTTGATTTGTGTGCATTCAGTTGTGTGTGTGGTGATCTGTGTGTGAGAGAGAGAGAGAGGAAGAGACCGAGAGTGAGGAACGTAGAGAGAGAGGATTTGTGTGTGTGCACAGTGCTCGTAACACTCCCTCCCCCTTAAGAACCGTCTTGGTCCTCTAAGACAAAGTCTGGAAAAATCTTGCGAAGGACGCTGCCTCTTTCCCAAGTGGCATTCTCAACAGGCTGATCATTCCACTTAACCAGATATTCCCGGTATAGAGTATGACGAGTCTGCGTCTCTCTACTATCAAGAATCTCCTCTGGTTCATGTGAAGGTTGTTGAGGATCCAATGGGAGAACTAGAACACTGTCCCCTACCAGATTATCTGATCTGGTTAAGGCTTTTCATAACTGACTTACATGAAAGACTGGAAAAACCTTACTGCTGTGTGGGAGTTCTAGTTCATAGGTGACCTCGCTTAGTCTCCTACTGATGGTAAAGGGACCACAATACCTTGGAGACAACTTAGCACACACTCCTGATTTGAGGGTTTTAGAGTCGACTGGGACTCTCAAGTAGACTTTCTCACCAGTGGAGAACTGCACATCCCGTCTGTGTGGATCTGCATAATGTCTGGCTCGATCCTGGGACTGCCTAATGCTACGCTTAGCATGTTCTATCATCTGGTTTAGGTCCTCTAGAAAGTTTCTGGCTGCTTCAACTTTTTCTTGTTTAAACCCTACAGTTGTGGGTGAGCGTGGCTGAAAACCGTACATCAGCATAAATGGGCTGTATCCCGTAGCTGAATGTTTGGTACTGTTGTAAGCAAACTCTAATATTGAGAGATACTCCTCCCAATTAGTCTGCTTCTTGCTGACGTATGCACAAAGCATTTCCTCCAGCACCTGATTTACCCTCTCTGTTTGACCGTCCGTCTGTGGATGGTCGGTGGTACTCATATTAAGTTTAGTATGGAGATGATGGAATACTGCCCTCCAAAAATTTCCAGTAAACTTACTGTCCCGGTCGCTGACTATGCCGGAAGGTAAACCATACAAACAACCTCGCTAACTCTGGAGCTCTAACGGTTGTTTTGGTCAGAATAAAATGAGCCATTTTGGTCAGACGGTCAACTGTGACCCATATAGCATCATTACCCTTTTGGGTTTTAGGCAGGCCTACTATAAAATCCATGGAGATACTCTCCCATTTACCAGCTGGTATTTCTAAGGGATGCAACAACCCTCCTGCCTTTAAACGCTCTGCTTTGTTTACTTGACATTTCTGGCAACTGGTTACATACTGGTGGACGTCCTTTTTCATACTGGGCCAGAAAAATTGCCTACAAAGAAGCTCATAGGTCTTCTATATGCCTGGGTGTCCCGCACTAGGATTGTCATGACATTCATATAGGACCTGCTGCCTATAATCCTCTGAATTGGGGACACATACTCTATCTCTATAGAGCAAGTACTCATCTTGAATGGAATACTGTTTCCATTTGAATCCTTGAGTCAACTGACCCTCAACCCCTGGGGTTTGCTTGGGTAATACAGGCTCAGAATCCTCAACGTCATCTGACGACGTATACTCGGACTCATCATCATCCTCAACGGAAGCTGCCGTATTCTTGGATGAACTGGCACCAACTCCGGGAACTGGTTTTGGAGTCTGTAACTGTCTGCTCTGGACTGAGTTCCAGATAGTAGAGAAGAATGCATCATGCTGGCATTTCCCTCTCAAGGACTCGAGTAACTCATTACGAATCTGAGTAAAACTCAGCTACTTTATCATAGGCATTCTACTAAGGGCATCTGCTACTGTATTGAATTTTCCACGTCTATATCTGATAGACATGTCAAACTCTTGCATCAACTCTGCCCAACGAGCTTTCCAACCTCTAAGCTCAGGTTGATTGCAAAGGTATTTGAGACTCTCATGGTCTGTCAGGACCTCAAAGTTGGCACCATACAAATGGACTGTTCCTTTTCATAGGCACTGTACCTAGACTAAGCTGGCTCGAATTTTTTACTCTCGAACGCAACTGGTCGTCCACTCTGAGTTAGCACAGCACCTACTGCAAAGTCGCTAGCATCTGTTTCGACCACAAATGGCTGATTGGGGTCAACGACCTTTAGAACTGGTGCTGTAGCTAAGGCTGTTTTGAGAGCATCAAAGCTCTCATGCTGTGCGGACTCCCAAATGAACTCCTTTCCCTTCCCCTTAAGAAGATTTGTCATGGGAACTGCTATCTGAGCATATTCCTTGACAAATCGTCTGTAATATCCCGCCAAACCAAGAAAGATCTGAAGTTCCAAAATATTCTGAGGTCTCAGCCAGCTAAGTATGGCTTTAACCTTATTTGGGTCCATCTTAATCCCATCTGAAGAGATAATGTGACCCAAATATGCTACTTCTTCAACGAAGAATTCACACTTGGATTGTTTAGCATAAAGCTTATGCTTTCTGAGCAGTCGAAACACCTTTCTGAGATGTTTTAGATGCTCCTTCCTCGTTTTGTTGTAGACGAGGATGTCATCTAAAAATACGACTACAAACTTACCCAAGTATGGTCTGAGGACACTGTTCATCAAGGTCATAAAGGTAGCTGGAGCATTTGTGAGCCCAAATGGCATCACCTTAAACTCATAATGACCGTGACGAGTCCTAAAAGCTGTTTTCGAGACATCTTCCGATTTTAGAGTTGGTCAAACAGCTCGTCTCTTAATTGTGACTTTATTGAGGGCTCTGTAATCTACGCAAAGACGCCCCCTCTTTCTTTTTCACCAATAGGACTGGTGAGGCCCATGGTGAACTACTGGTCTGAATTTGGCCTTTCCCAAGATAATTTGTTAACTGCCTAGTTATTTCTTCATCCTCTGTTCGGCTAACTTGATACGGAGGTTTAGAAACAGGTGCTGTACCTGGTACTAGGTTTATTACATGATCTACCTCTCTGCTAGGTGGTAAACCATGTGTCAAATCTTCAGGAAAAACATCTTTAAATTTAGACAATAAAGTTTCTAATTTACTGATTTTCTGCTGAATAGAACTGGAAATAGAAACTTCAGGAATAAACTGAAAGTCACATAAGAATACCTGATGGTCTTCGTCTCCGATTAGCTGACAGAGCTCTGTACTGAGACCATAGGACTGTTGGGAACATCATGCTCCCCATGCAACTGGATCTCTCGGCCTTTATGCTGAAAGCTGAGGGTGTTCTTCTGATAGTTTCTGCGGAGGGAAGGTCCTAAACTGTAGAGCCAATCTCTCTCGAGAACAATGTCTGTACGATCCAGGTGCATTATCTGAAAGTTTATTTCATCTTGGTACCCCTGAATACCAAGATTCAAATTACTTACCATAGTTTCCCATATTTTCTTATCTTCACCCTTAGCTAATGAAACTATGTACCTATGCTGACTAGGTATTTCTGGTAGTTTAAGCTTTTTAACCAGGGTGTAGTTGATGAAATTATGGGTTGCCCCATCATCAACCATAACTCTTACTGACTGGTTACCAACTTTCCCATGCATACATACTAGGTCATGCAGCCCAAAGCTGAAGGGTCTCGCTAGCATTGCAGAGGTCAGCTGGCAACAGTGTTCATGATCTTCATGATACACTTTGATCTCAGAAGCTGCCGAGTCATTGGGGAAACATACAGTCTGAACAAGATGAACTCGTTTCTTATCTTTCTTATCTTTTTTAGTGAAAGGCCCCTTGGGACACTATCTGACTGTGTGTCCCTTGCCCACACACACAAAGCACAAACGTTCTTTTTTGGCTTTCTCAAAATCATCTGGTTTTAAGGGCTGATGAGTGAAGGGCGTTTCTGAGGAGCTTCACTTGTAAATTTATCTTGATTCTTTCTTTTTTAAAATTTCTTTTTAAATTGAAAGTCTTTCTGAGGAGGCTGCTCAGAAAGTGGCTGTTGTCTCGCCTTCTTCCTACCCACTGAATCATCATAGATTTGAGCATATCTGAGAGCTTGCTCAAGGGTAGTAGGCGAGTTTCTCTGGACCTCTACTTTATATTCATCTTTGAGGCCACGGACAAATCCCCTGATTTTTTGATAATCATCCATATTTTTAATCTTTAAAATTGCTTCTCGATACTGCGAGATATATTTGATGAGGGACTTGTCCATTACTGTTCTTTCCCAGGCTTCCCAGGCTCTATCAAGTTCATTTTCAGGTAGGAATTCTCTTAGGAAGGCTTCTTCAAAAGCTTTCCATGACCAGGGAGTCTGCCCAGTCTCCTGGAGATTTAACCACCACTTATAGGCCATAGGCCCTAAGGAAAGACTGGCCTCAATAGCTTGCAAATGGTCTTCCATTTGCTGAGGAAGGTTTGTAGAATATCTGCATTTCTATCCTTCTCTTCCCCATTAAAAGTAGGAGGCTTTAAATCTTTAAAAACACTGGGGTGAGACCGTAAAGTCTCACCCGAAACTGATGGAAGTGGAGAAGGGGATAACTGAGAAGTGGAGGGAAGGCTTCCTTTCGCGGAACTCAAAATCAAGCTTTTGAGTTCAGCGAACGAGTTGTCCATACTGGACTTGAAATTGGCTAATGCCAACTTCAGTTCATCCACTTCTGTTACCAACTGGAGAAACTGCTCCTTGGTAACCAGTTCGTCGAGTTCTTCGGCGAACTGTTCCTGTTCTTCCAATTCCTTGGGTTCCTTCCCTTTACCATAAGCCAAGGCTTATGTTTCAAGTTCGTCGAAGCCTCTCTCCGGGGGTTGATCAGGTCCCTGAGGAGTGGTCATCGTCGGAACTGAAAGAGAGCTACCTTAACTTCTGAAGGAAAAAAAGTCTAAAAGACTAATTTATAATTGCACAAGGGAAAGGAAAGATGACTTAGTTGTTTCTGAGGACTATACTTCCAAAGAAATTACGAAGAGGAACCCTTTCAGCTCTTTTCCCCAAGATTTCAGACCTGCTGTTCCGGAAAATGCCAGTTTGAAGCTTCAAAACGGTGCCAAATTTCCCGGTTCTTGAGTTGAGTAGCTGACTGATCTGATTTCAGGTGTGGGGCTCCAACAAACCAAGTAAAAACCGGAAATTTACAAGAAGAAATCCGGAATTTTTGAAGTCTCTGCCCTCGCTGGTTGGACAACAACCTGTCCGGCCTGATTTGTCCAATTTACAGCTCTAGCTCTGAAATCACCTTGAATCTCTGATTTAATCTCAGCCTGTAGGTCGCTGGTCTGTAGCAAGTTTGAAGCTCAAACTCCTGAGAATTCTCAAAAAACAAGGATGAAATTTAACTTTTTCACTTCCCTGTCCAGCGTTGGCCCTACTAGGAAAATTTGCTTGGAAACCCCTCAAACTTCCTTGGATTTCTCTGAAATTTCAGAGGTAGATGTCTGATCCTACAGCGATGGACCTGCTCGCTGGTTTCTACTCTAAATCCTTTCTAAAATCTCCTATCAGATGTCTGAAATCTGATATAGATTGCTGCCTTTCCAGCGATTTACCTACAGAAGGAATTCTACTTCCTACAACTATAAATTCTCAGTGAATTTCAAGGGTTTGAAGGCTGCACCTACAGCGATTCTCCTCCTCTAATCTTTCCTGAGAAACTGAGAAACATTTTCTATCTTCTGATAGCTTTCTCTACTGCTGCTCCTGAACTCCCTAGGATGGAGATGGCTCTGATACCAGTGTAATAGATCCTAACACCATAGTAGGGCAAACACTAACTGATCCACCCAACCTTGCCTACTCCCTGATATAGAGTAAGCCCCTCCTAGCCCAGTGTGAGGACTGGTAGCATGCAACTGCTAAGTGTCGGCCACGTGGCACTGACGGGGCCGACTGCACGTCGGGACCCAACTGGGGGCCCTATCCTGCTGACAGGGTCCCTAGGCTGTGTTAGGCCCGCCATGGCTATGGACCGTGCTGGGGCACACTACTCACACTGTCTTGCCTTGTTGGTCATGTACGCTGGACACGACCCTGACTGTGGTATCTGACCTATCTGTCTTCTCTAGGGTTCGGCACTGGTTACGAGCTCGTAACACTTGGCCTTCCACGACATCTTATTCATGGAGCCTTTATGGGTGGATATGCAGCAGTTGATGGAAATCATGCGCCCCATATACTCTGTTCTGAGGCTCGTTGATCGCGAGGGGTGCACGATGGGCCTCATCTACGAGTTCATGGACCGCATAGGCGAGTCTCTCCAGCGTTCCGAGCTGGACCCTGCCAAGTATAACTTTTTTCCGTCTCACCATCCTTACTTCCATTTTGCACTCTGTTTCGTCTTGCTGTCGCAACACAATGGTATGTAACTGTTGCCTCCACGTGGTTTGGTCCACAGGTTGGAGCCTATCAGGCGCTTGTGGCAGCGGCGATGGGAGAAATTTCACCGGCCCATTCACAATGTGGCCCACATACTGCATCCGCTTTTTCAGAGCGAGAGGCAGTACGACGATGCAGAGCTTCGTGCGGACTGGTTCGCATACATCCGCCTCCTCAGCAGCGACACTGGGTTCCGCAGCAGGCTCGAGGTGCAGAGGCTCGGTTACAAGTAAACTCTTGATCTATCGTACGTTGTCATTCGTTCAATTTCCCTGCGCGGGCTCAAGTGTACTCAAGCATATCGTTGCTCAACTGCACGCACTCTCTGGGGCTGTTCGGCGAGGACCTTGCACGTGTTCGAGAGAACAGGCTCTTGCCTGTATCATGGTGGGAGAGCTACGGCGCCGGGCAGCCAAACCTGAGGACGCTCGCGCTCCGAGTCCTTTCACAGGTATGTTGTCTAATCTCATTCATCCAACCAGTTTTCGCATTTTCTCTACAAGGTCGGTACTCACTCGAGTTGTTGCCAATTAAGGCAGGACTGTTCTGCTTGCGTGTGCGAGCGGAACTGGTCAACGTTCAGCCTTGTTCACACGAACAGACGGAACCGTCTGACGACGGAGCGGTGCAATGACCTGGTGTACTGTAACACCAACACCAGAGTGGTTCGACGCATCACGGAGAGCATGAGGGCAGGAGGCGCACACGCCCTACTACTGCAGGTATATTTCGTTGCTCTGTCGTTTTGCTTTCATATTGGTTTGAGACATTCAGTTTAATGCCGTCACGGTTGCTTCGGCTATTCTCACGAATGATTGACTTGTGCAGGTCAATCCCGATGAGTGCCTGGTTGCAGCGGCAGATCATGAGCCAGAGGTTGATCCGGATGATGCTGTTCGGCGTGCTCTGCGGGGTGAGCCCGAGGATGATGTCGATGCCGATGCCGATGAGACCACCACCCTCCCTGCTGACGTTCCATTGCCCTCCTTTGATGATGAGCCCACATATGATTCAGACGAGACGGTCGACCTAGCAGGGGATTGTCCACGTGCCCCACCCAGTACCCCCGCATCACGCCCCCTTTCAAATGATGGCTGGTCAGAGTTTGCGAGGGAGACAGAGGTTGCTGCCCAGAGACAGATAGCGCAGAGACGACTCAGAGCATCACAGGCAGGCAGTTCCTCCCAGAGACCCCCCCGTGGCAGAGGGAGACCCCCAGGCAGGAGTGTACCATAGAGGGTTCCTTCCGGCAGACCCAGAGGCAGGCCAGCCAAGAGGGGACGCACCGATAATTTTTCTAGTCGTCTCTTGGCAGGCATTGGCCCAAACCTAGAGGAGTCCCAGATGCCTCCAGACTTCGAGCCAGACTTTGTGTTTGACACCCCTGCAAATGCATCTGGCACGCAGAGGGATGATTTGTTTAGCGCAGACTTGTAGATACTGATACACATTTTAGCATCATGTACAGTGGCATCAGATGAGATGTATATATATTTTTACAGTCTATTTGTGTCATGGCTAATTTATCGTGGTTGCTTACAAATGGTTAGCTCTGTGAAGTTTGAATGGTTAGTCAAAAATGGTTTGCTCCGTGCAAGATGAGAGAGAGAGAGAGAGAGAGAGAGAGAGAGAGACCAGCACATCTACATCTCATTCAAAACATATGCATCATGTTCAACCATTTAACATAAGTCCCTAAACCCGACACCCCAACAAATGGCACAGTTAACACAACACCCCAAACCCTAACAAATCACCCTAAACCCACAACCCCACAGCCATAACCATCAAAACAAGCCTCAAGCATAATCATCATCCATAAACATCATCAACCCCACCCACGTCCTCATTGTGTCGTAGGCATTGCACCACAGGTATGTGCAGATTCAACATCAAAGCTGCACTTTCGCAGCATACACTTAAACCTGCGTAGAATGTATCAATGGTCCAGGAATACAATCCACTGGTTCGTGGAGCGGGTACGTACTCAGGGGACCGAGCCTGGCCTGATTCGGGCATCGTCCGGTCAAAATGGCCGTTCGATGGGTTAGAAACGCAATTAGGTCAATCCAAATGGACTAGTTCTGTAGCTATCCGTCCGACAGTCCCATTTCTCCAAGCACTACAGGGAGTGAATGGTCACCAGTGGAGTGGATGGTCATCATAATTGTGTCGTTCACTACCGGGAACTTGAAGACCTACTGGCTGGCCCGACGACGAGGGACCCTGTCCCGGACCCAAGGGATCGAGCCTGGCTCGATTCGGGTATCGTTCGGTCAAAATGGCCCTTCGACTGGAGAGAAGCGCAATTAGGTCAAGCGAAATGGACTGGTTTTGCAACTCTCCGTCCGACGGCCTCGTTTCTCCAAACGGCATCCATTTCGGGTGCCGTCTGTTTCGGCCAGTGGACAACCTCGATATGAACCTGTGGGAACAAACAGGACGAGGAAACGATCGACGGTCGGGCCGCATCGTCCGTCCGAAGTTCGACGTTAAACAGGGCTTCAGGGACACTTTGTTCGGTCGGGACCTGAAAACTGGGAGATGTTTCGAAGCCCCCGTGCTGGTACGCAAAATTTCGACATCGAGTTGGAGTAGTGCCATAACTAATTAGTAAGCTGTTGAAGTTCATCCGGGAAGAAACCGATCCCCTAAACCGAGTCACAGTAGTGTATAGCTTGTCACTCTTCTGGTGAGCCCTAATTTCCCCCAGAGATTTCTGCTCCTAAGAGCTTGTCACTCTTCTGATGAGCGTTCACCTTTCCCCAATCCTCTGGCGAGCATTCACTTCTAAACCTTGGGGCAGTAATATGTTTTCCATACAAACCTTCACTCGAAACCACTCTCAGATCTTTCTTTGCCGCTTTTTTGGAGCTTAGTTCCCAACGAAGGTTCGTAATAATTTATGAACTGCTCACTGGCCATGGTTGTTTAGAGATACTGAGGGTATGAGAGGCATGGCCCAGTGGTTAGGTTTGTTGCAAATATTTTTGCAAATTTTTTTGGAAATTTTTTCGGTACTGTTTTCCTATTTTTTAACATGAGGGGGCAGGTGGGTGACAGGCACCCACTGATAATTAATTCCGGGGGAAAAACAGGGGCTATAAATTGTTTTTATTTTGCTTTTGGGATGGGGGGCAGTGTAGGCAGGTGCCTGTATTTTTTTTTTTTTTTTTTGAAAAAAAAAATTTGAAAAAAATTGGACGCGTCCGGACGCGGACGCACGTCCGCCATCCGCTTCCTTAGCATTATAGCATAAGTGAAATCATTCCCATAAAATATTGGTACTGGCTGCTAATCCTGAGAAAAAATACTTGGAAGGCATACTATGTGAAGTTAAATAAAACTCCATAGGTAGAACAAAGACTATTTAAGCCTATGAGAATAGATGAACGAAATCCATGAATATCTGTAAGGCTAGAATTCGCCAACAGAATATTGGCAGCAATTATACAGTCTGGACTCTGTTATATGTAGGAGGATCAATGAAACCCATTTAAGGACATTCCTATATCAAGCAGGCCTGAAATTGGTTCAGGCAGCCAGCATTAAACATTTTTGTTTCTCAGATGCATGAAACTTTAATATCAATCTGGACAATCTGCATGTCCCATATGCACTTATTCTTGATAATCTTCATTAAGGATGAGTCCTCAAGCAAATACAAACTTCATCTTTCCTATCAGTTTTCCTGATTTGCGTACGTTTAAGTATTCTAAAGACAATGAATCTATTCTTTTCTTTTTCTCTCCCTCACACATTGCATATACGTATGTTTGTATATAAGTTTACATGTATGTGTTAATATCTATCTACTCATATAATTATATTGATAGTAGATACACATGCATGCATGTTCATGTATTTTGAAGTTTACCTATATAAATACAAATAAAAGAATTTAAATCATTATAGTTACTGAGGTTATAGTGTGTCCTGGCCATCAAAAACATAAGGTTCATCAAATTTTTAGTTCAAAAAGGGCAACCTCAAGGACTCGGGAGCGTACATACCTTAAGATTGCCAGAGGTGATATTGGAATCTTTTTTCTGAGCTTGAATAAGTGCAAGGAGAAGCCTGTACGTATCAATTGCGTCCATAGGGTTTCCTTGTACAACCTGAAGCTTTGCTTTGGTGTGAAGCAAATCTACTTGATCCCACTTATCTAATTCATCAGAAGCAGCAAGTAGTGTATTTAGTGCTTCCTCATATCTTTGTTGTGCTGATAAAATGAGAGCAACCAACTTCCATCCTTTTGTTGATGCTCCATCATACAACTCCATAAACCTTTTTGCACAACTCAAGGCTAGCTTGAGGTTTCCTTGCTCAGCATATTCCATCCCCAAGTCAAAGGCAACTTCAGGATCTTCTTTTTCATAAAATGCTGCTTTCGAAAGAGCATTTAAAGCATCCTTGCGTAGCCTCAGTCTTACCAAATCTGATGCATTCTTAGAGGCACTTCTTCCCAATACCACTCCGAGGAGATGATATGCTCTACCTTTCAAATAGTCCCAGGAATCACAAGCTTTTTCAGTTGCTCTCTTTCCATACTCTGCTCCCTCACTTGAAAGATCATCTTCTCTAGCACAAAGTTTTGTTGCTAGCAGGAGACATGAAACATCGTCAGGTTTCCCGACCTTACCTAAGCATTTTCTCAATAAGCTTACTGCAACTTTGTTTTCTGCTGCACCACTATAACAAAGTGAAAGATTATACCAGCGATCCAGTCTGTTGTATGTTCCCGGTAGAACCTCCTCATATTTTTGTGCCAGAATTATTGACTGTCCACAAACTGATAAGGCAAAGCAGAGGTGTTCCATAATTGTATGATCCCACGCTATACTGTTAGAACAACTTTTATGCATAAGAATTGAAAGTAAGAGGATCGCTTCTTCAATGTTGTTGTGTGGAACAAATGCCTCTGCAACAGCAGTGCTTGGTGTTTCTGCACTTCCTTCCACACCCCCATACAGAAGAAGAATAGCCAATTTTTTTTGAATCCTTGCAGAACTGTCCATGCCCAGATTCCAAAAACCAAGTAAACCCCGTCTGTAAGCAGATATAGCCTCTGAAAAAAGACCAGCTTGCTTTAGAAGCTCAGGTAAGAGTTCCACCACCATGTTGACAGTCTCTTGTACCTTGAACTCTCCCCATGCTTGTGGCACTCCTCTTGGTAAGGTTTCTTCAATAGCATCAAGCATGCTCTGGCATTCTTTCGCAGCCTCTGCACATGGATATGCAGAGTTTGTCGTTCATTTAATATAGAAACACAACAGCACAGGATCATGATGCTTGGAATAGAAATTGGGAAGAGATTTCTCTAGGTTGTGAGAAGCTTACCTTTTATATAACCCAGCTTTTCTAATGACTTGATTTTCAACCAAATGGCTTCTAGAAGCAAGCCAACTGCATGGAGAGAGGAGCTTTGAGAAACTTCTGTTCGAGATCGACCTCGTCGCTGCTGGCCCTTTTCAGTAATGCAAGACTTTATCCGAGGAACAAGCATACTTGTGTCAAGGCCATCAAACAACTGCAAAGCTGCTTCAACATTTCCTTTCTGATACTCAAGTCTACCCAATAAGGCTCGTGCTTCCTGCAATTCTTGGTAACTTGAGCAACCGACACCCTAGATCCTAAGTATGTATGAAGTCCAAACCCAATCAGATTTCAACTACAAGCATTTATAATGATTCGCAAGTAGATGCGTGATGTAAGCTAATTGAATGAAGAAAAGCCATTTCAAGAGATTTACTTTTCTTTATCATAATTTAGATGTCACAGATGGTCATGGTGATTTCCTGGACCATAAATTTTAGTTCTTCGGCCATCATCTATTATGATCTTGATTGGGACATTTGTTAATACAAGTGCACTTATTGGACCCCTGAAATATGACGTAGAATTGTTGCCCTAATCAGGTGGAGCTGAGGACATGTGATAGCTACACATTCACTTGCGACCCTCATGATCATAGTAACCAGGGAACACGTTCCCCACGTTCCCACCTACTAGGTGTCCCCAGGAACGTTCCCAGGCATATTCCCAGGGGTGGGAACGCGTTCCCAAGTAGCAAAAGCAAAATCTTCTAATAAAACCTGCTTTTCGTGGAGCTCCTCAGTTTAATGTTGATTGTTACCCAAAAAAGGGTCCATATGCCTACATAAAAACCCATCAAAAGTATCAAGATTCTCGTTTTTGAGAAATAAGGCCGGTTCCATTCCAATGCTTTGCCGGTTTTCCTGAGCACTGTTTCAAACTTATATTTAAGACGTGGCGTTCCCACATTCCCAAGTTCTCGAAAATGTTCCCGTTCCCGGGGGCAAGTTCCCATTTTGTTCCCGTTCCCTGGCAACTATGCTCATGATTGGCAGTTTGTCTTTGAGAGACTAGTTCTTATTGCAGCTTAGCTCAGTCTATCATGTTTTGATTCTAGAAAGCCTCTTATTTGAGTGTGTCTCCCTATCAGTTGAACGTGCCTCTTAGCTGCACAACCGTCCACCTTCCCATCAGAATATGTATGTATGATGTATCCAATTAAGACTTCTTGTTATCCTCGCCAACATAAAGACAGGATATGCAACCTGAAAATGCAAGAGAACATTTACAATTTGGATTTGATGCACATTTGGTTGCTCTCTTGCCTTTTCAGAATTAGAAAACTTGGTGGTTCAAGCAGTTTAGAACGGGGACTTCTGGAAAGAGACAGAAAGAATTGGTCTTTTTCATTAAAGTCAATTTTTTAACAACAAAATGTAAAGAAGAAACTTGAAAATAGTGACTTGTCTTGGCCTGCCATCTCAGCCCCTTCTAGTGGGGACGTGGCAGCGCTGCCTAGCGCCCTATCTGCCTCTGTTGCTGATGTGGCAGCACTAACTGCCACCTCCACAACTGCCGGGCTCCTTCTATCCCTACTACCTCTGTTTCCACTCCTACCTCACCCTCTTCTCATTGAACAGTACATTCTTTCCTACATTGAACAGGTCACACAAGAATCAAGCACTCTACGGAAAGAAAGGGGACAGCTTCAAGCGACCATTCAATTTGTGTCCGCCGAAAGGGAAACCATGCTAGCCCGGATTACTTCTTTGGAAGCGGCAATAAGCAAGCCAAGAGAACCAGCCATCTCCACCTCTAGAAGGATTCAAGAATTGGAAGAGAAGATTAAGCAACACAAAGCTGAGTCCAAGACGTGGGCTTCTCTCTTCAAAGATGGCAAAACGGAAGGTACACCCTCCCTAAATAGTGTCATTTCAGCTACCATATCTGAGCCGAAGATGCGGGAGTACAAATCCATGAATATTGGGTCCAAGGAATTGAAGACACTAATGATCCAATGACCGAAGCAACCAGTTTTCTTCAATATGCTTTCCCACCACTTCGAGGGATTGGAAAGAGCTTGGAGAACCAAGGGAGACCCCTCTACACTCATTGTTCGCTTCACAAATTTGGAAGAACGACGGGCAGCGTCAAACTACGGGCCAAGCTTAGAGGTACACTTATATTCATGGATGATGATCTCACCCCCATGCAGGTTGTGGACCAGAAGAAAGCATGTATTGAGGCAAAACTTTTGGGAAAGAGGGTGATATATCGAGATGGTAAGGCTCGATACATTGATCTTCCGAAATCTGAGAAACGGGGAGTTGGGCCCCCCGGACTTAGGAGCGCTTAAGGGGCCCTGCAAAAGCATTGCCATTGTGTTCATGGAACAACAATGGTATCCATTCTTCTTCAACTTCCGCAGGAGATTTTAGTGCTACAGGGGATATCCTCCTACTTACAGAGACGCATGAGAGTCCAGAGAGAGAACTTCCTTCCATTGAGGGTCTTTGCTGGTTTTTTGCATGTCAGGGGACGACGAGGGCACTGACTAGTCGTGGTTCAGGTGGTGTGGCCTGCTTATTCCGAGAGTTTCTCCAGCCTTGGGTGGAGCTATTATACACTGATGAGTAGGCTCGCTATATTTGGATCAGGCTAGAACACAAGTTGATGGAGTTGGACCGTGACATATTCATGGCTATTTGTTATTTCCCACCAGAGACATCAGCTTTCACCTCAGAGGAGGGGTCACCTTTCTTGGATATCTCAGCGGACATTGTCAAATACGAGGATCGAGGCTACATTCTTTTAGCAGGAGACTTCAATGCCAGGACTGGATCCAGGCAAACGGAATTTCATCGGACAACAGACGATCCACAGCAGATATATGCATGTGATTGCGATGATCTTGGTCTTACTGGGCACTCGGCAGATGCAGAGGGTCCAGTTACAGTTACATCCTTTGGGGTGCTTCACTTGGGCGAGGCACATGGACTGGCCATTTATAATGGCATTCTTCAATTGCCGGACTCTGTGCTAGAAATAATAAATGATAATGTTAGTTTCGCATAGGTTACTTTGATTCAAAATTTCGAGACTTGTGTAACCATGGGTTAGGTTTATTATTTAGACCATGTTAAGTTAGTTTTAGCTACGTTGGACCCAATTTTGGTCTAGTAATAACTCGTGGGTCCAAGTAAAGTCTAATTATGTTAAGGGGCCTTATCTTGACTTTTGGGGGTGCCCTATGATTAGTAGTGGATGAACTTAGGGTTTGGAAGAGTCTAGGCCCTTGGAAGGCCTATTTATATGTACTCATTATTCATTTGTAATTCATTCCCTTTCTAGCATTGCTACTACTTTCTCTCTCCTTGAGGGCGCCTAACCCTCTCCCTCTTCTTCTTGTATATGGAGATTGAATGTTAGAAGGATCTTGACACTTTGATTTCCTACACTCTGGTGACTACACTTGCTTCCCACATAGTGGAGGACACAGCGTCGTCGACTATTTCATGGGTTCACCGTCTCTCCTTCCTTTCATTTCATCTTTCTCTGTTCATACCACTCTTTCTGATCATTCATACCTCTCATTCCTTTCATTTCATCTTTCTCTGTTCATACCACTCTTTCTGATCATTCATACCTCTCGCTCTCAGTCGGTGTCATGCAAATTTGCTCTTCGACCCCTACTGTGACACCTACATACAAATATACCTCACATAACATACCACTATACATAGAAGCCCTTTCCGATCTCCTTACCCATTTTCCTCATGAGCATACTTTAGAAGAGCAATCTCACTTCATTGTCCAAAGCATACACATTGCAGCCTCCCTTGCCTTTCCATCCCCACAGCCAATGTTTTTATGGTACCTTTCGAATCGCCTTTTTCAAACTGTGTTTGAATTGGGAAAGAATCGGCTTCTCCATGTTCGAACCGGTGAATTGGTTGTAGGTCCCCCCCCACCCGCCCCCCCCAGTTTCTACCCTTCGATTATGTCAAAAACAAGTGCTTTCTTAGTGTTAATGGGTAACATGTACATTATAATTCGTGATTAATCGATAGTGAAATTTGAATCCTAACGTGCAACTCTTGAGTCTTTTTACCTAACAATACCTGTCACTTGTGATTTAGAATTTTTGATCCATCTGTTGCCCAAAGTTTTAGCTATGATCTCCTAGGCATTTATTGATACAGAGGCTTCGTGATCGAGGCTTCCAAGAGGATATTGGGCAGCAGTTGCACTTTATAGGCGAGTTATTGGCCGGATCCGACTATCAGGGGTTATTTCACCAAAGGTGGTTAGTACTATTGAGGTCAAGTAGGGCTGCCCACTCTCACCTACACTCTATATCGATTAGCTGGAGCATGTTATACGGAGTGGAGGGGAGGGTTGTACACTGGGCGCTATCCTCTTGTATGCTAATAATGTAGTTCTACTCTTACGGACGAGAGAGGGTTTGCAGCAGCATTTAGATGCTCTTTTCTCCTTCGCCTCATCTTCTTCCTTCGGGCTCATCTTGTAAGGAAAAAGCGATACAAGAGAGCTGTCGGGGAGAAGATCTATGTGATGGTCTACTCCCCGTGAGGGGGGGAGACCCTCAAGAAACTGCTCAGGGAATATATCACTATATTCCTCCCTAAGTCTTTCAAAGATTTTGCCCTCAGGCGAAGATTCTAGATTATCATCAGAAAAAGACAATGCTTCAGGAAAAGACGATACATCAACATTACAATTATGAGTAACGAAAGCATCCACGTATGATTCATCTTTCAGATAATATAAATACGAATGATACTCATAATTCAAAATACATTGATTAGCCTCATGAGCAGTTACAAAAGGTAGATCACGCTCATCGCCTTTAAGACAAACCAAAGAGCCATTATGCAAGAAAGATAAACTATGAGAAACATAATCTTTCTTTAACGAGTATCAAAACCGCTAAAAGCTGACAACTAGAGAGGAAGGGCTCAAGAAAACAAGATAACTTGAGTACTCAAAAACTCTACAAGCAACTTTGAGAATGGGGTAGAGGAAAGTGAATGTATTTCCTCTACCCGCTCCCCCAAGGCTTCTCCCCTTCCTCATGCAAAAAGGACAAGTGGGGCTCCAAAAAAGGCCCCAGGTGTCCTTTCTAGACCCTACCATGTGGGGTCATAAAATGGTGCCACATGGCCCATGGACCTCTAGAAAATATTAAACTTGGTTAAGGTTACTCCCCCTCCTCCTCTCTCCTGCGTACCACAGCTACTCTCCAAAGTTTTGGAGAACTGCACATACAGAGAGGGAGGAGAAAGAAGTACGTTTAGAAAGAACATGGACACCAAGAATTAGTTTTACTTCCATCCTTTTAACAAGGATTCTTAAACTCTTGTAGTAGTTGTAACTTAGAGTTTAATGTTTCAGCTTTTAAAACAAAGGCCTTGAAACTTAAAGCTTAAGTTTATTATGATAGCTTTGTAATTTTTATTTTCTTTAGTTTGAAAACCAAACAGAGAAATCATGAGGGTTGTGGGGAGCGTACATCCTCCCCTCCCCCAAAAGAGTCACATCAAGATAAAAAAGAAAGGGGAGGGGAAGGTACATACAACCGCCCCCCCCCCCCCCCGACTTGATGAACTCCACACCTCCCGATGTACGATTCCGTACAGAGGCAAAAAGAGGTGTTCACTGGCCCAAAACGGGCTGGCAGTCAGCCTGCGGACCAAAAGCCAAAACCTCTCTTTCATTTCTTTGTTAAATTTTTAAACACCATGTTTAAAAGATTATCAATAACTATAACAAAGATATAAACAACTAATTCTTTCCAAGAAATTAGCAAATAAAGTTCCAATGTTAAATTTAACAACTTAGAACTAGTGTTTAGTTTGTTCTTACGAAAACCAGAAACCATAGGTTTGAATAAGAACCAAACCAAAGTGGATAGCCAGATTAAAAGAAACCAGGCTTCATCCACAAGCCAACCTTCACAAGAATTAACTTGAACAAGGTTAAGAACCAAACAGCCACATTTCATTAAAAGGAATACCAAACCGCAAAGGCAAAAATGGGAACGTGTGCCATAGGGTCACAACCAACCCACCCCCATGCACTGGAGCTATCGACATAGTCATGCCCAGTTGAGCCTCCTACGATAATTGGCGTCCCATACCACCAGCCATCACACTCAGCTCTCCCTAGCATACATCTGAGGATGAGGATTATGATTATGACGACAATGAGGACGATAGTCGCTTACATACTCATAGAGATCATAGACAGTGTATTTCACATCATCACGTTACCGCTACGATCACCAGACATCATACACAGAGACGTACTACTACTACACATGCTCATACTCATAGACGACGCCAGCAGGCTCCAGTGCTTTCTCATGTTGCGGATCGCATTACATCTTTCTACAGCATCAGCACAGCAGCAGCAGCATCAGTTTTAGTCTTGACACCTTGACATGGATACATAGGATTATTATGCACACATACTCTCGCATACGTATCTATTCTATTTTAGTTTGTACTAGATGTTTTCTTTATCACAGTTTTGGAGACGTTTTATACACTCCCATGGTTACCACATACTTGACATGTACTTCATTAGTCTTATATGCCTTTTGGCATGGGAAAGACATTAATAAAGCTCTCTCTCTCTCTCTCTCTCTCTCTCTCTCTCTCTCTCTCTCTCTCTCTCTCTCTCTCATGAATGTTTGTGAAATGTTTGCTAAAGAGCTAATGATTGTGCTTGAACATTAAATGTGGAACCCTCTATTATTGATGATAGATAATGCTATTGATTGTGCTTGTTCAGGTGAGTTGCTTATGGTGGAGTATCCTTACATCATTGCACTATCTTGATTTGCTATTGATTGTGCTTGTTCAGGTGAGATGCTTATGGTGGAGTATCCTCACATCATGTTTAATTGTTGCATTTTCTTGATTTACAATCTAAAGACATATAGGATCTAATTGGGTGAGGCCCATAACAATGCATGCAAGGGAAATCACCATAGCTATTTTAAAAAAAAAAGGTCTTTTGGCTGGATTCCAAACTGCCCATTAGTCGATGATAACTACCCTTCTACATTGAACTTTCCTAGACCGTCTATTCTGTGACGTAGGGGTATGGCAAAATTTGGCATACTTCAGATATTCATGCTGGACATTGATGGGCATCCAAGACAAAATATTCCAACAAGCACAAAAATAAATAAACAAGAAACTTTTGATAGCATATACTTACCTCATTATTAAGAGAGACAGATGCACGAAGACTAGATTCTGCTTCTTCAATATTGCCATCCTCCAGCTTGGCATCGCCTTCACTCGTCATGGCAGAAACATTACTAGACGACCTCTGAGCTATGGTCGGTGCATTTTGCGACTCCAGATTCTCCTCAAATTTGAACTGCCCTCTCGAAGAGCAGTGGCACAACATTTTAAATGCAGGAACTGCCCATCACTTACAACTTTAATGCACTCTGTTCAATACTGCAATGTTTCATGCTACATTTTCCCCTCATCTAGTTTTGGCTCCAATTATTCACAAATTTATAGCTTCATTTACTTGAGACGCTTTTGAGAATCCTGTGGCTTCATCAGATCCAATCAATACAAATTTTTCATCCACAATCAATAAATATTACAAAGATGTCCTGGTCGATATATTCTTAATGAAGTTTAATGGACCTGGAATAATAAAAACCACAGGGAATCGATAATTTCTTGGACCTCAAATAAGAAAACAGCAGAACAAATGGTCTTGCAAGATCTATGATCTGATTAAGCTATCAACAAAAAGGGAATAGAAAGAAAGATGTAGAAAAATGAGGTGAAGAATTGCGAGATTGGATGTCAACCTGTTGCATTTCAGGGCGCCAGGTGTTGACACGATCTGCAGATTGGTGCGATACTTCATGTTTCTGCAAGTGATGAGATATGCAGGTCTGCTGCTGCATTTGCACGCCCCATGAGAAGCAACAGATGGATGGTTACAATGGAAGATGAGGAGCGAGGAGACGAAAGAAGAAGGGAAAAAAAGGGAAGAACAAAAAGAATGAAAAACAGACGAGGAAGAAGAAACTGATGGTGTTGTATGAGAGAAGGGCCAGAGGATGGCCTTAGAGCACGTTCATATCACTAGAGGAGGTGGCCTTGTTGTGTAAGAGCCTGGGCCCTAGTGTTAGGGCCCAGGTCCTCTTACATTGGGCCCTAGCCCTAGCCCAAGTCCTTACATACATACTGGGAAGCCTTGAGGGTAGGGTTTTTCGGTATAAAAATCATCAAAATATTTTTCTTTTTAAATGTTTTTTTTGCTGGCCGCGGGCTTTATTAGCGTAATGCCCTGAGTCGCGAAGGTCGGAATTCATGAATTTTTATACAAATACAAAAATACAAAAAGCAAGGTTTTTATAGAAGCGGAGGACGAACATCTTTCAAAAGTTACCAATATATTTTCCTCACACGATGTTGTGACTCAAACTCGTTGCTCTGGGGGCAAACTCAAATGAGAATCAAAGCAATTACCAATTGGATGTGATGCTCTCAAGGCCGAAGCATAAGCTTAATGTAAGCGGCTTCTAGAGCTACTTAGCGGAGGTAATGTTCTCGAGCGAAGCTAAATGTTAGCATGACATGAATGTAACAGGCTTGGAAAGCTACTTATTGGAGGTAATGTCTTAGGGCCGAAGCTAAATGTCAACATGAGTTGAATGTCACCAAGAGGCATCCTACAAGCTAACATAATGGAGAACGCGGAGTTAACGCCTCTAGAGGGCCTCTGACTACAAGCTTAGGTTCTCATTTAGCTCCATTGGTGCTCTTGGTATAAAATTCCATTAAGGTGAGCATCAATAGGCTTTAGATTCCATCATTCAAAGCCGCTCTAAAAATTGTACTTTAGGGCTCCACCATAGTCGATATGTCGAGTACGCATGTTACTTGTGGCAAAGGACAACCAAGACTAGAATCACATCAACTTGAAATTAGGACATATGGATCCCACAAGGAATAAGGACATTTAGAGTCCACGTGCAATGGGGCTCCAAATTTGTCTTGGGCTATAAATGTGGATGTACCTTAAAAATGTTGTACATAATTATGCTAGTGCTCAACAATATCACTTCATAAATGAATTCGTCTGTCAACTTTTACAAGGAGGTTGTAGTATATCGACAAAGGGGGTGAGTGGTTGTATCATTTTTTAGTTGGCTTGCCCATATTCGATTCTTTGTGATCCCGCTAGTTGATAATAACAAGAAGCATAATGGCAATTTTAAGGTTTTTTTTTGCAGATGGTGGTCTTGAACCATTGGCGTGAGTGGAGGCCTCACGAGAGCCTAAGGCTCAACGATTTGAGAGGATTGGATTGACTATATTTAGTCATTTTGCAAGACATAGATGTCCTTGATGCTAGAATTTGATGCTCGGCCTCAAATCCATTTATTAATGAGCATCCTGAAAACTTTACAAAAATCCAAAAAACAGAAGGCTCGAGTTTTTTTTTTTCCCAGAAGATCTAAAAAATTCCAATATCAAATTTTTCTGACCCAATGTAACTCGTCAAAAAGGAATTTTCTGACCCTGGATCGGATAAGATCGAGGCGGAAATTATCCGACGTCTTCGATGGATAAATTTTTCGGCTCCAAAAAATTCGACCCTCAACATATTTTTTGACCCAATGTCAATTTTTTGATCCTTTGTATAACCCACGCTTCGGATGGTTGATCGAAGTGTGGTCCGACCTACCGGTTTCCTTCCACACATGCTGATCAAACTAGGAGGTCTCAAATTTTCTGTCGATCTCGTAGTACTTGATATTCCCAATAATGCCTATTCTTATGAATTAATACTTGGTCATCCGTGGCTCACCAATGCACGAGTCGTTCATGACTGGAGTAAAGGCCGAGTCACTTTTGGAAATCATGACAGTTCTGTCACCATTGATTCAACGAGTAAACTCAAACATGCACACATCCATGACGAAGGGACCTCGACCACCAACTCAGTATTTGAACCATACCAGTCCAGCCACGAAAACGGTCATTATGTTAAATCTACTGATATCATAAACTGAGTCACAGTCTAGCGTATAGAAGAAGAAACAATGGCGTTGTCATCAGAAGCAAGGGCGAAGATTTGGACAACCGATGGGTGGTGCCGTATAATAGATGGTTGAGCCTTTACTTTCAGTGCCACATCAATGTAGAGATGTGTGCATGTACGCAGCATGAAATATTTGTACAAGTATGTGTACAAAGGGTCGGACATGATAACGGCGAGGGTCATAGAGGAGAACGGTGAAGCACCTTCTGGCGTGAATGAGATTGAAAACTACCTGAATGCAAGGTAATTTTCTACAAGCGAAGCAGGATGGAGACTATTCGGATATTTCATGGGTGCACCCGTAGTTGTGCGTTTGGCAGTACATCTTCTCTCTCTCTCTCTCTCTCTCTCTCTCTCTCTCTCTCTCTCTCTCTCTCTCTCTCTCTCTCTCTCTCTCTCTCGCGGATGTTCACTCTGTCTCACGGTCCCTATGTGGCCTAAATGCTCTGGGTTAACCACAAACCGCATGGTCTCTCTCTCTCTCTAATGTCACACACTAGATCACCGGCCTAATGTCACACACTAGATCATCGGCCGCCACCTAGATCGGCCACCATTGCCTGTCAACGACGAGCACTCTTTACTAGTGTAAGTTTATATATATATATATATATATATATATATATATATATATATATATATATATATATATACCACCCCCCCCCCCCCCCCCCCCCCCCTCACTCACACACACACACTTCTTAAATGTAAAACACCTTCCCTTTAAAACGTAAACCCCTCATAAAAAAATATGAACGTAAACCCCGTTAAAAATGTGAACCTCCACTCCCCATGAAACAACAAAAGTGAAGGGGCTTTTTGGCTACCCATAAACTAAGTTTTTTTTTCAAAGGAGACAAAAAAAAAAAAGTCCCCATCAAAAAAAGTCACCTAATCACACTTCAGAGGTGAACTGCCTGTACTATTTTCTACTAGACCTGAGCACACTTTTGATGTCAAGAAGCCAATTCTATGGCAGAGATCAAGCTACACTTCTAAGATAGAAATCATTGATGTGAAGCACCATTTTCTCTGTTGCTAATGGCCATTTGAGACATTGTTGCATTGTTGATTTCCTTTCAAAGGTAGCCGATAAATATTGCGGATTGCATTGGGTGCAATGAAGTTTGTGGCTTCAGTTTCAAGTTTTAGCTAAATGTAGAGGCACGTTATGTTGCAATAGTTATGTCTACTAACTTGTTTCTTCTCTTTGGTAATTGCTCACAATGTATTGTACAAGAATCATTGCTACTAAGATACTACTTCAATGCATCTACAAGCTTGAAGATGCATAGGCTTTTGTTGGTGTCTTTTGTTTTTCTCCTCCAGATAGTGTTGTGAGGCAAACATTTGAAATGCATTTCAACATTTAGAACAATTTCAGAATTTTCAAAAGTAAGAGAAAATTTCTGCAAATTTGCTAAGAAAAAATTACCATTAGATGTTATCCTAGAAAATATGGTGACCTAAACTCATGAGAAGTTGTGCCTTGCATCTGTGCACTCAAGCTCAAATGGAACTTTCAAACTTATGAAAAGAAAAAAGAGGATTGCATTCAAAACTGATTTAAAAAAAAATCCATTTTTTATGCTCAAACTCGCATAGTTGAGACACATCTTCTAGCATATTGTTATGATAGTTTTCACATTATTACAGCAAAACCAAAAAAATCATTAGATTATAGAGCATAGGACAATGCACAAACTTTTAATATTGATACAAGTATGTGACAAACGTCAAATAGGTATGACACTTATAATAACAAAAAACCTAAAGTTTTAACTTTAGATTATACATCATATTAAAGAATGAAGCTTGCAAATTAAGCCTATAATTTTTTTAATAAGCCAAGATTCACATGAACACACACTTCCAAAAATGCAAGATATGCGACACACATCTTGCATATCTCTCTCTCTCTCTCTCTCTCTCTCTCTCTCTCTCTCTCTCTCTCTCTCTCTCTCTCTCTCTCTCTCTCTCTCTCTCTCTCTCTCTCTCTCTCTCTCTCTCTCTCTCTCTCTCTCTCTCTCTCTCTCTCTCTCTCTCTCTCTCTCTCTCTCTCTCTCTCTCTCTCTCTCTCTCTCTCTCTCCATGGCCTCTCTTTAACTCAATCATCATAGACAGATCATACAATCAAAAGTAAGACATACCCAAAAATTTTCTCTTCATCATTGCTCTATGTACTATCTATTGCTTTACCTCGAAAATCTCGCATAGCTTGAGATTTTCGATGTGAGATATGCGAGATATGAGAAATCTCACATATCGAAATCTCGCATAGCTCGCATAGTTGTAGGATTTGTAGACTTTTTAGCATTTTCGCATTTTGTAGACTTTTTTGCATTTTCACATCTCTACAAATTCCCAAAAAAAAAATTAAAAAACACAAAAAAGTCTACAAAATGCGAAAATGCTAAAAGCCTACAAATCTTACAGCTATGCAAGGGGGAAGTTTTCGCATTTTTTGGTTTACCAATAGTCTTTGCATTTTTTGATTCTACCCGATCCAGAGTCAAAATTTTTCTCTACCATGAGCGATTTGCTACAAGAGTGCATAGAGTGGGACCTAGTGGAGGATGAAGCCTTATATAAGTTAGAGGTTTTACTTTGGAAAAATGGAGTATGGACAGGAAGCCATAATGCCCACTGAGTTCTGAATCTGAGAGTTGTCATCGTCGAATGTCTGATGATCAGTACAGAAGAATCTACTCAACGGAGACTCCAGAATCTCCTCCAACTCTATGAAACTCACTTCCTAGAAGCAACAGAGGAAGGCCTGACACGATTGTAACATCAAGACCAAAGATCTCGTCAAGGGCAAATTGGCTCTACTGTACAAAGCTAAGATGCATAAGGAAAAGCTCAAGATCATAATAGCAAGACCAAGGATCTCGTCAAGAGAGAATTGGCTCTATTGTACAAAGCCAAGCCCCATAAGAGAAAGCTCAATTTTCTAGGAGAAGGACCATACAAGGTAGTAGAGATCCAGACTAATGGCATAGTCATTCTCACCAACCTGCAAGGCAAATTGTTTGACACACCCGTTAACAGTAGCAGGTTACGTTGCTACTACCCAGCCAATGTTTAGCTTAGGTCTGAGCCTCATCCGCCATCCTCGTCGTCCTCATCTTCCCAAGAAGAACTATAAGACCCACATTAAGATAGATTAGCTATGTGTGGATTAGACTTAGCCTAGTTTTTTCTTTGGTTGTTTTTGTCTTAGTTAGTCTAGATAGCCATAGATTAAAATTGACATTAGAAGTTAGGATAAGTCAGTCAGTTATGTAGTATAGGGCTTACGTAGCTTTAGACTAGTCTCATTAGGGATAGGTAGCTTGGATAGACCGATTAATAGTAGATCAAGTAACGTTAGGTTGGATAGGCTAATCCTAGTGATAAGGTAGTTAGATCAGTCTCAACCTAGATAGGTAGATTAGAATTAGATTAGGTCCATAACGATTAGCTAGATCAGATCAAATTAGGTAATTTAGGCCCAATTAGCTAGATAGATTAGCTAGAACCTCTTACTTATGCATGATCCCCTTAGCTTAGCTTTAGCTAGACATGGCCACTAGCTTTAGACATGATCCCCTTAGCTTTAGCCAGACATGTCCACTAGTATAGCTTAGTCGATTAGGAATTGTTAGCTAAATAGGTAGTTAACATAACACCTTAACCATATTAAGTTAGATAGATTAGCGATCAATAGGTTAGCCCATATTAGAAATTTAACTCTTAGTCAATTAGGGGCATAGCATAGTTAGGATAGAGAGGTTAGTCACTGTACTATAGCACCACTGTACAAAACTTTCAACTTGTATAGATGACCCCTACTCAGTGTACATTTTTCCATCCAAATTGTTTTCAATCAGATCCACTTCCATTGCCTTCCAATCTTTCTAGATGGCACCGAAACAATGTCTTTTGGACACCGTCAACCCTTCAGGTCAACGCGTGTGCTTCACGAAAAGTGTCATAGCGACCTTGTCAACCCCGTCATCCAACCCAACCTCATCTTCCAGGACATTGACTGGTGGTGCAACATCGCCGTCAACATCCTGTTGGATTATTCTCCTATAATCTTGTCATTAATCTACATCCATTCATTTATCCAGTTCTACAATTTTATTCATGTTTCTACATAGTTTGCAGAAATACACGAGAATTGCTCAACATGTGACTTCGACAACGATGAACTATTGAAGGTTGTTTCCATCTATTATGAATTTAATGATTTACCCGAGTTGGTTACACTACAACACCTTGTGAAAAGTTTTTACACTTGGTGTGTGTGGTCGGGATTGAACCTAGGACCTCCCCCATCCTGGTGGGGTGCTCTACCACTGAGCTACCCATCCATTTGTGTTCCAAGAGTGTTGTGCAACCTAGGACCTCCCCCATTCTGGTGGGGTGCTCTACCACTGAGCTACCCTTCCATTTGTGTTCCAAGAGTGTTGTGCAAGGGCTATAGCCTTGATACTTTCTAACACTCCCCCTCAAGACGTAGCCCTTTTTAGCTACCGCCCGCCTAGACCGCCCCACAACCATGGCTCTGATACCATGTGAAAAGTTCTTACACTTGTGTGTGGTCGGGGCTAGGAATTGAACCTAGGACCTCCCCCATTCTGGTGGGGTGCTCTACCACTGAGCTACCCATCCATTTGTGTTCCAGGAGTGTTGTGCAAGGGCTATAGCCTTGATACTTTCTAACACACCCGTCATGATGCTTTCAATTTTTTGTTTTCAGTATTTAGTTTGCTGACTTTTTTTGGAAAAAGATAGTTGAAAAAAAATAAATAAATAAGGAAAGACTGATGAGCAAAAGTCAGGAAGTCATCAGCATAAGAAAACAGAAGCACAGTATTTTTATGAAAAATGACTTAGAAAACCACTGTTTTGGGCCGATTTGGCCAATACAATATCAGAAACCTTCGCTGACCTCTCAAACCGTACATCCACCCTTGATTTATCTAAATTGAGGTGGGCAAAGGTTTTTGACAAGAGAAAATTCAATTTTTGAGTCAGGCGAATGTTTAGTGATATGCCATTTTGGGAACCTTCGTCGAGCATCATAACGTCATTATGAACCTTCGCCGACCTGCTAGATGATCTTAAAATGTCAAAATTAGGTTGTTTATAGGTCCAGATTGTGAAAAAAAACATTTATGACAGTACTTGGACGAAGGACCCTCTTCGGCGAAGGTTCATCCTTCGCCAGCCTTGGAAAACGTTCGCCTGATAGGTTCAGACCCCTAGAAACCTTCGCTGAGATTTTTCTAGCCTATTTTTATAGTATTGTATATGCCTGCAAATTTTTGTTCAGAATTGATCAGCCCAGCTACTATTCAGTGTAATTTGGACCCACCAAATTCACCTATAAGTTGGCTGAATTCGATTCATTCCTCACTTGTGCTAGCGAAGCTCTTGCAAATTTTTCTTGCGACCAAAGCCTTCCAAATTTCATGCATTGCCTTCTGATACATTCTAAGTCCTTTCTGATCATCATGTCTTCTTTCGATACTTCCTAGTCTCCGCGTTATACTATCCATCGTGATGTCCCATCTGCAATGGACATCATGATTCTTCCTATCACAAGCATGGTCACTCAGTGGATGACTCTTGCGGAGCCTCTACTTACTGCAATGGGTATTCATGAAAGAGCTTTTTCGGGTCGCATCAATATGGATTTCATCACTCTTGCCTTCAGTACGTGGAAGGAAGAGAAATCCAAGTTTTACATCACCTTTCAAGGAGCCGCTACACACAAGGTGCGCGTCACTGAGGCCGCACTTGCAGCTATAGGAATCTCTTCCGGTACGCACGCCTCACCCAATCACAAGCACGCCAAACAGGCCATCAAGCCATACATTGACCTCACCAACGATCTACATTGGACTAATGATGGTTACCTTCTGGAAGCCATCACTAAGCCTTCCATCCACACCGCTGCCCAATTGTTGAATCATTTTCTGCTGGTTGGCAACCTCAGAAAAGACCACGTCACATCTCAAATCCTTCACAGGATAGTGGAGTCCCACATCAAGTTGGCCAAAGCCCCTCTTGAACCTTATAACTGGTTCAAGACTATTTCTGGTGAGCTCAAGCGAGCTATTAAAGCCAATACAAAGCAGCAGTTCGCCGCTGGCTCTCTACTGTCCCTCTTAGCCGCTTCTCACTTAGAAAATAGAATCCATGGCTTCCACCTGGATTATATGCTTTCGGTTTACAAAGAAGCACCAGCCGAGTCATCTCACCAGGCCTCAAGTTCTCATAGTGGTCGTCGTCCACGCACCGAGATCGTAATTTTTAACTCGCTTTCCACGTCACGACGTCGTACTAGGCATACCTCGTCAGCTCTGCTTCCACCCCCTGCTATTGTTCGCACTGAACTTTCCATTTCCCTTGCCTCTCATGCTTCCCTCGCCTTTGCTCCCATACAAGAACAGTCTGTGACCATTGGGCCTACCATTCCCATCACAGCTGCCCAGGCTGCCTCACCCCCGCAAACCGAAGCAATCTCACCCAACACACAGTTCTTCATGGATATGTTCGATGATTCTGACCCCCTTGGGGCCACCGAAATCTTTGAAATGCCCCAGAGCCCAGCACCCTTTGAACCCTAATCCCCTGGAAGAGGATTCAGACATATCCATGAAGCTACTGTTGGTGTCGAAGATGCCAGTCAGCAACCACCCACACAAGGTAGCCCAGCCACACTTCGGTGGACACAGCTGTCAAGTCACCAAAGCAGTTCGACGCCACGATGCCTGAAGGGTTTGAAGATGAGGATATTTTTGAACAAGAAGAGACTTTGGCACCTATTCCACGCCTACCATAGACAGTACCATCAGGGTCTCCTGCTGCTGCCACCTCCATGACTGTCGATTCTAGTGATGCTCTCGGGTTAGTTTTAAGCCTTGGGCAAGTGATCCAGTCTATGCTAGATAAAAAAAAGAAAATGGAGAAGAGGATTTCTGTTTAGGATTTGAAAACACTCTGATCAGCCAAAAAATTGTCCAGCTGGATCGAGAGGTGAAGATAGCCAAGCAACATGAAGGAAAGACTGAAAGTGAAAAGACATTGGCCCAGCAACAAGCTGATCGCTTGGAAACCTACATCAGCTCCCTGCAAAATGCCCTAACAACTGCACATGATCAGGTAGATAAGGCAGTGCAAGATGTCAAGCAACAGGTGTAGTTGCTGAAGGGGCAATTACAAATGACCGAACAAGATTGCACATGGCTTCAAGGTGAATTGGATGCGACCACCCTTGAGCATGATGTGTATCTGCAAACACAAGTACCCGATCATCTGGTCACACCGACGGAGATTGCATATTTGTTCAAGAAAGTGAAAACATACAAAGTGGCCCTTCAAGGATTCCAAGGCCGCTTTGATAGGTTCAAAGGAGCAGCTTCAACCGAATTGGAAAAGGCAAAAGAGACCATAAATGCCTATGAAAAAGCCGTCGCTCAAGTCTTGGAAGCCGGACCACAAATTTCCATCTCGGTCATGCCACAATTCTCCCCTTCACGCCAAGAAGCTGTACAGATGGATACAGGAGTTGATTCGAGCATGAACTAGGGGAGAGCTCCAAATCTAGCAGATCAACCGCCAACTATACCAACAGTACAAGCGTGTCCATCCTCATCAAGGACATGCCATTTATTTAGAAGGCCCATCAGCGTCGAGGGCCAGATCTAGACCTTCTTAAAGCAGCATCCACATGAGTCCTCGCGTGGTGGATGGGTTCTCAAATTTAACACCTCCGAGATCGAGGCCGACAAAGAATTGGACAAAATACCTGCACTGGGAGAGTAGCCGGCATGGAGAATCACGATTTTTGAGAAAACTCCGGAATCAATTAGGAGTTACGTCACCAACCCTCGCCAGTTGCGGGTAGATCCTTATTACGTGCCAATGCCGCGAAGACAAAAATGGAAAGATTTGGGATTGGCTATGGATAAAATCACCATCCATATGCCCAATTGGCCAATCATCCACCAGCCTTGCAGTTGAAATATTTCATAGTGGATTTCCATCGGGCCTTACAGGCATATTAGAGAGAGTATGTCCACTTTCCGGATCCAACAGTGCGACAATCGGCAATGTTTGCAAAAGATCTAACTCTATTGGCGTTAGTGGCAACCGGACGATTGTCTTCCTACCCTGGCATTTGATCCAAATAAGCCGATGGCCTCAGAGCAAATCAAAGATCAGCTGCCGATTGCTCGACTGTATTTCCGTGCGACTATGATGGGAGGCTCTTGGGAATCCCGCTTCACCTCATGGACAACTTCCATGTGGATTGCCGGAGCCCACCGTTGTTTCCTGCTGCATAGTTTGGATTTCAATACTGCATGCCTTGACTTTATGGAGAAGATGCAGTATCATTAATTAAGATTCGACGCGAAGCCAATAAAAGTCCCCAATAACTGCATATTGCAGGTGTCATGGGACCACCACCAGTTTTGGTGGGGGATACTATTGGAGGGTTTGCAGATCCCAAGACAACCCTAACCCTAGTTAATAAGTGAGAGGGATTTGACACCCTGCGTGTGTAAGTCCAACCTAATGATCACATAGTTATTTGATTATTAAAAGTTAATAAAAGGACTTTAGACCTTTTTGCGGGACTTTTAATGTCGCAGGGCCTAAATGTCAAGTTAGTGAATAAAGTTGGGTTTCCCTCCAATTTCGATGGTTCCCACACTTTTTTAAATTTGAATAAAAAGAGAGGCAAGACTGGACCAATAGGATTCAGAGGCCAGGGTCCTCTTCTCTACTATAAAAAGGGACCAACTCGAGTTGCTCCTCATGTTCATTTCCTCATTTCAATAAAGCAAATTGGTTCTCTTTAGAAATGGATTGATGAATGTCCTTGCTCTTCCTCTCTTTTCCTCCATTTTTCATGCTTTCTTTGGATTTTGCTAATTGTTGGATCTGATCATTATTGGGATTGCTATTTCTTATGCCTTTAATGAGAGAGAAAGGGAGAGAGAGAAGAGTAAGTTTCTATCATTGTTGTGGATTTAGAGTTAATGGATGTAGTGTTAATGCTTAGTGTTAATGGATGTTAGTGTTAGATCCTCTATTCATGTTGAAATCTGAACTATACTATCGCTCTCATGGGAACGAACCTCCGTGTGACAACTAACTCTGTCTCTTTGATGCTAGATTGACTAGATCTTGGATTCAGGTTAGGCAAGGAAAGAAACCCACTACAGAATCCGATGTCTATTAACAAAAAAAATTTTAGATCCATTTGATGGATGCTAGACGGATAGGTGTATGTCAGAATGTAACGGATATATAAATGTCAGATTCGGACGTTTGTTAACAAAACAATCTCTAGAGCCATCCGATGGATACCCGACAGATATCTGATGTATGCTCGACAGATAAATATTCGTCATAATGTGATGCATAACATAATATCAGATTTTGACATGCTAATTAGATTAAAAAGAAATAAATAAAATGTGTAAAAAATAGCGCGCTAATTTTGATCGTGAGCTGTTCTTGGAGAGCTTTTGAGACAACATTTGTTGGAAGTATTTCTAGTTCATGTGATAGCTAGATCTACTCATTGTGTGGTATAGTATAGAGAGGATCATCCACCTTTTAAGCACCTACCAAAACCTTTCAAATGGAAACTAAACAACAAGAGCGGATGCACCAAGGCTTTTCCAACTGGTGCCCGGAACAGAAATAAAGACTAATTTGACTAAGGCTTACCCAATTAGCCAAGATTACTAAACTAGATCCTATTCTAACACCCAAAAGGGAGATCGAAAGAATTGATTGCGGCTAACTAAGCAAATAGCAAATAAAGAACATGCCACAATAATTCCAATGAAAGGAGACAAGAGGAGGCCCGAGCACCTTCCCTCAAGCTATTCACCTTCTAATGGGAACACAAAGAAATAGAATGATAATATCCAAAATAGAGAAGCATAATCTAGCTTAATTTTATTTCTCTTTTTTTTATTTTTTTACTGTGTTAGCATAGTTGCTAACAACATTTTTGGATTGCATTTGACATTTGAATCAAATAACTAGCAAAAGGTACTTTGTATTCCTACATTACTTCATCGCACATTATGAATTGCAATACCTTATTACATTGTGCAGAATTGCATTTTGATTCGTATGACATTGCTTTTCGAAATTCAACATTGCACATTTGGAATCTGACATTGCACATTTTGAAATTCCTACGTTATTACATTACACATTTTGGAATTTGACATTGCACACTTCGGATTCCAACATTGCGCTTCTTGGTGCAATATTGCACACATGACATGACAATGCAAACTACATTATACATCATTGAAATTGTAAAACATTTGTTATGTCCATGACCAGTAAGTAGGATTCAGTATACTCCTAGTCTTGGATACATGGTACTCCAGTAAATCAAGCTGTTAGTTATGCCACGTCATACTGGATGTGACCCGAAAGTAACTAGTATCCTTGTGAGGCCCAGAACACACTAAATGGAGTTTAGACAAGGTATGAGACAGTGTATGCATGTGTAGAGTTATCAATAGCAATTCTATGAATAGGTGGTCCATGCTTACGACTCTATTCTAGGTGAATCTATGAATAGGGAACTTAGGGCTATGCATGGCTATGTGCCCAGGTTGCTTTTGGCTCTATATATTTAGGCCAAACTCGCCCTACTCCTCATTGTGATCATTGATTCATTGCCAGGGTTTCACTCTACATTCATGCTTCTTGTTCCTTGGCTTGGGGGTGAAGCGTCTAGAGTTGATTGGTTGCTTCTACTTGGTTGGGTGGTTGCTCCATAGTGTGTTTTCCATTGTGGTTTATCTTGTAAGCAGGATCTTAGGGAGCTTCTCTTACATTGGTATCAGAGCAAGGCTTACAAAGATGGGAGAACATGGAGAAGGGCTACATTTCGTCGAAATTTCAGATTGGATCATTGGAATTCTCTTCCAAGGTGGATAGAAAGGGTGCAAGTGGGTGTACTATCCTGGTTTCAATGTGCATGTTGCTAAGATCCGTTACTCTTGGGATTCTTTGTGGTTTTATGGAGAATTGTCCTTGAAAGCCAATTTGTGATGCTTTTTTGGAGCTTTTTTTTGTGTGGATCAAATCTTTTGTAGATCTGAATTTTCCAGCAAGTGTACATTTATTTTTAGGTTCATTAATGATGAAATTAATGATGCACGCCGGTTCTTTCCAAGGATTTATGATTCTAGGCTATCTTTTGGTCAAAATTGCTTGGTTTTTCATGCTTTTTGGCACAAAATAGATAGTAAGAACCAAAATCCAGCTGAATCAAATAAATTAGATGGTTATAATTCTGTAAATTTGTTTGCATGTTCTAGAGAAAGAGTTGTATGTCATGAATTTCCACTTTATTGTGATGAAAAAATTGGGAAATAGCCAAAAATCATCATTTTTGCTTGTTTTTTCCATAAAGTTGGATAGTAGTGGGCTGTAAAACACCATATAGAGCTTGTAAAGAGGTGAACCAAAGTCTTTTGAAGCTTTCTCTAAAGTTAGAGCCAAGAATTCCAACAATTGAGCTTGTAGGAAGTCAAAAATGTTCAAAAAATGACCATTTTTGGTGATTTTTGGAGGATGGATCTCTCCAAATCCATAAGGAGATCATTCTGGAATTATTTAAGCATGATTAGCATTTTTTTTTACCTTCCCAGAAAGCTATCAGACCTGTAAATTGATGGCCGGTGGCTTATGCACCATCTCCATCAAGTTTGAAGCTATTTTGACTTCTACAAATCAAGAAATCTTCGTTCTTAGCCTATACTGCATCTTAGGATCATTATGAATGCTTCATGGAAGTCTAATTGATTGTTTAAGACTGTTGGTGGCATCAATTTTGGGCTAGGATGGGTGTTTGCACGTTTTTGCATGATTCCTTCTTGTGGAAGTGCGCCCTACTACAATTTTTAGACACTCTGATCTCGCACGTGTGAAGCCTAGGTGGCAAGCTGACATGAGAAGCATCTTGTTCACTTGGTCTCCCTCTGTACTAAGCTTTACAACACCCAATTTGGTGTCCTATAGCCAAAGTTATGATCATCTGAAGTTTTGTAGTTTTGTGAGTAAAATTGGCAAAATTTGGAATTGTTCTGATTGCATGCTAGTCATTTCCCTAAGTTGTAGTACTGTGCTTGCATGGATTAATTGCATGTTGATTCTTAGAGTGATTTTGATATTCATGAGGGATTTACAATCGATTTGAGTGGTTATACGCATGTGCTAAGTTTACGTAAAATTTTTTTTCAGAATGACGTTTTATGACTTATGTAGTGTGCTTTGCATGCCAGTTTGACATTGGGTTAGTAACATTAGAAATCGGACAGTGTTTCGATTTTTTCGATTTTGATTGCCTTTTGTACTATCAATATTTTCGTCAGAATTTTTGAATTACGTAAAATAAAGAAAAAAACTGAGTTTTCCAAAAAAATCGAAATTTCGGTCATTTTTCCGTTATCTATGGAATCAGTTTAGATTAGTGAATTGATTAAACCGAGTTTATCAGTCAGAATTGATCACAATGTTTTCACTAAGTCTAAATTATTTCTTGGTAGTAGACAAGTTAAAATTGATTGAAGGAACCGCAATGAAATTGCCAACAAACTTTACAGTGTTGTCATTCTTTTAATTTTTGGAGTTGGGAACTCCCATATTGAAAGTTAAAATTTGAATTTTTTTTTGTTGAATCTCAATTTAGTTAAAAATTGAAATCAGTTACTTGTCTGATAGTTTTCTAATCCATTCTGATTGCTAGAAATCAATCAAGTGAACGTTTGTGCAAGATACTCGTCAAATTTGAATTAAAATTGTCAAACAATATGAAATGACCAGATTGAATGAGTGGCTATAGTATTTTTTATCTAGTCAATAAATCTGACAGGATACCGTAGTTACTGAAATCCTATTGGTGGGATTTCCATTCATGTAATTTCATATTTTGTGTTTGGATAGGGTTTTGTCAATATTAACGGAGTAATGCCAAACCACTTAATAAAAAAAAAAAACAGTCCAATTTTATTGAAAAATTTGTAATAATAGAAATTACGTAACTGATTTCATTTCAAATAAAATCCTATGGTAAATTGTATTCAAAAGATCAAACTAGTACTGTTTCACATGCTAATAAATGATTTTTGATATATCAGATATTCAGCCCAAGTATAGGACATAAATGAAATTGTTTTAGACTTTTTCCTACAATAATTAATTTTTAAACATTTATTAATGTCGTTACGTCTTCTTAGTACCTAAGCTGAAATAGATTTTTAGGGAACTAAAAATTCTAAGGAGGGAAGAAGAGTAGACATCAAAGGTAGTAAGTGTGATCAAGAAAAATATTTTGCAGTTAGGATTTTGTGTAAATCCCAGTAAATAATTGCTTGAAAGTATTTCGCAGTTGGGATTTTGTAAATCCCAGTAAATAATTGCTTCATACTGGTTATTAATTTTCTGGATAGAATTCATTCAGTTGAATTCGTTACTGATATCTTTGTAACCATTAAGTTATCCGCAGTTTTGGATGTCAATTGTGATATTAGAAGTGGAATCTGATATGTGGATTACACTAGATCTGTTAGTGTCAGAAGCTTGTCCCTAATTTTGATGCATAGTAGGGGTTTCATAGCTTATAACTAACTTGGAAGGATCAGAATGTGATAGTGAACCATGTTAATTCTTCTGCTTAGATCACAAGGTCGGATGTGGATTTGTGGTATCCATCTGATAGGCATGCCAGTCATTCAAATAAATGGATTCTCCAGTGTTTGGGAATAAGAGATAATTTCCTATAGTGATTGTAGGACAACTAGATGATCAGTGGATCTCTAGAATATCAGATAAGACGGTTAAGGATTTTCTGGAAGGAAAAGCTGATGGTATGGGACATCAGTAATTTTGGAAAAAAAAAATTAGGACTGTAAAGTTCTGATGATCAATGGTGTGTTTTAGTACCTAGTCGCGATATGGAAAAAATAAAACTATTTGATCAAATGTGGGGTATTTTGGGAAATTTTGAGGTATAATCTAGATCCCAATGTGGTATCTCATTATTTACAAAATCAAAGGCCCTCAAATCTATTTCTTGCTTTCTTAATTAATCCTTTACTTCTTAATAATTTCTCGAATATAAGACATCAGACTGGTTTATATGAATTCTTTCCAACATAAAGTTATTTTTCTAAAAGACTGTTATTTCATATAAATTACTACTTGTGTGAATAGACTTGGAATTCAGATTAATTCTAAGGTTAAAATGTTTCAATTTCTTAAACCTAGAATATCTCTGTGGCATAAATGGATTTCGATGGAATAGTAGTTTCTATCACTCAGATTGGAAATATTTTAAGGAGAACTCCTGATTGTAACGAAGTGAATCCTTTAGTGGAAGCACTTATTACTGACTTTTCTTGGATTTGGATATTTTCATATATCAACTTTCCAGTTAACTTTTATTAAAATTGATAATTTCTCTAAAAGGAGGGGTGAAGTGGTGGGATAAAATTCTACTTGGGAATATGTGAATTGCATAGTTTTCAGAAAAGAACCAGCTGTGGTATAGAAATGAGATTTGATCTGGAAGTAATTTGGGATGTATTCATAGTAAGATGTCTAATTGGAACTTTTCGAATAAGAGAAATTGTCTAGGGATTGTGTGGACAATATGGAACTAGAACAAGTTTGATATTTGAATCATTATCTATAAGTGGTACAGTAAAAGGGTCAAAGGTTACTAGTTTCATTTTGATTGGAATAGAAGCGAGTTTGATCAGAATTCAAGTCTGAGAGTTCTATATTGGGTCAACCTAATCTTAGTTCAAGTACTAGGATCAAAGAGGGGTTCAATGGGAGAAATTATGTAATTAGAGGTAAGTGGTACTGAAAAACTGTTGAGAGTGAATGTAATTCGTCTCAAAGATTTTTCGGATATGTTATTTACTCATGAGAAATAGAAAATATTTTGTAGCTAAGTTACAAGATCTCAGTGGGATATGTGAGTAACATATGTATGAATCTACTGTGTAATCCTAGTTACTAAGGTTATCTGGTGCACTTAACCTAGTCGGTGAACATAAGCATATGATCAAGTATTGTTTTGACAGATACTTGGAGAGTTAACAAATCTTTGTAAAGAAGATTTATGGATTAACTTATAAATGATTTGGGTAAGGATCTAAATGTGGTGTTATACTAGTTCTTCACCTAGACATTTGAGATTTCTAAATCATTGGCAATTAACTTGAGTAGTTGATTACTCCAGAGTGAAGTTAATTGGTAAAACAATCAGTGTGATGTGGATTCACCGAGAACTGATGGTTTTTGAATTATATCGCTTGTAAGACGCATGATTAGTTAATCATTTGGGTTCATCAGTTGAAATTATGTGCATTGGATATACAATATTCTTGGGATAGAGTATTCCTTAGTTAAGGAAGGGACTCAGCTCATTAGTGATTGTATCCCAGAGAGAGCTCAATTGGATAACAAATCATAATAAATCCAAGAATAACAACTGAATTCATATTCAGCAGGACTTTGGGTATCTAGATGTGATTCTAGATTGTAATCTAAAATTTTTGTAGTTGAAGATGATTGTTATTTGGTATGCTTTCTGTCTTTAATTACCAATGGTTTATAGAACTTGAATATCTCGCATTTCAGTTAAAGAATCCTGATTGGAGAGTATTCCTAAAATCCAGTATTTTCCTGTTGGGAAAGATTTTGGGATTCTTACTTTTCCTGAGTTATGTGGAACATATACTCCAGTATCTTGTAAATGATTAAGTATGATTTTGATTCCAGAAAATTATGATTGATGAATCATACGAATCTAAATATTTATGATCGACGGATCATAAATAGATACTTAATTATTGTCAGAGGATTATAAGGAATGGTGATGATTCTTAAGTGTGATGATAAATTCTTGATCTATTAATTGAGTAATAATTCAAATCAATGTTTTGAATCTCTTTACTCCAGTATCTTATTGAGAGCCTATGGATCTCACAAATATTCTCACAAGATAAGTTATCTTATTTGTGGAGAATTAATTAGTGTAGTGGATGCTATTCTACTATAGTTTATGGTCTGCAGATGTTTGAGTACAGTTCTTCATTTGATTGGATCTCCAGTTATCATAGGAGACAGACAAGTCTATTAAGATGAATGAATGCTATTTTCTTGTATTTGGTGCTAGAAACATGAGCATTTAAGTCAAAAGAGTATATGGGATACTTAGAGTTGAGTTTTAATCATTCTATATCTTAATGATTCTCCTAGAGATTCTAGTTGAATGAATTATCATATTTTAGAATTAGATTCTAAGGATAGTTGTACTTGGAAGCTTTTTATATATTGTCTACCAGAGTTTGTGGATAATTTCAGACTGTAATTATAATTATTTTATTATTTCTTTAACTTTAGTCTCTTAAGGTAGGTTATTTCACCCAGTGTTTTCATGTAAGTGATTTACATGAAGGTGATGTTACTAACTTATGGTGAATATAACCTAGATAGGAAATTTATCGCTTAATGTATTTTTTCAAGCCTGAGTTTCCAATACAGAGATTATCACTTGGAAATTAGGATTTTGATGTAAAAGTTAAACTAAGGATAATGATTTCCTAAGTTGATATTTAAAGTTAAAAGAACTATTCTTGTTATTCTTTCTTATTTAGAGAGCTTCTAGAGATAGAAGGAGTTTAAGAAGAGAAGAATGTTATGTCCATGACCAGTAAGTAGGATTCAGTATACTCCTAGTCTTGGATACACGGTACTCCAGTAAATCAAGCTATTAGTTATGCCACGTCATACTAGATGTGACCCGAAAGTAACTAATATCCTTGTGAGGCCCAGAACACACTAAATGGAGTTTAGACAAGGTATGAGATAGTGTATGCATGTGTAGAGTTATGAATAGCAATTCTATGAATAGCTAATCCATGCTTAGGACTCTATTCTAGGTGAATATATGCATAGGGAACTTAGGGCTATGCATGGCTATGTGCCCAAGTTGGTTTTGGCTCTGTATATTTAGGCCAAACTCGTCCTACTCCTCATTGTGATCATTGATTCATTGCCAGGGTTTCACTCTACATTCATGCTTCTTGTTCCTTGGCTTGGGGGTGAAGCTTCTAGAGTTGATTGGTTGCTTCTACTTGGTTGGGTGGTTGCTCCATAGTGTGTTTTCCATTGTGGGTTATCTTGTAAGCAGGATCTTAGGGAGCTTTTCTTACAACAATCCACATAAAAAAAGACCAATAACAATTATATTGTAAATTGCAATAATATATTAAACATGACTTTGAATATTATGCTAAAGTGACATGTACTTGATTTTTGTTTCTCGCAAAAAGCTATTTTCAAGATAAAATATGGTACAGATGCATCAAGTGTGATGGGCAAAAGATGCATTGTTGAAAACTATTTGTGAAATTTTGGACAAAAAGATGTACTTCAACCATCAAATTTGGAAGACATTGAGATTTGTTAACTTTATATGATTGTTTTTATTATAATGCTCGTCACTCTATGTATGTTACTTATTGAATTTTTTTGAATGTGTGTAGCCAATAGATTGAATGCCATTCCATGAAGTTGATCCGTCCATGTTTAGTTACAATCAACGTCAAATTTTGATATGCATGAGAGAACAAAGAATGAAACAAATTTAAGAGGCAAATACAGTTGGAGAAAAGAGTAATGCACTTGATTCTAATGATGATGAGATACAACACGATGAAACAATGCACAATATGTTTGAATCTTACTTTGAAACAAACGTGAATGATGATACGCACATCTTCAAATGAAGATGGAGATCATGAACAATTTGACATGGATGCAAATGAGATTTTATTGCGCAGACACCCCTTTGTATCTAGGAGCATCCATTTCGAGACTAGCTACGTCAATTCTTATTCTAAACCTTCAAGCAACATACAAATGGAGTGACCATAGTGTCACATCATTATTTGGGTACTTAACGCATAACACAACTTCTTTATTTTATAGTTTATTTACAAGTTGATCTTTTTTCTTTTCTAACAACACATTGTCATTTCTTTTTTAGGTTATTGCATAGAATACTTTCGAAAGAAAATGTGATACCTAAAACACAAAAAGAAGCACGAAAGATGATGAACGTGCTTGGGATGGACTACGACACAATGCATGCATGTGACCATGTTTTATATAGAGGTGAGTATTCAGAAAAGCTTCAATGTCCAACATGTAACGCTTCACGTTATCGAGATGATGTACAAGGAGATAAAATGCCATGAAAAGTGTTATGACATTTTTCACTTATCCCACGATTCCAACGTTTATTTCAATGCAAATATTTGGCACATTAGCATGTTAAAAATCAATCTATGGATGATGTGATGAGAGTACCAAGTGACTCACCTACATGTAAATCCTTTTAGCATTCAAGCATCAACTTGGTCCACATGGCCAGTTGTGCTCATTATTATAATATACCTCCAGGGTTGAGTATAAAAATTGGACACTTCATTAGAGGAATTTTGAATTCAAAAAAGACCCTATAGGAAATGCCTCGTAGATTGACAAAGTTTATTAATGTAAATTACCAAAATAAATTCATTTTCTACCCAAATGCTTTTTCGTTTCGGCTCGCACTATTTTCGATGCTTAACCATTCTATGTACATTACTATTTGTAGCTCGTTAAAAATAGTATAACTTTAAACCATAGCTCCAATTGCAACGAAAATTATACTGTTGGAAAGTGCTCGACGAGAGCTTTCCAACGACACTGAGGTAAGAGCTTCCACATCATCTTTTGAGGCATGGAGGACTCTACAAAGGATTTATGGATCAAAGTCCACATCTAGGGTGCTCGCTTTAAGGATGCAAATCCTTAACAACCATCAAAAAGAAGGTGAAAGTGCTGACTCTTATGTTATGAGGGTCAAATTTCTCAATGGTGACTTAGCGTGTGTTGGTGATGCTATTAGTGAGATTGAGATGGTTCGACTATGTCTAAATGGCTTAGCGGAGGATCATGCTAATCTTGTTCAAAGTTTTGCTATCCAAAAGAGTATGTCATTTTTTGAGGGGTTGCAAGAGATATTAGTGATATCAATAAGAAGATCATGAACACTAGTTTATGGTAGTCAACTACCATGTAGAAAGATGTTAAGACATTCATTGTTAAGCGCCATCCATGAAACCTACCATAGATACACATTGGCCATTTATCACCAATAGAAAATTCAGGTTTTGGTTATGTGGGCCTTAATAAGCTAGCTACTCATGTTACCACATGTAGATATGTTTTCAACCAACTTTGCAACATCAATGATGGAAGCAATAGTTTAAAAAATATATGTCTTTGACCTTAATTGTCAATTTTATCCAACATGGAACAATCTTTTCTTATGTTCATTGCTACTATTGAATTTTATACAAGCATTGACCAAGTCACAATCAATTAAGAACACACAAATACTTTATCAAGACATTGGACGCAAAGAAAATGTCAAAACAATAGTTGACTTTTAATTGAAACATACATATAAACTACAAGATCTGGATATAATTTATTTCAAATGAGTCAATGGCAAGATTACACGTTGACTGGCTATTCATTTTAAATGAGTCAATGGCAAGAGTACACATTTTGTCAATGATACTATCAAGCCAATGGTGAATCACTTTCACATTAAGCACATACAAGGCCAATGGATCATAAACAAAGAGGACAAATGGAATATTGTGGAAAATTGTGAACCTAACAAGGGAGGAGTGTAATATCTCAACTTGCTCCGTTTTCCACGTGCAGTTAGCTAATATACGCATAGTAAAATTATTCGCCCCTTGGAATAAACATATCTAGAAGTTGCAAAATTCAACCAATGGCCACATTTGATAAACTTGATCCAATATATGCTTAAATATTTGAGTGGTTAGAGCGCTTAATAGTCATCTTGAGAAGAGGGGAAAGATGCATCATTCTAATAGTACATCTATGGAAAGACAAACATAGAACATGACATATCATTTGAGGTGGAGCACACAACTTCATATTAGATATTGAATGTCATAAAGACTGAACCAACAAGGAGTTACCATAAACGTGCTACTTAATGCTAAGGTGCAGCAAAGCAAGCAGACAACTACACATACGCTTCCTACTTAATTATGATAAGCTCAATACCCATCTTTATCTAACATGAGCTACCGGTCTGTTTGGCTTCAACTCCAATTAGACTTCGGAGCAAGGAAAGGGTTGTCCGAAAGTGCTATAAACTGTACAGTTTCTGGCCTGCTTATGGTTTAGAAACAATTCACAGCATGAGCATGATGAAATTACTCCATTCGTGTACTCCAGTCCATACTGGCACCTGATGTAAGCACCGCTTACGCAAGTCCCTATAGCCGGGCAACGTGGTTGAGTAATTTGAGCTGCACGCAGGACATCATAGAAGGACGTTAATTTGTAATCACTAGTTCCGCGAATTTGATGTAATTTGTGATTTCTCATATCTACAATTCAGCTACACGTTAATGAGTTAGCAACCTTTGACGTCAAGTAGCCGACGAATGCTCACACTGTTGTGCTTCTGGGCAATCTGCTACGAAGGCAAGGATGTCAGACACTGGATGATTGTATGAGCATAAGAATCACAAGTAATTAGAAGCTTAAAGCCTACAAAATTATAAGTTTTAAAGCTAAAAGAAAGTGTACCACAAATTTTTCTTGAGCTGAGTATAGCTCCCTGTCAGCAACTGCAGCTGCAGCTAAATCTACATGATCAAGCAAGCTTGGTTATTTCGAATCAGATCACTCATCCAAACGCTGCAATAAAACATGTTATGAACCAACTGAAACATTGAAATCAGGTGAGGAAACTGCATTTGATCCTATAATCTCGAGCTCACCCAAAAGCAGCACCAAACTCAGCAGCCCAATTGCCACCATAGCTTTGATAACTGATGCCATACCAGAAATAAGCAAGGACACCCAGACACTTATAAGTACGCTTTTTTGCAATCCTTGATAGCACTACTTTCAATATGCAAGATATTTACTCTTTGCAACAGGTTACTGATAGCACTAGCTGATTCAATATGCACAGTATCATCCACTCAGTGGATTCACACAGGCTATGCAAAGATTGCAGCAGGAAGCTATTTTTTTGCAGATTTGAGGCTCCGTTAGCATCCACTCTTATATAAGTGAGGAAATCACTCAGATACTGACAGTGGTCGAGATTATCCTCCACGAATGCATCTCTAAACGCTTGCATCATCTCTCTCTCTCTTCCATAGGTTGAGATGAATCATGACATGGCAAACTCATGGCATGTGGCTCTACCGACCATTTCCTCTCAAGTGGAGGTAGCAAACAAAATGTTTTTTTAAAAGCATAAATCTCGTTTGCATGACACCTCCATAGATTCTAACACATTTGCTTGGCAAGTGAAGATGTTGGTGATGCTTTGCCAAGAAGATGAGTGGAAAACCACCCTTGTCCTTGTGTCCCCAATATGAAATTTATGATTTTTCAGCATAAGTAAATGGAGCCAGCTTATTTGACCAATTCAAGAAGATTCCAAGACAAGTGTCTCTCGATATGTAAATGGAGCCAACTTATTTGACCAAAGTAACAATGCTCTTGAACAAGTGCATAATGGACGTCAACAACAGGAAGAACTAGAGAATTTGTTTTTGGAAGCATGTTGTAGTAAAATAATCAAAAGTCCATTTTGCTCATCATGATAGTGTGTGTGTGGCACACAAATGTGGTTGGAAGACAAAATTTCTATGATCTTTATCCAAGAGGGCTTTTTATTTTTAAAATTCAATCCATGAGGGTATCGTATTTAGGAATTTCATTCATGAGATGTTATTTTTTTAGCTAAAAATCAAAGTCAATCAAAATCATAGGACAAAATTATGTCTCATTATCATGTGCTACGTAATGGAGGTCTTAGAGCTCAAAATGAATCATCCATTCATAAATAATTTAAGCTTACACACACTAAAATAATGTTGAACCTTCTTGTAGCCAAAAAACAAAGAAGTAAAAAATGCAAAGAAATAAGAATTTCTACTATGTTGTGGAACTAGTCGGTTCTAATATTGATTATGCATAGAAATTCGCTTGCGAGGCTCCTTAAGTGAAACTAGGTCAATTCGAGAGAGAAAATGTCAACAATGATGGACAAAAAGGGTTTTGTGCGTTCTGATTGATCCACGTGTGATTAGGATTTTGACCAACTCAACCTAACGAGGTGTGTTTGATGGACACATGTCTTTCAATTTATCACATAAAATTGATGTCATTTTGATTGAAAGGCTACATATACCATGAGTGTTTTGGAATTCTGCAAAGCGTGACCTTCAAGATGAAAAGCGTGACAAGTTAGGGTTTCTCTAAAATTAGCGTTTGGGGGAGGAGGAGAGAGAGAGAGAGAGAGAGAGAGAGAGAGAGAGAGAGAGAGAGAGAGAGAGAGAGAGAGAGAGAGAGAGAGAGAGAACCCTTTAATTTATAGCATAACAAGTTTAAAATATAGCTGAATAAAGTCTTACTGTACAGAGTACCATAAAGCGAAGCAAGTTTTAGGACACCCAGCTGTTACCTGCCACCATCTCACAAAACACAACCGCACGAGTTACTTACATGAGGAAGACAAGTGTCATAGTTGAGCATCAGTTGTTATCCATGTTTGAAACAAGAATCACTACCTTATCAACTTGGCTGCAATTACAAATAATACGTCCAATCTTTCCAATCATAAAATATAATTTTAGCAATACATTTTGCCCTATAACGAAAACCATATCAGGTTAGAAGCCATACTGATTAGTGCAAGAGCAAAACGAATGTATTAAATTCATATCAATAGTCTACACGTAAGAAGCTGTCTTGCAAAACACAGTTAAACCACGACTTGACATTAGGCTTAAATGCGGGAGCTCCAACATTCCAAGGCTTAGGCAAATCCATGCCATACAAGATCAAAGCCAAACCTTGTACAAGTCCATAGCATACTTACATCAACCGCTATCTTTGTAAAGTAAATCTAAGCCATGCTACTATCGTCGTAGATCAGTCGTCATTAGTTCAACAAACTAAAAAATAAACATTCATTTCAAAGAAAAAAAAAGCCTTAAATCACATTTAACATATAGTAAAATTCCTCATGTATGCACGAACCATATAGTATTTTGGGGTGAGAGCATCTCTTATACCGGCGTTACTTTATATAGTGTCATACCTGGATGCGAGGCAAAAATACATCCTGTGAACTACCCATCTCTAGCAGCTACTTACCAAATCGGCTAGTCATAGAGTGTCTGTTTAGGCTTTACGGTATCAAAGTGACATTTTGAACATTCGCGATTCGAAGTTCACTGGTCGCTTTTGGTCAGGCCATATTTGCTAAACTAGAGATGACTCTAAGTTTAAAAGTTCTTCTGATCATTGGTAGTTGCCTTCTTTTATTGAGTATAGGACAAGAATTCGATGAATTATGATTGTCGAATCATAGTTCAGATTCTAGTTATACTTGATCGGTTAAAAGAATTATTACCTACAAGATCAGTTAGATATCTATTCATATTTTCTTCTCGGAGAGGTAATCACCTTGATGGAGATTGGGTTATAGTAAGCATTTGGCTACCGGTTATAGCCCATGCGTGCTTACATAGAGCTTTAAACCTATATCACTCATTGCAGTAGAGACTCGGGCATTCTAGTTTCAGAAAGTAGCGGATTTCCTACATGATACGTAGGAAATGCTACGAATTGCACGTGAGAATGTCTGGTGTACCCAGGATGGGGACCAACATTATGCAAGTCTCAAAAGATCACCGAGAGACTTCCAAGTGGGGGATTGGGTATTTTTTGAGAATCTCAATGGATTCAAGTGTAATGCGTACCGGCTAGCATTACTAATCATCCCCTAGATATAGAGGACCGTCTATAATCTTGAAAAAGATTGAATCCTTAGCTTACCAATTGGAAATACCGGAAGGATCGCAAGTGCTTCCCGTATTTCACGTGAGCCGTCTCTAGAAGAGTCTACGTGAAGGAGGGTATCTTGGGTCTAAAGATCGGTTCGACCCATTGGAAGAATCATCGGGTGTGTCTCCACTTGAACCTGGAAAGATCTTGGAAACGAGAACTAAAACGATTAAGGAATCATATAGTTATCGAGCATCTGGTTCGATGGAAGGAATATACAGGCGATGATGATTCCTGGGAACAAGAAGGAAGCTTAAGAAGGAACTTTCCCAGTTTTAAGTTCATAGGACAGAACTTGAATAAGGGGTGTCCATGACTGGTCTCGGGTAGCGTGTCCATGCTAGGAACCGATAGACCAACAACCCATAAGTTAATTGTGACTATAAGGAAATTGGGGCCCTTATGTGTACATGATCATAATTAATGGTTGTAGGCCTATACACATGGTGGTGGAGTTGGTAGTGAGTCATTGGGGAGCTGGATGACGTGGCCTAGATAGGCTGCAGAGGTGTCCAATGAGGTGTCACAATGCACTACTAGTGGTGCATGGGCCTTGGAGGGTATAAGTATACCTATTGGGCTCTCACTGGTGCATGCTTGATAGCATGACTGGTGGCAGGATGCTGCTGGTGTGATGCCACACTCCTCTTTGTGATTGATTTATAGCTTGGGGGCTAGATCCGTTCGATCTATGTTTGGTTGGGTTATTTTGTCCACCATTAGGTTCCCTTGTGTTGCTTTTGTTTGGCATGCTTAGAATAGGATCCTTGGATTGTGGACTTTATACGGTGCCTCACGCGATCTCAGCAAGCTTCAATTAGGTATGATATGCAACACCATAGCATTTTTTATGGCGCTTGATAGCGAACAATTACCTATTGTTCATCGTTGGTTTGTAGGATGGATTTTACCTTGTTGATAAGGCAAGTAGGCCGCTGGTCAGCGGAATGCCAGTAGTGCAATTTTGCTACCATCACATTCTGATTTCTTATACAATTTGTTGTAAAACAGCTACTTGTTGCTTGGCTAGTTGGCCGCCACACCACAACGATGAACCTCTGTTGTCTTGACTACCTTTTGGTAGAGACTATAGCAAACATTATTATGTTTGTGATCACGTTGCTTGTAGTTGGTCGCTAGTGTTCTATCAAGTTGTTTGATATGCATCATTCTGCATAAAACAAGACGTGATATGTGGATTGTTTACAATACTAGAAGTGCGAATGGATGCTTTTTGGTTGTCTCTTGAAGAGTTTATACTGATAGGTTGGAGTGTGAGCACAATGAATAACAAAGTGACCTTTCATTTTTGTAGATATGCTAAAATGCGGATGATAAACTTGTATGCAAGTTACGTTATGACACACGAAGAAACTAATACTTATTCATAAGACTAATCATGTTTGGTTTAAACAAACTTCTCTTTGTTTGATACTCCGCTAATGGAAAATCACTACCATTGACCCGTTACTTTTAGTGTGAAATCATTAGTACGTAAAGAGAAGTTTGTTTAAACCAAACATTATTTATAAGACTAATCATGTTTGGTTTAAACAAACTTCTCTTTGTTTGATACTCCAATAATGGAAAATCACTACCATTGACCCGTACCAAAATTCCACTAACCTATTTATTCATCCGGGGTATGAATACTATCCTCTCCTATGGCCTAGGTATTTCCTAGAATTCGAGTTATGATGTACCAATCCCAACTCTCCAGATTCTTGAGACCATACCATACCATAAGAGTGTATCACAATTCTTAAAGAAACACATGAGCTGTTCACAAATTCCTTTCCATCTGGAAAGTTCCAAACTTTTACAACTCACACACAGTGCCAATATAAGGATTGTAATCTAAAAAATGCCCTTACTTTAGACATGGCACAAATTGTCATTCCAAAGTTAGGGTCCCAATCTAGAATACATCTATATTTTCCTCTTAAGTTCTAATCTAGAATAACTTAAGATTTATTGGAACCTCATTACATGAAGTTCTAACTTTTGGCAAACAACTATCCAACTCTCTTGGGTCTTCCGGGATAGCATTTCATCAATTCCAAATGAGAAAAGATAAGGCCAAAAAGTTCTCGTGTATTCCATGCATATCCATCTATAAATGAATCCAAAACAACTCATAAATGCTATGACCTATAAGCAATACATTTCAACAATAGTATCCATAAGTAAGATTTCTATTGTTGATTTACCACAACTAACTCGGAAGTAACGCTTCTGACTCGGTTAGTTGTATCAGATTTAGAAAATATTTAAATGTCTAGGTGTGGTACCAAAACACCACCTTTAATCTGATTCTAAATCAATCCTAGGTTAATAAGCAATTCTCAATGAGAAATTACTATAACCTAGCGAGAAATTGTCTCAAACACAATTCTCATCAATATGCCTATGTACCAACAACTAGTTTATGCATGCAAATAAACTTAGTTCAAGGAATACTTTGTAGATCCACATGATTAAAAGTTTGTACAAAGGTCTTAATAATCCCACAAAGATTCACTACATAGCATATCTCTACAGATAACTTCTGATCTGTACACAACACTTTCATAACCAAGAATCCTGTAACTTGGTTATCCTCTAAGAGAGAATATTTCTCAAAGATTGCTATTTCACATCCAAAATCTCAACCGAAGACTACTTCAAAAGAATATATTGCTAGCATGAATTTCCTTCCTTGCATCAACCCACGGATCTCAGTCCAAACTAAGATCAAGTTGACTCTATCTAGCAAGGAACAGGTTTCAACAAACCTCCATCTTGCAATAGAATTCCGAGTTCTGACACAAATCAATCGGACTTGTCATTAGCCACTTTTCTACCGCAAGAGTACTGTCTAAATTTTCCCCCTTTAAATCTTCAAACCAGATATCAACAATAATCCCTAAAGGATTTCTGTAATATCTAAATATCCTATCATTTTTTATTCATGAAACGGGTCCATCATCGATGTAACAGATTCCTCCTTGAATCTTTGACCGATGTTTCTCCTTGATAAATCTCTTTTCTTCCTACTTCTCCTCCTTTTTAACAGGAAACACCATGAGTTTCCAAGGGGTGCAGATCATTTAAGATTTGTCCAAAAGAAGAGTCTAAGAAGAGATCCAAGAAAAACTTGAAAGCCCAAAGAAGTGTTGCATTAGTGTAAGTAAATACAAATGATGTCCCAACACGGCAACTAAACCAAAGATCTTCTTGGTTACCAAGCTTGAGAATTAATCTATAAATCATATAAGAATTTCTTGAAGATTCAAGTAGAGAAAAATAAGTTTAGAAAACGGTTTATTAACCATTTATGTGACATCGTCCATGGTCAACAGGTAATCAGTATTACCTTCCAAGGAATCACAAATTTTCGGGTTAACAAATGTGTTATGAAATTCACCAATATATCATTTATTAAGAAATAGCATGCCGGGTTTCCGGTTTTGTAAATTTGAGATATCCAAAAAAAGGGAACATAACTAATATCTCAAATTTCTGACAAAACACTCGTTTAATGACCGATAGTATTTGGCACCACTAAGACTTACGGCCATACTATGGTCATACTGATCTAGTTAGTTTCAGATCTTCATTTTGGAATTGTCTGCGTCCCATACCACAGGTTCTTCCTCCATGAAGGCCCTCCACTTCCTGATCAAAGTGTCAGAAAAATACTAGAAGTATATGAAGTTCTCGGGAATTTATAAAAAATTTCAACTTCGACTGAATGAAACATTCTTTCGCCCCTTTTCACAATCTTTACGATCACCGTAAGGTTCACGGTGACATATTTATAAATGGGGAAGAATGAACAAGCTTTTTCTTGTTCTTAACAACAAATAGTGTTGGTATGCCCACTGCTTCAAGCACAACAAGAAACAACTTTTTTGTTTCGTTTCAGTTTCCATTCTAGGCTTTTGGGCCGTTTCTGGCCGTGCACGATTTAAAAAAAACGACACCTTGACGAAAAAATCCAAGAATTCCCGTTCTCAGTTGCCCATTGCAGTTAATAAAGCGAATACACATTTCCTTAACAGAATTCCACCAGAAATTCAGCCCAGTCACAATTCTATGGGTTGCACTCACATGAGGCTTGACCCAAAACACCGACGAAATTCACTTTTGTTTACTCTGGGACGTTTGTGCAACGACAAATGGTTTATCCAGTCATCGACAACTTCCGGACATTACTCACCGGAAAAAAATTCCATTTTTAAGCCCATGTTGTTTTGAATTAATGGCCTAATTGTCTAAAATGATTTTGCATTTGGTTGTTTCGGTACTTATAGCTTTTATAAAGTTCCATAACAGGTTGAGTTGTTATAAAATCAAGGGGTCCATCATTTTTAGGTGATGCCGGAAAAATTTCCAAGAAGGCGGAAAAGTTATCTCCCCTACCGGAACTTTACACATAACCACTTGCTTTTCTTAACCGAAAAGAAACACGTTCAGTTTAGAATCATTACGGGTATAATTCCTTTTAATAAAGCAATGTCCAAAAAAAATGCAGTTTTTACATACATATCGTGCTTATTAAAATTATACCAATGAATTTAGCAAATGGTATCAAAGCCATTACACTACCAAAAAACCATAACGATGCAACCAATTCAAATTTATACAGTTTTTGAGGCCATTAAATTCAACCTTCACTGCATTTTAAAAATCATAGTCAATAATGACTACAAGTAGCCCATGGAAACATTAAAAAACGAAAAAATAATCATCTAGCAAAACACCCTTCCCCTTACCTATCTACCTAACCCCCACCTGTCAAAGTATAACAACTTGGACTTAAGTTTACCTAACTTAAACTCAATTATTAAACTCCATCGTAACCTGTAAACCATAAAGAACTGCCATGCAAATCCTGAAAAAAAAAATCACCAACACTCACCACTAGTGATTAGTCTTTTTTGTGCTTCTTTCCTTGCTTTTCATCTTATTCAAGCCAAAACTGGCTCAATAAAAAGCAAAAGACAGCAAACAAAACCACCTAAATCACTGTTTAATAAACCAAAAGCCGTAAAAACCAGCATTCACTCTAATTGATCCCGTTGCTAACAGAAAAGTGTCCCTAATGAAGTTAACGGCAACACAAGTGAATTGAAAACTGGAAATTTACTTCCTGAAAACCAATATGAAGTGTCTAAAAATCGAACCGATTGTATACCTGGTAGTGCACTTACCACACAACCGATTACACTTCAAATAAGGATATCCACGGGAAGAATAATCCGCACTTTCACCACTTCGTTGCATACTCCATTGAATTCTCGAAAAAGTGTCAAGATTCCATATCACACAAAGGAAAAATCCCCACAATTCGAGATTTCTCTTGAACACAAATCAATGGCAAAACGAGCTTAGAATTGGCTCTGATACCAATATAAAGTCCACAATCCAAGGATCCTATTCTAAGCATGCCAAACACAAGCAACACAAGGAAACCTGATGGTGGACAAACCAACTCAACCAAATCTAGATCGAACGGATCTAGCCCCCAAGCTATGGATCAATCACAAAGAGGAGTGTGGCATCACACCAGCAGCATCCTACCACCAGTCATGCTGTCAAGCATGCACTAATGAGAGCCCAATAGGATACTTATACCCTCCAAGGCCCATGCACCACTAGTAGTGCACTGTGACACCTCATTGGACACCTCTGCAGCCTATCTGGGCCACGTCATCCAGTTCCCCAATGACTCACTGATAGACCCATACCAACTCCACCACCATGTGTTTAGGCCTACAACCATTAATTATGACCATGTACACATACGGGCCCCAATTCCCTTATAGTCACAATTAACTTACGGGTTGTTGGCCTACCGGTCCCTAGCGTGGACACGCTACCCGAGACCAGTCATGGGCATGACACACCGCCCAGTTGTGAATGCTTCCAACATAGTTTTTAGGAGCAAACAAGACTATCAAAATCAATGATTATCATAACCCATGATCATAACCCATGCGAGCTACTTCTTTTTTACCACAACAAGCAAGTAAACCCTTATAAGTAATCATAACGTCAAACAAACAAATAGCAATCTTACCTTTCATTACGGTATCTTCCACACGAATCCTCTTCTGAACGCATTCTCAAGTCCTCTCTTCTCCACGTTGAGAAGGCAACAATAAGGAGGCAAACTGATAGAGAGCAAGAGAGGAGGAAAGAGAGAGAAAGCAAGAAGAGTAAAGTATAGGGTTGTGCAACTTCCCTTAATATAGATATTTCAGTACACTTAGTACTTCTTAATGCCCACCATATGGATCATAACCCCATAATGTGCACAGATCTCAACCATTCAAGGAAAACCAACTTCCCACCAAAAGTTTTTTTTGTTAAAATTGATCCAAGATTAGATCTATGTTTGATGAAGAAACTCTTGAGTAGAGGCTTGGTGAGTAGATCGGCAATACATGAAGATGAATCCACTTTTTTTTTTTATATTTTCACACTCCTAATAAGATATATATTTTAAAAAAGCATGGATCTTGGAATTAATCCAAGATTAGATCTATGTTTGATGAAGGAACTCTTGAGTAGAGGCTTGGTGATTAGATCGGCAATACATGAAGATGAATCCATATGCTCCAAATGGATCTCTCCTCCAATAAGCTTTTCTCTCACAAAGTGATGTGCCAGTTCTATGTGCTTGCTCCTTGCATGAAATATGGGACTATTGGAAAGGGCTTGGGCCGAGATGTCACAATAGATCAATGGTAGATCATCCTCTTTGATGCACTTTAGCTCCAATAAAACCTCTTGATCCAAAGCACTTCTTTTGTTGATGTAGTGAGTGCTTTATACTTGGCCTCACATGAAAAAAGAGAGATAGTATCTTGCTTTTTGGAAAGCCAAGATATGATATTCCCTCCAAAAAAGATAGTATATGCACTTGTGGACTTTCAATCCACCTTATCACTTGCAAAGTCCGAATCCAAGTAGCCAATAATGGATAGATTTTCACTCTTATAAAGCAAACCATAATCATGTGATGAAGATATGTACCGTAGCACCCTCTTGGCCATCTTCCAATGATGGATCTTTGGATCTTGCATAGATTGACTCACCTTGTGTACACAATAGCTCAAGTCGGGTCAAGTGATCGTAAGCCATATCAAGGAGCCAATAAGACTCCTAAAAGTGTGATGTCCTCGAAGGATCTTTCATCACCTGTATCAAGATCTTTTACAATATTCTCCATTTGTGTATCAATGCTCTTACAACTTTCCATATGAAATTTTTTCAGCATAGAAAGAGCATATCTAGATTGACATATAAAAGCATATTCATCATGAAAGTCAATCTCTAGGCCTAAGATATAGTGGATCTCTCCTAGATCTTGCATTTTAAACTCATTTCCAAGTGCAACTTTAGTCTCTTCAAATAATTGGATACAACTCCACAAAGGATAATGTCATCTACATAGATGAGAAGAATGACAATATCACTAGCAACAAACTCTAGATACATGGAAGGATCCTAGTCATTAAGAGTAAATCCTAGTGAGATAAGGAAAGAATTGAGTCTTTCATACCAAGATCTTGGTGCTTTCTTGAGTCCATAAAGACTTTTGAAGAGCAAACACACTTTTGATTCATCCTTAATGAATCCTTGAGGTTGTTCCAAGCAAATTTTCTCTTCAAGATATCCTTTGAGAAATGCATTGGAAACATCCAATTGGAACACCGCAAGCAATAGATATGATGATCGTTATTGTCACCATCATTGCCACGGGTGCAAAGGTATCTTCATAATCAAGTCCATGGATTTGAGCAAATCCCTTTGCACAAAATCTTACCTTGTACTTGTTGATGGTGCCATCTTGATTGTACTTGATTCGAAATACCCACTTGCTGATGCGAATCGAAACAAAACAAAATGAAACGCGATGAAGGCCAGATAGACTGACTTGGCAGGAGTAGCTACTGCTATTGATTGTGGTCTAATTCTCTCCCAAGCCCCAGATCATTTCTGATGATCTGTTGTAAAAATTAAACTTGTGAACAACAGATAATGTTGAGTAAAACAACAGCAAAAATTTATCTACCGCTAGCATGCATTCCAATATTGCAGATCATACACCACAGAATAGAGCATTGAGAAAATCCCTTCTATTATCAAAACTGAATATAGAATATCTTTCTTGAGCATTGTCTGTTTTCCATCAGCATGTTGGTGCGAGAGAGATGTCCTCTCTCACAAATAATATGGCTAGCTACTGCTAATCTGTAAACACACTCTGGAGCTATCTCAATCTTTTATAGTTCTATCTACTCTGTGCCCATGACTGTCTTCATCATGATGCATCTAACAATATATATAATCAGAGTAACATTTCTGATTAGATAGATTAAACAATCTATAACTAATCTTAGATTACAAGAGCGGTGGATTAGGCACATCCTAATGCTCTTTTGTTGACATCATCATATAATATCAGAAAGTTGTACTTCATTGTTTGATCTTCTTGGTCCTTTGAAGCGCGAAAAGTTTTGTGTCGCGAAGAGTTTCGTGTCATTTGATCTTTTCTTGTTATTCGTGTTCTTCGCGAACATTTCGTCTTCGAGGTCTTCAAGGTTTTGCCAGAAGACACTTTCGCAATTTTAAGGGCAATGTCCCTTTTTCAAGGGTAGTATCTCTTTTTCAAGGGCACCATCACTTTTATCCGGAAGGCATTTGGCAAAGTGTCACTTTTTCTCAAAAGGCAAAAAACATGACAGTAGGCCATAAAACTTTCTAAGGCATTTTTAAGACAGTGTCACCTTTTTTGCATAAATACGAAAAATGCGACAGTGTCAGGAGAGTTGGCCAAAATCATTTTCTTAAGTGTTTTTGACTTAGTGCTGAATTTTTCTCATGACCCAAAAATGTGAACTGTGCAACGAAACTGTTCAAAAATGCAGACTGTGCAAAACATAGTTCAAAATGCAACAGTCAAAAAAAAAATAGCAAAGGAAAAACTAAGAAAAATGCTAAGGCTTTGAAAGATAGAAACTCTCAATTTCTTCAGCTCCCTCTCAAAGTTGGTATTTTTCTTATTCCTTGGCTTGCACGTTGCTTCTCAAAAATTGCCTTGTCAAGAGGCTTTGTGAAAATATCAGCCACCATCTGCTTCGTTGGAACAAACTCGGTCCTCAACTTGTCTTTTTTAACCAGATCTCTTATCAGATGATATATGATAGCAATGTGTTTCGTCTTGGAATGAAACACTGGATCCTTCGTCAGATGAATGGCGGATGTGTTATCCATGAATAGTAGCAGTGGCTTATTGGAGTTCTCTCCCAGTCCGTCAAGGAACTGCTTGAGCCATGTAAGCTCATTCACCATCTTGGTTGTTGCAACATACTCTGCTTCACAGGATGATTGTGCAGTTACGGTCTACTTCTTGCTGATCCATATCACAGCTGCACTAGTTGCTATTGTGCACCCTCCTGAAATGCTCTTGTAGTCATCTTTCAAGGATGCCTAGCTTGCATCGCTATAGGATTTGATCTGGAATCCTTCATGTTGAGAGAAACATAGCTCACAATCTTTCGTTTGTTGAAGGTATTGTAGATTTCTCTTGGCTATCTTCCAGTGCGTAGGGCCTGGATTGATATTAAACTGGCTCATTCTGAAGATTGCATAAGCAATGTCAGGGCGTGTATTATCTGCCAAGTACATAAGTGATCTGATTAACCTCTTGTAGGGCACATTCTGCATGGCTTCCTACTCTTCTGCATTCTACGGACAGTCTTGCTTGGTCAGAATTATTTCAGCTACAGTTGGCGTATTAGCTCCCTTGCAGTCTATCATTTAAAAATCATCAATGATTTTTTGGATTTATCTTGACTGGTGAAGATACAACTTCCCTTCATCAAGATCTCTATCAATCTGCAATCCTAAGTAGCATCTTGCTTCCCCTAGGTCTGATATTTCAAAATGCTATGAAATATCATGCTTCACCTAAGCAATCAGCTCCTCACTTCTGGACAAGATCAAAGTATCATCCACGTAGCTATGAAATATCATGCTTCACCTAAGCAATCAGCTCCTCACTTCTGAACAGGATCAAAGTGTCATCCACGTAGACTGCGATGATTATGATTTTTCCATCTGTGACTTTTGTATAGACATTGTAGTTGGCCATCAATTGTTGAAATCCTAAGGATATGAGAGTGTGATCCTTCTTCTTATCCCATTGCCTAGCAGATTGCTTCAGTCCGTATATGCTTCTTTGCATTCGGCAGACGTAGTTTGCAAAGTGTGAACAGATGAATCCTGGTGGTTGGTCCATATAGACCTCTTCTTTCAACTCGTCGTGTAGGAAGGCAGTCTTTTCATCCACTGTGTGGATCTTGAGACTGTATGCTACTGCATATGAAAATAGTAGGCGTAAGGACAAATGTTTTACGATTGGGAAAAAGGTTTCAGTATAGTCAACACCATACTTCTGAGAGAAATTTTTTGCCACCAATTTGGCCTTGTATTTTGATACGTTGCCATCAAGTCCATACTTGTATTTGAAAATCCATTTACACTTTACAGTCTTCCTGTTTGTTGGTAATGGCTCCAGCTTTCAGACATTGTTTCCTACAATCACGCCTAGTAGTGAAGGGCTATGAGAAAAATATAAGAACTGACTATGAAGAGACATTTGCTCAAGTGGCTAAGTGGACTACGCTACGCCTTATCATCACCTTAGCATCTCATTTTGGGTGGAAGATCCATCAAATGGATGTGAAGTCCTCATTTGTGCAAGCTACGCAAAGCACTTTATGGCCTTAAGCAAGTGCCACGCGCATGGTATTGACGCATTGAAAATTACTTTCTTTCTCATGAGTTTGTAAGAACAAATTCAGATCCAAATCTTTATGTTCTTATAAACGAAGATAACATTGTCTTGATTGCACTTTATGTTGATGATATTACTATCACGGGCAATGATGAGAATCTCATTCATTCTATCAAAGCCAACTTATGCAAGCAATTTGATATGACAGATTTAGATCTTATGCACTATTGCTTGGGTGTCAAAGTATGACAAATTGGCAGTGATATCAGGTTATGTCAAGACAAGTATGTGCACGAGATATTAGAGAGATTTCGCATGATAGAGTGCAAGCCTTCCATCACCCCTTGCGAAGCTGGTAAAAAATTATCTCGTGTTGATAATAGTGCACATGTTGATGCTACTTTATTTCGTCAGCTAGTTGGGAGTTTGATATATCTTATGACTACACGTCCTGATACCTGCTATGCTATAAGTTTGATTAGCCAAATCATGTCATCACCAACTATGGATCATTGGAAAGCTGCGAAAAGGATTTTGAGGTATGTGAAAGATACACCTAACTTTGGCCTGGTCTACAAAAGACAAAGTGCTTTACCTAAGTTGCAAGATTATGTTGACGTTGATTGGGTAGGAAATGTAGATGATAGAAAGTCAACAACATGTTATGCCTTCAATTTTGATAGTGGTTGTTTCATGGTCTAGCAAAAAGCAAGACACCATTTCTCTTTCTTCTACAGAAGCTAAATATAAAGCGTTAAGTTCTACCACTTAGGAAGCTATTTGGCTGCATAAGTTGTTACGTGAGATTGGCACAAAACAGGTACATCCTACTATTATTTTTTATGACAGCCAAAGTGGAATACAATTGGCTATGAATCATGTCTTTCACGTGAAAACAAAACATATTGAGGTAAAATATCACTTTGTGCCTGAAAAGTTACAATATGAAGATATAAGTATTGCACACTGTTTTACATCGTTGCAAGTTGCTGATATTTTTACAAAAGCTTTAAGTAAAGAGAAGTTTGAAAATTTTAGAGCCAAACTTGGCTTAGATCTGGTTGTGTAAAAAGCCTTTACTTGTGATACTATCATGGAGGTATGTTCCATGAATAGAGTAAACTTTAAAATAAAGAGAGACGTTGATCATTGAAGGAGAGAGTTAAAATAGCAATGATAAACTTACATAGTGCTTTCCAATTTCGACGGCACCACATGTGCTTAGTTCTAGAATTATCGGGCCATCTTTCTTTTACGAGCCCTTTGAGTATTCTTAAGCAACTTTATCTTTGTAATTGCTTATTAGTGTGAATATACAGTTTGTGGGAGAGCAATTCTATTGTCTTGTCTTATTGCACTTGATGTTGTGTTGTGGTGATTGATTCAGTCGGGTTTTAAAACTGTATTCTTTGCTCTAAACTCAGGTCTAGTTATAGCCAAATAAATTAAGGAGCCTATAAACCTTCTATAGAGAGTGATGTCCTCAAAGGATGCTTCATCACCACTAATAGATGCTTTTACATTTTGCTCCATTGGAGTCTCAATGCCTTTATAATTCTTCATTCCAAATATATCTAGGATGGATGTAGCATACGTAGATTGACATATGAAGCTAAATTCAATCCTCTTATGACTTCTATTTCTAGAATGAAGTGCAATAGTACGAGATCAACCATTCTAAACTCTTTAGATAGATCAATCTTTACGTCTCTTATTCCATTTAAATCATTTCCACTTAAGATAATGTCATCAACATACAATATAAGTACAATTATCTTTTCATCATAAAATTTTATGTACAATGATGGATCATATGAACTCAAAACAAAATTGATGGAAATAAGAAAAGATTTTAGCCTAGAGTACCATGCTCTAGGGGCTTGCTTCAGTCCATAATGACTCTTTTAAAAAAAACAAGCTTTTTCTTCAAGCTCCTCCTTGATGAAGCCCTTGGGTTTCCTCATGTAGATCTCTACCTCCAAGTAGCCATTGAGGAAGGCATTTGTAACATCAAGTTGAATACCTTCCAATTGAATGTAGTAGCAAGACTAATGATCAATCTTACTGTACAAATGAATCAAACACCAAACTTTTGTAAGACAAAAGGTAAACCCAAGCATATCTTGAATAATCATCTATAAAAGATACATAGTATTTTGCACCTCCATTAGATTCTTGGTATGTGAGAGATAGGCTGAACTAAAAAAGAAACGAACTCGAATGAAAAATATTTGAACGACAAGAATGAAAACTTATCGTGCGCAGCGGAATAAACTATCTTCCTCTTTCTCTATGCATGACTATGCCTATCAATTTTAAACAAAACAATAGTGATAGAAATCATGTTCGATCTTATAGTAACTAACCTTGAAATCATCAGTACTATAGTGATTACGTAGCCAAACAATAATGCATTGAATTATCAGACAAATAATTTGTTGCGAATCACTAGACAAATAATTAGTCGCAAAGAACTATAGAAATGCATACATTCTAAGACGAACCTGAACGCAATAAAAGATAGTATTGATTCAGTATGAAAATGAAACAGAAGCAAATGAGTGCAATAAGTTGCCAATCGAAGCCGCGTACTCTATGCTATCTCTGAGTGGCTAAAATGAAAGTCTGAATTAAGCTCAATGCTGATAAGCAGTAAGCGCAATAGCAATCTCTAAAACAACTCTAAGAAGTGAGCTAGAATGCTCAAAAGTATTCAAGCTCGCAGGCTTGAGAGAGAGAGAGCTAACTATTCAAATGCTTGCTGATCTTCTGAACTTCTTATTGAGAGATGTATGAATATGAACAGCTATATACGATTGCCAGTTGGCTACTGTCCGTTGGCATTCATCCAGCTCCTTCTCAGAAATTGATTGTTGATAACTGGTGAAAATTGGTTGTAAACGGTCTATCTGCATAAATGAACTAAAACTATCACTATGTAGAAATGAACTAAAATTGTCACAGGTGATAGTGTCACAAAAAGGTGACAATGTTGGCTTTTTGCGAAAAACACGATAGTGTCCTTAAATCTCATTTAGGGTTGCCCCACACTTTGCCAGAGTCATTTTCTTAACATTTGAGGCACTTTGAAAAAGGAAAAAATTTCTCATTCAAGGGCAAAAAGAAGACCAATGGAAAGAAGAAGCATTCAAAGGAGGCCAAAGAAGAGGATGATGCATCAAGCTCAAAGGACAAGTCAAAGCAGAATCACTTTTTTTGTGGAAAGAAGGGGCATTATGCATCTGAATGCTACAAGAGGCTAAGAGCACAAGTGGAGGAGGACAAACAAGGAAACCTTGCAAAGGAGGAGGAGGAGAATTAAGTAGATGTATTCTTGATGGCATCTACATCCTCATCAACGAGCAATAAGCAATTCAAGAGACAATTGGTGGATCAACAATGGGGCTAGCTCCCACATGTCTTGTGAAAAGAACTTTTTCTCAACCTTACACTCATTCAATGATGCTAAAAAGTTTGTCTTTACTGCAAATGATGAAGAGTGTAGGATAGATGGTGTTGGCATCATCTCTTTGTGTCTAGAATCCTCAAAATGCATGGATCTAGAAAATGTCCTTTATGTACCATCAATCACCAAGAGTATGCTTAGTGTTGGTCTACTCTTAGAAAGTGGTTTGGATGTCCATTTTAAGCAAGGTGTTTGTTTCATCTTGAAGAATGATGTTTGCATTGCAACGAGATTTAAGCATGGAAGATTGTTTAAGGTGGAAGCTAGTGTTGCTTTTGAAAGAATGAGCTTGGCAAAGGAGGAGATCACTCAAGAGGAGATCTTGGCAAAGTTGATCTTGCTTGCATTGAGGAGCATCAAAAGGAGAAAGATCTTGAGAATTAGCCTCAATGAAAATGGCCGAGCCATCAAATTGCATGCAAACTATCCATTCAAGTGTGCACTTGCAAGGATGGTGAGCATTGGAGAGTCTACTATCTTTGAATACTTTCTAGATAGTATTAGTATACATAGAGTGACTTGTTGCTTATCTTTAAGATCTATGATGTTTAGTACTTTGTATGACAAGACAACAAAAATTGATGTTTTCAAATTTTCATTTGTTGTTGATAAAGCAATTTCATTGGATAACTATTTTTGTAATAGTTTGAAGTGTCATAAAAGATGAAACATCATTTGTATTGGAAATCTTTGGGTCCACATGCTTTGATCATGATCATTCCAATGTAAGGACCAAAGTTTATCTTATTTCAATGATAGGAATAATGGTAGTGTTTTGCTCTTCAAGTAGAGATTGTAGAATCTACTTGTTTTCCATCAAAGAAGTTGTCAATGGTGGAAATGGATCTTTCAAGAGTGGAAGATTTGTAAACTTGAAGAAGCACCTTTGGATCAACACCTTATTCAATTCATTGATGGTTTGGAGTCAAGTCAAGGGAGGAGCAAGCTCAAGACCCGAGGACTCCAAGAAGAACCATGAGTATCAAGATGGAGCCGTCTAGGCTCAATCATATGGATCAAGCAAGGCAAGTTGTCTTTGGCAACATTATGTATGCACTTAATAATTTTATTGATGTATCTTCAAGTGCACAAAATGCCTTGGAATCCATGGCTTGGCATGATGTATAGTTTTTGAAGTGTGCTACATGTAAATAGACACATTTGTGGAACATCTTGTAAGGGATCCTTTAAGAGGTGGTGAAAGATCCTTCATGGACATCATTCTCTATTTTCAAAAGTTCCTTGTTTGTAGCTAGACTTTTTAGACACTTCTAATAGCTTTTATTCATTGATCAAGAGAGTTGTAAATAGATCAAGCTAAATTTGAAGAGTGTTGTGAAGAATTGGCAAATCTAGCTTGATAAAAAACCATGTAGTATAATGTAAATTGTGTACATAACTGGATTCCACATGTGGAAATCCACTTCTAATGTAGGTTAGGTCAAGTCCATAGTGTGGTGGGTTGGTCATGTCATTTTGGTAGTGATTCCTAGTTTATAGGACCTAAGTCCTAGATTTAAGGTGAAAATTGACCAACTAGCTATCTACCAAGCATGACTCTAGGAAATAGACTAGGATTTCATTTTAGGGCAAAAAGGTTGAGTTAAATTCCTTATTACATGCTGGAAATCCACCTAACTTCACAAAGGAAGTCAAATTTGCTATGTATTCCAAATTCCCGTAGTGAGAAGATAGATTATTTTTGGAGCTCATTGGCAATCTCAAGCTACTCCACTATGTACATTGAGTTTTTGTGATCCAAGTGCAACCAAATCAATTTCTACTTGTTTCTCAACTTGAAGGTCATACTACAACCTGTAGTACACAAATGTAAGCTTGGATTCCAATGTTGATCAATCCTTTTGATTGTTAATGCTTGTTGTTTGTCAAATTGCCAATCTAGATCAACTTTTTTGTGTCTAGTTTTTTGATAGATTGTTAAGCAAGCATCCAATCACTCTTGTGGACCTTTTGTAGATCCATTTATGGTCCTAATACAGTACTTTCACACATAGCTCCACTTGGGTGATCTCCTCATTTTCCAAGTTTACACTCTCCATTGCCACATTAGCATCTAATTTAAACAAGATACCTTGTTTAAATCTTTTAGCTATGCAATCATCATTCTTAGATGTAGGAAGAGCAACGGCGAGAAATGGTGAAAGTTAGACATCAAAATACTGACAATCAGACACTTGCGACATGCCAAAAACAAGGCAAGGACAAGGGCAAGAAGAAGTCTAAGCAGCAATTTGTCAAATCTCAGGAGGATGAGGGATCTTCCAGTAAGACCAAGAAGAAAGACAAGTGCTTCCATTGTGGTAAAAAGGGCCATTGGAAGAGTGAATGTCGCAAATTCCTGGCGGAACAAGACAAGGGGAAACCAAAACAAGCAGGTAGCCTTGTCGATGAGGGTGAGATTGAAGACTCTAGCATCTTCATATCTGCATTGTCATCTAATCAAGATAATCAAGTGTGGTATATTGACTCGGGAGCCACAAGACACATGACATGTAACAAGAATTGGTTCAGTAGCATGAAAGTGTTGGATAATGGAACGTCCGTTTCACAAGAAAATGACGAGGTGTGCAAGATCAAGGGGATAAGCATCGTTTCAATCCAACTACCTGATGGCAAAAGCAGGATGATCAGGGAGGTACTTTGCGTACCAGGTTTGAAGAAAAATCTACTTTCTGTTGGAGTCATTACTGATCAAAATTTGAAAGTAGAATTCGTCCATGATCATTGCTTTGTGAAGGATGTGAACCAAAAGTTCAAAGTTATTGCGGATGGAGTAAGAGAGCCCAATACAAAATTGTACAGGCTAAATGCTACAATCAAGGGGCAACATGGACTTGTATCGTCCATTCCATCGCAAACTGAGTTGTGGCATAAGAGGCTTGGTCACTTGAACTTGGAAAGCCTCAGTTTGATGAGAAAATTGGAAATGGTAACAGGATTGCCTACCATAGAAGATCACTTGAAATCGATGTGCGAATCTTGTGTATATGGGAAGCAGCATCGAGAAAAGTTCAATAAAGGAGGTGTTGCAAGAGCAAAAAACATCCTGGATTTAATCCACACAGATTTATGCGGGCCAATGAGGACCATGTCCTTAGGTAAAGCCTTCTATTTCATGACCTTTATTGATGATATGTCATGTAAGACGTGGATCTACTTCTTGAAAAAGAAATCAGATGCATTTGACAACCTCAAAATCTTCAAAGCATTGGTTGAAAATCAGACAGGTAGGAAGATCAAAGTCCTAAGATCAGATAGTGGAGGTTAGTACAAGTCTAATGACTTCAATGATCTTTGTAATCAATGTGGGATTAAAAGACAATTTACGCAAGCTCATACTCCTGCTCTCAATGGTGTAGCTAAGCGCAAGAATTGGACGATTGTGGAAAGTGCCAGATCTATGCTAGCTGAGATGAAACTACCAAAAGATTTTTGGTCAGAAGCATGCAGCACGACAGTCTATCTTCAAAATAGAAGTCCTACCATTGCCATACCAAAGATAACACCTGAGGAAGCATTCACGAAGAAGAAGCCAAAGGTGAACCACTTGCGAATCTTTGGATGTAAGGCCTTTGTACATGTTCCTAAGGAAGAGAGACATAAACTTGATGGAAAAGCTATCAAGTGTATATTCCTAGGATATGATGATCGTGTGAAGGGCTATAGATGTTTTGATCCAGTGGAAAACAAAGTCCATAGAAGTCGTGATGTTATCTTTGATGAATCCAAGATGTATGAAGACGAGGATGCTGAGAAGATAGAGACATCCAATGGGAAAGATGGTATAGTGAGGATACCACCTGATGATGATCCATTCATTGACCTTCCAAGTGATGAAAAAGAGAATACATCTCAAGATACTACTACTCAACCTCAAGAGATAGGTTGGAGAGGTAAGGACAAACCTTTTGGTGCAAGAAGGATTGAAGTTGCAGGTGACAAACGCAAGGAGAAGGATGTACCGTGGGATACATTTTCACCAGGAAGCCGATCACCTGACATGAAGCTCCCTAAGTGGTTTGAGAGATTGTTGGAGAGCCACGACATGGATGACTTTTCAGGATCATCTAGCCAGAGAGAGCTACAAAGATCAACAAGAGAGAAGACACAACCTGAAATGTATGAAGCAAATTATGCTCTCTTATCTAGCATTATTAAAAGCAAAGAACCTTTGACTTATGGTGAAGCGAAGGATGATGACATTTGGGTCAAGGCCATGGGAGAGGAGATGGAGTCAATTGCTAAGCATAGCACATGGGACTTAGTAGAACCACCAGTTGGCAAGAAACCCATTGGTTGCAAATGGGTATACAAGATTAAGTACCATGTAGATGGAAGTATAGCAAAGCACAAGGCAAGATTGGTGATCAAAGGGTATGCACAAAGTAAAGGCATCGACTATGAGGAGACCTTTGCGCCGGTTTGTAAGTGAAATACTCTACGTCTACTTGATGCTTTAGCTTCACATTTTGGTTGGCCTTTGCATCAGATGGATGTGAAATCTGCTTTTCTAAATGGTGAGTTAGAAGAAGAAGTGTTCATGGATCAACCTGAAGGCTTTGTAGTAAAGGGATAGGAAAATAAAGTATGTCGCTTGAAGAAAACGTTTTATGGTCTTAAATAGGCACCATGTGCGTGGTATAGCAGGATTGATGCCTACTTTCGTTTAAAGGGGATGGTGAGAACACATTCTGATCCAAATCTATATGTCTTATGCTTTGATGGTATGGTGGCTTTGATTGCTCTTTATGTTGATGACTTGATTATTACGGAAAATAATCAAGAGATGATAGACATGATCAAGAAAGGCCTCATGGAACAATTCGAAATGACAGATCTCAACTTGATGCAGTATTGCCTTGGAGTAGAGGTGTGGCAAAAAGGACACGAAGTGGGTTTAACACATGTAAAGTATGTCAAAGAGTTGCTGCACAAGTTTTGGTTGCAGGATTGCAAACCAGTAAATACTCCTATTGAACCAGGTAAAAAGCTTTCTAAGCTTCATGAGTCACAGTCATTTGATGCTACGTTGTATAGACAGTTAGTAAGGAGCTTGATTTACCTTACCACAACTAGACCAGATATATGCTATGTTGTTGGCATTGTAATTTAGTTTATGGCAGCACCTACTAAAATGCATTGGAAGGTAGCTAAACGCATTTTGTGTTATGTGAAAGGCACTTCAAAGTATGGTTTGATTTACAGAAACATGATGGTTTACCTGAGTTGTGTGGCTATGTGGATGCGGATTGGGGAGGTGACTATGATGATCGTAGATCCACCACAGGGTATGTATTCTAGGTTTGTGGTAGTTGCTTTTCTTGGTCTAGTAAAAAGCAAAGTACAATTGCTCTATCCAGCACAGGAACAGAGTATAAGACAATGTGTCCACCACAGAAGCAGAGTATAAGACAATGTGTAGTGCAACACAGGAAGCTATATGGTTGAGACAAATCTTGGAAGAAGTTGGCATGAAGCAGAAAAATTCCACGACATTACATAGTGACAGTCGGAGTGGCATTCAGCTAGCAAAGAATCCAGTGTTCCATGCAAGAACTAAACACATTGAGATTCAGTATCACTTTATACGTGAGAGGCTGCTGAGTCGTGAAATTCATGTTGTTCATTGTAGCACAGAAGAACAACTAGTTGATATTTTCACTAAGCCACTTGTTGGAGAAAAGTTTGATAAGTTTAGATCAAAGCTTTTTGTACTTAAAGTTTATTGACTTTAAAGCTATGTATATGAATGTATAAAAAGTAGATTTTACTTTAAGGGAGAGAGTTAGAATTAAAGTAGAATCATTGTGCTACTGTATTGTGGGTCCTATACGTGGATAAGGATCAGTTGGCCTCGCCACGAGGCAAGTCGACGGGACACACGTCCCGCCAACGACAACCTGGGTCATGCATGGGTTGCCTGAGTGAACAACTATATGTACAGTGTAATTTCATTTTGAGAAATACAGTTGCTATGTGAGCTTGCAGTGGAGAGTATTTTCTGTCTGTGTTACTGTGTAGCGTGATCTGTGTTCTTGTGCAAAGCAAATTCTAAGTCCAAGTACAGTGGAATAGTACCTACACCACTTATCCTACACTCTTGATCACTAGTTGTAGAAATAAACATTTTAACATCATAAGAGAGTAGAGTGGAAAAATAGTCCATTTGAAAAGTCATGTGGGAGCTAGCCTCAGTATCAATCTACCAAGCTTCACTTGTGTTGGATTTGGATGATGGTGTTGAGTTGGATGTCATTAAAGATGATTCTTTTTCATCCTCCTCCTCTTGATGTGAAATGTTGCTTTTCTTGTCTTCTTCTTCTTGAAATATTCTGATGCAAAGTGTCCATTCTTTCCACAAAATAAGCACTTGTACTTGGATTTGCTTTCTTCCCTTTGACCTTTGATCTCGATGATGCATCCTCTTCCTTGGCCTCCTTTTGATGATTCTTCTTAGCTCCATTGGTCTTTTTCTTGCCTTTGAATGAGAATTTTGGTTTCTCATCTCCATCCTGCAGTGACAAGGAGTTCATCCTAGACTTTGTGTGGAGCATGTCGGAAAGAGGTGTGTGAAAGATAGGTCGAACTCGAAAAGAAACGAACTCGAATGAAAAATATTCGAACGACAAGAAAGAAAACTTATCGTGCGTAGCGGAATAAACTATCTTCCTCTTTCTCTATGCATGACTACGCCTATCAATTTTGAACAAAACAATAATGATAGAAATCACGTTTGATCTTATAGTAACTACCTTTGAAATCATCAGTACTACAGTGATTACGTAGCCAAACAATAATGCATTGAATTATCAGACAAATAATTTGTTGCGAATCACTAGACAAATAATTAGTCGCCAAGAACTACAGAATGCATACATTCTGAGACGAAGCTGAAGGCAATAAAAGATAGTGCTGATTCAGTATGAAAACGAAATAGAAGTAAATGAGTACAATAAGTTGTGAATCGAAGCCGCATCTTTGAGCGGCTAGAAATAAAAGTTTGAATTAAGTGCAATGCTGATAAGCAGTAAGCGCAATAGCAACATCTAAAACAACTCCAAAAAGTGAGCTAGAATGTTCAGAAGTGTTCAAGCTTGCAGGCTTGGAGAGAGAGAGATCTAAGTATTCGAATGCTTCTTGAACTCTTCTTTGATAATGAGATGTATGAATATGAACAACTATATATACTAAGCAATAAGTCTGTCTACATAAATGAACCAAAACTGTCACTTTGCATAAATGAACTAAAACTGCCACAGACGACAGTGTCGCAAAAAGACGATAGTGTCAACTTTTTGTGAAAAACCTGACAGTATTCTTAAATCTGATTTACAGTTGCCCCACACTTTGCTAGAGTCATTTTTTTAAAACATTTGAGGCACTTTGAAAAAGGCAAAACATGTGACTCTGCATTTTATTCAGAAGTGGATTTACGAGTGTCTACATCTCCTGCCCAACTTGCATCTGTGTAACCGCTGAGTAAATTGAGTTTGTCATTGTCGACTGCTCCATAACAAATGCAAAAGTCCATAGTAGCTTGAAGATATCTCATGACTCTGATAAGAGCCTTCCAATGTGTTACACTAGAATTAGTCATAAACTTACTGAGAGAGCTGACTGCAAAAGCTATGTCTGGCCTGGTACAGATCATGGCGTACATAAGAGATCCTATAATAGAATGGTAAGGATACTCACACAGCTGCTGCTTCTCATGAATTGTTTGGGGACACTGGTCCTTTGACAATTTGAGACCTGGTTCTATTGGTGAGAGAGCTAACTTGCAATTAGTCAAATAACATGTTGTAGATGTACCTATGTTGTGTAATGTAGACCAACTTTTGTTTTCTGTCTTTGTGGATCTGTATACCAAGGCTGAAATGAGCTTCGCCTAGATCGGTCATGTCGAATTCAGAAGATAGTATTGTCTTGGCCTCTTTTATCAGATCTGTACTGTTGTTGAAAAACAATGTATCGTCCACATATAAAGTGATAATGATGTGTGTAGTCGTGATCAATAAGGACAATATTGATCCTTTGAAACCATGCTCGAACAGATTGCTTCAAGCCATAAAGTACCTTATGGAGTTTACACACATGATTGTGTTTACCCTTGATAATATAACCTTCAAGTTGCACCATGTAAATGTCATCTTCGATAACTCCATTGAGATATGTTGTATGTACATTCATTTGATGTATTTCCAAATCTACTACAGTGAAATGATAGCAAAAGTCGAAAAGAAGAATGCTTGACTACTGGAGTGAAGATCTCAGTGTAATCGATGTTGTATACCTGAGAAAATCCTCTGGCGACAAGTCGTGCCTTTCTCCTGTTGATGCTTCCATCTGCATTGTACTTGACTTTGAAAATCCATTTGCAATCAACTATGTTTCTGCTAGCAGGTAATTCGACAATTGTCCATGTCTGGTTCTTGATAAGAGATGAATACTCTTTATCCATTGCTTCTTTCTAGAGATCTGAATCTGACTGACTGACTGCCTCTTTGACAAACATCAGCTCCTGAACAAGGTAGGCTGTAGACTCGTTGATATACCTCACAGGGGGTCTGCTAGTCTTTGATGATCTTCTAGGTAATAGAGAAAGTTGATCATTTCCAGCATACTGTAGTTGCTGATCTGCAACATCATCATCTTCTGATTCATTGTTAATTTGTTGTTCGTCAAAAGTAGAAGAGCTTTGACCTTCAATGAGAATAGTTGACTGAGAAATTGGGAAGTTCAATGTATCAGGAGAATATGACAGGTCGGCTACATGGGGACTGCTTTTTCCTTTGAGATCTTGAAATTGATCTTCGATGAATATGACATCCCAGCTAGTGAATATCTTTGACTCGATGGGCTTGATCTGAAGCAGTGTAGCTGATGAAAACACATTTGATACTCTGGAAGTCAAGCTTCTTCCTGAGATCATGAGAAATCTACACAAAAATAGTACATCCAAAAACTCGTAAGTTTGATAAAAAAAGGTTTGGTAACTATCCAAACCTCGAATGGTGTTTTGTCTGAGAGACTTTTAGTAGGACATATGTTCTGAATATAGGTTGTTGTTGAAATAGCTTCAGCCCAGAAGAATTTAGGAAGTGTCGCATGTGATAACATGCACTTTGCCGATTCAACTAAGATTTTGTTCTTTCTCTCAGCAAGACCATTTGACTGAGGCAAATAGGAGGTAATGTATTGTTGCTCAATGCCGTTGTTAAGACAATACTCCTTGAATTTGGTGGAGATGTATTCTCTCCCGTTATCTGACCTCAGTGCTTTAATTTGTTTGTCAGTTTGATTCTCAGCATGCTCTTTGAATTGTCTCAATTTGATGGAAGCCTCTGATTTTTATTTAATGAAATAAACAGCTATTTTTCTAGAGAATTTGTCAATAAAAGTAATGAAATATTTTGCATCTAGCAATGAAGGAGTTTGCATAAGTCCACATATATATGTATGAACAACATCTTACAGACCTTTTGTTGCATGTCTATGGTTTGATCTAAAAGGAATCCTAGCCTACTTTCCAAAGATGCAGCTATGACAGACAGGGAGATCGACCTTACCAGAAGGATAGTCGAGATTTGGACATGTTCAAAACATATGCATAATTCAAGTGTCCTAAGCGATGATGTCATAGTAATGCTTTATTGACTAAAACAGAGGTTTTCAAGGCTTGACTAGACTCAGAATAACAATGTGCCAATCTATATAAGTAACCTTGTCTTTTGCCGAGTTCAAGGATCTAATTACTTCTATCAATTGTCAATAATTTTGCATTGATTAGATTCGAATTCTATCTTATGACCTAAATCTCTAATTATACTTACTGATAACAGATTTGTAGAGAGTTTAGGAACATATAAGACCTTTGATAGTAGTTTTAATTGATCATGCTGGAATCACAATCTTACAGTTGTTTCACCTTCAATAGTGTGAATACTATTGTCACCAAGATGAACAAATTTCTTCGTGTTGTAAGGCATGTAGGAGTTGAAAATCTCACGTTGATTGGTCACGTGTTGAGTTGCTCTAGAATCAAGAAACCATGAATTATCCAAAAAAGCGCTTTGATCTTTGACCATGAATGTGCCTTCGTCCACTTCAACCTGGGGAGATGATAAAATTGTGTTTGCTTGTTGATCAGGTTGCTTGGCTACATTCTTCTCTTAAAAAATTCAGCAATTCTTGATCTCATGGTTATTGTGCTTGCAATATCTACAAAACATCTTCTTCTTCGACTGTGGATTTGATGATTGTTCTTGACTTTAAGTCTGTTTCTGATTCGTTGTAGCCTTCTTGGAGCTTTTTTGCTTTTGTCGTTTAGAGCCTTTGTTGACATATAGAGCTTGAGAGGAGGAAGTAGACAAAGTTTCTTGACTTCTTCTATTGTCTTCTTGCAGCAACATAGTGATAACTCTAGTAAGAGTTAAATCTGAGTGTGTTAATATGATCATCACCTAGTTCTCATATGTAGAGGACAAGCTTGAAAGCAATGTCATAATTGCGTCTTGATCGTCTATGACTGATCCAACAACGGCCATCTATTGCAAGAGATTATTAAATTGGTTAATGTGACTCTGAAGAGAATCACCATTAGACATCTTGAATGTGAAGAATTTTCTTCGTAGATGTAACTTAGTAGTTACGTCTCTCACGTCATATAGTGAGTTCAGGATGTCCCAAACGTCTTTTGAAGTTTTAGCTTCAGCTACGTGTCCAATCTGTGTATCTGATATATTGAGGATAAGAAAGCTTTACCATCCTTCGATTTCCACTTTGAGTCTTCTGTGTCATCCTCAAGTTTTACTTCTGTACTTGTAACAACATCTCATAACTCGTTGGCGATTAGCAAGGTCTTCATCTTAAATTTTCACAAATGATAATTGGATCCATTCAGCTTGTCTGCAATAAGACCAGCTTTACTTTGAGAATCCATCTAGAACTTAGTTTGTCGATTGTATTGATGACGCTAAGATGTAATAATGCCAACTACAGGAAATCAATTCTCTGATACTGAAAAGATGAAACGAATTGAAAAATATGATATCAATTTGATATCGTGAAAGATATCAAGTATTAGAACTTTTTCTCTGATACCATAATAGTATTAGGCCCTGATAGAGATCACAGGTTTGATACCGTGACGGTTCAGATAAAGAAGTAGTGATCTAGCAATGATACTATGGAAGAATGCTCTGATACCATGTCAGAAAGAGGTGTGTGAAAGATAGGTCGAACTCGAATGAAAAATATTTGAACGACAAGAAAGAAAACTTATCGTGCGCAGCGGAATAAACTATCTTCCTCTTTCTCTATGCATGACTACGCCTATCAATTTTGAACAAAACAATAGTGATAGAAATCACATTCAATCTTATAGAAACTAACTTTGAAATCATCAGTACTACAGTGATTACGTAGCCAAACAATATTACATTGAATTATCAAACAAATAATCTGTCGCGAATCACTAAACAAATAATTAGTCGTGAATCACTAGACAAATAATTAGTCGCCAAGAACTACAAATACGCATACATTCTGAGACAAAGCTGAACGCAATAAAAGGTAGTATTAATTCAGTATGAAAACGAAACAGAAGTAAATGAGTACAATAAACTGCAAATCGAAGTCGCGTACTCTATGCTATCTCTGAACGACTAAAAATGAAAGTCTGAATTAAGCACAATGTTGATAAGCAGTAAGCGCAATAGCAATATCTAAAACAACTCTAAGAAGTGAGCTAGAATGCTCAAAAGTGTTCAAGTTCACAGGCTTGAGAGAGAGAGAGAGATCTAAGTATTTAAATGCTTCTTGAACTCTTCTTTGATAATGAGATGTATGAATATGAACAACTATATATACTAAGCAATTAGATCGTCAAATGTGATCGCCAGTTGACTAGTGTCCGCTGGCATTTATCCAGTTCCTTCTCAGAAATTGATTGTTGATAAGCAGTGAAAATTGGCCGTAAACAGTCTGTCTGCATAAATGAACCAAAACTGTCACTCTACAGAAATGAACTAAAACTGCCATAGGCGATAGTGTCAACTTTTTGTGAAAAACTTGACAGTGTTCTTAAATCTGATTTAGGGTTGCCCCAAACTTTGCCAGAGTCATTTTCTTAACATTTGAAGCACTTTGAAAAAGGCAAAAAAATGTGACTCTGTATTTTCACTCACAATTCCCGACAGACAAAAAATGCAAAAAAGACGACACTGTTGTCAAACTCCGTGTATTTCTGCAGACTGTGTAAAAACACTTGTAATTCTATAGACAGTATAAAAACACGGGAAAATCCACAAAACTGGATAAACAATGGATGAGGATTAAAACTGATTAGTTGATTAATAAGAAAAAGAATAATCCAACAGAGCATCCTACACTCTTCAACTACAAGTACACTATGAAGTTTATCAATTTTAGACAAAGTGTCTTGAATGGCAAAGCTTTGGACCAGATTTGTGAATTCATCACCTAGGCCATTTAGGACCACTTGGACAAGCTCATTATCTTGAATCATCTCTCCAATAGAGGCTAACTCTTTGTTGAGAGACTTGATTCTAAGCACATAATCTTGTGCATATTTCTCACTTCTTCTCATGCTTTGCAAAATTTGATTTCTAATCATGAGGACTCTAGAAGTGTTACTGGATTCATAAATGTATTTCAATGAATCTCATGCCTCTTTGGCCAATGTACAAGAAGAAACTTCTTTCAAAAGATCAAAATGAACATTCATTTTAATGCAATGAAGTGCTAGCCTAGCTTCTAATCAACTCTTGTGCACCAAGAGGTTCATCCTCTTCTTCAAGCACAAATTCATAGAGGTCCTGGAGCATCATTAGTGACTCCATCCTCACCTTACAAATGGAATAGTTTGTAGAGTTTAATCTTTCACTAGATTCTAGAAGGAAAGCACCAATTGTTCCCATCTTCCTAATGAATTCTACAAACAAATACTCAAAAAATTGGTTTGCATTTGAACCTAGAAACTCACAAAGGTCTCTCTCTACTTGATTGCCTCAAATTTGGCTTCTAGCCCTCTCAATGGACTTCTAGGCACAGTTCTAACACTCCCTCACAAGAATGAAATGTAGATGAGATGAGATTATATCAAGCAACTATCAAATCAAGTCAATTTTGACTATTTTTGGACGAAAAATGGCTAAACACTCGCTTCTTCTTCTTGATGGTTTTTCAAGACCTGTTAGTCACTTTAATAGGCCTTGATCCTAGCCTCAATTGATTATATTTAATGACATAAACTCAAATATAATCAATGACATACAATCGTTGATGCTTTTCCTAGATCTAGGACTAAAAAACTCATCAAGATAAATCAATATGAAATTTTATAAATCTAATGAAAAATGAAAATTATTTTGAGGTGTAGACCTGTCCACACGTGTAAACAGTACAGATTCTAACCCTGATTTAATTTGATCCACAAATCGTCACTCTTACATCTGATTTCTAGTAGGCCTTCCAATACTAGCTTTTTTTTGCTAATTTTGGATTGTACACAAGATTAATGATTGCCTCTTGTACCTCGCTATGATACCATGTCAAAGTATAGTACTCTGGACCTTAATTGAGCCTATAAATGATTCACAAGAGGGATTGATTGATTGATCATCAAATGAATGCAAACTAGACACACAAAATTGAGATTTAGATTGACAATTTTACATACATCAAGCAAGAGCAATCTAAAATCATTGCTCAAAAGTGATGATCAGCCCACACATGTGTGGTACCATATTCAGTCAGCCTATAGATAGAAAATGATGTTAAGAATATTTAGTTTTTGCTTAGATTCAAAAGAGAAGAAAGTACATAGTGTAGAAGGTCGAGTTTGCCAATGAGCTCTCAAAAATATTCTAAGGCATTACTCTGGAGAGATGATGATACATAGAAAACCTCTTCTCCACCTCGAGTTAGGTAAAAATACAGCATGTAAGAAGGAAGATGATTGAGTCTTCTTGCCCTAATTTGACATTCTAGCCGCATCCTTGAGTTTTGCCATGTTGGTGGCTAGATTGATCAACCTACTCCATAAATCTAGGAATTTGGTCCTATTATGTAAGAACCACTACCAAACAAGATTGACCAACTTTTCAAATATGATCTAACCTACTCTAGTGATTCCCATGTGGCACTATGGCCTCACACATGTGGGGACCACCAATGTACATATTTACATGGTATAACATAGTTAGATTTGCCAATTTATTAGGCATTTTTTCACAATTTGGATCGTGAATATTGTGAATAGTGATTGTGAACATTGTGAATACTTATGTGAAATTGCGAATATTGAGAGACGATTCTGGATAGTGATCGTGAACATTGTTAATGATGATGTCAAATTGCAAATATTGGAAATTGAATACTACAAGATATTGATTGAAATATTGAGAGAATATTGGTTGTGACTATTGAAAATTTTGATTTATGAAAATACCGACCATAAATACTAATCTTGAATATTCTTAAATACTAAAATACTCTACAATGTAATCGTGATTATTATTGACTTTTCTAAATACAAATTATGAATGTTAAAATGTGACTATTCAAAATAAAGATTGCGCTTGCTAATCTTGTTTACTTGTGCTAAAAGAGTTTTGTAGATTTCAATGAAACAATGATTTGGCAAGTGACGACAAGAAAATTTTGAATAGCACAAACAATAAAAACTTAAAAAGGTGAGTTGCCCTTCTCAAGATCTACCATGAAGTCATCATTATCCTTGCAACCACTTCACTCAAGAGTGCACTTTCCAAGTGTAAGAAGCAATGGTAGATCTATTTCTTTTGAATCTTTCATAGTTAACGATGATAGATACCATTTGTTCTATCTCTAATTATCAAGAGCTATGATGTTTTTCATCTTGTGTAGATGTGTTAAGGAAATGAAGTTGAAAGCTTGCTTCATTTGGTGACTATTTTTGTAATAGTTTGACGAATGGTGCCATAAAAGGAAAAACACCATTTAATATAATGTACTTGAAATTCTTTGAGTTCAAATGCTTTGTGCATGATCATTTTAATGTAAGGACCAATTATTATCCTGCTTCAATGAAAGGAATTATGGTAGTTTTTTGCTCTTCAAGTAGAGATTGTTGAATCTACATACACTAAAAAAGTTGTCAATGGTGGAAATATGATCTTTCATGAGTGGAGGACTTGCAAAATTGGAGTACTTTTTTATCAACACCTTATCCAACTCGTTGATGGAGAGGAGCCAAGTCAAGTGCAACAAAAAAAATTAATGGATTTTGTCATTATAAAACCTTTAGGATTGCCCAACTACTTAGTCATATTCGGTGCACCTTGGCTGTAAAAAGCGGATATCACTATCCACTGAAGAAAGAAACAAAAAAAATGAACTTCACATGACTCCAAACAATATGTCTTTAAGTATACCTTCAAAGAACTATTTATTTGGAATGAAAGATAGAATTTTATTGGGACATGGGATCTCAAGTAGAGGAATTGAAGTGAACAAGGACAAAGTGAAAATCTTTTCGATATTCTTACCACCAAATCCATTAAGAGAATAAAGATATTTCCTTGGTTACGTGGAATATTGTAGAATATTTAGACAATATTATGCTATATAGCAATTACCAAAAGCTCAATTGTTGCCAAAAGATGAACCATATTAGAAAGCTATCAAACCATTGAAGCTAAAATTAGCTCAAGCTCTGTTATTAGGTCATTTGATTGGGCTAGGAAAATTTATCTATATGTAGATGTTTCATCATTTCAAACAAAACAATGGTTATTTATAAGCATTTGATCTTTCCCTAGTTGCTTGACCATTGGAATAAAAAAGAAATTGCAACATGTGGTTGTACGATGCCACTTCTTGACATGACCTTTAATAGGATGCATGGCAGCAGATCCAGTGATGGGTTTGTGACCCTACTAAATAGCAAGATTTATGTCCTCTGTATTGTTTATTCTTTGCATTTCTTGGCCTATTGAAATTTTTTTGGCTTTTCCAATATCTATGTAGCATGCCCAGAGCCTCTTTGGCACTTCTAGAATCATAAGAATTTGGAGTTGAAGAGTCTTTGTAAATATTAAAGATTTTTTTTTTTTTGGCTTCTATTAATCTTTTCATTTTTCAATCAATTTTTTAATGTAAATGTTTGTTTTCATTTGAGTACTCATAGTAGCAAGATCTTTATTTCAAGTTTGGGATTTAGTTGACAAGATTTTGGACAAATGTGAACGACCCTCAAATAAAGAGACAAATTTTGAAGGGGGTCGACTACAAAAAAAAAATCCACTTAGTCCACACTTGCTCCAATCCTTCTAATATAATGAGTGTCATGTCAAGGCTTGTGGATAGTTGAAATGAGAAAACAGTTTAGAAAAGTCATTTTAGTTTTTTTGGTTTCTTTTTAAAAATATTTGTTATTGAGAGATTTTCTAACATCATTTCTTTTTCAGACACAAATTTTTCATGAGGCAATGCTCAAAGGCTCAACTATCAAAAGCTCTCTTGTTACATACCTATGTAACTAGCAGTACTTCAGTGACTCCTATATGTCCATTTAGTGTTGGCGGCTAAATGGCAAGCTACCCTTGGATAAAAGGTACCCTTAGGATTATGGGTAGGTGCCTTTGGATAAGGACAGACAAGTGACTATACCTTGGTGAGAGGTATGGAATCAAGTTACCCTTGGATAAGGAGTACCTTTAAGATTAAGGATATGTGCCTTTAGATTAAAGTACTGGTGTCCTTGGATAAGAACAGGTAGGTGTCTATGTCTTGGTCGGATGTATGGAACCTAGTGAGGTGTTAGAAAGTCGTTACCACGGGTGTTTGGCTATTTTTCTAAACCTTAGGCCTCAACCTTGAACCATGTTACTTTATTGGTCTAGGACCAAAGTATATAAGCACAACTTGGGCAATGGGACCCAATAGGAGGACGTCCTTCCAAAGGGTCCATTGAGTTCCCAACTCCTACAAGAAAAGCATTTAAAGAGTCATAGGTTATGAAAGAAGTCTCTCGACCTTCCATAAGCCTACGAAGGTTCTTTAACTCTCCTAGGCCTCTCTTTTTCTCATTGGTTGTGCATGGAACTCCATAGTGTATTGGAGGGTGCCAATTGCCATCTATATGAGGGAAGTAGGGTGCCCATTGGGAGGGAGAGAGATCTTTCTTGTTTGCTATGCTTATGCTCTAGTATGGCTACTAGTGTATAAAATGTTTTTTTGTGTGTTACTAGTATGTTTAGGATTTGGTTCTTGCTTATGGTATGGGACATAAGTAGGGTTTGGATCTTGAGTATGCTATGGTGTGTGGTGGTATGCTTGTGGTTAGTTATTGGTTAGTAAGGGGGTGCTAGATTAGCCTAGATGCAGGATTGCATGTGCTAGCTAGCTATGGTTGGGTGGTGAATACTTGAGGCCACTTGTTATCTACCTTTGTGATTAAGATTAGGGACGTAGGTGGAAGAGAGATCCATGGAGGCTTGAAGATCCTTACTTGCAGGTGGAGGCATCCTAGCTTGGAGTTGGGGAGCATCTTGGAGCTTGCAGGTTACTTGGAGGACCTTTGGAGGCACTACCGACTTCTTGACTTCATTTGTAATAATGGTATCAGAGCTAAACAAAGGATGGTAATCTTGCTAACCTTCTTCAAGTTCTATTAAGATCACAAACTAATTTTTTTGAAAGAAGATTATTAGTTGTTCTAATAGGAAGAAGCTTGTAGTTGAAGTACCCAATTAATTTAGTTCTCTTGTTAAAACAATAATGATGCTTATAAAATTGTTTAGGGGCTAATTTTTTTATTATGTTAGAGAAGTTTGAATGGCTTTTGGTTTAAAATCTTTTTGAAAAGGATAAATGGTTAGAGGAAGTCTTCCTCTACATCCACAAATTTTTTTTTGAAAAAAGATTGATTCTAGTTTGTGTTTTTTTTTATTATCAAAACTAGCGTTTTTTTTTTTTTTTGCATAAATGAAGTGTTAAAACTTTTGATTTTCATTTTGAAGTTCTGTTTTTCAAACCTGTAAATCTGAAAATCAGATCTGAAAAGTGAAATTTTCTTCATTAGTTATACCTTTCTACCTACTAGTTTAATGTTATTGGCAATGTAGGAAGAAAATGATAGTGTAACTTTATGCATAAAAAATGTTTTGAAGTTCTGTTTTTTTGTCATTTTGAAGTTCTGATTTTCAGACTTGTAAATTTGAAAAGTAAAGTTTTCATAGAACTTCATTAGTTTTCCATTTCTAATCACTAGTTTCATGGATTTGAAGATATAGTGAAAAATGTGAAAATTTGTGTTGAAAATAAAATGACAAATGGGCCGAGTGTCAACTTTCTAAGAACCTTTGGATGCACATGCTATGTCAACATTAGCTTAAAGTAGTTAATTGGAGTTTACATAAAGATTTGTTTTGATTTTTGCTTTGGATTGAGGCAAATGTAAAAAATTGCTTGATGTAGTTTTCACTTAAGCTTGGAATGAGCTTGCAAAAAGTAGGCTTGGATTGAGCTTATAAACAACAAGTATTGAATGAGTAGAAGTAAATGCTTTTCTTTGCATTGGATTATGTAAGAATTGAAGCATTTCTATCATTCTACCCATATTTGATCTATCAAACACATCCAATGTGGCACAAGCTCTTGAACTTTTATATCAACAAATTCCAACCACTAATAAACAACTTCTTTAAACTAATCAAAGGAACCAAGACTTAAGAGTCTAGGTTAGCCAACCAAAAGAAGCATGTAGTTCCACCTCTCGTAAAATTGTTTAAGGGGAAAAAGAAAGATAAGAACTTGCAATTGATAAGTTCATGGCTTAATGTATGGAACAAATACTTTGGCATGAACCAATTCCTTGAATGTGAAAAGTTGTCCACTATAACTATGTTCCTTGAATGAAGAGCCTTAGTATAGTGGGGTGACCTAGTTGCAAAAGGCAATCAACCTTGTACATGGGATGATTTTTGCATAGTATTTAGATAATACTTCCTATTACTATTAGATGACTGTAAACACTTTCAAAAGTTGAGTCATTTAACAATGAATAAAGGTTTGAGACAATTTATTCAAGATTTTCATGAGTACCTGAATCCACTTTATAGTGACATTCCACCAAAGGTACAAATGTTAATGTTTATTGATGAGTTACCAAAAGATCACCAAGTGGATGTTCGTAGGAACCATCCAAAAACCCTAGAGGATGCTATTAGGATTGCAAAGTATTTTGATGACACACCTAAGCCATCTAGGGATCACCAGCCTAATGAGCCAAAGAAAGATTTTCACTTCAAGAGGAAGGATAGGGAAGCTGTTAATGAAACGCATTCCAATTCCAACAATCCTAAGAAAATCAAGAAAAACTTTAAAAACCATCAGGGTGGCAAAGATATAGTTGAAGCTCATAAGAAGAACTTGTGCTTCAAGTGCAATGGCGAGGGTCACCTTGCACGAGATTGCATCAAAAAACCAGTTTCTACCTCAGACAATCTATCCCGAAGTGATGAGATGGATGTATGTTTCTTTAGTTCTTTAGTTTTTGGATCTAATGACCTTATTTGCATTAAAGGTAAAGTTAATGATTAAAACCAAAAAAAGTGAAAAAAAATACTGTGTGACAATGGCATCGGGAATGAATTCATAATTGCACATATAGGATTACGCTGAAAAACTAGTATTCCATGTTGTTGCATTAGCTAATGTGGATATTGTTCTCGGGCAACAATGGCATTTTATAATAATAAGTCATTGAAAATTGATTTTGTTGAAAAATCTTTATCTTTTATGCATGAGGATTCTTTGATTAAGATCAAGGCTAGTTTAAGTGTTAACACTAAAAAATTTAATCCTTATTCTAAACGGGAACTTAATTCAATAAAGAATTTTGATTTTAAAGTTTATTTATGTTTTCACAATGATTTCATTTGCTTCAATGATAATAAACTTAACATAAATGTCATGAATATATCCAGTGAGAACACTACAGAGTTTGAAGCCTATAATGAACTTAGGTAGGAATTCAATGATGTTTTTATAGACCTTCTTGTAAGTTTACCACCTGAAAGAACAGTTGATCATAAAATTGAGCTTATACCTAGTTCAATTCTGATCGCACAACATCCTTATCGGATGAGTGCATCGGAAGAGGCTGAGGTAAATAGGCAATTGCATGATTACTTATAGAAGGGGTGAGTACAACCTAGTAAGTCTCCTTGGGCATCACCAAGTGATTCTGGTGGCCAAAAAGGATGGGACTTTTGCGTAGATTATAAGAAGTTGAACAAGGTAACCGTTAAGAATAGATATCCACTGCCACGGATGGATGACCTAATAGATTATCTTGGTGGTGCTAAGTACTTTACCAAGAGAGATCTAAGGTCGGGATACCATCAAATACGCATTAGGACAGAAGATATACCAAAAATAGGTTTTCGAATTCGCTTTGGACACTACGAATTTTTGGTGTTATCTTTTGGTCTAACCAATGCACCGGCAACTTTCCAACAATGATGAACGATTTATTCAGGCCATATTTGGGAAGATTCATAGTGGTATTATTAGATGATATCCTTGTGTTCGGTAAGAATTTGGCGAAACATAAAGAGCATCTTAGGATTGTCCTGGACATCCTAAGAAGGGAAAAGCTCTTTGCCAAAGAGTCTAAGTGTGATTTTTTTACTAAGGAATTGTCTTATTTGGGGCATAAGATTTTCGAACGGGGTGTGGAGATCGAGCCCGATCGTATCCAAAAGGTTATTGATTGGCCTATTCTTACCACAGTTCAGAAAATCAAGTCTGTTTTGGGGTTTGTAAGATTTTTTCGTCCGCATATTTCCCAATTTGCTCGATTGGCATTTCATCTTACCCAGGCCTTGAAAGACTATAAGAAGCTAAGTCGGAGGGCTAAGAGTCCACTAGTGTAGTGGACGAAGGATATGAATAATTGTTTTGAGTTGCTTAAGAAAAGCGTTACTTCAGCACCAATACTAATCATTGGCAATCCTAATAAGGCTTTTGTGGTTAGGACCGATGCCAATGATTATGCTATTGGAGTTGTTTTGATGAAGGACGGACATCCTGTTGCTCATGAAAGCAAGAAACTCAATCCTAGGTATTGTACCTATGAGAAGGAATTGTTTGCAATTGTTCATGTCTTGAAAAGTTGGCGACATTATTTGTATGGAGCCAGATTTGAGGTTTTGACGGATCATTAGACTCTTCGATATTTCTGTGATGCTATAGATTTAAAGGGGAGGCAAGCTAGATGGGCTGAGTCGGATGCAAATCTTTGACTTTTCTATACGTTAATGTAAAGGAAGTCAAAATACTCTAGCGGATGCTTTGAGTCGTTTACCAGTTATTAATCAATTATGCTTTATTGTTATAGAACCGAGGTTGTTTCAGTCTCTCCAAGGACTTTATGAGTCCGATCCCTTTTTCGGAAAGTATTGACAAAAAGTACTTTTTGGGGTCGATTCGGGTATGCAAGAATCCTCGAATCAAGAAAAGACTGAAATGGATTTTGTTATTCGACATAAGATTTTGTTTCGTAAAGGCAAGGTGTGTGTACCGGAGAATGACACAGTAAGGGCCCAATCTTGCATGAGTGTCATAATAGTCCATGCACAGGACATCCGGGTATACAAAGAACACTTGACTTAGTTCGACGGCAATTTTGGTGGCCTGAGATGAAAAGTCAACTAGAGGCCTATGTACTTAAATGTGCTAAGTGCCAGATAAATAAAGCAGAGAGGCTAAAAGCTAGTGGCCTATTACATCCTTTAGATATTCCTACCGGAAAGTGAAAAAGTATATCTATGGATTTTAAGGTCGGGCTTCCACGTACAAGGACCACGATTCAGTTTGGATCATTGTTGACAGAATTACGAAGTTTGCTTGATTTATTCCAGCAAAACCTATTGTTAAAGCTTCAGAACTAGCTCAATTTTTGTTGAAAAGCTTTTTTGACTGTACGAGCTGCCTTGCAATATTGTCAATGACCATGACCCAAAATTCACTGGAAATTTTTTGCAAGTAGTGTTTGAAAAGTTGGAAACAACTTCAAGCATGAATTCTACAGATCATCCGGAATCAGACGGTCAAACGAAAAGGACCAATCAGACGATGGAGGATATGCTATGAGCATATGTGGGCCATCGGCAGCCTGATTGAATAAATTGCCTTCCACTAGTGAAATTTGCATATTATAGGGCAAAACACTCAGCGACCGGATTCAGCTCCTTCATGCTTATGTATGGTTATCAACCTCGATCACCAATTAGTGTTGGCATGAAGAACCTTAGGGTGCAAGCCGCAGCTGACTATAGCTGATTTTCTTGCGGATATGCAAGAAATGTTACAGCTGGCTAAACATAGCATAAGAAGTGCCTAAGACAAGGCAAGGCACTATGTTGATCTATCTCGGAAGCACAAGGTATTCATGGTCAATGACTGGGTGTTTTTTAGGGTCACTCTAGGGGCTTGAAAACTGGTAAGTATGCAAAGTTGGCGCCTAGGTATTGCAGTCCTTTTTTTTTCTGTTGAGTTTTGTTCTTCTTGAGATCAAAATTTGCTCAATTCTAGCATGCTAGTCATCTAGTTTCAAGATAGAAGTAACTAGATCTATTTAATCCACTTCTAAGAGATGAAGTGAGTGCTAGTTGGCACAAGAATAGGTCACATTCAAATATCTATCAATGATCAAGGAGTAATTTTTTTGAACATGGCAAATCAACCCGATTACATGTTTGAGAATGATGATAGATTGAATGGAAATAATTATTGAATATGAAAGATAAGGATGGAGTCCTTGCTAACCATGAATGACCTAATGGATATTGTGATAGGTGCTGAAGAGGAGCGTCAAGTAATCCAAGGTCAAATCAGGCTTGAAAGGAGGGCAAAAGAGGGCTCTACATATCATCAATATCTCAAATGAGCTTCTCAAGGAGGTAGGAGCTTGCACACCATCTTTTGAGGCATGGAGGACTTTACAAAGGATTTCTGGATCAAAGTCCAAGGTGCTCACCCTAAGGATACAAATCCTTAATAGCCATCAAAAGGAAGGTGAAAGTGCCAACTCTTATGTTATAAGGGTTAAATTTCTCAATGGTGATTTAACGTGTGTGGGTGATGCTACTAGTGAAATTGAGATGGTTGTCTAAATTGCTTCGAGGAGGATCGTGCTAATCTTGTTCAAAGTTTTGCTATCCAAAGTTTGTCATTTTTTGAGGAGTTGCAAGAGGTATTAGTAACAACGATAAGAAGATCATGAACATTATTTTATGGTGGCCAACTACAATGTAGAAAGATGTTAAGACCTTATTAAGTTAGCTACTCATGTTGCCACATGTACATAAGTTTGCAACCAGCTGTGCAACAAAAATGGCGAAAGCAATATGTGTGTGTGTGTGTGTGTGTGTGTGTGTGTATCTTTGACCTTAATTATCAATTTTATCCAAAATTGAACAATCTTTTCTCATGTTCATTACTACTATTGAATTTTCATACAAGCATTGACCAAGTCACAATTTATTAAAACAGCGGCCACAAAGAAAATGTCAAAACAACAATTCACTTTTATTTTTAAATATATATAACTACAAGATTTGGCTATTCACTACAACAATTTAAAATGTTTTCGACCCTAATATCGAGGCTTCTCTAAAGCAACAAAAAAAAAATCATGTCTTTGCAATGGTATCTCCAACGGTATAACCCTCGATAACAAACCCTTGAAACTTGCACCGAGGACCGAGGAATATCATAGCATTTTCACCCCTACTAACAAAGAGTATTTTTCGAAGGTTATTCTGAAACCTATATAGCCCTCGAAAAAATCAACAGGGCCCGAGGAATCTTATTTTTTGACCCTTAACAAAGAGTATTTGTCGAGGTTTATTCCGAGGAGTATATAGAATACCGTTCCAAGGATTATTCGGAGGGCACATGAATAAAAAAAAAAAGGGCAGAATGGAGCCAATATATTGGCTCCATTCTACCCTAAAAATTGACACTGATGACCTTGGGACGCAGGATCCCAAGTGTAATGGTCACCCAGACATACCATGAGTCTTTTTTGCACTTCTTAAGGAGTTGGTGAGCAAAATCATTCTTTTATAATTGTTATTTAAAAATTGCAAATATGAGAGAGAGAGAGAGAGAGAGAGAGAGAGAGAGAGAGAGAGAAAAGTGGCCCCTATTGGCACAAACAAAGATGTCACCCCACGCATTGGCATATATTGGGTTTAAACTGAAAGGAGCTAAGCTTCCATTGGCTCATTACACACCATCAAGTAGACAAGCTTTGAGTAGGGCCTACATGGAAGTGAATGCCACATCGTTCATAAAGGAAATATGTAGAATCACAATGTACAAAAGCTGGTTATGAGGATTTTTTATGTTGTCACATAAATCTTTGGATAAACTAAGAACTTGTATTTTCTCCAACCATAAGAGGATTATTGTGTCACAACTAATCTCAAGGAAAGCCCTTAGATTTCTCGGTCTCTCAACTCCTTGGGTTATTTAAAAAGGAATACTTAGTGATGTCTTCCAACTCTTGGTTTGTGCACTTATAAAAGCTCCATGAATATTTCAAGAGCTGAAGTGTATGCACTTCCACTTCCAATAAGTTGACAAGTTATATAGTAATCTATAATCATCACCCTTCATCTTTCACATGCTTCACCTCGTCAAAGACTAATAAATACTCAGACCAATATTCATCACTTGATCATGGTCTGACCTTTTCTTTGCTTCAAGAATATAGAATGTTAAACCAATGAGGCTGTGAGCCTTCCACCAACACACACAACCAATTCAAGGGTCCACTGTTGGGTCCTGAATGGTGGGTAGAAAATGTATATGTGAGTGGGCTCAAAAATTCATACCTTTTGGCTTTTATCAGAAAAAATCTCAAAGGGCTTTATCTTGGAGCAAAGACTCTGCATAAGATCTGGACAGAGTGTGGATCTCAATCCAACCCACCTTTTCCAAGTGCTAAAGATTAAAGGCAGCTGGAAGCTTATTGTCTGCTTAATGACTACAAGCTTTTACATGCCTGCCTCAACATCATGTTTCATATCATTAAGTGCATTATAGAAGGAGAGAACCATGTCAAAGTTGCTTTCTTCCTGAGGACTCACCTGAAATGCTTACAATATCACGTCTAAGACAAGCTAACCAATTGATGAAGTTGCATGTATGCTAAATTAGAGAACTCAGGCTAAACCCCAATGATGACGTTGCATTTGTGAACATCTTTACCTTTGTCTTGAGGTGTTTGGCATAGAGCTTCGCGGAAAAATCATCAGAGAGCTCCATTCTCTTGTGGAAAATTTGCCATCTCTCCAAAACATCCTTTACTTGCAAATTTCATAGCTACAATGTCAGAATAGATCTTTTTTGCTAGCACTTTGACGATCGTGAGAGACAGAACTATGAACATCTGTAAATATGCAAATCAGTCACAAGGTGAAAAAAGGAGTACCTTCATTTCTCTGATATATGATAGCTTTCCCTCCCGGTCAAATTGAGGATAATTCTTTCCCTGCAAGAAGACAGCTATAATTTGATAAAAGAATGAAAAAGTATTGTATGAATCATCCAACACAATGGAGGTGTAATTGCAGGCACTTGCAGCTGAGCAGCTTCTACTTTGAGGGCATCCGCAATTTAGTTTCCAAAGCTTGATCAAGAGAATTAGAGGAAGTTGAGAGCCTTACAAGATGAACCAGTCTTTTATAGTCACTCTGGATGCGATGAAGTTCTGTCTGCACAACGTTAGAATCAAAGAAGGAGCCTTCCTCCTTTGGTGGTGATTTGAAAAGGGATACAGCTACTAATCTTCTGCTTCGAGTTTTGTAATTGTTGCAAGACACTGTTACACACATCACAATCAGCCAGCTCTTAGTTAGCCGAATCAATATGGAACAAGTCAAATAAAATTTTCACTCTCTTAAGGGATTAACGTGGCTTTCTACTTGATATTCTTGGATGTGACCTCGTTAGCAGGCAGATTGCGATTTTTCAAAAGTCTGTAGAAGGGATTTTCAAGTGGTGACCTTTGCACCACGTTCAACCGTCGTTCATTTATGGCTTTGACCTAAAGGCCTCGCCATATATGTATGGCCCTTTCACTAGAGAATCCATTCCTTATGCTTTGAAGACGATTTGTTGGGTGAATTTTCCACCAGGTTCAACAGCCATTCATTTATGGGGCTCACTAAAATTTATGGTCACAAGAAACTCCATTCTAGACATGCGAGATCCAAGATTTTACAACGCCATCACCAAGCAGAAATTCAGCTGCAATAAGCCTACTCAACCTTCTGCTCAAAAGGTTGTGTAATCTGCCAAAAGACAAAATCTCGGAAGTCCAGTCTGCAGTGCTTCCACCAGCAGAAGGGCTCTCCGCAGACCAAGCTTGGTATGGAGAAGGGCCTTATTAGATCATGACCTAAGCATCATTTTATAACTCGAAAGGAGAAGACAAATTTAAAGTAGGGCATCCATCAAGCTGGGATGATATGGTCAGGTATGATCAGAATGGGAAATTGTTATCTTAAAAGGCTGCAATTACACGAAAATTCCAAATCTAAATACTGATTAAGTAGTATCAAGTACACACCTTCAAAAAAAGCTCCAAAACTGTTTGAGCTACAGCCTGGGGTAAGATGAGGCTTCTGCTTTGGCTTGCTGCTATGTGCTGCTGATGGGCATGGAATAGGACAGTGAATTGCAGCCACTCCCGTGTGTTGAGCACAAAGTGTGAGCTGCTGCTGCTGCAGCTGCACCATCATCATCTGAGCCATAGCTACGCTGCCAGATGTCCTGTAAATGTTGAATTTTGGTATCACTCTCACTCTCACTCTTGCACATGAACGGATGTGGGCAGGAAGAACGATGTTTGCTAAGCAATGAAACTATCTATCTCCTTTGACCACGCCTCAGCCATAGAAGAAATGGGCTTCGTCCATTCCTTTGGGGAACCACCTACACATCTCTCTCTCTCTCTCTCTCTCTCTCTCTCTCCGTCTCGGTGTCTCTCTCTCTCTCTCTCTCCACTCTTGGCATGCATGAGACATCTAGGCACGCTACTTGTTCTAGCACTCGCAGGAGTGACAAGGGTGGCTACAGCAAGTACCCGAGTGTTAACGGGAAATACGGAGTGTTGAATGGGAAATATCATAAGTAGTAATTACAAAGTGGATATTCAAAACATTTTAGAAACTCTGGTATGGCTCAAAATATGCATGTTCTTGATTAATCGCATGATGCCATGTGTTCGATATCACTCCTTACAACTACAACAAGAGTATATTCGTCCTAGATTCCCTCCTAGCCTTCGATAAATCATAAAGCCAAATAAGTTACAAGCTCTAGGTCAAAAAAGTCGACTTTCGGAGGTTGCCTCATATACCTCCGCAGATTCTTTGCTTCTCTCTCCCCACCTCGCATGCAGCAGCTGAATATCTTTGCCTGCCTCCAAAGATAAGTCATAAACTCTAAAAGTAAGAGGTCCAAAAAGTCAACTTTGGAAGGTGCTTCATACCTCCACACATTCTTTGCTTCTCTCTCAATCTAACTACTCGCTTCATAACATGTGGGACGTAGGTACTACCTCCCACAGGTAGGTGCTACCTCTCCCACATGTGTCTCACACCCATCATTTAAGGAGAATGCCAACAATTTGCTTCTCTCACACTCTATCACTTCATAATGTGTCCGAGGTAAGTGCTACCTCCAACATGTGTCTCACCCCCAATGGGAGCCTCTACCATCCAAGGTCACACGATGATGGAGGCAGGAGAATATATTCACCCTAGATCTATTCTTGCCTCCAAAGATAGGCCATAACCTTCTGGAGGTAGAAAGTTTAAAAAGTCAACCTTCGAAAGCTCCCTCTTACCTTTCCAGATTTTTGCCTCTAATCACTCTAATCTATTCCCTTCATAAAATGTGGGGGGTAGGTGCTACTTCCAACATGTGGTTGACTCTCTCATTTAAGGCTCGAAAAACCTCTTTTGGGTTATCCTTAAAAAAATTGCATTTTGTTAAGTCTCTCAATTTGAAGACTATTACTCATAAAAGGGTATATATGCTTATATAAAAAATCGTCAAGATTTTATTATAACGATTTTTGAAATTTTATGTCAATTCCATACCTATACTTTGTCGATATTTCGGAGCACTCTCTCCATCAAGTGCATGCTTTAGTACTTCACCCATTTAAAATATGACTTACTATAACATAGTTCCAAGTTATCGAGTGCTTACAGGTAATCAACAAGTGGGTTGTGTAATTTGTGCCAAGTGAGCCTTACCAAGTGTCATATCTAACTCCACATGAGGAATAGATTTGTCATCTCCCTTTGTGGTCCTTACCAAGCCCATATGGCACGACAACAACCATTCCATAGCATTAATGACAAGCTAACTATTGTTAGTAAAAAATTCCTAAATATAATAAACAATCTACAAATATACCACTTATTTAGCATGCAAAAATGATATGAGAGTATAGAGACAATATATTAAGGAGCCAAAATGGACATTTTATACATAAATTGTCTATTCTACCATGTTATAGGTGCCATTAAGTTAGCTTAGAGATGATGTCACGGAGAGAGGCCTAAAGGCATTCTTGATCTTTGATTGCTCCATGTCTATATCTAGGGTATTGGACCAAACTTCAGTATGTGATGATTCACTGTAAGGTTTGGATCAACTATGAGACATGTGGCTAGTGCAATGGATTAATTATGAAACATAAGTTTGGTTCAATAAGCAACTAAGCAAATATTTGATTTGTTCATATAAACAAGTGCTTTGTGGCAAGTCACATTGGCTTCACAATAGATAATTACTTAGTCTCTTAAGATTTTATTACGTAAAATTAGTTATTGGAAACTATACTTTACAAGAAATAAATACATGTCAATAATTCTACATACAAAAAACCTTGGTACAGTGTTGCTTTAAACTAGGTAAGTTGCATGAGCACAAGGTTCATGTGTGTAGCGAAGCCTTCTCCCTTAAGCCACAAGAGCGACAACAGAGAGAAAGGTGACCGCTACAACGACCAGCCTATGCCGGTTACCAGACATAATCGACCAAGAGCATAATGCCATGTGTCATATGCCAAAACTAATGACCTATTATAATGAGAAGCCCTTATCATGACTCAGAAGATTATCCCTCTTCACCACTAAGATGTTGACACATCAACGAACATTTTGCCCTTGAGGACTATGTATTATGAACCTCACATAAAGAAAAATATACAAATTATGCTAGTAGAATTTTTTGTGTTATTCTATTCTATGAAAATGAGAATTGATTGTAGTCACAAATCATAGGCAACCTTGTCGACGAAATCCCGAAGGACGAAGATGTCCCGAAGGACGAAAAGATCTCAAAGGTCGAACGCAGCTCGAAGTTCGAAGATGTCCCGAAGGTCAAAAACTCCCACAATCAACAAAAGGCCCAAGCTCAACGAAGCGAAGGCAAGGACCAACGGAGGCAGATCAACGCCCAAAATTGCAAGGGGCCATCCTGCGGTTTCCATACAGCACACAAAGATATTGCGGCCACTGCGGTCTGAAGGCCTTCTACCTTCACGACCGTCGCCAAGTGACGTTAACAGAGCCGCCAAGGCAACGTAAAGAGAGGGTAGCTAACCAGTAGTTAAGCGTAAGCCTGTCTTGTAATTTATAGTTAATCTATCTTGTAAACTCCACATAGTGGATATAAACATAGGATCGATTGCTAGAAAAGAGGGTTGATTGATCAGAGATAAAAAAGAGAAATTGCTATGCATGAAGGTCTGCCAACGAGCAGAACATAGCAAGTTCATGAGAGGAGCGTCAGGCCGCCAACGAGTGAGACCATGAACAACTCACTTGAATTAAACTCAAATTACCGAATGCTTCCAGTTCTTGCATCTCTCATTGTTCGTGTCATTTCGTCTGATCGAATGTTTTGAAGTCTGTGATCTTTAGTCGCTTGTTTGGGTCCTGTAAATTTTGCATAAATACCAAACAAGGGAAAAAGAAAGCACAGAATCTACACATTTTCATTCATGGCATCAGAGCCAATTCTCTAAGACATCACAATATCGCTACAATGATCCAGAAAAGAATAGCAATCTCATTGAGAATGCTCATTCTAAGCCTACCAGACATGACGTTTGAGTGAGCTATCAGTCTTGTCGCTGATGAGAGACGAAGGAGAAGGAAGCAGTGACCAAGAGAAGGCTCTTTCTACAAAAGAAGAGAAAAAAAACAAGCACAAGCCCAGATTCGACAAGGCTCATTCGAAGTCTTCGAGCAGAGGCAACAACAACCAACAAACTTCTCCCTATGATCACTGTAACAAGCCAGGACACATAGCCAATAAATGCTGGTTCAACCCGATAATCCCTTGCATGCACTGCAAGAAGAAGGGACATTCTGCATATGAGTGCTGATTCGGCCCAAAAAGAAAAACCAAGGCCGAAAAGGCCCATGTTGCAGAGTCATCGAATGATGCAGACAAGAGCGATGAAGCCTTCACAATATTCAATGAGGCTTCAACAAGCTATGCAGAGCAAGACTATAATGTAGTCATCAACTCAGGAGTGACTTCACACATTACTTGCAACAAGAAGGTCTTGATCAACTACAGAGAACTCAAAAACAACACAACAATGATTCTAGGTGACGGGAGCCGACACGATGTCAAAGGCATCGGGACTATACAGCTACGAACATTGTCGTGACAAGCAGAGCTGCCAGGAGCACTCTATGTACCCTCACTAAAAAGAGACCTCCTATATGTATCAAAGATGGCAGATCTTGGAATTTGAGTCCTATTCGATGGCAATGTATACCGGATGATTGAGGAAAGAACAAACAAGCTGTTGACTATCGAGTCCATAGAAGATAACCTCCTGTACCAAGCCAAGATTATCAGCAGTCCTGAATGCATCAGAAAATGAAGATCAACTATGGCATAGAAGAATGTACCATCTGAATATGAGAAGTCTCTACGACATGAGCAGAAAAGAGATTGTCATGGGTCTAAAGATATTCAGACCTGACACTGCCTTCTGTGAGGCCTATCAAAAGGGCAAATAGCATCAAAGTCCATTTGTGCATGAGGGAAAAAGAGCCAAGGAAGTGTTTGAGCTTGTCCACTCAGATGTCTATGGACCATCGATGAAAGTCGATTCGCTCTCAGAATCAAGGTACTTCTTGACATTCATTGATGACTACAGCCGGATGACAACAATCTATTATGTAAAGAAAAAATACAAAGTGTTTGACTCTTTCAGAAAGTTTGTGGCATTCACAGAGAGACACACCTCGAAAAAGGTATTGACCATCAGTTCTGACAATGGAGGTGAGTACAAGAGCAAGGAGTTTTCAAACTTCTGCCAAGAACAAGAAATAGAACATCAGTTCACTCCTGCATACACACCATAATACAATGGTGTCGTAGAAAGAAAAAACAGGATGCTAGTCGAAGGAGCTAGATGCATGATGGCACGGCTCAGTTGCCGAGTCAATTTTGGACGTAGCAGTACCCCTGCATAACAAATTAACAATGACGGCTCTAAAAAACAAAACACCATATGAGATGTGGAAAGGAAAAAGGCCTGATCTGTCATATGTGCGTGTGTTGAGATGTGCAGCATACAAGCACATTCCAAAAGAAAAAAGAAGCAAGCTCGATGAAAAGTCGGAGCAAACAGTCATGGTCAGATACTCGAATGGATCACAAGTGTACAGGCTCTACAACCCAAACAGAAAGTTGTGTCAAGTAGAGATGTGAAGTTGGATGAATCGACATTTCCAGGATTGAAGGGAGAAAAGGGCCATGAGATCTTCACACTACTACCAATTCAAGAGGGAGATTGAGGATGGACATCAACATAGAATGTCGAGCCCCAAATTCCAGAGCAGGAAGTTGAAGATCAACCTATCAAAGAAGACATGGACCAGCAGCAAAGAATAGGACCAAGAAGGTCAAAAAGACAAAGAAGACCTCCAGATCGATACACTGACAATCTTCAATAGAGCGAAGATGCAGATGTCGAATACTGCAGCTTCACTGAAGAACCGACAACATATCAAGAAGCTATCCAGAGTCCAAAAGGAGGATTCTGGAAGCAAGCAATGTCGGAAGAGATCAAATCAATGAGGCAGAATGAGGCATGGATACTAGAGCCAATGCCCAAAGATAAAAAGATCGTCAACTACAAATGGGTTTATAAAAAAAAAATGAAATCAGATGGCACTGTCGGATGTTACAAAGCCAGACTCGTCACCAAGGGCTACATGCAAAGATATGACATCGACTACTTTGATTTGTACTCATCAATGGTCAAGATGACAACCATTCGGCTACTCCTTGCCTACACAACACAACACAATCTGAAAATACACTAGATTGATGTCAAAACAGCCTTTCTCCACAGAGATCTAAAGGAAGAAATCTTCATGAAGCATCATCCTGAAGGATTCGAAGACCCCGACAATCGACAATATGTCAGCCAGTTGCATCGATGCATTTCTAGTTTGAAGTAGGTATTACGAGCTTGGTACAAGAAGCTTGACAATTTTCTGAAGTCTCTATACTTCATTCCTATACAACCAGACTATAATGTCTATATAAAAAGATTAGGAAGAAGCTTTGTGATTTTAACAATTTTTGTAGATGACTCCTTGATGATAGGAAACTCCTTGATGCTTATCAAGAAAACCAAGAGTCAGATTCTGCAAATTACGAAATCGCAAATCTGGGAGAAGCAACAAAATGTCTTTGGCTACACCTCTTGCTTGAAGCCTATATTCTTCATTGATCAAGATTTCTTGAAGATCCATCAAACTTGGCAAAGTCTTTTTCATAGCAATACTTTGAACAATGTTAGCATGAGCATCCAACAAGCCATTAAGAATCACTTGAACAAGGTCTCCTTCCTTAATGCTTTCATCAATGCAAGACAACTCACCATTCAATGCTTTCATCCTCAAAAAAAAAAGTACTTGGACTTTCTTCATTCTTTTGTACACAAGAAAATATTTGCCTTCTTACATGCAATCACCAATATAGTGCACCAATGGATAGTAGAACCCAAGAGAACCATGTATAAGCATGAAATGAGATAGAGAAGAGAGAAGATCACTCTCTCCACGAGTTACATCCTTTTATAATAGGTCCAAACCCTATTTGGCCACTTGGCTTTCCCTCCAAAATGCAAACCTTACTATTTTTGGGTCTAGATTCAATGTACCCAACTATTCAAATTTGAATCTCCTAAAACTCGCCTCCAAACTTTTCCACACTTTCAAAAAGTGTTTATTCAAATGAAATTTAGACTAATGAACTTTGAAAAGTTATTCTCTAAGTCTAAAACAAGTTTTGGCCTCAATATGCCAAATATGAAAATATTGACAAGATAATCAAACTAGTTGAATCTTTCACACAAGGTTGTCAAATTCTTTTCTCAAGCCATTGAGAATGACTTGGACTAGCTCACTTTGATTGATAGAATCGCCAGTGCATGCAAGCTCCCTATGAATATCCTTGACTCTCAAAACATAATTAGATGCACTCTCATCAATCTTTTGACTACTTTAAAAGATTTAATTTCTAAGAGTGAGGAACCTAGAGGTGTTCTTAGCCTCATAGATAGTCTTGAGACAATCCCAAGCTTCTTTGGCTATAATGCAAGTACCTATCTCCATCAATGTCTCATTAGAGACATTCATCTTAATGTAGTGGACAGCCATCCTAGCTCTCTTCTTGTACTTTTGAACCTCTTGAAGAACTTGAGGTTCTTCTTCAAGGCCAAGAACAATGTCCATCACATCTTGAAGTATCAAGATGGACTCCATCCTCAACTTCCATATTGAACAATTGGAAGTGGACAATCTCTCACTTGGTTCCAACAAGAATGAACCCATTGAAGCCATCTAAGTGAAATGATCTCAAATGATGAACAAAATATGATTCTACACACTCACAATAGGATCCAATAATGATGTGCTATCACCTCCTATGCAAGGTCTTGCAACAAACTGTGAGATGATTCTCACTACATATTCAAATCTCTCCAAAACTAGATCTACTTCACATCAAATGATGGAGTATGGGCAAAGTTAGGATCCAGCACTCTTAGCACGTGTGAAAGAGGATGTCATCTTCATCGAAGATCAATTTCAAGACCTCAAAGGAAAGGACAGTTCCCATGTAGCTGACCTAACAGATTCTCCTAACGCTTTGAACTTTCCAGTTCCGCAGGTGACTATTCCCATTAAAGGTCCAAGCTCTTCTACTTCCAACAAACAACAAATGAACGGTGGATCAGAAGATGATGATGTTGCAGTTCAGCAACTACAGTATGATAAAAACAATCAACTTCTTCTATTACCCAAAAGATCTTCAAGGACTAACAGACCGCCTAACCGGTATATTGACGAGTCTGCACCATATCTTGTTCAGGAATCGACGTCTGTCCAATAGGCACTCAGTCAGCTTGATTCAGATCTCTGGAAAGAAGCTATGGATAAAGAGTATTCATCTCTTATAAAAAACCAGACGTGGACAGTTGTCGAATTACTTGCTAGCAGAAACGTAGTTGATTGCAAATGGATTTTTAAAGTCAAGTACAATGCAGATGGAAGCATCAACAGAAGAAAGGCACGACTAGTAGCTAGAGGTTTTTCTCAAGTATACAACGTTGATTACACTGAGACCTTCAGTCCAGTAGTCAAGCATTCTTCTATGCAACTTTTGCTATCATTTGCCACTGCAACAGATTTGGAAATACATCAAATGGATGTACAGACAACATATCTCAATGGAGGTATCGAAGAAGACATTTACATGGTGCAACTCAAAGGTTATATTATCGAGGGTAAGCACAATCATGTCTGTAAACTCCATAAGGCACTTTATGGCTTGAAACAATCTGCTTGAGCATGGTTTCAAAGGATCAATACTTTCCTCATTGATCAAGGCTATACACCTAGCTCTTCAGATTCAAATGTACTTCAAAGCAGTGCAACAGTCTTTTATCATTATCACATTATACGTGGATGATACATTGCTTTTCAGCAACAGTATCGATCTGATAAAAGAGGAGAAGACAAAGTATCTTCCGAATTCAACATGACCGATCTGGGCAAAGCTCATTTCTGCCTTGGTATACAAATCCACAAAGACAAAACAAAAGTTGATCTACATTACAAAACAAAGGTACATCTACAACATTTTCGTTAGATATAATCTGATCAATTGCAAGTTAGCTCTCTCACCAATGGAACCAAGATCAAATTGTCAAAGGACCAGTGTCCCCAAACAATTCATGAGAAGCAGCAGATGCGTGAGTATCCTTACCATTCTATTATAGGATCTCTTATGTACGCCATGATCTGTACCAGGCCAGACATAGCCTTTGCAATTAGCTCTCTCAGTCAGTTTATGACTAATTCTGGTACAACACATTGGAAGGCTCTTATCAAAGTCATGAGATATCTTCGAGCTACTATGGACTTTTGCATTTGTTATGGAGCAGTCGGCAACGACAAATTCAATTTCCTTAGTGGTTACACAGATGCGAGTTGGGCAGGAGATGTAGACACTCGTAAATCTACTTCCGGATGTACATTCTTCCTCAACAATGGTCCAATTTCCTGGAATAGTCAAAAGCAATCTTCGATAGCTCTATCTTCCACTGAATCAGAGTATATCGCAGCCTCTCAAGCTACAAAAGAAGCAATTTGGTTGAGAAACTTACTCTCAGATATCGGTCTGAATCAATATGCTCCGATGATATTGTTTTGTGATAATCAAAGTGCCATCACTTTATCAGCCAACCCTAGATTTCATTCCAGGAGTAAGCACATTGAACTGAAGTATCATTTCGTCAGAAGCAAAGTTCTCAACGAAGATGTCAGATTGCAGTACTGTAGAACGCAAGATATGACAACAAATATTTTTACTAAAGCATTAAGTTTGGAGTCACACAGAAGATTCTATGTAGAACTAAGTTTGAAGGTCAAGGCATTCAAGGATTCAGATTAAGAGGGAGTGTTGGATTATTCTCCTTCTTACCAATCGTCTAATCGGTTTTAATTTTCATCCATTGTTTATCCAGTTCTGCGAATTTTCTCGTTTGTTTACACAGTCTGCAGATTTACAAGTGTTTTTACACAGTTTGCAGAATTACACGGATTTTATGACAGTGTCGCATTTTTCGCCTGACAAAAATCTCGTGTAAAAATGCAGTGTCGCCTTCTTTGCATTTTTCACTTGTCAAGAATCTCGTGCAAATATGTAGAGTCGCATTTTTCGCTTTTTCCAAAGAGCCTCAAATGTTAAGGAAATGACTCTGTATTTAGTTGATTTCTGTAGAGCTACAATTTTGGTTCATTTATGTAGACAAAACGTTTACGGCCAATTTCACCGCTTATCAGCAATCAATGACAAGGACCGGATGGATGTGGATCACCAGCCAACTGGCAATCGCAATTGATGACCTAATTTATTAGTATAAATAGCTATTAATATTCATACAAATTAATTCATTGAAAATCAAAATTATCATAAGCGTTTGAATTGTTAGCTCTCTCTCTCTCTCAAGCTTGTGAGCTTGAACACTCCTGAGCATTCTAGCTCACTTCTTAAAGTTGTTTTAGAGATTGCTATTGCACTACTGCTCATCAGCATTGTGCATTAATTCAGACTTTCATTTTTAGCCGCTCAGAGATAGCATAGAGTACACGGCTTCAATCCGCAACTTATTGTACTCATTTACTTCTGTTTCATTTTGAATCAATACTATTCTTTATTGCGTTCAGTTTCGTTTCATAATGTATGCGTTTCTGTATTTCTTCGCGACTAATTTGCGAACAATTCGCGACTAATTATTTGCTTGATAATCTTCAATGCTTAATTGTTTGGCTACGTAATCACTGTAGTTATGAGTTTAGTACGTGATAAGGATTCTAGAAAGACCTGGGCTCTAGGGATATATATATACCTATAGAAACTCATCTTACTCCACTTCCATATTCCAGTTTAGGGTATACCACTTTTAGTGGGCAAATTCAACAAACTACAATGGCAATGCAATATCCGAGCTACTACCTTACCACCTTCCAACATATTTCCAATGGAAGGCATTTTGAAATCTAATGGTTTCCACACTTAGATTTTATATTTCATTGCATCAATTCAAGGCTTCTTATGGTTTGTTAGGGTGTCAAATTGTGGTGATGGCTTCCAACACACAAATAACACCTAATATGTTTCATCGTATGGTGGTAGAGACTAGGTACATTTCACGGCGTGCTTGAATAAGCAACATTTGTTAGTTATAGTTTTGGATGATTTCGATAAATATAAATGTAAATGTTGCAGCACTTGCAAGGAACGTTGACTATATGAATGTTATTTGCTAATCTGCTAAATAATGCTTGTAGCATACTTGAATTCAAGCACAAATTTTGCATAGATCACACCAATTACACACTTTGAAAAGAATAATCTTCACATAGAAGCCTAGACTTCAAAATTAAAGCCATAATTCAAAATCAAAGCTAAATGCCACATTAGAAAAAATCCAAAAGCTTATACTATCTTCCTAAATATCCATGATTTTAACAACTAGAGCAGGGTCTTGGACCATTTTTGAGAATTCATTTCTCTATGTAAAAGTGTATTTGAAGGCTGACAACTATCAAAACTTAGGATTGGGGGCCACATATTGACAATAGTTTACTATTGAAGGATAATGACATGCGTGGTGGCATTTTTTTGGCTATTGAAAGATGTTGTGCTACATGACACAAATGATAATAGTTTTTTTGTTGGCTTTGAGGCACCAATATTGAAATATTTTCATTGGCTTTGAAATTTGGGAGTTCCAATTTTGGCAGCTTTTAGTTGGCAAGGATCGACTAGGGAGGATGTTGGCTTCCAAGGTTTTGCAAAATTGCACTAATTTCTTGGTGAGTTGTGATCAGGTAAAACAATCATAAAAGTGTAATGGCGAGACCATTAGGATGAGTCATAATTGAACGATAGCTAGGACGATTCATGAAAGGCACTAGAAGATCCTCTCTCTCTCTCTCTCTCTCTCTCTCTCTCTCTCTCATGCATGTGCGTGCGTGCGTGCGCACACACACACACACACACACACACACACACAAGTAATCTAGAACCAATCGAATTGATCAAGTTTCCCTTAAGAAACCTAGCAAGCCAATTTCTATACATAATCAATATTAGAACCCACCATTTCCACAACATAGTAGAAATTCATATTTCTTGCATTTTTTTTCCTGTTTTTCTTGGCTACAAGAAGGTTCGACATAATTTTAGTGTGTGTAAGCTTAAATTATTTATAAATGGATGATTAATTTTGAGCTTTAAAATCCCCATTACGTAGCACAATAATGAAACATGATTTTGTCCTATGATTTTGATTGACTTTGATTTTTAAGCCTAAAAGAGGACATCTCATGGATTGAATATGATACCCTCATGGATTGAATTTTGAAAATAAGAAGCCCTCTTGGATGAATGTCTTGTCTTTTGACCACATGTGTGTGTTTGACATAAATTTAGAGTAAGATCTATATGACACACTTGAGGAAAAAAATTGCTTGACCACTTGTCTTCCCACTATTACGATGAGCCAAAAAGGATTATTTTTCTACATGCCTCCAAGCACAAACTCTCTAGTCCTTCGTCATGTTGACGACATCACCAAGACATCATGCACTTGTTTGGGTGCCTTGTTACTATGCTCAAATAAGCTGGGTCCTTTTACATTTTGAGAGACACTGGTCTTGGAACCTTTTTGAATTGGTCAAATAAGCCGGCTCCATTTACATATTCGGAAAAATTCTAAATTCCATATTGGGGACACAAGGACAAGGGTGGTTTCCTATTCATCTTCTTGGCAAATTGCATCACCAACATCATCACTTGCCAAGCAAATGTGTTAGAATCTTTGGTGTCATGCAAACCAGATTAATGCTTTTAAAAAAAGACTTTGTTTGCCACCTCCACTTATATAAGTTAAGAGGAAATGGTGGGTAGTCCCACATGGCATGAGTTTTGCCATCTCTTGTGCCAATAGAAGCTCAATGTCAACCTATGGACCCGTTTTTGAAGAGAGAGAGAGAGAGAGAGAGAGAGAGAGAGAGAGAGAGAGAGAGAGAGAGAGAGAGAGAGAGAGAGAGAGAGAGAGAGAGAGAGAGAGAGAGAGAGAGAGAGAGAGAGAGAGAGAGAGAGAGAGAGAGAGAGAGAGAGAGAGAGAGAGAGAGAGAGAGAGAGAGAGAGAGAGATGATGATGATGATGATGATGCAAGTGTTTAGAGATGCATTCGTGGATGATAGTCTCGACCGGTATCTGAGTGCTTGTATAAGAGTGGTTGCTAGCGGAGCCTCAAATTGGCAAAAAAATAGCTTCCTACTGCAATCTGTGCTTGGCCTATGTCGATCCACTGAGTGGATGACAGTGTGCATATTGAATCAGCTAGAGCTATCAGTAACCTGTTGCAAAGAGTAAATATCTTGCATATTGAAGGTAGTGCTATCAACGTTTGCAAAAAGTAGTGTGTGCTTGGGTGTCCTTGTGTATTTCTAGAGTATGGCATCAGTTATCAAAGCTATGGTGGCAATTGGGCTGCTGAGTTTGGTGGTGCTTTTGGGCGAGCTCAAGATTATAGTATCAAATGCTGTTTCCTCACCTGATTTCAATGTTTCAATTGGTTCATAAGATGTTTATTGTAGCGTTTGGATGAGTGATCTGATTTGAAACAATCTTGTTTGATCATGTAGATTTAGCTGCAGGTGTAGGTGCAGGTGCTAATAGGAAGCTATACTCAGCTCAAGAAAAATTTGTGGTACACTTTCTTTTAGCTTTAAAACTTATAGGCTTTAAGCTTCCAATTACTTCTTATTGTTATGCTCATACAAATGCGGCAACGTCCAATAGTAGGACAGTTAATTTGATCGTCAATCATAATGGATAGTGAGATGGCATGTATCCAAAGTGACCTGGCATCCGTCCAGTAAATCCTCCAGGAAATTCTTTAGCTTCATAGGCGAACAACAAACTGTCTTTCATCCGACAAGATATTCGTCGAATATGTCAAATGCACTTGTGAGCAGTTCTTGAGTACTTCTGCAGACTGTGTAAAAACACGAAGAAAACTGCAGGTCTGGATAATGAATTGGACAAAGATTAAAATGTCGATTAGTCGATTAGTAGAAGAATAATCCAACACATGCAATATCCAAAAGTTTGTTATTGGAAATCGGCCAAAAGGATCTTGAGATATGTTTCCTCCACATTAGATTATGGTTTGATCTAGAAAGGAGAGGATCTAACAATGGTTGCATTTTTAGATTCGGACTTTGCAAGTGACAAAGTGGATAGGAAGTCTACAAGTGCTTAGACCATCTTTATTGGAGGCAATCTTGTATCTTGCTTATCCAAGAAACAAGATACTATATCATTATCATCTTGTGAAGCTAAGTACAAGGCCCTTACAACAACCACCAAAGAAGTATTGTTGGATCAAGAGGCTACTTATGGAGCTAAAGTGCATCGAGGATGAAGATCTACCTATTGTCAAATGTGATAATATCTCGGCACAAGCTCTTGCAAACAATCCATTTTTCCATGCAAGAAGCAAGTACATCGAGGTAGAACCCCACTTTGTAAGGGAGAAAGTCATTGGGAGAGAGATTGCCTTGGAGCATATTGGATCATCATAATGTGTTGCAGATCCTCTCACAAAATATTTCTCAAGAATTCTTGTCGAGTTTAGATCTAATCTTGGCTTGATTTCAAAATCTATGTTGAAATAGATAGATATCTTTTAAGGAGGAGTGTGAAAATTGTAAAAGTTATCTATCTTGAGTTTTGGGGGTGCTAGGCCACATCCACTTCATGTATACTTGTAAATATGTTATTTGGCCAAAATATGACTTAGATTAGCTTGAGTTAGTGTAGTTTGCTTACACTTGTCATGATGGTAGAGAGAGGTTTATGCACCTCATGATGTCATTTGACCATGTGGACCAATAAGAGCAAGAGGTGCACCAAAATGGTCCAATCAAAGTAAGCGATGGTTTGAATGTGGTCCAATCATTGTAAGAGGTGGTATGAGGGTGGTCCAATTATTGATCTTTGTATCCACCTATCTTGGATCTTGAGCCACTCTATGAGAGTGTCATACGGGATGTTGGTTATTGTATCTCTACCTTCATTGTATTTTTACAAGGACCTTCTGATTTTTGGATCAAACATGAGAGAGAACTCTCAAACTGAAATCAGATGTTCCTCACACGTGTCTGAGCACCTGATTCCATATAGTACCTAGTCAGACCCAATCAATGCCCTATTGAACAAGATAGCTAGGAAAATGGATCTTGACAATTTCTAGTTCAATATTGGTGAAAAAATTTCAAACTAATGGATGGAAATACATGGTAGCCTTCGGTAGGCTCTGATATCATGTGAATTTCACACGTGTGGAGTGCCCACTACATGTGATTTAGATCTCCTAAGGTGTGTGGATGCACAATGATCAAGATTAGATTGAGATTCAAGATCTATCTTACTCTCAATGGCAAAAACACACTACTACATGCATTAACTCACTTCCAAAGTACATACACACGTGTGGGAAGTGTTCCAAAATAAAACAAGGTAAAATTAAGCTCCTCTCCTCGGGTAGAGAGAGAATCCTACCCATAGCTCTCAAGTAGAGAGAGAGAATGCTAGAAAAACACTTAGACTCAAAATCCACAAGATCTCCAAATTACTTAGATCAAAATGAGAAGTACAATGATACTATAGATCCATGAGCTAACACAATGCTCAAACATGATTGAACCACACATTTACCACCTCCTAATCCTATTGGACCATTGATCCATTCACCTCTTGATTCTATTGGACCATTCTTAAGCATATCTAAAGTCCTATTGGACCTCTTGAACTTCATCAAACTAACTCACTACACTTGTCAACACTCCTTCTAAATCTTACTACTAGGAATCAAAAGCATAATTTAACATTTTTACTAAGGTAGTATGCTTGTCTTTTGAATGGCTTTTTCAATAAATTAGCCAACTTATTGACCATATGATAGTAAATAAATTCTACCTCTTTTTATTGAACCTTCTCTCTTAGTAAATAAAGTTAGGTTTCTATGCGCTTAGTATGAGAGAAATGCAAATCTGACAGACACAATGCAAGATTTTTGGTCTGAGTTGTTGGAAATCTAAGTTCTATAATAATCTTCAGAGCCAAATAATTTTTTTCACTACTTAGGTGACTACTATAAACTAGGACTCAAAACACGACAAGGGAACACATCTATGTATTCCACTATTCCATAAAATGGATCCTCCTACAATAATTTAGCATAAATGGCCATATGTATACTTTTTTGTCTCCAAGTCTATAGCCCAATTTTAGTCTAATTAGGCTTCAAGAATGAGAGCATTCTACTAGGTGCCTTCATAGCATATGGTGAAATGGAATGAAAATGATTCATTTTATTTGATTGATCTATGACCCAAGTGATAGCACAAATAATTCTACACATTGTTAGGCAAGAGCACTTGCAAAATAGCATAAAATGAAGAAAGATTTGAAATGAATGAAAAACCCTAAAATGAAATATCTTCAAATTTGATTCATCACCAATTTGGAGTAGGCCGACTTGAATTAAAACTCATACATATATGCATTGATCATCATACCATTAACAATCTAGCTTAATCTCACAAGAGGAAAGAGAGAGAGAAGATAGAAAAATACTAACAAAAACTACACAATTCATCTAGCAATCTTTTTGGCCTTTCAAACAAGCTATAGAAACTCTTGTGGTGATCTTTTTCAAACAGGCCCTGTTTTAGATGCGTGATGATGATGCCTCTCTCAATGCGTTCGAATTATCGTACTGGAATAAATTGTTGCATTGTTATGAATTAACACAAACAATGCGCCAAACTGATGACACATACATTGGGATATTGAATCGAATAAGAGAAGCCACTCAAACTGGCGAAGACATTCACTGGATTAACCAACAATCTTATAAACCCATTCCGAATACGCCGAACATCCCTTACCTGTGCCATACTAACAAAGAAATGGAAACACACAATGATACGTCCAGACATATGCCCAACATTTGAAGGAGTCCCCAGTGGTGGATTTAGTATAAGCCATTATACTAAATCCACTAGACCAGGAGAGTATCCCAACCTGCAAAAAGAAAAAGATCGTTACATGAAGGTGAAAAAGTGAATACAAAAGAAGCAAGCTAAGGCCCCTATTGGTGATCTCAATCGGCCAATAGAACTTATGGATTTGCATGTACACTCTGACCAAGCTGTGGATGCTCCTACCTCACCCATAAACTAGGAAGGACTTATCCAACCTGAGTTCACTTAAAGAACCCTTCGCCTCCCTAGAACCAGAAGGGAGTGGGACCAAAGCCTTAAATGCTTTATTGTCCAGTCATGTCACCTTGCCAATCTACCTCCAAACAACTTTTGACAATGTGTGTATCGTTCATTCCCATTATTTAATGGTGTGTGCATGTGCATTTCTCTGTGTATACTGAACTGCTTGGAGCCCGATTTGTTGATGCGGGCTTGTCTCGACGTGCAACACTGGATGGAACAGACGACATGCATGACGGAGCCCGTTGCAATACTGGACCACTTCTTGAAAATGCCAAAAAGTAAACGACCGACTTTATCAGCACACCAAGCAAGTTGTTGCAAGTATGGATAAAGTTAGATACCAATGATAAAAAAAGGGATTGAAGTCTCTCGGAGACACCAATTACAATGATTCAAGATGCCCAGTTCTTGGTGAGCCTTAAAATAGTGTGCAATTAAAAAATGAACACCATTTATTTGACCTTCTATCATATGAATGCATTTTATAGCTCTCAAAGATGACAATACTTGAGGTGATGTAACAGTTCGACCAATGTTACCAAAAACAAAAAAAACTTGTCTTTCAAATGAGAAACGAGGTTGGATCAAAACCGAAAGATCGCATGTGTTAGGATTTCAGAGGTAGATTGTCACATCCATTCCTGGCAAGGTACTACAGGAGCAAGAGGAAAGGATGAGACATATTGATGAAGCAAACTTGTACATCAAGAGAATAAAAAACTACAGAGTTGGGAAGAAAGAAAAAGGAAGAACCCTAGAGGTAAGAACAAAGGAAAACTTTGTGTCAAATTTCCATTTCAATTTGAATAAATAAAAAAATGTCCAATTTTAGATATTCAAGTTTTGCTATTTCCCACAGTCGTTGCAAGGATGGGATTAGCAAATATGTTCTTCAATAGAGCATGAATGCTAGACGGAGAAAAGAACTTTGGGTAAAACTTTCTGTTCACGATCTATGGGTAAAATTTTGGTAATTCAAAATAAATACGAAAGCCATATAATAAATCTTAGTGCGGTTGTGCTCATCGATGATGTTTTTTTAGGTGGATTGACAGGAGAAGGGGAGAACATATGGGGTGGGCGTAGTGCAAGTGTGCTCCCTAATGGTTAAAAGCAAGTTGTTTGGGAAAGAGGCCAATGGTTTAAGTGCTCGGGGAAGATGGATGGGTGAGTTTTGCCATGTGACAAAAAAGGGCGAGAGAGTGTTAAAAAAAGATATGCTCCTGCCCTTAAAGCCTTAGTTTTTTTTTTTTTTGGGGGGGGGAGGGGGGGCAGACTTCTTTTTTGATGGAGACTTTTTTTTGTCTCATTTTAAAAAAAAAAAATTAATTTATGGGGAGCCAAAAAGCCACTCACATTTTTTGTTTTATGGAGAGCAGGGGTTCACATTTTTAAGTGGATTTACATTCATATTTTTTTTTATGAAAGGTTTACATTTAAGAAAAAGTGTGTGTGTGTGTGTGATAATGTGTGCATACGTGGGGGGGAGTAAATATTGATATATTTATTTTTAATGGAATGGAGGCACTCTCTTGTTTATATATTTACACACGCACGCATTTTAACCTTCTTCATTTTTTTGAGGGGCATGGAGGGACCTCCCTCCCTCTATGGGTAGTTGGTCAGCCTGTGGAGAGAGAGAGAGAGAGAGAGGAGGAGGAGGAGGAGGAGGAGGAGGAGGAGGAGGAGAAAAAAGAACTCTAGACTCTATAGTTCAATATATCTCATTTACAAAAGGTTTTTTATATGAGATGTGTGTGTGTGTGTGTGTGTGTGTGTGCGCACACACACACACACACATTCGTTATGTTGGGGGTCACACACATACAACGAACACGGGCACACGCACACACACACACACACACACACACACACGTGCATTCGTTATGTTGGGGGTCACACACACACACAACGAACACGGGCACACACACAACGAACACGGGCACACGCACACACACATAGACATGCGCGCGCGTGTGCACACACAGACACACACAGACACACACACACTCACACTCACTCACTCACTCACTCACTCACTCACACGTGTGTGCATGCGTGAGTGCGTGCATGCACGTGTGTTCCAGATCCCCCTCCCCTCCCCCTCCCCCTCCCCCTCCCCCCTCCCTATTTTTCTCTTTTTATTGTCTCTTTTACTCCCCTCACCCCATCCTTCTCCTTTTTTTTTAATTGTGCATTTTTTGGCCCATGGATAAAAGCTTGTGAGAAACGATTTAGGAGTTAAAGCTAGTTGGTTTGGGCTTGTGGTTAAACATTCCTTATAATGGCGAGCCAAAATAGGAATTTGAAGGATTGAAAAAAAAATAAACCAGTTTAAGATAGTTAAGAAAAGTTTTATGTTTATGATTTATGGGTAAAACTTTGATAATTTAAAATAAATAAGAACGCTATGTAATAAAGATTAGCTAAAGTTTAAAGCACATTGAAGTGTGTGAAGAAAATAAAACCCTATTTTCAAACTTCAAATATTTGAATTTAGTAAGTGGGAGAGATGGGGTGAGGAATCTTTCTGGGTCCACCCCTCAATGCACACAATGTGCAAATGTATGGGGATATGCACATTCTCCATACATGCATCCTCCTCCCCAAGTTTTTTTGGTAGAAAAAGCTCATGCATGGGTAAGGGAGGGAGAATGCATGGGTGCACCCATACACCCGCGCAAAAGGGGCAATGGAGGCCGATCTTCATAGAAATGCATTTTTATTTCAATCTTTTCCGTGGAAAGTCTGATAATTTAAAAAATCCTTAATGCACCTTTCAAATTTTTGATATTGAAAGTCTCATTTGTTAAAGACCTTTCACCATGAAAGTATGTACATGCACTTCAAAACACTACGTGTGTTGATAAACTATAAATTGAATTTAGAGTGGGCCCCTTAGATGCATGCATGGGGAGGAGGGCCATGCATTCATTTCCCCATACTTGCCTCCTCCTCCCCAAGTTTTTTACTTAGAAAAAGTTCATGCATGGGTGAGGGGAGGAGGATGCATGGGTGCACCCATACACATGCGCAAAAGTGTACATAAGTTTCAATATATATATAGATATATGGGGAGGAGGGCCATGCATCCTCCTCCCCATACATGCATCTTCTTTTTTTAAATTTTTAGTTTAAAAAGTGTGTATGCATGGGTAAGGGAAGGAGGATGCATGGTCCCCTCACCCATGCATATAAAAGTGTATGTAAGTTTAAATATATATATATATAGATGTATATATGTATGTGTATATCTATGTATATGTGTGTGTGTATGCGTGCGTGTGTGTGTGTGTGTATATATATATATATATATATACTAATTGTGAGGGCCGTCGTTGACAGGCAATGGTGGACGACATAGGTGACGACCGATGATTTGAAAATTCAGATGTTGACAGGCGATGATTTTTTGATCTAGGTGGCGGCCGATGATCTAGTGGGTAGGCCCGCCCTTGACGGGTCAGGCAGCCGACGATTTGGGTGACGATCGATGATTTGGATGGCGTTCTCATTCCAAGGACTGCTCAAGAGGCTGTGATTCTTGTAGTAGAGGCTGGTGATGCTACTGAAGAAGAAGAAGTGCAGAGACCCATTTGGATTGACTATGAAATTGGTTTTTTTTTTGAAAGTTAGCATATGCACTTCGTTTGTACATTTTGGGTACTCGTGCGCTGGATCCATTGAAGCTGACAGCGATGGCAAGTGTTTTCCACTCCATTTTGCTTTTGGGGATTCTCTATCCAATACTGGAAATGCACAACACATTTTTCCTTTGGAGCAAAAGCGCGCTGCAATGCTTCCCTATGGCCAAAACTTCTTCAATCGTCCTAACGACAGATTCTCTGATGGCCACCTCTTGATCGATTTCATTGGTGAGGCAGACTATACAAATTAGCCTTTGATCATGCCTTCAACACAACTGCCAATGAGAATCTGATCTCGATCCATCGGGCCTCACCAGACAATGCAATATTGATCTCTACAACAGGGCACACTGTCAGCAGATGGCTGTCTCAAACATGTGCGGCTCCAGGAAATGTTCTTGTCAACAATTGCCTTCTATGCTAAGAGTTGCAAACAGAGGCATCCATCCCCAATGAGTTTGCTGCAGGTGCAGCCTAGATTGTAGCAGAAGCAGTTGTAACACCAGCCATCGCGATCAGTAGCAACGGGAAGGCGCCAGCCAGCCATCGAGAGAGAGAGAGAGAGAACGAGTGGGGGGCAAAAAGAATTTGAAATTTACTTGTGTGTGTGTGTCAAAAAAAAAAAAAAAAAAAGACTTGTATGTGTTGTTTTCTACACACATTTTTTTTAGAACAATTTTTAACTTTTTCCTTTGCTAAAAGGTGACATTTATTGCAGGCATTGCGTGACATTGTCGGCAGCAGAGCGTGCCATTTTTTACGGCAAAATACACACACTCTCTCTAAAATAGTTTTATACTATATAGATAGATATAAAATATAGTAACTAAATTCCAAAATCTTAATAGCACTATGTCAGAATGAAGCTGAAATTTTAGAATGTTTCAATTGTTGGAATGATTTGGCATGTTGCATTTTGTGCATTTCTCGATACACAAGCAAGCTTTATGCATTTTAAGATCAACGAACTTATGAAATAGTTCTGAGTGATAAACCAAAAGGTACAAATGCAAAGTCGTCATCAAGAAGTCATATAATGACTAAAACAACAAAACCTGAAGAAACATATCCAACAAAAATTCGTTGTAGCCATAGTAGAAAGCAAGATCCACATAAAGTTGTCTCATGTAATCTTTTCGAGGCACTCCTTGTCTAAAATCTTTAAAATTTGTAAGAACTCGTACAATTGTCCAGAACAGGTTGGGATGTTCATAAGCTCGTTTCAATGAATTGCAAACAGAACATTGTTGGTGTTGGCTTTCCTGAAAAAACTTTGATATTGCAGAAGCAAACTTAGAGCCACAACTCAAATTACTCTATTATTACACAAGTGTAAGGGCTCTTACTCTCTTTGATTCAACGCTGGATACTCAACAGATCAGGAGGTGCCTTTGCCTCTAATTCAAGCTCCTAATACAAATATATTTGGAACACAAATCAGCTGGAAAAAATTACAGTAATTTTCATACGTTGAAGAGAAAACAAATAAACTTCCACAGAACAGTGCAGCCAATTTGTTATCGGTAAGAAGAAAGTGCCAAGACTGATATGTGGGATTAGGAAGCTGAGCAGGAAATGCATATAGCTACTCAACAACATAGAAAATAGCTGCTCGTAGTGGAGGAATTAAAATTCCCCTCTAAAATTGAACTGAATATTTCAGAATTCTGACTGATTCATGAAGACATGAAAACGAAAAAAAAAAGCCTTACTTCTGTAGTGGGTAAACTAAAATTGTCCCGATCAGATCAAATAATTCAATTATGTTCACGAATAGTCGGAACATCTCTTTCAATTGGTTAAACACAAGGGACAACCCCGATTTTGATAAGGGAAGGACGGAGTAAAAACCTAATCTCCAAAGTATATATGAAGCATTTGAAAGAGCAGAGGGCGAGCTACCTGTGCGTGATTTTTCTTCAATTTGTCCATGAGCAGGTCAACTGCGACTCTGACATTCTCATCGGACCCTCAAACCATGTTCTTGATACACCTCATAAGGGCAACATCGATGACAATGTGGGGCGAGTTAGTGGTAGCGTGAATAACGTCGCGATCTGTCTTGCCTTGTGCTTCATCACCACGCAGGCAACTTGTTGCAGAAGTAGCCGGCCAATGTGCCGACACTATCACCAACATCTTTGGCTACTCCCAGATTATTGAGCTCAAGTTGCGAGTAGCCTAGGATGTGCTTTAGCATAGGAGAATAGTTTGCGAAATTGTAAGAACCTCCTGCGAAAGCTTGCACCCAGATGGACGCCACGAGCCCCATCCATTTGCTCGTAGGGTTTGAATCTGTTCCCATTATGATCTTTTGGCAATTGCTGCTAGAAACTGATAGAAAGTAGCAAATAAAGGCACCTCGAACAGCTTGACAACCTGTGATCAACTGATCTGCTGGGAGGACGGCAGCCGGATTGCTCTGCTAATGTTACCCTTTGTGAAGATGATTTTGATGCGATAATTCTCATTCTAGAAAAGCATTTGCCTCCGTTACTCCATTATAACATTGCAGTTTAAAGAAAGCCATGCTGCTTCTGAAAGTCCTCAACAAAACCTTAAGCGATTACAAGTATAAGCTTCATAGAGTTAGTTCATACAATAAGTATAACTGGATAGCATTTCAACCTTCCTTTGAGACACGTATGATAGATACGGATAGACACATCGGTGGATATATGCTGTACTAGTGGTGGGAGCAGCAAGAGATGACAACATTCACTGTATATAATGATAGTGAAGCCACTATCTGCTTAATCAATCCAAGCCACTATCTGCTTAAACAACTTATTATATTCATAGAAACATCATGGAAAAAAATTGAAATTGCCAGATACATCTGAAAAAGAATACGCTAAGCATTTTTTCGCTTCACCTACTGGATGCAATCTCAAGCTCAGATTCAAATTTAGCTCTCTTCTGTAGCAATAGCAATAGCACCAACTCTTTCATGCCGTTGCTGCACTGACCTCTTTTTCACTTCAGCACTGCTCTTTTTTGTCTCTCGATCGATCGATCGCTCTCTATTTCCCTCGAATTTTGGAGGCATGTCCTAGATTTCATTCGTCAATCGATCATGATCTCGACTTCATGTTTGGCTTGCAATCCTTGTGGTTTGGTGCATCTTGACTTCATGTTTGCTCAAAAAAGTATCAGAGAAGCATTCTCTCATCCTGCCCTGCACGCATCCATGGCCAGTCGAGAGAGAGAGAGAGAGAGAGAGAGAGAGAGTGGGATTATATTTTTTTTGAAATCTACTTGTGTGTGTGTGTGCCTCTATGTGTGCGCGTGCGCGCGCCCAAAAAAAAAAAAAAACTTGTATGTGTTGTTTTTTTTACCATTTAAAAAAAATGTATTTTAGCTTTTTCTTTTAAAAAATCATGACATTTCTCACGGGCAGTGCGTGACATTTTCGGCGACACAGCATGACATTTTCGACGGCAAAAACACACACACTCTCTCTAAAATAGTTTTATACTATATAGATATATATTTATATATGTATATATGTATATGTAGATATATATGTATGTATATATATACACGCACACATTTATATCTATCTATCTATATATGTATGTATGTATGTATGTATGTATATTTAAATATATATGTGTGTATATATATATAGATACACACACACACACACACACACAGATACATTATATACTATGACACTTGTACTAATTTTGATCTGTACTTGTCACAGCTACAAAAAAAAAAAAAAGGAGACGCCGATGATTGTGGACGACTATGAAAGCACTGGAATGGCTAGAAAATAATATAGAAACTTTATATTCCTATGCTGTTAGAGATGCAGATCATTTATGAGCATATGGTTATTAAATTAAGTCTAGTTTGCTGAGTTGTTAGTAAGTCTCTGAAGACAATAATTTATTGTGGGTTAAATTTCGGATGTGAGACAAAGTTAGTGAATGCTACTTGACCTAATTTAAGGCAAGAACGTTGAAGGTCGGTAAATGACTGGGTGAAGACAAAACTTTGATATGTTGTAAGTTCACGAAGCAAGACCTGGGTTCTGTATTGTACGTGACTTGCGTTTTTTAATGTTCGAGTGACGTGTTTGCTAGTTTTATTAATTTTATGGGGGTCTCTCTCTCTCTCTCTCTCTCTCTCTCTCTCTCTCTCTCTCTCTCTCTCTCTCTCTCTCTCTCTCTCTCTCTCTCGGGCCGCTCTCTTTAGTATTTTAGTTTCTCTGGCCCTCGCGATTGTTTCTGATGTTCGGCGCTTTTACTCTATTTTTTTCCTGGGTTCTGCAGCGGTGGAATGGTGATTTGCCTGTTTCTTGTTGCGCGCCATTTTCTTCTGGATAGATTTAAGGATGATTGCCTTTCCTTTTCCTTACGTCTTTGTGTTGGTTTGGAGGCTACGTTCTTCTTGGCTTTCTGCGCGCTTCTGGTGCTGTGGGACTGCGTGGAGGTCACGTGTGCAATGGCTTCTGTTAAGGTTTTCTTTTCAGCCCTTTGTTGTTTTTGTTCTTCTTGGTTTACTGAATTTTCATAGTTTTTTTAATAATTTTTTTTTTGTTTTTTTTGTCTGTTGTGTTGTACTGGAATGTTGTTTTTGTTTTATAGGCCTATGATGACTGGTTGTTGTTTTGTTTTTGATGCGTCTTTTTCATCTTTGTTGTGCTTGTTTTTAGTGTTTTCGTATGTCTGGTTTGTCTTCTCATGCTTTTGGTTTTTTAGCTGTTGAGTATGTTTAGCTTCTTTTTGTGTTGTTTCTAGCTCTGTTGCAATTCAGTGTTTTGCAAGATACTTACTTTATAATGATGAAATTGCTTCACTAGATGGGAATAAACTTGGTTTATGTTATGGAAGAACCAACATTGTAATGTTCCCTTACAATGGTTGGCCAGTTAGGTATAAAATGTAATAAACTTACTTTTTACTCTTAAGGCAGATTACTTACAAGATACATTTCTGCATCAAAAAATGGTCAGATTTCGACTTATGTGTGCAACCTTCTCTTATTGCTTCTTTTGTTCTCTTTGAGGGATATTTGGGTTGTGTTTAGTCGGTGCCTTCTGTACTCGTGTTCCTTACCTTTCTTGTTATGGTCTTTTGTTACTCGTGCTTCTGTTTTTCTTTGAGTTCTTGTTTACTTTTTGTTATTCTCTATATGTTAATGGTTTTTCCTTTAATTGGCTTTTCGTATTTCTGGTTCTTTGCTTGAGATACTTTATTACTTTCGTGCTTTGGTCTATTTGTTTGTTTTTTACTTGTTTGTGTTATAGGTTCTTTGTTTGCTTTCGTGTTTCTGTTTGTGATGCGGATTTGTGTACTTAGTCTCAGATTTTGTTATAATAGTTTTCAGCTGTTTTTAATTTAGTTTGTTACTTATAAGTTGGGTGTCCCCTGTTGTTGTACGAAGTGGGTTTTTGGCTAAGTTCTTCTTACTTTCTTTTATACTTCTTATTGGCCTGGTTTTCCTTTATTTAGCATTCCGTTTTGGTGTTTTTGTGGAATAAGTTTCTTGGTTTGTTTTCCTCTTAGCAGTTATTTGTGCTTCTTTATTCTGTCTTTATTTTGTGCTTAACTGTTTTTCTTTTGTTCTGTTCTACTTTCTTTGAAGAGTTTTTTTAACGATTTTTTTTGTTGCTCTCCCTTGTTTTTCGGTTTTATTTCTAGCAGGTTTTTGTAGAGGTTAAAAAGGTTTTTTGTTGTACTGTGTTCTTTACTTCTTGCTTTGTTTGATTGACTAAAGTTATGGTTTTCTGTTTATTGACTGTAGTTATGATTTTCTGTTTTTTAAGTTCGTTTTTTGCTGATTTTGTTAGTTTTGCCGCTGATGCTTGTTTTTAACTGCTGTTTGCTTTTGATACTTTTTCTTTTACTTTAGTTCTTTAATGATATAATATTTTTTTGGGGTTAACCCCTTGGTTGTAATTTTTGGGAAATAGGCAATTTTTTTGATTTACTATATGTTTGAACTTCTTAATTACTTAGTTTTTTCAAAAAGTGACACTATGTTTTGCAGTTTTGTGAAAAAAAGAAACTTTAAAATAACCCGACAACTATCTATCTACTTTAAGGCAGACGTTCATCTTGGTATGAAAAAGACGAGGTTATATTACATTGATATTTGACATCATTTTGGCTCAATTTATACATCTCTTATTCAGATGCATATAATTGACTTGTGTATGCATAAGAGACTGCTTATACTTATGTGAATCAAAGTATGATGGTATTTATTTCTTGTACTTAATCTCAGGTTTTGTAATGAGATGAATTGCAAACTTTGTATATAGTTTAAAACAATAATATGGTTTAAGCCGGGGAAAAAATAGCAACTGGGACAATAGCATAGTTCTAATATACTATCATTAGAAATCCAAAAATGGTGGCTTTTTTTTCCATAGAATGACAACATAATTTTTTTATTTTTGTGGAAAAGGAAACATTGGAACAACCATGCAATTGTCTACATATTTTAAAACAGTTGTGTATCTTTGTATAAAACAGCCAGGTTGTTATTAATATAACAGATGATCCCTACAATTTTTTATATAATATAAGGCAGTTTTTCATATAAGTATATGAATGTGTTATGACATGAACAACAGGCCATAATACACATAGATTTATATGTATAATGCGCAAAATACCAGATATACTCTTTTTCGAATGGTATAAGCAGAATACACAATGGTATTTTATCATGTACAAAATATAGATTGTGGAAGACAGTATAGTTGTATATAATACTAATACTTTAAAACTTTTTTTGGACCAAAACAAGGCTGGTTGTGCATAAAGCAAGGATGTAACACGCATTTGTTTAATAGACGATACATTCTGAAAATCGTTACTGTTTAATTAGTTACATATACTTCTGCTTGTATACAGATAGATATATACATATATATGGATGTAGATACACATACTTGACTTCACAACTGTGTATAATATGAGGTGAGCTTATTCTCCTCAGGTTGATACGTACCACGTATGGTATGGAAGGGAACTGTACGAGAAGATTACAATTTGACTTATTTATGTAATGTATGGTTAGCGTTTTTTGTTGTTTAGTTTTGTTAGGTTTAAAAACAAACACACACACACATTTAACAGTCTCAATTAATTTTGGACTTTTTAATTTATTCAGGAATATTTTTTACATGTGGTAAGAGCCAGATAAGAAAAATATTTGAAGTGGGATTTTCTCCAGTTCAAATCTCATTTCAATACAACTATATAAGCCAAACAAGACAAATTTGGTAAACGAGACCCAATTTTAGTTTCTAAAAATTATTGATGCTTTTCTCCAATAGCTATGAGCACCTAATATAATTGTAAATCCAAAATAAATTTGGTCTTTGAGTATCATATTATACCTCAGATGAAGTTAGCATTCCAATTGTTAGATCAAGAGGGTTATGGTGGATGTTTTTGGGAAATAAGATATAATCATGTCTAAAATTAGTGTTATCCGAATAACATAGACAACTTTTAAACATAAACATTGATATTTAAAAGAAACATAAACATAATTTGATAATTATACATAAACATCACTGAATCATATATTACTTTCAAGCTCTATTGTAAGAACTCTCATAGAAATTTAATCACAATGTGTCATTTGCCACTAAAAGTGGTTCATATTTATAATTAATGGTCTAGGGCCAAGCAAGCCCTACATTAGTCAAGAGACCATTACAAAAGATGCACAACTTTGGTGCAATTCTAGACAATGTACAAGTTTAACCTTTTAGACTAACTGCGATTTACTATTTCAATATTCTAAAGGTTGAGAATTAGAAACTATTTTCAACCTTTAGAATTTCTAAAAGCCATTAAACTTTCTACATCATGATTCCTCATGGTCTTACAATACACATGCCATGGAATAGGATTTACTTATAATAGGGTTGGTGACATGGCCACACCCACAAAAAGTCATCTTTCTACAAAATTGCCAAGTTGGACTTACAACTGAATTTACAAAAGGAATTACATGTCTTTTGAAGCCAAATTTGGACTCAATGTTGCGAATTCGGAATCTGCTAACACTCACTAATACATTACAAGTCCTACACTGATGGCCACAAAGATTGTAACCAGGACTCTACAATATCAACTGCACCTTCATCGGATAATTTGGACAAGTATTCTTTGATGTGTGCCACTGATATTTCCAGAATAGATATTGATTTTTTCACAGTATAGCCATGTGCTTTGATTGTTTTTTTCGCCTTTGATTTCCATGCATGAACAACAGTATCTACATCCATATGTCCATCGTTGTTCGAAATCCATTCTTTCTCTAAGCAATTTTTGTACAGCTCCGAGTTGTGAACTTGTCTCTGGATTCTATGCCGTTGATTAGATTTTGCTTCGTACCACAATGCTTTAAACTCTGTGGCCAAGCCTTCTAAGTTTTTCTTTACTTCGACAAATTTTGCCACCCAAATAGGTATGGAACCCTCCAAAACATCTTCATCTGGAGGCCGCATTGCAACGAACTTGTCCAACACAACTTCTCTACATGGGATGAATTCAACCAGAGGTGCATAAGCTTTTCGCCCACAAAACCTTCGGGGTAATAATTCTACATTCATTTCGACCTCATTGATCAAAGTTGATACAGATGAATCGAAAGTGGTTGACAAGGATTGTGGCCAAAAAGCTTCTTGGCTATACATTGATCTTGACAATATCTTTTGTTTGGAAAGATATTCGACAAGTTTTATGGTTTCAATCACACATGCATCATTGCGATCCTTGTATTCTGGAAACTTTTGGCTCATGAACCGCAAATAATCAATAAATGACATTATTCCTTTCATTTCATCTAGATCTAGATCCTTTGTGGATGCTAGAAAAATGGCTTTATCTTTTGAAGGTACACATTGCAACAATTTGAAAGGTTCACTCCATGCATTGTCTCCATCATTAGAATAGTATTTTCATTGCATGGTTGGCTCGCCATTGATCATTTGAAAATAAAAATAGTGAGGATTGGTGTATCCTTCTAAGCCATCATTTCCTTGAGCAATACAAAGATCTATAAATTGTTTCCAGTCTACCATTCGTTCCAGTATTTCTACTTTAGTGCCTCTGATACAACCACCACCTATCTTTTCACCAATTTGTACTAGCATATCTGGCATTGTATGAATTGAGCGCGACTTCAAAGCCCTGGATATGATACTGAATACCTGATCTATGTCTTCATGTGTGTGGCCAACCAAAAGAAATCCCATTTCTACCTTTTGAAAGATGTTATGTGCCACTAGCATACAACAAAGACCAAAAATAAATTTGTTTTTATTCTCTCTCCAACAATTGTCAGCTTGAATATGTAAGATCAAAGGTAACTTACCACATGATGCTTGTACCTTTCTTATTGCTCGCATTATTGATGTGGCAACTTGATTGCTATCATGAGGCAAGGTATCAATCCAAACATCACAGAGCAACTTGAATCCATGAACCAATACCTCACAAACATTTATTTTCGAAAATCAATTGCCCTCTAATCTCAGAACAGTCTTGGTGAAATGGGGTAATGTTGTTGTATTTTGATCCATTTCATCAGTGATAAGACACAAGGACTGTTCAAGATGGGATCTTGACTCTTCTTTCCAATATGCATACAATTTTCTAGAATCGAAAACATAATGTAGATGACGACCTCTCAATGCAATATAGCGATCACACATCCTAATGTCAAGTTTTGTCTCTATTGCATTTTTAAGGTCGACACATGTTTTGCACATGGATATTCTTTGTCTTGTTGGAATCTTGACATGTCCAAACTCTTGTTTCCACATCTTGTAGAGCATGGATCTTGAAACTTCAAGAATACATGCGTCTTTAAGTTGTGTGTTTATAGTTTTGAAGACGTCATCTTTATGCATGCCAAGTGGGAGATGATGTTCGCAAATAACAGTGCCATCTTTTAATTTATGTTGCAGATATGGTTGAAGCAATGCATGCTTTTCCAAAATCCCACGCATTATGGCCAACCCTTTCGAAGAATGTCCACGTTGCTTGAATGTGCCGGTGTTTCCATGAAACTTGTACACAATGGAATAACGTGCCTCAACAATGACTTGCCAAAACATCAATAGATTCTGATATGCTTTTATGCATATAGCTTTACCATCCAACGTAGGTTTGAAACGCAATTTGGGTTCCTCCAAAATATCAAACATTGCATCTGACTTTTCTTGTCTATGAAAAAAACATTTGAACATCTGCAATAATAGATAATGCTTGTTAGCTCCTCGTTTTCTCCACACACCTAGTCGCAAGTCTTCACATTCTTTGTAGGTAATTTGTCGAATGCACAACTTACTACAACATGGTTGCATCAACGTTTTCCTTATATTTTTTGACGATAAAACATATTTAGCTCTTTTTGGTGCAACATAACAAGCACACGTTTTTTTTTTTGAGACTTTGAGTAGTTCCAAAGGATGTTGAATCTATTTGAGGCTCTCATTGTAGATCTTCCAAAAGTTCATCTACTTGTGACCATCTTGATCTTGCAGGATTGTTTGTCATATTAGCATCATGTAATATGTTGCTTGTGTAATTATGTTCACCGAAATCGAATTTCGAAAAATCTGAATTACATCTGGTAGATGCATTTGCACTTGCAAAAATTGACGATTTCGGTGTACGCTTTGTTTGAATGCTGATTTCAGAATGACGTCTTTTATTTTTGTTGTTATCAAGAGCCTCTCCAACATCCTCCACACTTGTAAGAATATCTGAGTTATATGATGATGTAGATATATTAGTGCGAGTGACCACATCCTCGACATCTGTCAAAATATCCGAATTATAGCTACTTGTTCTTGACATATTACAAATATGAGAAATATCTTTGATTTCTGTCAAGATATCCTAGTTATAGTTAATTGATTTTGACATATTACGACCTTGAGAAATATCTTCGATTCTTGTTAAGATATCCGAGTTATAGTTACTTGATATTGCAATCAGCGGATCTGTTTTCTACATCTATTGATCTTGTCGATGTTTTTTGGATGCTATCCCTTTTTGAACCACAAAGATGACCCTACATTTTTTTCATGTTGTTTCTATTTGAACATTTAGAATAATACGTAAAGCACTCAATTAATGGTTTAGTAAATGATACATGTTTTTTTTTTTAGTGCAAAGATAGCTTTGACAAACACCAAATCATTGTTTGATTTTGCATGTAGAAAGGGTCTCCGTCATCTGTCATGGCATTCACAATATTTCCTTCTATTGTAATTGAAGTCACCTTCATGATAACAAACAAGTTTTTTTTACTAGGATAGTAGCCTTTGAATTTAGCAGTGAAAACAACTACCCCTTCAAAATCCATACATTCAACAACATCATCAATGTTGTATAATGGACACTTGGCAAGAACGAGTTCATTCATTTTGAGAATATCTGCATTATCCCACAAGATTTTTTTTGCAATGACATTGATGAAAATATAGTTGTGGTCATTATTATTACTTTTGTATTTATTTAAAGTCTTTTGCTAGTTTACAATTTTATTTCTTATGTTTTTTTAATTAAGTTAAATCCTTTCAACACTTTCTGGATTTTTTTTGTAAGGTTTTAAGTTTTTTTAGAGGGTTTAAGTTTGTATTACGGTTCTTTTAAGATTTAACACCATTTTTAGCAATATTCTTTTTTTTTTTTTCATTTTTTTGAATATCTAGTTTTTTTTTTACAAGTTACAACTATTTGTACTATCATTTTTTATGTTAGTTTTTTAAATTTTTATTTTGAAAATTAAGTTTTTTTTTACACTATTTTGTTTTTATTGTTTTTATGTTTATTTTTGGTTTTTTGAATATTTAGTTTTTCTTACACTATTTTTTTTTTTTAGATGTATTCATTTTTTAAAGTTATTTTTTGGTTTTTTTCTAATATTTATTTTTTTGACACTATTTTGTTTTCTTTTTATTTTATGATTTATTTTATGTTATTTTTTTGGTTTTTTCTAAAATTTATTTTTTTGGACACTATTTTGTTTTTTTTATTCTATGATTTTTTAATGTTATTTTTTTTGGTTTTTTCGAAAATTTTATTCTTTTGACACTATTTTGTTTTGTTTTGATTTTATGATTTCTTTTGTGTTATTTTTTGGTTTTTTCGAATTTTTTTTTTTTGACACTATTCTGTTTTTTTTAAAAAGTTTTTTCAATTTTTTTTATATATAAAATGGTGTTTTTTTGGAATTTTTTTACAATATTTTGTCTTTTTAGATTGTTTTCACTATTTTAATCTTATTTGTCATTTTTTATGCTTGTTTTTTTGGTTTTCTTAAGATTATTTTTTGATCTTTTTTAATATTTTGATCTCTCTTGGTTTTTTTGATTTTCATGTTTTTTTCCCTACTTTTGTATTAGCAAGTTCATGGAAGGGATGAAGAGAAAGGAGAGCACAGTTGAAACACTTAATAATCCCATAAGCATTTGGTGCAACATTGACACTTTCAAATCTATATATACACTCTTCAACTAGTGGATTCTGCAAAAATTGGGAGCATAAACTTCCATTTTGTAAAATGGTCCCCCAAAAATGGAGATCGTGGGTTTTCTTGAGATCTTATGTTCTCATGACATGTGGCATCCCATTTGTCCCATAAGTATTTATGAAATTTGACAATGAGAAAAAAACATAAATAAAGCACCCCCCCCCCCCATACAATGATAATTTACATTGTCTTTTGAATTTTTTAAGCTTTCATATAACAAAGCTACTTACTTCAGATTTTCTTGCTTCAATTTTTTTTCCTAATACAGTAAATTATTTTTTTAGTTAAATCTAATTTTTAGCTAAATAATGTTAATATATGTATATATATATAAATAGATTCCCCCCCCCACACCCACCCGCCGCGGCGGGTGGGCGACCTACATGCATGAGAGTTTGTACAAAATCAATCAAGGCTAGATCAACTCAGATTTTCAAGAGCTATCTGACACACTTTGAATCTAGGCAAGAGCTCTATCTGAACAAAAAGTTATCATCATCCAAAATCAAGCAAGTTTCATGCATGCCTTGAAAAAACTAAGTAAAATTTACTATGGAAGAGCCATACAAGCACCTTGCTCTTTGGTAGAGAGAGAAAACAAGTGAGCTCTTGGGTAGAGAAAGAAAGTACAAAGAGATTGCAAGTCAAAAATTTCTTTTTCAAAAAGATGTTTGTACAATGAGAGCTTACTTCCATATAGTAGTGGCTCGAGTTCTTGCTATAAAATGCATGTGACAACCTCTAAGCATGATTGGACCCCATGGAGTGCACCTCATAGCATGACTGGACCCCATGGATTGCACCTCATAGCATGATTGGACCTCAAGATTTGCACCTCACAAAATGATTGATCTTTATGATTTGCACCTCACACTATGATTGGGCCACATGATTTACATCTCTTAATAGGATTGGCCTCATGACCTACACCTGTTAACATGATTGGACCTCATGAGCCAATGAGATGTGGATTTAGATGCATTACATGCAGTTTTCAATCCTTGCATTTTGTGACAAGTGTCATCATCTCATTAGAACTCGAGATGGAAGACTATCGACTTTTCTAAATTATCATGATTTTGATCGGGTCAAATTGGTCAACCACGTTCCAAAGCGATATCGGATTGACCATTGACTTTGACTAGGCAAAACTTTGACTAAAAATAGCTTCTAAACCGTAGCTCGAAACTAGGTCATGTTGGGTGTCGTTGGAAAGCTCTCGTCGAGATCACTATAATCGGTCTTAATCTGAGATGTCGATCAAAAATTGAAATTTTTTTTTTCACAGCCACAAACTATACTATACACAAAATCGTTAACCATCGAATATTGTGTGGGCAGATTGCGAGCAAGAAACAGTTTTATTTTTGTATTTTACATTGCAAAAAATTTGTCATTCTACATGGGAATCCTTATAGAGCCCTTTTCAAAGCCTTCTCTAATGCTTTCTTTTTTTTGCTATGTATGAAAATTGGATTTTCACTTTCCAGCCATTCAACTTTCTTATGTAAAACAAATTATATAATGAGAGTACCAAATTGTGCTCTATGTGACAATTCATGTATCAAACCATCATTGTCATGAACAATATCTACTTTTAAGGTATTCCATCGTATTTTTGTGAATACATTAGAGGTTTGATAAGTTGAAAATTTTCAATTCTAAAATAATTTTTTTTCGACACATTTGAGAACCAAATTTTGAGTAGAAACATTATTTTAGAATATTTCTTTTAGCCTCCAAACATAACATGCCGGTGTGCTAAGTAAATCAACTTTAAAAAAAAAACATGTCGACTTGCTAAATGAAACAAGAAATTGTTTTTGTTGCGGAATTAGATAGCACACCGACGTGCTATAGGATTCTACCGCAATGTTTTTTTCCTGGCGGAATCCCTTGGCACGTCGACGTGCTATCTTTGGACACTTAAATTTTAATTTTAGAATTTTCTTACTTTCATATTCCATTGTTAGATTTTTAGTTATATACCAAACCACAATTCTAAATGTTATATAAGCATTCAATTAGTGGCATAAAATGTAGCACATCATGTGCTATTTTTTTGTTGAATCATGGCAAGGAAAAAACTTTAGTGGCATAAAATGTAGCACATCATGTGCTATTTTTTTGTTGAATCATGGCAAGCAAAAAACTTGCAAAAAATTTACTCGCAAATGCCAAGGGAGAGAGAGAGAGAGAGAGAGAGAGAGAGAGAGAGAGAGAGAGAGAGAGAGAGATTCTATTCGTGCACACAATCACATGGATATCTTAGCATATCCAAATCTAAAGTTGCTCAACAACCATGATAGTTGGATTGCAGGATCAACTGATAGATTGACATGGTTCCTAAAACTTTTTTGAAGTTGAAATAGGGCTTTTCATTAAAAACTCTCAATTGGAGATTCAATGCAAGGACCCGAAGTTTAGATTCACGATTGGAAGACACCCAATTTCAAAGTAAAAAGCAATGTATTTTTTGATATTAAAAAACATATATTCTTTGGTTTAAGACCTATTTAGATCATTCTTTGGGCTATTGACCCAAATTAAATGTTACAACTATTGTACCTACAAGTACAACTTTTCTAAAACATATAATTTGCACAGAAGTGGGGAGAACTTAGTTACAAGTGCTAAATAAACCATTTTAATACTCAAGAAATTAGCTACCTTGTGATAGTAGCATTCCACAATTTAGCTAGAGATTGTTTGCTACCTTTAGCAAAGGGGTGAATTGGTAGATTTTTAGTAGATTCATATTTTTGGCTAAAAAGTAACAACATTGGTCACCTCCATCAACATGCCCATGTCCGTACCATTGAAATGCATCAATGTGTTGCCTCCATTGACGTCCAAACCATTGACACATGCATTGTCATGGGTCACCAAACATGAGTTGTCATGTGCCAATAAGATATTGATGTGTGGCACCAAAACTATCTATAGCTCTAGATCAACATTCCATCGCATACAATAAGATCTTGACCTTGAGTTAATTGTTGTGTGCCCTTGTGGGTACTTAACAGTCCCCTTTAAGAATCTCTTCTTATAGAAAGCAAAGTAGGGAAGCCTAGTCTTAAGCTTATAGCATTTTCCACTTCAAAATATCTTACAATATTTAGATTTCAAGATCCACCCAGGTCTCAGCCTCAAATTCTTGAGGTGATTGGTCACACAATTGACATCTCAGCTCTAGCTTGAGCTATTGACTCAATTGGCATAAAATTGAACTATCCGGGCTACCTATAGAATTTCTTGCATATCTTGTGAGAAATCAACTTTTGCACTTCGATACCTTTCAGTTCGACAGGAATTGGTCAATGAAGTTAAAAGCCATACATCAACGTAGAAGGACTAAATCATGTGACAACATGTTTTGCACTATTGTGTGTGAACTCAACCATGGAAAAATACTTTTTTCAATCAAATTGTCTATGCAATACATATGCTCAAAGCATATCCTCCATAGTTTGGTTGATTTGTTTAGTCAACCCATCAAATTTTGGGTGATCCAAAAACTTAGACGAGCAATTTCAAGTTTTTCAAAAACTAATTGCCTTGATCATTAACAATATCATTCAACAAGAGATACAAAAAGTTGGGGCAAGTATAGAAGCTTTGACAATAGTTTTGGTTGGTATGAATTTTGCCATTTTGATTAGCTTGTCAACTACTACCAAATAACATCATGACAATTTTGGGAACTTCAGTCAAATTCCATTGAAATACTTTTCCATTTTTTGCTGGGAATTTATAAGGAATTTCAAAGACTTGCACCCACTCTAAAAACGGTGTAGCTACATGAAATGCGTGCTAAAAAAAGTGTGATAGCCAAGATTTTCCTAAATTAGGTAGATTGTTGATGATATACCCAACATAGGTGGACCTAAGTCGTGCCCCCTTTTTTTTAGCACGCTTTTTATGTTCACAAAAGACTTGAATATCATTCACAAATTGGCCATGTGAGAGTCACTCGGGCCTTGACATTTCACAAGCAGGCTTTATGATCTGAATCTTCTTTCCACAATTACAATCACTTAGTTGCAAAGAGATTCAAACAAGACTTAATTTAGTGCAAGCTTTTCAAAACTTTTCAGTATAAAAAGACATTTTCTCATGGGTTCAAACACAATAGTAGTTGTGCTTGAAACTAGTATTGGCCTTTTCAAAATGTTATCTCCTTTATTGACCAAGTTGGCATAAAAGGGCTATGCCTTGCAATACCCAAAAATCAGGATTTGTCTCAGGATTTACTTTTAGGCTCACATTGAGGATATAATTAGAAGATGCACCAGTAGTTGTGAGCACACCAGCTCTCACATGTGTTTTGTATAAAGGACATTGGTACTCATCAGAAGGCGGTTTGTAATTTACAATAGGAATAAAATGAACAACAGGAAGTCGTGAGTGCATTTCACCTGTAGCCAATGACAACACAGTGAGTATATTTCTTGAAGAAAGTGGCAGGAACTAATAAGACAAAACCACAAGAAGCATTATTTGCTTTAACCAGTACTCCTAGTCATTCCAAATTTCCAAGTGCACAAAAGCATGCAACAACCCACTCAAGGTTGTTGTAAAATTTACTTTTGAAAATATATCTATTTTTCTGTGAACAATTCTCGTACTTCAAATTAAGAACCATAAGAATTTAAGAATCAGATATAAAGTATAAGATAGCCAACAGTTTCAAAAATGTCAAAGAGCATAATATTGTGCAATGTGAATCATAAAGGTCAGACTTATTGGTTTTGAAGATTTGAAAAATCAAAGAAGATATTTAGAACATTGGCAATAGAAAAACAATGAATTGCAAGAGTACCTTGTTAGGTTCATGTTATGTCTATATGACCTCCTACAACAATGGCAAAGCGAATCTACTCCAAAATGATCACAAAGTTCAGGGAGCAAAGATTCTGTCCTTCCACATACTCAAAATCATACTTCAATGAGCATTTTTCCACAGTAATTTGTCCAGTAATCATCAAGCACTTTAACGTAGTATTCCTCCATAGAGATAGTAAGGATATGCCTAATTAGCTTTATCAAGACAAATATTTTGTATTGATTTTGCTAAACATTGAAAGAAAGGACCCATAAAAAAGTGTACTGAAAACTTAAAAGGTCCTTGCATGATCTAAGCCTGGTCAGATCACCCTAAGTACAAAAGCTTATAATGACCAGAAAAGTATACATTATAAGCTACACTGACTATAGTCAGAAGGTGCAGAGTACAGGAACAAACCAGAATGACAAGTCAATATCAGCAACTTGAACATAATCCTAGGGACTTCAAAGTTCATATTGATAAGGAAAAGCTGCTACTGTAATCCAGAGATTTAATGAAAAAATCTAAAAAGTTCAGAGAAAAAGATCGTAAAGGTAACGAGTAGTGAACAACCATATCGATTCCAAAAATGAAAAGAGTTTTGTAAACGAGTGTCATGTTTCTTTTTTCGAGTAGTACACAACCCCCCCCAACCTATTTTAAGGTCATACTGGGTACCATAACATATGCAGAGTGAGTTTTCTTTCTCGATACTACTTGCATTTATAATTGAGTTTAAACATCCATGAGTGGGTATGTAAATGTTCCCATACTTCCTCTTTCTCTCAGGTGTGTTCTTATAGTTGGGCTTACTCCCCAAATAAACCAAATATCTAGAAGTGGTACGGTTTCTAGGCTTATGTAATTGCATGTCTACAACTCTTGCTGGTTCCGTACGTACACAGGATGCCATATCTTTCAATTGAACCAGTTTATCTTCTGAAATAAGGCTGTCCTTTTCACCTACTTATTTTTTCAACAAGTAACATGGTGTACAAATGCACTTCTATCCCTTCAAGAAGAAATAGCTGATATGCGGCCTGATTGATCTTCTTTACAATGTTATATGGTCCACTATACCTTGGAAATAGGTTGTTATGATGGGATTTCAGTTGAAGGATATCCAAGGGGTCCTAACTTCCACATGGAAAGTACCTGGCAAGGCTTGTGCGAGACAATGCTGGTTATGATCCCATCTTGCTCCATCGAGAAATAATCCACTTACATAGATCCCATCTTCAGGAGCATTCTGTACATCCACAGCATCCTCCGTATGTGTCACTTCAAACCCAAAATTCAAGGTGTCAATGGGTATCTGATACTTTCTGGCGTGTGTCTGTAAAGCACCTGTCATGAAGCCCTACATGCAGACAAGATCCACATTTAACTAGACAGACTAAAGAAATAGCCTGAACCATAACAAGGTCTTCTAGCATTTCCTGAAAAGTCATTTGTAACAATAATAAAGTTGGAATAAAATGTTCTTTACAGACCAATTGCAAAAAACATGCTAAGGAGAGCTTGAGCGCACGTGCTATTTCTCCAATAAAGAACTGTAAACAATAGGCAGAAACTGTGAATGAGAGGCACTTTGCTGGTAGAAAAAGAGGTCATCATAACTTGTAATGCACAAGGAGATACTGCAGACGGAAAAAGGATATGAGTGCCAACACAGAAACAAGAAAAAACCTAATATGTGCAAATACATGAACGCATTCTTTCCACCTGTACAGATGTTACAATAAAATATCTCCTGGAATTTTGTTCATTTGGTTGCCCTTAATGCTCAAATTGAGAAAAAAAGTTGTCAAGGACTATGAACAATCAAGTGTACTGTGCTCGTCACTTGAAAACTTGTAGTGATGACATCAAACATAAATCGCACAAAAAATAGTTTTAAGTTGGAATATTGAAACCTTTTGAGGAGTGAAGCATGTGAAGTCAAGACTGGTCATCTTTAGATCATCTAAAAAGTATAACTAACGGATAGCTCAATATTAGATTCAATTGATCATTATTTCATGAAGTTACTTTGCTAGCAAGTGTGCTTATATAATGTTCAGAAAAGAAGAAAAGTTCATGCGAACCAGCTATCTAGAACTGATTACAATAAGGAAGTAGCAGGTGTGACTCTAGCCTTCTAAATTGCAGAAAACATATGGTGTACGACCTGTGGAAAGAAAAACCCGGGCAACCAGAAGCATTTAGGCTCTCCATCCTTTATCCATGTGCGCATGAAATCCATTCTCTTGTGGAAGTCCAGAATCCATGCAGAAAGTGGTTTTAAAGATGGATAGGCAACAGAGGACCATAATGATGGGACTTGATTGTTTAGGAAGTTGTTAAACATGCTCTCCAATTCCGAGGACATAATAACCAGTCCTTTTATTGCACGCTGAAGTTCGGCCAAAGTGAATGTTATCACGTTTAATAGCTTATTGAAACGCTCGGTTTCCTAGTCATTCAGCAAAATCGGTGAGTGAATTTCCACAAGTAGAATCAATAATTCAATTTTTGTATGCACAGAGAGAGAGAGAGAGAGAGAGAGAGAGAGAGAGAGAGAGAGAGAGAGAGAGAGAGAGAGAGAGAGAGAGAGAGAGAGAGAGAGAGAGAGAGAGAGAGAAATTGAACTCATGTATAGCACAGGAGTCAAACCAGAGTATATAAAGCAAAAGCCTTTTACTTTTGGCTAGTACCTGGGTTAAGACCACTCCTAAGGAGCCAATTTGTCCATCTGGTCCTAGAGCAAGCGCAGGAGACTCTTCACTGAGTTTGAGAGGGGTTGGAAGGTGCTCCTGAATGCTCAGTGCAAGTTCTGCAACTATTTGATCTGACCTCTTACCACCTCCAGCATTGGTTGCCCTTGGCTGGACGCTTAAAATTGTGTTTATAATTTTGCTGGTTTCCTGAAGTTGGAAAGTCAGATTTGCATTTTCGTGCATTCCAAAAACATCCGGACCTTCTGTTGTTGGGAGGGAGTTAATGATCTCCACATAAGTAGTGTACATTCCAACTGGAGGAGAGTTGTAAGTTTTTGAAGGAGTGAATGAGTACGAATCCAAAAGAACCGATGGATTGTAATATCGACGCAATGTGCTCATTAGACATCTTCGATCAAGATCATCTGTGACGCGTCCACCATATGTAATTTCTCCTGTGTAAAATCAAATAAAGGGAACTATGAAAGGTCACAGTCTTCTTGCTGCTTGTAGAAGTTGCATTTGCTCTTTCTCAAACATAAGACACATTAAAGACCAATATGATGCTAGTTGAAATACTTACATGTGAATATCACTGTTTACAACTAAACATTAAACCAAAGCATTATCCTTTCCTACTTGATATAGCTGTGGGCCATCCAAAACAGGTATGGGTGGCATATAGGAGTGCTCAATATCTTTTACTCTTGAAAATAATTTTACAAAGTAAAGACTCTTATAGGAGTGCTCAATATCTTTTACTCTTGAAAATAATTTTACAAAGTAAAGACTCTTACCTGTTACATATAGTAGAGCAGGCCAAGGAATTTCTTCTTGCTCCTCTAGGAACATATGCAGGGTTTGTGTCGCACATTCAAGATCACTGCTGTTGAAGTCATATTTCACATTCCAGCCCAAAGGACCAAATTTCCTCCTCTCTTGAATGACTGGACAACATATTGAAATCTTTAGTTGGTACATAAACGCTCAATCTAATTAACATATGCACGTGTATAGAGAGTACCTTTTACTTCACTTGTCTATACAAATGCTTAACTACATATAGAGTAGTTTAGGAATAGATATCAATCCTAGATTTGCTGGGTAGTATGCTTATTTCTTTGAATGGATCTTAACACCCCCTTAAGGCTGTCTCCTGTATAACCAGTTGATCCAAGAATGGGAGTGCCAGCTGATGTGCCAGGTATTACAACTTCCTTTGGTTCCAGAATGTTTGAGATGCGCACGCATAAACGCAGAGCAGCATAAATGGAATCTGGTGGGTAGGTCTAACAAACTGGCATCAAATTATATTCATTTTTCAGGTGATTATTGAAGTACCAAAGTAAACTTCGTGCTTTGTTGCATGGAATATGCACAGGAGAAAAGTAGCTTTTTAGGTACCCAACTTTGATCAACACTAGCTTCATTTTTTGATTTAGTACTGAAAAGGAACAAACTAAACTTTAAACTTGCCTGCATGGAAAAATGCAAGGGAGAACACCAGCTTTTTCCACGGCACCCTTTTAGTGCAGCTCTCTAAATAGTCTTCTGTTATATTTGCATAAGACTGCAGCAAATTTGCTCTTACACCCTTTGGAGGCTCATTAGTGATCTTTATGCCATTCTGCAGTGTTACAAAATTCGACGACCTGGTAACTTCAATCCTGATCCAAACTAGAAACCTTTTGATGCTTATGATTTAGACTTCTAAAACATCTAGCTATGATAAGATTACATTTATGCTGGGAAAAGGTTGTTGTGCAAGTTGAATGGTTTCAATCATAAATTGAGAGAGAATGAAGTGAATTGAAATGGTTATTAATGTGATTAAAGACCCAACAGGATCTATGGGAGACAATTGACACAAACATCAGATACAATATACGGTTCATGAAGATAGACGACCTATTAAAGAGGCCACATGGGAAGTTATAAATGTCTTTTCTGACACTTGCTTCTATAGGACTAGGCTCGGGTCCTTGAGGCTACATACAATTGCATGTAACATAGGGTCCGCTCTCCTAGTTAAAGGGTCTACCTATTCAACATCTTGTCAACAATTTCTCTATTGTACATACTCACTTTATGCCCACAATAAGGGCAATGTTTTTATTACTAGGGGAGAGTTATGAACATTAATCACATAAGTGCGCCAAATATATTTTGAGTATATGCTTTTAGGGCTTTCTAGAATGACTCGCACAGCAAAAAGCACAAAATTAGGGCCCAAAACTCAAAAAATGAGAGAAACAAGCGTCCTTAATATGGATGGATTCACAATATGTAGAAGATCGCCACACCCACCCCTGTGCCAAAAGGTGTTCTAATACCAAGTTAAAGGCAAAAAAGTCCACTACGATTCACAACAGGATTGGCATTTAAAAGGAAGATCATAATTTTATCTTCATGCCATTTGTGTCTTTTGAAAAAGCATTTCTGATGTGCACCTTGGCAACATTGAGCAAGATACTAGTCTCGATGGATTTGACAAACATATGTGATGAAACTAGTTACTAGACGACTTTAAAACTTATCTCTATTAGACAATCTTGGAAAGAAAAGTATTTCTGATGTCATTTAAATCTCAGCACTAACCTAAACTTCAAAACATAGCACTGTGGCTTGCATCTAAGGCAAGGTAAAATGCTTATGACAAGTAATCCAATGGCGATAAACCCAAATGAAATTTACCTGTAAGACTGGAACTGGGAACTCTTTAGACGGTAGTGATGTCAGCCATAAGCGAAATTCTGGGTGAATATCAGCACTTTCTGGTATTAATCGCTCTATAAGCCTTTCCATAGTCGGCATCCAAGAGCGTGCCAAGTGACAGTTTTGTAGGCATACCCAATCACCAGTTTTTCTTGATTTGGAAACTAGCATTTCTGCGATTGGTCCTTGACCTTGGCCTAAGGAAATCATATGCAGCCTCTCTCCAGGCTTTCTATCCACCTTTTCACCAAATTTTTGCAATATTCCTGTTGGATCAGCACCTGATGAGAGGATGAATATGACTGGAGTTGTGCTAGAACTATCCTTGAAGACTTCTTCAAGCTGAAGCGGGGAGGTACCAATAAATTTTTTGCCCAGCTTTTCCTTGATATACATTTCTATTGCGAACACAAGCTTCTCTTCTCTTATAATCTTCATCAGAAGAAGCCGTTGAAATGAATCCACAACAGAATCCCATACTGACGGCAATGGTGAATTATGAGGCTCAGATGTCTTAAAGAAAACCTTCCATTTGCTTACGTTTTGTATGATATCATTGGTGAAGCCTTTGAATGAGCTGTCTGAAATTTCCTCTATTGCACATAAGTTATGCCACACTTGTTCAGAAATCCAGTCGGGTGCAGGGTTTGGTAGTTTGCATTCTGGGGCAATCATCCCCGCAGCACCTCGAAGAAACATATTCCATTCAGCTTCCCGAATTTCACCTGAGTGTCTCAATATTGATGTACACATCAAGAAAGAGAATGTGACTTTGTGTTCCTCAAATAAGCCTCGACTAACATTTGAATAAAGAAATTCGTTTATAAAGGAGACGAGAATGCTTAGTCTCACTTGTAAATCCTCTGACTTTTCGCTCAACTCAATGCAACGGTTGAAGAGATGAGAGAAAAATGTAAGAGAATACTGATACATGGAATCGATAAGCGCAAGGTCAGAAATCACAAAATACAAAATGGAGCCACGATTTGCAACAACACGGTACTGTTCTCTTGCAGCAGTTATTTCTTTTTCAGTGATTTCTGCTTGCTTGACTCGACCCTGGATCACACCTGAAGTCAGCTTTGAATTGTTCAAAGTATTGATAAGAACCTCATCGTCTAGAATGTTCCCTTCACTTTCCTTTAAAAGTTTCAAAATCTTATCCTCCAAGTCTTTTAGCTGCTTTTTGTCACTGCTTATACTAACCACTAGACGATCATTCTGCTCCTCCAGATCTGCCCGCTCCTTTCGGACCACATCTCCCAACAACTGATCTTCCAGACCTTTCATAGTGACAGTAAAGTTGACAAGGGTTACTTTTATGCAAATGTCCGGCATATAGTGTGGATTTGACATCTTTGTAGTCATGTACAGTTTGAAATTTGGATCATACTCAACATCTGTGTCACCAAGTCGTATCAACAACCTACCTTTTTTTTCAAATACCTGCCATACGGGACGCCAGGAACACACGTGAGTATGAAAGAAAGTCCATGTTTTTCTTTGTCATTGATTGTACAGAAAAAACAATCCCTTCATAAAATCTTCTTAAAATGTCACAGGTGGGAAGAGAGAGAGAGAGAGAGAGAGAGAGAGAGAGAGAGAGAGAGAGAGAGAGAGAGAGTGAGTGACAGGACAGTATTAGGCCCAGACAAGCTTTTTTGAAGTAAATTTTAAAAAATATGCTTCTTAAACATGTTAGTTACCTGCTTTTGTAATATGGGCTCCAAAGAAGGGTCCAGATTGTCGCCAATATCTTCTAAAAGAACAGGATTTCCAATTCTGATGCTGCTTTCCAGGGTTCTTAAAAGGTTTGCATCTGATAACCTTATCACTCGTATACCATTCTTAGCCTCCATAGCTTTGATCCAGTTATTAGCTTGGCCTTGGGGATCTATCATTAAAGGCCATCTTTTCCCCCTTGTCACCAAAATGCCATTGTCAACAGAAACATTGTCTATTGGCAGACCCCATATGCTCCACTCACGTACTTCAACAGGAGTTGATAATATCGCTCGAAGGGAAAAAATTTCCGAGACAGGAATTCCTTCTTCCTGCAGGCAAAAAGAGCATAAAAGCTTACAATGATCATGAGTTTGTTAGCACCATACAAAGGAAGCATTAATTCGCCAGAAAGAGCAAGATGGGACCTGGCAGCGGGCAACCCATGTTTTCACAAGGTTTTGTCGGTATGGACCAGAGAAGGCACCGTAGTACGAGATGCATGCTGCACAAAGGAAAACATCCCCCACAAGCCGCTCTCTTAAAGTACAAATGCTATCAGCTTGCTCTCTCCATCTTACCTGCATATCCATTCATGGTAGCTTTATTAAGATCTTGCAAGATATGTGGTGAATGTAGCTGAGCTACAAGAGAGAAGACTTAAGGTTTATTGACCTGGAGATCAGACTACAATTGTTAAGAAGCAAATTGGGTTATGAATCACATAATTTTCCATCAAAAGAAAAAAAAGATTCGCAAAGAGAGCTCTTGAAGTAGTTTCAGTAAGGCTAATCAGCAAAAGCTATCTTCAGATTTCATTTAGATAAATTCTAGTGAAAGTAAAGGTAGTGATGTTCAGCAATGACACTGTTTGTAAAAACTAGTATCTATGATTTGGGTGGGAAGACAGTTGGTTCGTTATTGGGAGAAGGCTATGCTATAAAAGTGTAGCTTTCAATAGAGATTTCCGAGGGATAGGATTTTCTTATTCTTTTTCAGCAGCATGTGGATAGATCATAGCACATTGTTTTGCTGACCACACCCAGGACCCACTACCATGATAGCAAGAGAAGCCCAGACAGAGACGTCATTTGGCAGATCATAGCTGTTATGCTCTGGATAGTGTAGTCGCAGGTGTGTTAGTTTGCAGCCAATAGAACAAGATATAAGTCAGACAAGAGATTGTGCCTGCTGAAATTCAATCACAGAGATTATTTTAGAAAAATAGTACTTCTCTCTTATAGAGGAATTAAGGAAACCTCTCTCCTGTCCCTTTGCTGAGAGAATGATTTTTTTGCCGTATGGTATTCAAATAGTTCGATGTAAAAGCTACAGGATAAATAGAAGATAGATAAATGATTCTGGATATCTTTGGCTTTCATGATAAATAAAAGATTTCCAGACATGTAAAAGGAAAAAAGAAATGAAGGATGAGACCCTTAAAACATCCACGTCCTACCTGGTCTATACATTTCAGTCACATTCCCATAGAAAATATTTTGGATGATGGTCAATGTCACAAAAGCATACCTGAGTAGTAATGTGAAAGGCTTGTACGAAGCTAATGTCAAGTACAACGCCATCAACAAATGCATTGGAAGTACCAGTAACTACATTTGCGGCTAGGAAATGTTGACCTCACCAAAAAGACAAGGAACTTGTAACTATTGTGGCAAGTTTGGACACTTTGAGTGCAAAAAGGAAGCAAAAGGAAGACAACAGGAGTTGGGAGGCCGTCCTCACATTATGTCCAAAAGGTGCCACAAGAAGAAGATCTTCACTTATTCATCACTACCTCTAATGATCGAAAGCATACTTCGTAGTTGTTTTATTGATTTAGGAGCTTCACAACATGTGACACCTCATTTGTCAAACTTTATGACATCTCAAATGGGCAAAAAGTTTGCCTTGGTGATAATTCTACTCATGAATTTAAAGGACATGGAATTGTCCAAGTAAAGATGCTAAATGGAAAAATAAAGCATATTTCCAAACTTCTTTATGTTCCAAGACTTGCCAACAACCTCACATACGTTGGCCATCATCTATCAAAAGATGAGAGTATAATTTGACCATGAATGTCTTATCAAAGACAAGAACAAAGTTATTGCAAGAGGAAGCAAAGAAGGAGCTTATTCAAGCTTTGTATGTCAATCATCCACAAGAGGCAAATATTGTCTTTCACATCTCTCAAGAAAGATTGTGGCATGAAAGATATGGCCACTTGAATTTTCAAAGCCTTGAGGTTCTCAAAAGACATAATTTGGTACATGGACTATCAAATTTGCAATTCCATCTAATGGTATGCGAAGCTTGTGTCTTTGGCAAACAACATAGTCAAAGATTTCCAAAAGGAGTATATCTCCACATGTGGAAATCATCTCCATTGAGCTTGCTGATCAATCGGATCTCTGAGGTTGTAGAGCAAAACAAACAAAATCTCTTGGTGGCACTCTATATTATTCCCTTCTCGTTGATAATTATTCCAGAAAAGTATGGTCCGACATGAGGGTCCGGGCCGGAATGCCCGCATCCGGCGCGGGGTCGGAGGCGTCCAACTAATTTTTTTTTTTTTAGATTTTTTAACACAAAAAAAACTTTAAAAAGAATTTTTTTTAAAAAATTTTTTAACACAAAAAACAACTGAAAAAAAAAAAAAACGGATGCGTCCGGACGCGCATTCGCATCCACCATCCACTTCCTTACGTATAATGGGTCTATTTTCTAAAAGGAAAGGGCCAAGCTTTTACTTATTTCAAGCAATTCAAAGCTGAGGTAAAGAATCAAAATCAGCAAAAAAATCAAATGTATAAGATTAAATCGAGGGGGAGAATTCATACAGTTATGAACTGAATCTCAGAGTTTAGCATCAATGAAACATAAAGATTAGATATGAGGCAGCAAAGACTAATCTCTTGAATAGCATAGATGCATCAAATAAATCAACCCTACAAGCTTAGGATAGTTGAAACCTTATCAAAACTAGGAAAGTAACCAATATCATAAGATATGTAATCAGCAAAAATGATAGCCCTATATATACTATCTAGAGGCCCTTAGTGAAACCTTCTAGAGATTAGGGTAACTTTGGGTACTTGGGTCCCATAAGGACATGTCCTTAATAGTAATGGCCCAGGACCTAAGGGTATACTAGTTAGGGACTTGTCCCAGTATATAACTCCCCCAGTTTAAAAACATTTGTCCTCAATGTTAGCTATAGCTATGGTAATAGCCAATCATACGACGTACCACCCAAATTCATGTTGTTCATAGAGTCACCGACATGAGGAGACACACGTCTCACAGATGACCTCCTCGATGACACCATCAGCACACATTATCTCCAGTTGTAATCCCCATTACATCCTTTTTTACTGGCAAAAAAGGATTTGATTGGATTTGAATCTTGATGAGCATATACATACCACTACCATCATACTGACATTTTGTTATCAACAGTTATTAGCAACTATTAGTAGTTACACTTTATTATTTATTATTTTACAGTTTTTGGAGACATTTCACACGCTCCAATTTGCATCACACATTTGAAATGTACTCTTTGTCTTATATGGCTTTTGGGATAGAAAAGACATTATAAAGCTTTCTTTCTTGAGAAGTAGGTCCCTCACTACTTATCCTCCTTTTATCTTCTCTCTTTGTTGTGGTTTCTTGACACATGGAGGACATGTGTCAATATGCATTGTGTAGGCCCTTCTCTCTATGACACATGTTGTGCAAGTGGTGACATGTGTCTTTGTGTATGTAGACTTGCATGACACTGTGTTACTTGACTAGGGCCTTTGTTTAACTTTTTAATAAGTTGACTAAACTTAACCTTGGGATTTTATAGCAACAATTCATGTACCATGGGCCCAAGTATCATAGACAACATAACAAGATGACCATTACCTCCAACAAGAATGACAGTATAGAGCGTCCTGAACCAGATGGCCAAACTCAGAAAGTTCACCAAACCTTAGAGGATATGTTGAGAGCATTTTTGGATGACAAGCAATCTCAGTGGGAAAAGTATTTGCCACTACTGGAGTTTGCTTATAATGATTAAAAAAATGTTAGTACACAAATGAGTTCTTTCAAGCCTGCAAGTCCTATTACGATAGTAATTCTTTGATAAGTGCCTAGTGTGGCTAATTCTCTAACTCAAATGATTGAAATGCTTGAATTAGCTAAAAGAATTTTGAAACAAGCAATGGATTAGGCTAAAACATTTGTTGATAAGAATTGCACACCGAGGGAGTTTGAGGTAGGGGATATGGTGTTTCTCCAAGTACCAAAGGACTCTAAGACCTTGAAAATGGGCAAATATTACAAGTTCCCTCTGTATTACTATGGAACTTGGAAAATTTTCAAAAGGATGAGTGATGTTAGCTTTGTCTGGAACTTGTAAAGTGCATCCTATCTTTCATGTGTCTAGATTAAACTGGGATTTACATGATGGGGATAACTTATTGTCGAATGGCTTCTTTGCTTTGTAGGAATAGGGGGATGTGATCCATGGGCTAATGAGGGTATTGGACCAGCGAGAGAGGCATTTGCACAACCGATTGATCCATGAATACTCCTATAGATGCTACTTGGGAGACCGTGCACAACTTGCATGCACAATACCTTGGATTTGTCATTGCGGACGATGTCTTATGAGGGGGAAGGGATGCCAAATGATTTTACTCCCTATCTCATTTGTAAACATTTATGATAGTTAAGTGTATGCTTGTATTTATCAAATGGCTCGGCACCATATGGTGACCTTTCTTATTACACTGCAATTAGTGGATGTAGAGCATTCATAGTCATGGGGTTGTATACATCTAACATGATAGCAAAAATATTGATTGGACTGTTCTGGTAAGCAATAAGGTGTCAAACTGCAAGGTAACGTTATATCCCTTACACCCACATATGTGATCAGCTCGAATGGATCTTCAGTATCTCAACTTCTGCATCTACAATCAAAAATCTTTAAAGGATTCTTCGACTTACTATAAAAAATGGGAGCACAAGTAGCTCCAATAGCCAAAACTTAGGCATCAAAAGCCAAAGAAGATGAACTGCCAATTTATGGAATTTATGCTTAAACTTCTGTTACCTGAAATGAAGACTGCAATGTTTCTCCTTCATCAATTGGCTTTCAAGAAATCAGTTATGTTGTAATAATTTGAAAATGATTTTTTTGATACATTTTGGAGCCAAAAACTTGAAATGGGTTCTCTGCTCTCTTTGATCCGGGAACTGCAAATTGGATGAAATAAAATGCAGCACATTCTATAGGTGATGACCTAATGACAGAGGAAAGTGCACCTATTGTCTCCTAGCTCAAAAAGTGCTCTGATACAGAGTTATGGCCTAAAACACACAAAACATTGATAATATGGGAAGAGATGGTGTAGTGATCAAATCATAGTTGCAGCAAATTGCGATTCGCTGATTTCATGATTCGCGGATTGCAATTGGGTCCAGCGAATTGCCCAATTTTTTTTTTTTTTTGGCTTCTAGATTTTTTTTTATGTTTTCTCTTTCTATTGATACCCATATTGACTGTATTTACAAACTATTTATTTATTTATTTTTGCGAATCGTGATTCACGAATCCTGAATCCCGAGCAATTCGCGAACTGTGATAATCGCCAGAAGGACACAGCTAAATCTATGCTTATACTCGTTTATATTGAGCTGTGTTAGTCTAAAGATTACTTTCTGAACAATTAACTAAAGGGATAGCTATATTAAATTATGCCTCAATATATGCCTATGATGGTGATGGGTTAAAATACTCAACTTAGAAATTGTAGGGTCCAAATGGTAATCAACAAATTGCAGGCTCAAGGTCCAAGTAGCTGTAGCCTGTCCATAACAGCTTATTTATAGTGAGTGCATGCACATAATGAAGAAAATTTAATGATTTGATGCTTCGCAAACATAGCTCAGAAAACAAATGAAAGTATAAGTCACCTGCTGTATCTGATACGTTCTCATCAAATTTCTGTGTATGGTTTCTAAAAACATACATTAAAGTGGTGTATGATGAAGCACAGGGACTTAAACAGTTTAGTGGCAATTTAAGGCTTACTGATCTTTTGAAAGCAATAAAAGAGGTTTCCAAGAAGTCCTTAATCTGGAGGTAGAACTCACAATCCTAAACTTCCTCATCAATGTATCCATGGTTTTGAAAAAGAGTAGATTGTATTAAAATTGCAAAGAAAAGAGGCTAAGAGCCAAAGTAGGTAGAATAGTGTAGAGACATAGAGTACCATTGTAGCATTATTCCAGTGAGTTCAGAACTTAAAAGTCAGAGGACTGGCAGACAAGTGAAATCTTGTCACGCCATATGGAGCACGTCATAATTGATAATGTTTGGGTTTTCTAATTTTTAATGACTTTCACAAATTAGCTTCTCCAAGTCTCAGTCACCCTCTGTAAGTAGTCAAAACTCGTTAGAGGAGCTAGCAAAATGGATGCTAAGAGCGTAATAAGTGAAACAGTAATGTAACCAACCAAACAAATACAAGCACTCTCAAAATAACTCACATCAACTTCAATCCATTAACCAATTTCATATTTAGATTAGAATTCTGGATAAATATTGCTGAAAGGAGTTCTATATTACTTCTTAAAAGTTGCTTGCAGAATGGATGTCCTTAACTTTACATCTATTCCAGTCCAGTACAGAAAGTGTTTACTTCTGTAGTTTGTACAGTTAAGTACAGCTGGTACAAGTCTTCAGTGCTTTTGTTACTGAAGCATGTGGTTGAAAAGAGGACAATTTCAAGTGGAAAACTTAACTTGTGAGTTAACATGTTTTTTGCACTCTGAAATTGTCTAAATGATACTATGCCCTCCTGTTGCTTCTAGGTACTGCTGCAAACTATCAAATTTTGGACTAAATCTCTTTATTCACACTGCAGTAATTTCTCTCCAAGAAGTCCTTGAAGATGATGGTTTTCCTGCTCATCTATTAAGAAATGCTGCACTGCTTAGGAGAGATGAATATGTATTAACATGTTACTTATCTTCATGATCACAAGTGGCAGAAATGTTGTCTAAGTAAATTGAATGCTTCAACATTTTCATCCTAAAATATAAATGCAATGTGTAATAGGATAATTAACGAGATTATGTAATTTGATTACCTATTATGCTACATTGGTTACTATCAGCTCCAACAATGATAGCTAAAACAAGGGGTATAAACCTTCTATTGCAATTCTTGAATCAGTTCAGAAAAGCAATACATCTTACTGGAGATAGCATTCAAAAAATAGCTGCAAGACTCATGTTGCATAAATTCCATATGCATTAGCAAAGGAGGCATTCATAGGAGATTGAAATCAGACTAGCTTTTCAAAAAGAACTACTACAAAGTCGAGCTTGAAACATGAACCTCTTTGACATTCACTAAGTAAAGAGATAACTACCGCTTCATCTGCAAGTGCTGCGGTCAGCTTCCCAGCACGTAGCAGGCGATTTTCTGTCACTAAAGCTTGCTGCTGAAAATTTGCCTGGTCAGCTTCAGTTGCCTGTAAATTTTTCTTCAAGAGTTCAACCTGAGCCTCGACCTCTGCAAGTCGAGCTTGTTTTGAAGCAAGTGTTGCCGTTGCTTCTCTTAAAGCATCCTCAGCTTTTCTCAATGTCTGCCACAAAAAAATTTCACTTACAAAGAAGCAAAGAACAAAGGCAAATGAAGGTTTGGGTACTACTGACGTTGATCTCTTAAATTAACAAGTGACGTCTGTGAGAGGTGGCCAATAAAGTGAGAACTAAGAGGTGGATGAAACTCCTCAAATCACACATGATGCAACTGCTTGGGTTTACATGAACATCCTCATTTCAGCAGACAATTACATAGCAATGTCTTTCTTTACATTTCTGAGTGATACGCTTATTGAAAGTGACTAGACACTTCAGGACTATGGCTTGTGAGTCAACCTTGCTGAAGTTGTAAGTCAGTCAGACTTTTATTCAGTTATAGCAATATTTTTCAAGTTACCTCGTAGCCAAGACATTAATGTCCTCAATGGAAACAAAAGACATTCAAACTGTAAAATGGTTGGAGCAAGCCTTAAATCAGTAGGTCGCTTGGTTAATTGAAGTAGGCCCCAACATGGATCAAAATATCATAGATAGAAAGAAAGAAAGAAAGAAAGAAAGAAAAGGATTTATCAATGTCTTAGACAGAGAGAGAAAGAAATCTTTATTAATCTCTTATTAGTACCCGTAGGTACAAAAGACAAAATAAGTACATCTCATGTGTGTCATAACGATAGGAGCCTAATAAACCTCTCCATGCATATCAAAGAAGAAAAGACAAGTAAGCAAACTAAAGTAAATCATCACAAGGCAGCAATTAGCTCTCTCAAATAGAACACCACTGAAGTACATGTCATGTCTCTCTCTGTCAAATTTCCTGAGAAAGGATGTGATGGATGTGGTGGTGTCTTGATGTTTGGATCTTTGCTGCCAAAACATGAGGTCTTTGCTGCTATTGCTGGTACTGTCTAGTGCAATGTCGTCGGTCCCTATGTCTAGATGCAACTAGAATATCTGAATCCTCCTCCTCGTTATCTCCTGAATCCTAGAGAAGAACTCTATGATGGTAAGCTGCCAAGTCTCATGTTTATGCATCGCATCTCTCTCTTAAGTGTAGTCATCTCTTGTATCATCAATGGAACACATTGCAGATCCTCTCATGATATCAAAGAATCAAGAGTCATAGGTGAATCTCAATGTAAACAATGATACCTCCCTTTGATCTCATAGTATGCTAGGTATCTTGAAATAAATGCTCCTCGTCCTCAATCTGCTCAAGTACACACAATTGGCAAATCCTGTCTTCCCGATAGATACCTTGGAAGCAACTAGTCTTAATGTATAACTAGTGAGAAGAGACACGGGACCTCAAGTACTACACTATGTCATCAAGCTTTTGCTTTATGCAGATGGTGCTGTCTTCCCAATACCTGGTGCGATCTTCCAATACCCTCCATAGTTTGCAACAACATTTTGACATGTAAGGGGTATGTAAGAGACAAGTAGCCTGAAAGTAACATGAAAACTGATGACCTTGGTGATGAAGCTGCTGAAAAGAGAGAAAAGCTGTGTGGATAACGTGAAACCGGAAGACTAATCACTCTCAAAATATATATAATCAACCTGAAAATAGCCTCAACCCGAAGTGGTATGACAACAAACTCAGCAAGGATAATCTGGTGAGGAACAAAGGGCTTTCCCCGGATCATACATGCAAGCATACTGATCTGTAGATGAGAAATACTCGTCTGCTTTGACTTAGGAATCGTTGTGCACCGTCATGCAATTTACACTTAGTCAGGGTATCCCGAATGTGCGAAGCAGAACCGCTCAAGGCTAACTGGCAAAGCATGACCCTTCCGCAATCTAGCTGTTGCGGTGTGTCTCATACTGAGAGCAGGTCTAGTGAAGGATGTCCCCAAATAAGTATATGAGGATACCACCTCGAGTGGTTGTCCTCCTAGAGTGAAAACCTGCTACTACATAAAGGTCCTGGAGGTGTTAGAGATCATGGTCTGGGTTTTCCTGGTATGCACAGTCAAACCAAATAAGTCTCCAAAAGCCTATAATGTATCCAAATGCCTCTAGAAGAAGAAAGCAATGCCACATCATCAACATAAAGTAAAATGGAAATGAGTATATCACCAAGCTTTCATCCAATACCACCATCTTGATTGTTGGCTTTCTCAAGCTCATCAATATACAAACCGAAAAGTGTGGGGGAGAGGGAACAACCATGCATCACCCCAATAGTAAGAGATCCTCCTCTGATCTGAAGCATCCCCTGACCTGCTCATATAGTGCCATGACTGCCAATATGGTATCGGTGGAAAAACCAAGATCTCTCAACCTCTAGATCAGCATATCACGTGGGACTGAGTCAAAAGATTTCCGGAAATCCAAAAAACAACAACAAACTCTCTCATGTCTGGACTTGGCCTCCTCAACGATAGCATGAAGTGTGAACACATGGTCGGTGGTGGAATGTTGTGTCCTAAAGTCGGGGCCCGCCGACCCAAAACATGTAATCTTCATGTCTCTGCCTTACTACTAATCACTATTCGAAGGATAGTGCCATAAAGCTTAGCCATAATGTGCCCAATCATAATGGTATGATAGTTATTCAGCTTCATGGGATCACCACTCTTATGGATGGGGTGAATGATATTTGTGCACAAGGGTACAGGAAAGCCTGAAATGACGGCATGATTAAGGAGTGAGACCAAGATGGGGCGCAAGTATATCAGTGGCATGAATTAAGAGTTCAGCCTCTAGGTCCTCAATATCCCGTGCATGATGGGTCTTCATTTTCTAAATGGCAAGAGAGACCATATCAGGGGTGAAAAAGGAGTGGCATTGATATTTCGAATCTACCAGACGGATCCCATTAGTACATCAGGAGGGCTATTTATCGTGCATATTCTCTAGTGACATGGCAGGGACCTCTTGGGGTCTACTGTTCCAATTTCCTAGAGTTGGACACTGCCAAGGTCCAAGTTTTACCTTGTTACTTGGATAGTGGACTCTCACATTGCCTCCGATATAGATTGGGATAGTTTTGAGTTTCCTCACACCAGTTATATGTAGAGACTGGGCGTTTCCAGGGTATTCCTCGTATGAGTAGACTTTGCCAGATTTGTACATTGGGGGAGGTGGAGTCAGAGAAGCACTTTCTATTCAGATGCCTAGTTTATTATGGGATCAGGGAATGCTATCATTATCTCTTCCTTGATTCTCTAGTCACAATGCGTTCACTTATTTCATATGTAGACCTCAGTGTGTTGCCTTGATGCTACGCAAGATGTTCTTGCTCTGTAGAGATATTCGTTAGGCTGGTCAGTAGGGACAACATGACTCTCAAACCCAGATCACCTCCTTTTGCTCCAGGAGGCGCTCCAGAGCAGACCTTGAGGCTGATACTTTGTTAGAGGATGAGTCAGATATCCCCTCTCGATGTCTTCACCGAGTTCGATGACAACGTATTCCTTCCAAATCACATTTTATGGTTACCAGGAGACCTCACAAATCTAGAGCTCATGTGAGCAAGCTTACCTCTTCAGTACTTGCATAATCGTCTTGCTTTCTTCGGCAGGGGTCCTGTGACATGATCTAGATTGTTGTTGTACAACTTTAGCTACCCTCTTCATTGTAGCGTCTCCCAGATCTTCTCACCAATGATGAAAAAGATCAAGCAAAAGAGCACAACCTTCTTTGACTCCTAGATTGTTCAGATTTTGTGCACAAGCCCTCGAGGAGTCCTTTCTCTTTCAATCATCTTTGCAAAGAGCTACCTAAATGTTCTAGGTTGATTTGGGACTCCAATCTCTTACATGTGTTCCCATGGCTTTTTCCTTTGCACCATATAAAGGCTTTGTGAAAGTCCATGATATTGCTGATTTTTTTAATTTTCTTCATTAATTGCTCCCAATGTGATTAAATGATACACAACAAGACGCTTTCTTTAGAAAACCCATATGTTCCTTTACTCTCAGACTGTTTTACTCTAGCCGTTTACTAAATTCTCCTCCACTGCGCCCCCAAAGTTTTGTAAGTGTGTGGCTTATCATGCTGGTGGATTGATTGGTGGGATTGTTTTTGTCTCCATTGTTGAATAGGGGAACAATTATGCTCGATGATCACTTGTTTGGAAAGATTTCTTTGAAGGATTGATCCAATGTGGAACTAGTACTCCCTTGCCCATCTTGAGGAGTTCTACTAGTATGTCTTCAATAACCTAAGATTTTCCATTGGCCATGCCACTTAAGCCCCCTACAATATGTTTTTGGTATACCATTCTTTTTGCTTAAAGATATAAAGTTGTAGGCTCCAATCATCCTCCCTTACCCCATTTAGTTGTTTGACACATTCCCATGTACTCATGACAATGTTAATTGAAAGCATTAGGGCTTATCAAAGAGAAATTTTCTACTCATGGATCCTTATACTATTCCCTTCCATACACTTCTTTCTCTTTGTGAGGTTTCTACAAACAATCAGGATCTTCTTGTTGAGCCTTTCTTATCTCAGACAATAAGTCATTTTCAATGACTACAAATATCATGATCAACGAATGTCTCAAATTTCAATGCATCCAAATAATGCCTCCATGCTTTTAATGCATGAACTATGGCATACAACTTCTTTTCATGAGTTGGATAATTTGTCTGTGCAGGGTTGATGAGCTTCTTGCTCTCAAAGGCCACAAGCCTACCCTCTTGCATCAGAACTACTCCCACATCAATGTCACTCGCATCCGTATCTATAACATAGGGCTTTATAGTCGTACTCAAAGCTTGCTTGCTGCAATTCAGTCCACTCACGAAATCTGTTTTTTTGAGTCAAATCAGTCAAAGGTGCTGTAATAAAGGAGTATTTTTTAACATATTCTCTATAAAATAAGGATCCGGCCTAACTCCATCAACAAACACTATATGACCAAGATGCTCTATTTCCTTTTTAAACAATTCATTTTTTTTACTATTGGCGAATAAAGTGCTCTCCCTCAAAGTAGACAACATAGTTCTAAGGTGAGACATATGATTGACCTCACTTGCATTTGTATAGATGTCTCTGTCTAGACCTGTAGGCTCCCCTCTGAGTTTGATCCATAAATATCTGAACTGATAATCTCTATGAACCACCTCTAGTCCTCTCAGAATAGCATCCTTGTATAAGCATGCCACACCACTATAACCATGCCCACCTGTTGATTTGGTCTCTGATCTGTATCATCTGTAGGTATCTGTCGGTGTCTGTAAAAGAAATCTGTGATAGTGGTCTAGGTATCCATATTGATCTGGTCTTTGGATAAGTCTCGTCTCAAAACCATCATCTCTCGTAACAACAATGCTACATAGCAAAGATCCTCATATGTGATGTGAGCCTGAAGTGACCTGGGAAATGCTGATATAAGCAATAGTATTGTTTTCTAATCTTGTAATAGACAGGACATCTAAAAATGAAATGATCCTCATCCTCAATCTCTCCAAGGGAGAAAAGTTGACATTTGTGGGCTTCCCTGGGGTGCTCTGAAAGTGCCCTGTCTCAATATGTGGCTGATGTGATGAGACCCTGAACTGTCCTAGAACAAATCTCAATCCATGTGACAAACCCCCATCCAGGTATCTAAGGTGAATAGGACAACCCGCACAGTCTATCTCCATAACGATGGATCTATGGTAGAGGGGTTTTCAACCCAAGCTGCCCATCCTAATGGGTTCTCAAAACAATATCTTGGGGCATGATTGGGGGGTTGTTAGAGCCTTTACTCCCTGTCCCGGTTATTTATAGTTTTCAGAGACACATGTACGTTTTGTAATTATTGTAATTACTAAAATGGCTAAGTCATCGGCCTGTGGTGACTTTTGTAAGTAAATTGTAAATAAACTGTAATTAGTTGGCATTGGACCTCAAAGAGTCGTGCTTAGCTTTGGCATGGGGTATTGGGTCCCGTAATCTGTGATAGGCCCGTCCAATCCCCTAATACATAGAGGATCATGTTCCACATCATCGAATGGTGTTTGACGTGATCCAGTCCTGGCATTAAAATCCCCTACCAGTAGAATATGTCCTTAGTCAGAAAAACTGATGATGTCACCAGACAAATCCATATATGGAGAACCATCCTTGTCTGAGAAAGAAGATGTGTCCGGGAAATGACTTAGTGCAATATAGATGTGTTGTTCTAGACATTATCCATAAATATCTAGATTGAACATCTCTATGAACCACCTCGAGTCCTCTCTGAATACCATCCCTGTATAAGCATGCCACACCACCAGAACCACGCCCACCTGTTGATCTCGTCTCTATTCTGAAAACCGATTCCCAATGGAACCAGGAAGAAAAGGTACATCTCGCTCTACACTCTCACGCGTCTCTGTGAATAGGAGTACATCACCACTATCTATGAAGTCAATTAAGTCACTTGCCGAGGATGAGGTATGAATCCCATTACAATTCCACACACCAAAATGCAATGAAGATGGATGGGTCTTCAGGCTGGTCCCACACCCAACATGCCCGAGTCCCTACTTCTTTTCACTAATGTATTTCACCTTGCCAGCTCTATAGATTACTCCTCTTTCGGATGTTTTAGCTTTCTCGAAGGCCTTTCTTCTTTCTGTCACTTGCAAGAAAGTGAGGTCATCATCCAAGAATATATTTGTACCCTTTAGTTTACTCTTTAATCTCAAAACTGACTATCTCTCTTCAAGAGTTTTAAAGCGAATGATCAATGTGGCCTTATCTTTCTTGATTCACCAGGCTCTTCCCATCCCTTGATTGTTGTGCCCTAAAGTGATTACCAAAGTTCTAGTTGCTTCTTGAATGGCATCTTGTGTCTACAATACCCCTTACTCTCACATTATAGTAGCTGAAATAAAAGTAGACATTTGAATTTTGTGGCTTACCATCTATATTCTTGAAAAGAGATGCCCAAGTATTCGTGGTTTCCCTGTGTTGAACCAAATCTTATTTCAAGGCTTGAATTTTCATCACTGTAGCTAATATTTCACCTTGACTCTGGACCCCCTCTTTGTAGGATACAAAATAAATTGGCAGATTTAAGGGATGGGGGCCTTGACTACAAAGAAGGCGAGAGAGGCAAAGCAATTGCATGAGACAGTGATACCATTGGTTCTGTCTGGGGCAACACTACTGCCTCAGGCAATGCTGGTTTTGTTTGGGGCAACGCTGCTGCCTCAGGCACCACTACCTGTGTTGTTTCAGGCAGTGCTGCATGTAGGGAGCAGGGGGAGCCAGCCCTTATTCTTGGGGCCATGGCAGAGAGAGAGAGAGAGAGAGAGAGAGAGAGAGAGAGAGAGAGAGAGAGAGAGAGAGAGAGAGAGAGAGAGAAGAAGAAGAAGAAGAAGAAAGCTTTATTAACGTCTTTTCCATGCCAAAAGACGTACTAGACGAGTCTTTTCATGCCAAAGGCATATGAAACGAAATAGTACATCAAAGATATGGCAACTAGACGGACAATGCCGTCAAAACAAATATAACTGGAAGAGAGTTGTATAGCCAAGATTATATGGTACAAAGACTATTTGCATGTTCAACTGAACATCTCTTCATTTTTCTAGATCAAAATCTTTCTCAAAACTTAAAATATCATTCAATATAGGTTTATGATCTTCAAATTTGAGAAGACCATCCTGATAGATAAGTCGCTTCTTGGTAGATAGAGCTTTTTGCCTTGCCTTCTTGAGCTCTTGAACTTGGATGAAAGTAAGATCTTCGTCCAAGTACATTTTCGTATCCCAAAGTTTAGATCTTTTCCTCAAAGCTTCACGCAGGTGAGAAGCCGAAGCGGATAACAAGAGTATTCGGGTCCTTCTTAGGCCGCCAAGTAGTATCCATACATGTGCTATGGTGATGAAGATTATTTGGGAAGAAATTTCATTTTTGATAATTGCAACTTTGTTCTTGAGCTTTTCAATGGAAGAATCCAGCTTTTGGAGGTGCGCTTGCATGGTTAGAAGTAGAGAGTCATAAGAGAGAGAGAAAGAAAGAAAGAAAGAAAGCTTTCTTAATGTCTTTTCCATGCCAATAGGCATATAAGACTAATGAAGTACATGTCAAGTGTGTGGTAACCATGGGAGCGTACTGTGCTGTGCTGCTGCTGCTGTAAAAGGATGTAATGTGAGCCACAGCACGAGAAGGCACTGGAGCCTGCCGACGTCGTCTATGAGCATGAGCATGTGTAGTAGTACGTCTCTGCATAGGATGTATGGTGATCCTGGTAGTAACGTGATGGTGAGAAGTACACTGTCTCTGATCTCTATGGGAATGCGAGTGGCTATCATCAGCGGCATAATCCTCGTCCTCATGCGCTAAGTCACGCGATCTCCGCCTAGTAAAGAATGAAGTGATCAATGGCTGTGAGGTAGAATGTTGGGGTGTCCCGTATAAATCTCTCCGTAGGATGAACATCTCACGTACCATCAGGGCGACACATTGTGGGTCCTCATAGGCAATGAGAGAGCGTAGAGTGGTAGGCATGTCTCGAAACAGGCAATGATATCGTCCTCTGATCTCATAGTATACAGGGCATTTGAAGATAAAGTGCTCCTTAGACTCCACCTGACCTAGAGAGCATAACTGGCAAATACGCTCCTCGCTCGGAATACCATGGAACCTCCCAGTCTCAATAGCTAGCTGATGAGAGGATACCCTGAGCTGTCCAAGTGTGAATCTGAGACAATGTGATAGTCCCGAATCTAAATAGTGTGGAATGACTGGTGTCTCTGATGCATCCAACTTCAAGAAATGGGTCCGGTAGAAAGTTGGCTTAACCCCTAACTGGTGGCGCCAAGTCCGCTCTAGATATGCGCGATAGAGGAATCGTCTGATATACTGATGGGTGCCTGAGGGAAGCTCTATGATAGAGATACCAAATGACTCAAGTAGGAGGTGAGATGCCTGAGAGAACCATGATAATCTGTAGCCCTGATCACAAAGGCGTTGTGAGGAGGATAGTGCAATCTGTATGTATCGTCTGTCTATCTCTGGTAACGCCTGTATCCTCTGCATATAAGTAATGAGCTGGAAAGCTGCCTCGATCTGTATAGGTGGAACTGCGAACTCGGCCAGGAGAATCTCATGTGGAACAGAAGGCTTCGCTCGAATCAACCGGGCTAGCATGGTGGTCTGTAGTCGTGAAAGACTGGCCCAGTGTGAAGAGGGGAGACCTGTACACCATGCCTCTGCCGCATATAGAGCCGTGGGGGTGACAATGGTATCAAAAAGGTGACACTTACTATAAGCATCCTGGATGGACTTCCGGAAACAGAATTGCTCTAGCTGAAAAAAGGAGGCATGTCCCTTCCCCAATCGAGTGGTAGTAGCCTGTCTCATGCTAAAAGTAGGACCTGAGAAAAGGATCCCCAGGTATGTGTAGAAAGGGACCACCTCTAGGACCTGTCCACCCAAAGTAAGCTCCTGTCGCTGCATGAATGCTCGAGAAGTGTTGAAGACCATAACCTTGGTCTTCCCAATGTTCACCTTTAGGCCCCATCTGGTGCAAAACTCATGTAAGCAATCCAACTGTCGCTGTAGACCCTCTCTAGTCGGTGAGACCAATACCACATCATCGGCATAAAGGAGGATAGCAATCAAGATGTCCCCAAGCCTGCAACCAGCACCACCACACTGTGTAATGACTCTCTCCAACTCATCAATATATAAGCCAAAGAGGACCGGTGAGAGGGAACAACCCTGCTTCACCCCAATAGTGCTCCAAATGTGATCGGATATGCCATTGCTATGCCGAAAACATCCCAGGACACGCTCCTAAAGTGCCATCACAGCTCGATATCGTACCATGGGGGGTGCAACGGTCGAGGTGTTCGTCGAGTCTTTTTGGGATGGAGTTTTGTAGGGAGGGTCAGTGATGCAGCTGTATGGAGAGAGGTAGTGAGAAATGCAGCCTGGGTGTCGACTGGACTGTCATGAGGAAAGGAGTGTAAAAGTGAAGCCAGGGACTGCCGGTACAATTGCATGTAAATGGGATCAAATGTGTACGTGGGTGCTGAGTAAGCATGGGCAATGTAGAAGAATGAGTGGGTGGAAGGTGGCCAATATCGAAGAGAGAGAGAGAGAGAGAGAGAGAGAGAGAGAGAGAGAGAGAGAGAGAGAGAGAGAGAGAGAGAGAGACCTCTTTTTTGGGACCAACTTCCTTAACAACTCTAGCATATACGTCCATTGCTCGTACCCACATACAAAGACTTGTAGCTGCATTGCTTTGTTTCTGCACGATTTCGGGAAGAAAGGATGGATCCTCAATGTACTTTGCTAGTTTCTTTTGTGTAGATGAATTTATGGCATCTTTATCAAACTCCAAGAGTCTTTTAATGAATCCAACATCACCCATCACCTGTTATCCAAAACATAAAAAAGAAGAATCATTGGAAGTTAAAAGATTAGATTACTTGCAATTCGGATTAATTATTTTTTTGTTGATTAGATTCTTGCTTTCTTGATGAATTTTTTTTACTAATTTAATTGATAGCATGTGCACATGAGTTGTGTCATGACTGAAATCAATTAATCATGTATCAAATATCAATTATCCTAATGTAGGTAACCTTAACACAAGACATTAGGATGCCATACAAAGATTGTGAGCATTGGAAAAGGTTCAACAATTTAAAATCTTTTGGAATATTTTCTTATGCATTGTGAAATCTCACTTTCGCATTCACTTGCAGGAGAAATTTGAGCTCACAAGTTTGTTGATTTCAAGGTACATAGTTGATCAGACATATAATTAATGTGCATTTTAGTCATGCGTTATCTAGATATTTCAACACATTGAAACTCTTGCTAAAAAAATTTCAAGAGTTCATAAATCTTTTGTGGTGTGGCATGGCCCCCAAAATGTCAGTTAATGCTCACTTTAGCATAAACACATAAGAGCACTGCTGCTGAGTCTCCTCCCAGCAAAGCTGCATAGTAGAAAGATGAGGCACCCAATAAAAAAGCAAAGTATTATGCAAAACTCAGCAGCAAAGACCTGAAACAAAGCACAAATTCTGCACCACAATCTAACCACACAAACATATTACCCTGAATTTCTAGAAGAATTGTATAGAATAGACCTTCTAAAACAATATTCGAGCAACTTACAAACCTTTTTTTTTCAAAAATCAGCAAATAAGGGTTTCAAACTAACAATCTACAAAAGTGAGGAATAATCACTGAACAGGAAAGCAAATAGCTCCAACCCACCAGTGACTACCACAAGAAATCTATTGCAACTGACAAATTTGAAAAATATTGAAAATTGAAAAAGTTACAAAAACTTTTGCAAATCCAAAGGAGGCTGATTTTTTACAACAGCAAGTAAAGTAGCATAAGATGCTCAAAGGCTGCCAAAAGACCAGCACCATGGGCTCCAATTAATTGAAGATAAAGGTGATGCCAAACCCCACACAAGTCTAGAAAGCAACTGCTTTGATACCAAATCTCACAAAGCTATTTCCACTAAACCCTCAAGACACCAAAGTAGGCACCAAATATTCACTTTATTGAATCCTTCTGATAGTACATATCAAGATCCTAGCATAAACACATAGGAGCACTGTTGCTACGTCTCCTTCCAACCAAAGCTGCATAGTAGAAAGATGAGGCATACTCAAGAGGTCCTCTCTCTTAAGGTCCCACGCCCTCCTACCTCAAGCACCCACTTGACCTTGACCATTTCCTAACGTCGACACATGGCAAACCCCATGCATAGCCAACACTCGCCACTTGTACCCTAACACATAGGCATGTGAGTAGGAGGATCGTCACTCGTACACTGGACCAAGTGTCCCAGTGAGCATATGACATTTGACCGGTCAATGGTGGATTAAAACATCTTATTTTGGAGATGTCCATGAGGCAAAACATGCATTTCAAGGTTAAAACTCATTGTTAAGAGCCTAATCTGGAAGCATGTTGGTGTAAAATAAGATTGGCATATGAAACTTATATATTGTGCTGTTTTTGGTAGGAGCACTAGCAATTTTTCTACTATGGAAACTTTCAAGGAATCCGGAAAATTAATCTTTAGATCAATCAAAGCCCCTTTGACAATATTTTTTTTCCCAAGAAACCATAACCTCAACAATTATGTTACAAAAGCTCATACAAAGTAGAAACTTTATTAGATGAAGCAATTAATGTTTTCACTAGATACTCTTACAATAACTTTACCACACATTTGCTTGTATACATTTTTTGCCCATTTGTATAGTTTGTCAGAGCTTTCAAATTATCACTAGACAAGTATCTAATGTATCTACTTAAATGGCTTCCATTCATGTTGCAGCTTGTAGTTTGACAATAACATTTTTGTGGATACTCATTTAACAAATTTATTTTTGTGGTCAATTACATCTTCAACATGACATTTTAGCAGTATAATATTGTGCGGCATCCAAATCAATTCATCTTCTATTCTCAATGCATGCATCTTTTGGGCATCCTTTTTGGGTCTTCACTTTTGCCACAGGTTATTCATGGTTCTTAATACTTCCTGGGATTCATATTGCACAACATCATTTTGTAGAAAACGTTGCTGCTGTTTAACTTCAAAGAGATATTCTTGCTTTCATGCATGCACATAGCATTCCGTAATTCTAGTAGTGCACTGTTTGTTGTCAAGAAATCTAAATGTATTGTTACAGGGCACTTAGAGGCTACAACTCTACTTCTGTACCTTGAATTCTAATTCTTTGAACAATTTTCTTATGTTTCTATTTCGTTATTTATGATGAAATTGCTGCTCTTCTTCAGCACTAGTATTGGTCTATACAATTTGGCAGAATATTTTATGTATATGCATTGTTTCTGTTATGCCATTCTTTATCCATGTGTTCATATTGGTGCCTTATTTTTGGATTTTTGGTCCACATAACTGGCATAGTACACATTTGTTTGCGCCAATGCTGTTCTCAAACTCTTTGCCTATGACACTCATCTTGATGCATTCGTTTGGCATTCTTCATCCATCTGTATAGCATGACAAAGATTTCATGTTATCATCCAACAACTATCTCATTTTCAGGTTATAGAGTTCGCATTTTCTTGGTGAGCCTTATAGTTCAGCAGTTATGCTCTTGCGGCAGCTCATTTAGTATATGCATTTTTGTGGTCTACTATACAGCATCAACTTTTTGTGGCAGCATCTTCAACATATGCATATACATAATCATTAAAATTTTCCTTCCGTTTTGAGTATATATATTTTGTCTTTGTTAGTATAGTGGATATAAGCTTCGGTTGACTAGGCTAGGGATGAAGTTGTAAGGTGAAAACTTCGTGGGACTTGCCACGTATTGATGCCCTAATTTGGAAGCTTCCTAGAAGGTTTCCATAAGGGCCTCCAAAACACTTTCAGCAGGATAGCTTGCAAGTAGTCTACAGTTGATTGATTTTGATGTTATTGAGTTCTTTGTAGGAGATTCATATAGCAATTCCTTTGTAAGAGGGCTTGCATACTACATTTGTTGATTGTACTCTCCTAAACAAACACTTTAAAAAGGTCAGCATTGTTTCAACATTTGAAAATTCTTGAATTTGAGTTTCATGCATTTCAAACATCTAAATGCTACATTGCTAAATTCTTAAGTCAAACCTAGTAGACCATTGGTGTCCTTTCTACTATACATACATCTCAACCATGAACTCATCTACTCACTCAGTATAATTTGGCCTGAAGACTACTCGTCAAATTTGCATGTTCGCAGCATATGTCTGTCATCTGGTCATAGTTACCAGTTTAATCCATCAAAGGTGGCTTTTCGTTCGCTGCTCCTTTTTCCACCTTAAGGTCTGGACTTCAATTCCACTCAGGCGCACATGGACATATAAGAAAGATGACTTGATTACTATTTGGTTGGAAATTATAATTGGAATGATAACTTCTAGATGCTCTAACTGCATTACTTTCTACACATAGTGGCCTGTTCCAGAACGGAGCACGTTCCAGAATGGGGCCCCCAAAAAATTAAAAAAATTTCGTAAAAATTTAACAAAGGATTCATTCCGACCCCGGTTTTAGCAGATTACAGGTTAAGTAGATTATAGGTTCAGAGCTTCAAGCATTCATGATCTTGAAAAGGGGGCACACTTGCTTAAAATGAGGAAATAGAGGTGCTGGAAAAGAGGATCAGGCACTAGGGCACAAAACTTGGTGGCAAAGTTTCTGTGACTATCATCTCTGTTAGGGACCCAACTCCCTTGGGTCCTAAACCCAGACTTGAGACTAGACGATGACTGGGCCTATAGACTCGACCAGTGACTCGTGAACCTGCATGGTTGCCACGTGTCAGGATCTAGGTGTGCACATGGCTTGGAGTCTCTCTCCTTGGAGGTATACAAGGGGAGGAAGGCTCAGTTGCCATCCATTCTATCTACCTAGGAGAAGGTGGATGGAGAGCGTGTGCACGGCCAGGATGTTTGCTAGCGTGAGGTAGGAGGTGGCTGAGAGCCTAGGCGGTGGTATGGGACGCCGTCTAGGATGGAGGTCGGATCCAGCTTGATACGGTCACAGGCCAAGGCACGGCGTAGGGATTGTAACATTTGGTATCAGAGCCACTGCATGCTGAAAGCAGGTGCGTTGATCCGAAGTGGTTTTCTTGTAATTTACGTTGCTTCTGACAGATTTCGAATTGGATTTGAAATGCATTTTTTAAGTACTCCTTAGGGTTTGCCTTCCGTTGTTTTTCAAACAAAATTGAAGGAAAAAAGTTTTAAGAAAAACAGTTTGGGGCCTGTGGAAGCCCTGTCACGTGCCACTGTCCAGGGTGGGACAGGTGGCGGTCCTTCCTATTGAGAATCCGCTCAGAAATATGTGGGTTTCTGGTCGCAATGGGCCCTCCTCAGCAATGAACAAAAACGTGAACTTTTTCCATCACTGTTTGACCAGCGGGGGTTGCCAAAAAACAGTTGGCAAATCTGCCATGTGGCATCTTTTGGGCCAAGTGAGGTGGCAGCTGGTAGCGCCCTGCTGTAGCGATGCCTTCCAGATTCCTTGCTGGAGAAATCGGGGCCCTCCCTGAAAATCTAGGCAAGTTTTCTTCTTCCTGTCCCTGTCTCCCAGCGATGGATAGGTTGAAGAAAAACAAGAAATAGAAGGGGGGAAGGGGGCTGTAAGCCACCTGGCTGGTTGCCAAGAGTTGGCCAGTAGGCTGACGTGGAAGCTAGGTGGCAGGGTAAGGCCACTTGGCAAGTAGTAGGATGGCATGGAGAGGGAGGCATACCTCTCCCATGCATCTGTTTTTTGTGAAAAGATGTGGAGGTGGTGGTGCATCCTTCTCCTTGCTCTCTCTTATTCCTCTTGGCAGCCATGGACAATACCATTTGGTTTGTGAAGAGAGTAAATATGGAGCCTACTCCTACCACACAGCCTATGTCCCCTGCTAGAGAGGCTACAGTATCTACCTCTCTCTGTCTTAGACCCTGATGCCTTCATGCTGGCAATTAACAATTTACAGCAACAGATTGTGGATATGCAAGCTAGGCACAGTCGGGATCAGTAGGATCTCAAGGAATTGACGCAACTAAGGCAATTGGTGCATCAACCCTTGTTCACTCCTGAAATTTTTGCTGGGGAAAAGAAGGATAAAACCCCGGAGGCGGTCTTGCAATGTCTGGATCGATGGAATTTGCACTTTTCCATGCACGATTTATCCGAGGACAACAAGATTAATCTCGCCGTCATGTACCTGCGAGGTAAAGCATTTACCTGGTGGCAAGATTTGAGGGGTAAGCCTGAAGTTCCTAGGAATTGGGAGGATTTCAGTAAGGCCTTTAAGGCGGCCTTCCTTCCTATTCTTGATGATTTTGAATTTTACCGTCAGTATGCAACGATCCATATGGGGAACCGGCCCTTGGATCAGTATTTACAAGAGTTTCAGGAAGTCTATTCTCGTTTTGCAACTAGAACAGATTCTGTTTTAGTAAACTTGCATTTTATACTTGGGTTGCCAAGAGACTACCAGCTAGAGCTTAGGAGGAACCAACCTCTTACCCTCGAGGATGCTGTTCGCTTCGCCAGAATCTACGATGATACTCGTATGATGGCTAAGCCTGAGACTGGTGTCTTGCTCGACATAAAGGGTAAGAAGCCTTTCTTTCCAAAGAAATCGAAAGATAAGGCAAAGGATGGGGCTTCAGGTTCAGGTAAGTCGCAGAAAAGATCTACCTTGGACCAGGTTTGGCCTGTAGACTTGACCAGTGACTCGTGAACCTGCATGGTTGCCACGTGTCAGGATCTAGGTGTGCACATGGCTTGGAGTCTCTCTCCTTGGAGGTATACAACAATGTTTCATGGGTCCGTTTTGTATGTCGTTTCGAAACGGGTTTGAAACTCGTTTGAAACGGGAGGTTCAGGTTCGAACGGGAATTTTTTTTAGGGTTTTTTATTTTTTTTTTGAAAATGTGTTTTAATGGATTCTTTGGGGTTTAGACATGTCATAGAAAGACTAGTACCAAGTAGATACATCCAAATTCATGAGAATGCTCTAGAGAATGCAATTTCAAGAAGATAAATTGTGTATGGTGGCTTTCCTCAGTCAAAAAAATTTGTACTATTATAACAGTCGTTTTGAACGAAAGAAACGAGTTTCAAAACAGGCCCGTTTTGAAACGGGGTTTCAAACGTGTTTCTTTGTTCGAAACGCGTTTCGATGAAACATTGGTATACAAGGGGAGGAAGGCTCATTTGCCATCCATTCTATCTACCTAGGAGAAGGTGGATGGAGAGCGTGTGCACGGCCAAGATGTTTGCTAGCGTGAGGCAGGAGATGGCTGAGAGCCTAGGCGGTGATATGGGACGCCGTCTAGGATAGAGGTCGGATCTAGCTTGATACGGTCACAGGCTAGGGCACGGCGGGTGGACCCGGATTAGGTCCTACAGCGGGGTGGAAAGTGAATCGTTCGGTCTCTTGTGGTTAACCGGCACCTGGAGGTTTGCAGTAATTAGGGATTGTGACAATCTCCTTCACTCACCGTTCATTCAAATGTCCAAATTCATTTCCCAACATGGTTTGCCACATCATATTTCCCTAATCAGAAACACTTTCTTCTTTGGAAACAAGCTCAGTGTGCTGACAGAAGAACCGTAAGAGCTGCAATCTGTTGAGAACTCCAGGATATTATTATGCCAAGGAAAAAGGGTAAGGGTTGTTTCGGAATGAATGTCATCAACAAACGGACAGAAGACTTACTTATTTTTCCTGTAGTTAAACATGGAATCAAGAGAGATAAAGGACCAAGGTCTGAAAAACCAAGGCCCAACCAGCTGTGGTGAGCAGTAAGTTCAGTCAACAGCATCATTTCGTGACTTCATGAAAGGAGATGATAGTACAGGAAGCCACCAATGGAAACTTCTGTAAAGTACAAATGCTCATCTGTGCACCACCTGTTTTTTTAATTTAAAAAAACACATTGTGACCCAGTACATTCCGGAACGTACTGTATGGAATGTACAGTACGTTCCGACCCAAAATGGTTGGAATAAGTTTCTAAATTTCTACGTCATGTGCAACAAGGAGAAATATTTTCCCAGAAAAACGCTTGTAAACACACAAAGAAACTGCTGAAATCTGATCTAATGTATGATAAGATACTCTTGCACTTTGGACCTATATGACTTTTAAATCGCTTTGCTTTTTCCCTCATCTTCCTATTAGCAGCTCTCTCGCAACCTTTCGGTCATTTTACGCTCATACTTGATGCATTGTCTAGGGTTTTTCCTATGGGTTACCTTCATACCATAGTTGCAGCAAATCGCAAATCACGATTCGTTGCAGCGAATCACAAGGAATATATATATATATATATATATATATATATATATATATATGCCATCACAAGCTTGTAGAATAATTGTAGCTTCTTATCTACTGTCCGGTGCACAACAGTTGGAAATTGAGCATGTTACCTATCAAATTCAAAACTTGAACAAACACACGGAGGTTGCCACATTCTTGACAAAACTCCAAGTTTGTTCTATCGATGTTAATTCTGCATGTGAACTTTGTATCTCAAAAGTAAAAGGAAAACAAAAAAGTTTAGATGAATCAAAAGCAGCATGTAGTCAAAGGTCAGCTTAACTTTCCTGTGTTAAAAAGGGAGAAGAGAACGACCTTCTTGGAAGTGTCCCAGTCAGGCTTTTCTCCAAGTAGCACACAGACACCCTCCATAACTAGCAGAACTAATGGTGGGGGTTTGGTAAAAGATTTGATTTCAGTGATATCACTTTTGTTCAATGAATTTAAAGCCTCAACAGCTGCATTTAAAGCAGGCATTGCTGCATCAAGATCCTTCTGAGCATCATCTTTTATTAGCTGTGTATTTGCCGCTTGAGTTTTTACTTCACCCTCTTCTTTTTCCACAATTTCCTTGACCTGGTCATTAAAAGCAGCACCAATTTTGCTAAGAAGCCTTTAATCACTGAATCCAAGAACAGACTAAAAAACCATGCAAACATATGAAGGCAATCATTCCATATGAGGACTACCAATATTATCTGAAGCTTGAATAAACACAGAACCTTATAAAGCAATCTCAAAAGACTTCCAAGAGCAGCTACACTGTAAGAAAGCGAGCTTGTCACTGTTCATTACATTAAATCTATTGATGTTCTTTCTAAATGCTTTGATAAAGTAGAATTAGATGCTGATAGCACAATATAGATTTTATTACCAATGTTGTACAAAACAGAAACATCCTACTTGACTGGGGCACAAAATATTTGTAGGGTCTAAAATGAGGATGATTCGAAGTTGAGCAATTTGCATGGAGCTCAGTCAAATGCTTGAAGTTTGACAAACAACTATCATGAAACAAAACAGTATCGAATGGATTTTGTGTGATACTGCTATTTGATGATATATTGACCTAGCTCATAATAGATACATGGATTTAGAACATTAGCAATGTGCAAGCATGAGTAGCAATGATTATCAACATTCTCTTTGGCATGATAGGTTCAATCATCTGAACTATGGGAGTCTAAAGCAGTTGCTTGAGCAACTTAAGATCATCATCAACTCAGGTGTGTGTGTGCGCGTTAGGTAAGCAATCACGCCAGTCTATCGGCCCTTGTTCATATAGAACGAAAGATGCCTCGGAGTTAATTCACAGCTATTTATAGGGACCTGCTCAAATGGAATCTATTGGTGGTGCTTTGTATTTTATTTCTTTTATTGATAATTTTTTGTGTAAAGTTCGCGTTTACTTCTGAAGTAGAAATCATATGCAGTTACGAACAAGACCACAATTATGCTATGGCTGATCTATGAAAGCAGGACATAAGCAGGAATTAGTCTAGAAAGCAAGAAAGAGAGCTTAAAGAGACTAAAGAGGAGAGAGATCAATATCATAGCTGAATAACAAATGACACAGATTCCCTACTTATAGCCTAAAGGAAGCCCTAAAAATGAAGCTTCCAGTGGCAAGGGCCCAATTGGGAGGGATAATAGTGCGCCCTCCAAGAAGGCCCCCACTCTCCAGTAATATGTCCAAATGTCCAAATAATGAATAATAAGGCCCAAGGTGTTGCAACCATAAAATCTAAGTGCCAGTAATGAATAAAAAAGGGCCCAAGGCCTGCTTATGCATAAAGTAAAGTAAATCTAAATGGACCGAGTCCATAACTCTCCCCGACACAAAAATAAGACCCAACTATCGAAAAGAAAGTGGATCATATAGCAGCAAGCCCTGGTGGATCAACATCTAGAACAACATCTGATGTAGAGGAATCAACAAGTGCAGCAAGAGCACGAGCCTGATCTGCAAGTGATGGTGTATGATAAAAGACATCAATAGGCTCCCATGTGGCCTCCTCAACAGGACGACCATCCCACTGAACCAAAAATTGTATCTGCCGATAGCGTCGACTATGGTATAGACGAACCTGTAATATAGCAGTAGGTAAAAATAGAAACAACTCGGGAGCAGTAGGAAACTCAGCATCACAGGGAGCGTCATCCTCAATAGCAGCACGTAATAAACTGACATGGAATACATCAAAGGCACGTGTGGAAGTAGGAAGCTGTAAGCGATATGTAACTGGACTAAGAACCTCCAAAATGCGATAAGGCCCATAATTACGTGGTGCAAGCTTCTCGGTAGAAGCATGGCCCTGGACAAAATGATGACGTGCAAACCGTAGGCATAGATAAACCATATCGCTGAAACTCAACATGGCGGCGGTGACAATCAACTGAGGTCTAGTAACGCTGCTGAACATGTTGTAAATGAGAACTGGCCCGCGTAATAAGCTCACAGGCACCTGATAGAAAGGATGCAAGTATCACAGGTGTATCCGCAGGAGGAAGAGGAATGCCAGGTAAAAGAGGTGCACAGCCATGAGATAATAAAAATGGTGAGACGCCTGTGCTGGTACTAACAAAGCTATTATAGCTATACTTTGCTAAACATAGATGTTGATCCCAATCCTTCCCAGAAAGAGTAACAAAATGGCGTAAATAATCCTCAAGGATCCTGTTAAGGACCTCAGACAGCCCATCAAAAGTAGAGTGATAAGTAGAACCCATAAAAAGCTGTACATCCAAGATACGCATAAGCTCTGTCCAAAATATGGATGTAAACTTACTATCCCGATCAGAAAGGATAGTACGAGGAACCCATGCAGGCGGAAAATCTCTGATAGGAACAAACGTGCACACTGCTCCTATGATAGTACTACGAACTGGTATAAAATGTGCCTGTTTCGAGAACCTGTCAACTACCACCATACATGAATCGTGACCACGCTGGGTATGGGGAAGGCCAAGGAGAAAGTCCATAGATATATCAGTCCACTGGCGATGAGGAATAGGCCAACTCTGGAGCAAACCAGCAGACTTAGCACGGGAGTACTTATTTCGAAGACAGAAAGGGCAGGTACGAATAAGTACAGCAAGCTCAGATCGAAGAGAGGGCCAATAGAAATGGTCCTTGAGACGAGCATAAGACTTCTGAAAACAAAAGTGACCCCCAACAGGGGACAAATGAGCATCCGACAACAATTGGGAACGGATACCCAAGGAACTAGGAATACAAAGAGAACCATAACGATAGAGACGATGGTCAACAATGGAGTAAACCTGATGAGGATGGGACGAAACAGGTGGGGCAGAACTATAAACATCATGAAAATCAAAACATGTAAGGTATGCGGCAGGTAGATCATCAAACCATGTAGGAACAGTAGCCACAAGTGTATTCAACAAAGCTGGAAGACGAGACAATGCATCAGCAACAGTGTTAGCATGACCAAGACGATACAATATAGAAAAATCAAAAGACTGTAAAAACTGCAACCAACGAAATTGACGATCACTAAGATTGCGCTGAGAAAAGAGATAACGTAAAGACTGGTGATCAGTTACAATATCAAACGGAACTCGATAAAAATCATGGCGCCACTTTTTAAGAGCATAGATAATAGCAAGAAGCTTTTTCTCATGCACAGAATAACGTTGCTCATAAGAGCGAAGATGACACGACTCATAAGCAATAATGCACTGTGACTGGCGAAGCAAAGCACCCAAACCAACATTACTAGCATCAGTCTCAACGATAAACTTCTGATCAAACTGGGGTAAACACATAACGGCAGCATCAACAACACCACGACGAAGAGTATCAAACGTTGACTGACAATCAGAAGTCCAAAGAAAAGTACAGACTTCTTCAAAAGTGCATGAAGAGGAGCGACAATAGTGGCAAAACGAGGAACGAGACATCGAAGGTGAGTGGCTAACCCAAGGAACATACGAACATGATGAACATCAATCGGAATAGGCCAATCCTGGATGGCCTGAACTTTATGAGGATCCAGACGAATGCGCCCCTCACAAACAAGAAAACCAAGAAACTCGATCTCAGTAACAACAAAAGAACATTTAGACAACTTAGCAAATAACTGGTGATGTACAAGTAACTGAAAAACAGAGGAAAGGTGGGAAACATGCTCAACAAGAGACTGGCTAAAAATAAGAATATCATCAAAATAAACCAAGACACATCGACCAAGAAGCAGACGCATGATGTTATTCATTACATTCTGGAACGTAGGAGGGCCATTAGTAACACCAAAAGGAAGCACACGAAATTCATACAAACCAAGATGAGTACGAAAAGCAGTCTTATGTTCGTCAGAAGGGTGCATCTTAATTTGGTAATATCTAGAACGAAGCTCTATCTTAGGAAAGATCTACCGAGCTGGTCAAAGAGGTTATCCATGTGCGGAATACGGTACTGATTACGGATAGTCAACTTATTCAAAGCACGGTAATCAATACAAAGACGTTTTGTACCATCTTTCTTACTAACAAGGAGAACAGGGGCACCAAAAGCGCTGTGACTAGGAACAATGAGACCCTGATCTAACAAGGCAGTAATGTGGAGCTCAAGCTCATCACGCTCAGATCGAGACATATGATAAGGGGGACGGGAAGGAGGAGCAGAACCAGGACGCAAGTCAATATGGTGGTTCACGTCACGTAATGGTGGTAGCGTCGTAGGTTCTGAAAAGACAAAAGCATACTGATGTAATAAGTCAGAGATCACCTGAGGAACAGCTGCTGGAGTAGAAATTGGAGGAACTGGTACTGCCCCCTGAACACATAATAAGGCTGCACAATGAGCCTTCGGCAGGCTGCGAATAAACTGGTTCCCAGTAATCAATTGGAAGTCTCCCTGAGAATCAATGCCAACAAGTGAGTGTGTAACTGCACCGTGTACAAATGTTAATGTTTGTTGTGTCAAGTCCAGTGTAACGGCCCCAAGAGATGCAAACCAATCAGCACCACGGATAAGATCATAACGCTTCATAGGAATAATATAAAGATTTGCCTGTCCAGAAAAATCTCCAATGCCAATTGGTGTAGTGCCCTCATGGTAAAAAAAAGTAGTAGTAGTGGGGAGGGGCTGATGGCAATCACGAGCAAAATGGTCAGGACTCTTAAAACGAAAGCAAAGACGCTTTTGTTGAAGGTCAGCGAACTTTGCAAACGTGTAATGTAGGACAAGGGGTCGGAGGACGAGGAGACGAAGGGACAATGGAAGGAGCCAGAACAGAAGGGGAAGGTGTAGAGGTGGACGAAGTGGGAAAAGATGAAGCAGAAGGACGGGGTCGAGAGAAGCGGGAAGGATGGATGTTAGAGTAATTGTGGTGTAAAGTACTGGCAAGAGACATCGCCTCAACAAGTGTGGGGGGACGGAAGGAAACATCATCATAACGTAAGCCACCACGAAGTCCAGCAATGTAACGAGAAATAAGCTCAGTGGGCTGTAGATCTGTGAAAAGATAAGAAAACTCCATAAACTGATCTGTATGAGAAGCAAGATCACTGGTCTGAGTGAGACTACGGAATGAATCACGTTGGCGGTTGAGCCATTGAGGATCAATCATAGCATGACGGAGGTCACGGTGAAAGGTAGGCCAGATATGGAGCCCTTCCCAATCAAGATCAACTCGATAGACCCGCCGTGGCAGCGCGTCCATCTAAGTGTAAAGCAGCCAACTGGATCTTCTGAGGATCAGTCTTAGGGTAAATCAGAAAATAAGTGTCAAGCTTAGCAAACCATTTCTCTAATAAGTTCCCTTTAGAGGAACCAGAATAGGTAGCAAGCTATACCCTATCACGAAAATCTCGAGCAAAGTGTGGCTCAGGAACTGGGGGACGTGGAAAGAAACCAAGAGGTGGGGTAGGAGGAATGAACTGTCCACCACCAGGCTGACTAACAAAAGAAGATGGAAATCCAAATGGAGGGGGAGACCCAAATGAAGGATAAACAGGAGCTTTACCAGGACCATGAGGCTGTAAAGAATCAATCTGTGACTGCATAGTGGCAAAGCCGGTCATAACTGTATCTATGCGAAGAACGAGGCCAGAAAGGGTATCATCCATGCAACGAAACTGATCAGATAGGTTCTCCTGAACAGTCTCACTCGGGGCAGGTGAATGTGCCATAAGGAGGAAACTACTAAATGCGAGACAAGACGCTAATCAAGTGGACGAACTGAAGGAGAGGACATAAGTCGTCACAACAGGTACGCCAAATAGTGTAAGTAGTACCTCGCAACTGCAAACAATGTGTGCTGAAAACGGTAGCTGGAAATTATGCCAATTAGGAAAGTAATTTGAGCGCTGAACAGCCACCAAGTAATGCTGCAATATCTGCTAGAAAATGCGTCGAAAAGGCTGGAAAACAGCGAATATGAGGGTGGAGATGGGCGCTGGACAGCCTGCAATCAAATGTGGATTTTGGGTAGCAAACGGAGGCGGAACGAAGTAAACATTGGAGGGGGTTGGGCGCTAGACAGCCTGCAAACAAGGTGTGAAAAATGGCTGCAAATGGAGACAAAACGGACGAAAGTGACAAGTATGAAGCGGCTGGACAGCCTGCAAACAAGAGTGAAGAGAGGGCTCAAAATGCATCTTGGTTTTAAGGGGGCTTGAACTTGGGACCAAAGGAACTTAAATATACACAAAAGCATTGTGCTAAACAATGAAGCCCTTAGAGAGAGAAGGCATCCTTGCGACAACAATTGGAAGCAGAAAAGTTCAACTCACAGCCATTGATGCCTGTGTTACTCCAAGGAAGATGGAACAAAATAGAGATCATGGTGGGAAAGAGTTAGAACAAAATTGCAAGATGAAATCCTTCCTTGGAGATATGGGAGGAGGTGCAACATTTGGAACTACAATAGGCAAAAGTGGATGGACTCCTCCAGTAGAACGAGCAAGAGGAACAACAAATGGAACAACAAAGCTAAATGTCAGATTAATAGCAAAAACTGTTCTGCAATTGACAAGAAGTAGTGCGCCCTCCAAGAAGGCCCTCACTCTCCAATAATATGTCCAAATGTCCAAATAATGAATAATAAGGCCCAAGGCCAACCATAAAGTCTAAATGCCAGTAATGAATAAAAGAGGGCCCAAGGCCTGCTTATGCATAAAGTAAAGTAAATGTAAATGGACCGAGTCCATAACTGATGCATTCAGTTTTTTCATTGATTTCAAGAATTTACTGGAGAATCAAACTAGGAAGCAGATTAAAATTGAGGAGTTACAAGGGTGGAGAATTCAATTCCACCAAATTTGATTCATTTTGCCACGAGCAAATAAATTGACAACAACCTATAATAGCTTATATGCAGCAAACAAAATGGTTTAGGCGAGCGAAAGAGCTATACAATTGTCGAGTGTGCAAGGAGTATGATGAAGGCTCGTGGACTAAGCAATTTCTACTGGGCTGAGGCGGTGCAAACGTTCCTTATCTCCAAAATTACTCTCCAATCAAAGCACTTTAAGGTAATACTCTAGGAGTGGCCATAAGCCTAGTGTTTGCTCACCTTAAAGTTTTTGGATGTACATCAACTCAAAGACTTATAAATTGGTCGAGCCTAAGACTAGACAGACTTATCATAGTCGGGATGGAATATTTGATGAGAGGAGTACACCTTACTTGTCGTTGGAGGATCGTGCAAGTGACCCATGGGTTATCCTTGATGATGAAGTCATGAACACATCTACTTGATGAAGTTAATCAAGGACCTAATGGTGAGATTACTCCTATTATTTCTACCTTAGATGCTGATTCTTCTCATATTGATAATCATTTGCAAGATTGTGTTGTTGTTACAAACGGTATTTAAAAAGTACCAAAACGGTACTTAACAGGATTCTAGGAGGCAACTTAGGCCAAACAGAACCTAAGTCCTATGTGAATTACGCTTTCACGGCTAGTTTATTAAACACTAAAGAACCCAATCTTATGAAGAAGCAGCTACTCGTGATGAATGGACATGAGAGTTATGGACTCGGCTCATTACATTCGCCGCATCCATTTACATTTACAGTTACTTTACTTTATGCATAAGCAGGCCTTGGGCCCTTTTTTATTCATTAGTGACATTTAGACTATATGGTTGGCCTTTGGCCTTATTATTCATTATTAGGCCATTTGGACATAATACTGGAGAGTGGGGGCCTTCTTGGAGGGCGCACTATTATCCCTACCAGTTGGGCCCTAGCCACTGGAAGCTTCCTTTTAGGGCTTCCTCTTGGCTATAAGTAGGGAAACTGTGTCATTTGTCATTCAGCTGATGATATTGATCTCTCTCTTTAGCCTCCTTAATCTCTCTCTTTCATGCTTTCTAGGGTTAAGTCTTGCTTATGTGATGCTTTCATAGCTTAATTCTAGATCAGTTGTGGCTCTATTCATAACTTGGTATCAGAGCACTTTTCTGAGCACAATCTGGAATTTTTTCTTTGCTGCCTTGCCTTGCTCTTCCATCGCTGTTCCTACAGCTCCATTACCGTTTTGACAGCCTTGTTCCATCGCTGCTCCTTCCACTCCTTCCTGCCCAACGTTCCCCCTGTTTTGTCCCCTCTTTTCTTTGCTGCCCAGCGCTCCTCCTCTTCCTTTCCATCGCTGTCCTTGCCTTCCGACCTATCACTTTCGTCTGATATTTTTCCAGTTTGCAGCCATCTTCCACAGTTAGTTCCCTGACTGTCCAGCGCCCATCCTCATCCAAAAACTACCCAATTCCGACATCATTTGCTATTCCAAACAGCTAAAATTCTTCAACCTGTAAATCGCTGCTTCAGCACTCCCAACTTGTCACTTTTGCCTTTTTTTTTCTCCAATTCCAGCCATCTTTTACAGCTTATCAAAAGGCTGTCGCGCGCTCATTCTCCACCACATTTTCAGGAATTCTGACTCCGTTTACTCTTTCAAATTCACATTGTATCCCTGGCTGTCCAGCGCATTTTTACAGCTTCTCCATTGTTCATTGCTGTCTGTTTTTTTCAGTTGTGATAATATTGGTTGTAATAGGCTAATTTGGGGTGACGACAAGAGTCCGCTCCCTCAAGTTTTCGTCTATTCCTTCCACTATCATTATGGCACATTCACCTACCCCGAGTGAGACTACTCAGGAAACCTTATCCGATCAGTTTCGTCGCATGGATGAGACCCTTTCTAGCCTCGTTCTTCGCTTCGATTCAGTTATGACCGGCTTTGCTACTATGCAGTCACAGATTGATTCTTTACAGCCTCATGGTCCTGGTAAAGCTCCTGTTTTTCCTACATTTGGGACTCCCCCTCCATTTGGATTTCCATCTTCTTCTGCTAGTCAGCCTGGTGGTGGACCGTTCATTCCATCTAACCCACCTCCTGGTTTCTTTCCTCGTTCCCCCCTTCCTGAGCCACACTTTGCTCGAGACTTTCGTGATAGGGTACAGCTTGCTACCTATTCCGGTTCCTCCGACCAGTCTTGGGGTGAATCTGAAAATATGTGTCAAGCTTAGCAAACCAATTCTCTAATAAGTTCCAGTTGGCTGCTTTACATTTAGATGGACGTGCCGCCACGTGGTGGCGAGTTTATGGAGTTGATCCTGATCGGGAAGGGCTCCATGTATGGCATACTTTTCGCCGTGACCTCCGCCATGCTATGATTGATCCTCAGTGGCTTGACCGCCAACGTGATACATTCCGTAGTCTCACTCAGACCAGTGATCTTGCTTCTTATACAGATCAGTTTATGGAGCTTTCTTATATTTTCACAGATCTACAGCCCACTGAGCTTATTTCTCGTTACATTGTTGGGCTTCGTGGTGCTTTACGTTATGATGTTTCTTCCTTCCGTCCTACCACACTTGTTGAGGCGATGTCTCTTGCCAGTACTTTACAGCATAAGTACTCTGACACCCTTCCTTCCCGCTTCTCCCGACCCCGTCCTTCTGCTTCATCTTTTCCCACTACATTCCCCCCTACACCGGCCCCTTCTGTTCCAGCTCTCTCCATTGCCCCTTCGCCTCCTCGACCTGCTTTTGTCCGACGTTACACGTCTGCAGAGTTCGCTGATCTTAAGCAGAAGCGTCTTTGCTTTTGTTGTAAGAGTCCTGATGTAATAGATCCTAACACCACAGTAGGGCAAACACTAACTGATCCACCCAACCTTGCCTACTCCCTGATATAGAGTAAGCCCCTCCTAGCCCAGTGTGAGGACTGGTAGCATGCAACTGCCAAGTGTCGGCCACGTGGCACTGACGTGGCCGACTGCACGTCGGGACCCAACTGGGGGCCCTATCCTGCTGACAGGGTCCCTAGGCTGTGTTAGGCCCGCCATGGCTATGGACCGTGCTGGGGCACACTACTCACACTGTCTTGCCCTGTTGGTCATGTACGCTGGACACGACCCTGACTGTGGTATCTGACCTATCTGTGTTCTCTAGGGTTCAGCACTGGTTACGAGCTCGTAACACTCCCTCCCCCTTAAGAACCGTCTTGGTCCTCTAAGACAAAGTCTGGAAAAATCTTGCGAAGGACGCTGCCTCTTTCCCAAGTGGCATTCTCAACAGGCTGATCATTCCACTTAACCAGATATTCTCGGTATAGAGTATGACGAGTCTGCGTCTCTCTACTATCAAGAATCTCCTCTGGTTCATGTGGAGGTTGTTGAGGATCCAATGGGAGAACTAGAACACTGTCCCCTACCAGATTATCTGATCTGGTTAAGGCTTTTCGTAACTGACTTACATGAAAGACTGGAAAAACCTTACTGCTGTGTGGGAGTTCTAGTTCATAGGTGACCTCGCCTAGTCTCCTACTGATGGTAAAGGGACCACAATACCTTGGAGACAACTTAGCACACACTCCTGATTTGAGGGTTTTAGAGTCAACTGGGACTCTCAAGTAGACTTTCTCACCAGTGGAGAACTGCACATCCCGTCTGTGTGGATCTGCATAATGCCTGGCTCGATCCTGGGATTGTCTAATGCTACGCTTAGCATGTTCTATCATCTGGTTTAGGTCTTCTAAAAAGTTTCTGGCTGCTTCAACTTTTTCTTGTTTAAACCCTACAGCTGTGGGTGAGCGTGGCTGAAAACCGTACATCAACATAAATGGGCTGTATCCTGTAGCTGAATGTTTGGTACTGTTGTAAGCAAACTCTAATATCGAGAGATACTCCTCCCAATTAGTCTGCTTCTTGCTGACGTATGCACGAAGCATATCCTCCAGCACTTGATTTACCCTTTCTGTTTGACCGTCCGTCTGTGGATGGTCGGTGGTACTCATATTAAGTTTAGTATGGAGATGATGGAATACTGCCCTCCAAAAATTTCCAGTAAACTTACTGTCCCGGTCGCTGACTATGCCGGAAGGTAGACCGTACAATTTAAATAGCCCGTCTACAAACAACCTCGCTAACTCTGGAGCTCTAACGGTTGTTTTGGTCGGAATAAAATGAGCCATTTTGGTCAGACGGTCAACTGTGACCCATATAGCATCATTACCCTTTTGGGTTTTAGGCAGGCCTACTATAAAATCCATGGAGATACTCTCCCATTTACCAGCTGGTATTTCTAAGGGATGCAACAACCCTCCTGCCTTTAAACGCTCTGCTTTATTTACTTGACATTTCTGGCAACTGGTTACATACTGGTGGACGTCCTTTTTCATACTGGGCCAGAAAAATTGCCTACGAAGAAGCTCATAGGTCTTCTGTATGCCTGGGTGTCCCGCGCTAGGATTGTCATGACATTCATATAGGACCTGCTGCCTATAATCCTCTGAATTGGGGACACATACTCTATCTCTATAGAGCAAGTACTCATCTTGAATGGAATACTGTTTCCATTTGAATCCTTGAGTCAACTGACCCTCAACCACTAGGGTTTGCTTGGGTAATACAGGCTCAAAATCCTCAACGTCATCTGACGACGTATACTCGGACTCATCTTCATCCTCAACGGAAGCTGCCGTATTCTTGGATGAACTGGCACCAGCCCCGGGAACTGGTTCTGGAGTCTGTAACTGTCTGCTCTGGACTGAGTTCCAGATAGTACAGAAGAATGCATCATGCTGGCATTTCCCTCTCAAGGACTCGAGTAACTCATTACGAATCTGAGTAAAACTCAGCTCGTTTATCATAGGCATTCTGCTAAGGGCATCTGCTACTGTATTGAATTTTCCACGCCTATATCTGATAGACATGTCAAACTCTTGCATCAACTCTGCCCAACGAGCTTTCCGACCTCTAAGCTCAGGTTGATTGCAAAGGTATCCGAGACTCTCATGGTCTGTCAGGACCTCAAAGTTGGCACCATACAAATAATGCCTCCAAGTCTTAAGGGCATGGACTATAGAAAAGAGTTCCTTTTCATAGGCACTATACCTAGTCTGTGCTGGCTCGAGTTTTTTACTCTGGAACGCAACTGGTCGTCCACCCTGAGTTAGCACAGCACCTACTGCAAAGTCGCTAGCATCTGTTTCGACCACAAATGGCTGATTGGGGTCGACGACTTTTAAAACTGGTGCTGTAGCTAAGGCTGTTTTGAGAGCATCAAAGCTCTCCTGTTGTGCGGACTCCCAAATGAATTCCTTTCCCTTCCCCTTAAGGAGATTTGTCATAGGGACTGCTGTCTGAGCATATTCCTTGACAAATCGTCTGTAATATCCCGCCAGACCAAGAAAGATTTGAAGTTCCAAAATATTCTGAGGTCTCAGCCAACTGAGTATGGCTTTAACCTTATTTGGGTCCATCTTAATCCCATCTGAAGAGATAATGTGACCCAAATATGCTACTTCTTCAACGAAGAATTCACACTTGGATTGTTTAGCATAAAGCTTATGCTTTCTGAGCAGTCGAAACACCTTTCTGAGGTGTTTTAGATGCTCCTTCCTCGTTTTGCTGTAGACGAGGATGTCATCTAAAAATACGACTACAAACTTACCCAAGTATGGTCTGAGGACACTATTCATCAAGGTCATAAAGGTAGCTGGAGCATTTGTGAGCCCAAATGGCATCACCTTAAACTCATAATGACCGTGACGAGTCCTAAAAGCTGTTTTAGAGACATCTTCCGATTTTATACGGACTTGATGATATCCCGATCTGAGGTCTATTTTGCTGAAAAACTTAGCCCCGTCGAGTTGATCAAACAACTCGTCTGCCCGAGGCATAGGGTATTTATTCTTAATTGTGACTTTATTGAGGGCTCTGTAATCTACGCAAAGACGCATAGACCCCTCTTTCTTTTTCACCAATAGGACTGGTGAGGCCCATGGTGAACTACTGGTCTGAATTTGGCCTTTCCCAAGATAGTCTGTTAACTGCCTAGTTATTTCTTCATCCTCTGTTCGGCTGACCCGATACGGAGGTTTAGAAACAGGTGCTGTACCTGGTACTAGGTTTATTACATGATCTACCTCTCTGCTAGGTGGTAAACCATGTGGCAAATCTTCAAGAAAAACATCTTCAAATTTAGACAATAAAGTTTCTAATTTATTGATTTTCTGCTGAATAGAACTGGAAATAGAAACTTCAGGAATAAACTGAAAGTCACATAAGAATACCTGATGGTCTTCGTCTCCGATTAGCTGACAGAGCTCTGAACTGCAGACCATAGGGCTGTTGGGAACATCATGCTCCCCATGCAACTGGATCTCTCGGCCTTTATGCTGAAAGCTGAGGGTGTTCTCCTGATAGTTTCTGTGGAGGGAAGGTCCTAAACTGTAGAGCCCACTTTGATCTCGGAAGTTGCCGAGTCACTGGGGAAACATACAGTCTGAACAAGATGAACTTGTTTTTTATCTTTTTTATCTTTTTTAGTGAAAGGCCCCTTGGGACACTGTGTGACTGTGTGTCCCTTGCCCATACACACAAAGCACAAACGTTCTTGTTTGGCTTTCTCAAAATCATCTGGTTTTAAGGGCTGTATGAGTGAAGGGCGTTTCTGAGGAGCTTCACCTTTAAATTTATCTTCTTTCTTTCTTTTTAAAATTTCTTTTTAAATTGAAAGTCTTTCTGACAAGGCTGCTCAGAAAGTGGCTGTTGTCTCGCCCTCTTCCTACCCACTGAATCATCATAGATTTGAGCATATCTGAGAGCTTGCTCAAGGGTAGTAGGCGAGTTTCTCTGGACCTCTACTTTATATTCATCTTTGAGGCCATGGACAAATCCCCTGATTTTCTGATAGTCATCCATATTTTTAATCTTTAAAATTGCTTCTCGATACTGCGAGATATATTGGATGAGGGACTTGTCCATTACTGTTCTTTCCCAGGCTTCCCAGGCTCTATCAAGTTCATTCTCTGGTAGAAATTCTCTTAGGAAAGCTTCTTCAAAAGCTTTCCATGACCGGGGAGTCTGCCCAGTCTCCTGGAGATTTAACCACCACTTATAGGCCATAGGCCCTAAGGAAAGACTGGCCTCAATAGCTTGCAAATGGTCAGGGGTCTGTTTAAGAGCATGAATGTTCTTCCATTTGCTGAGGAAGGTTTGTAGAATATCTGCATTTCTATCCTTCTCTTCCCCATTAAAAGTAGGAGGCTTTAAATCTTTAAAAACACTGGGGTGAGACCGTAAAGTCTCACCCGAAACTGATGGAAGTGGAGAAGGGGATAACTGAGAAGTGGAGGGAAGGCTTCCTTTCGCGGAACTCAAAATCAAGTTTTTGAGTTCAGCGAACGAGTCGTCCACACTGGACTTGAAATTAGCTAATACCAACTTCAGTTCATCCACTTATGTTACCAATTGGAGGAACTGCTCCTTGGTAACCAGTTCGTCGAGTTCTTCGGCGAACTGTTCCTGTTCTTCTACTTCCATGGGTTCCTTCCCTTTTCTGTAAGCCAAGGCTTCTGTTTCAAGTTCGTCGAAGCCTCTCTCCTGGGGTTGATCAGGTCCCTGAGGAGTGGTCATCTTCGGAACTGAAAGAGAGGTACCTTAACTTCTGAAGGAAAAAAAGTCTAAAAGACTAATTTACAACTGTACAAGGGAAAGGAAAGATGACTTAGCTGTTTCTGAGGACTGTACTTCCAAAGAAAGAATGAAGAGGAACCCTTTCAGCTCTTTCAAAACGGTGCCAAATTTCCCGGTTTTTTGAGGATAGTAGCTCGCTGGTCTGATTGCAATCCAACTGGCTCATTTACTTCTGATTTGAGACCCAAAAAGTATTTCAATTTCTGATTTTGGTGTCTCCCTACCCTCGCTGGCTGGACAGCCACCTGTCTGGCCCAATTTTGTAAAATTTAAGGCCCAAAACTTACTTGAAACTCTGATCTGACTTCAAGTAGTAGGTCGCTGGTCTGTGGCAATCTAGTTTGATGTTCAAACTACTGAAAAATTCTCAAAAACAGTGATGAAAAACCAATTTTTCACCTCCCTATCCAGCGCTGGCCCTGCTAAGAAAATTTGCTTGAAAACCCCTCAAACTTCCTTGGATTTCTCTGAAATTTCAGAGGTAGATGTCTGATCCCACAGCGATGGACCTGCTCGCTGGTTTCTACTCTAAATCCTTTCTAAAATCTCCTATCAGATGTCTGAAATCTGATATAGATTGCTACCTTTCCAGCGATTTTCCTCCTCTAATCTTTTCTGAGAACCTGAGAAACACTTCCTATCTTCTGATAGCTTTCTCTGCTGCTGCTCCTAACTCCCTAGGATGGAGATGGCTCTGATACCAGTGTAATAGATCCTAACACCACAGTAGGGCAAACACTAACTGATCCACCCAACCTTGCCTACTCCCTGATATAGAGTAAGCCCCTCCTAGCCCAGTGTGAGGACTGGTAGCATGCAACTGCCAAGTGTCGGCCACGTGGCACTGACGTGGCCGACTGCACGTCGGGACCCAACTGGGGGCCCTATCCTGCTGACAGGGTCCCTAGGCTGTGTTAGGCCCGCCATGGCTATGGACCGTGCTGGGGCACACTACTCACACTGTCTTGCCCTGTTGGTCATGTACGCTGGACACGACCCTGACTGTGGTATCTGACCTATCTGTGTTCTCTAGGGTTCGGCACTGGTTACGAGCTCGTAACACCTGACCACCTTGCCCGTGACTACTACTGCTGTTTTTTACCATGAGGGCACTACTCCAGATGATTCCGATATCTACATTCATATTTCTGATGAGCCTGACTTATCCTCTGAGCCTTCCCCTGATTTACTTCCTGCTACTTGCCATGCTCAGCTTGCCTATGCTACTTGGACAGGGCGTCCTGGTCCTCGCTCCATTCGGTTACGTGTGCGTATTACAGGTCGAGAGTATATTGCTTTAGTTGATACTGGTAGCACTCATTCTTTTATTAGCAGTTATATCACTAGTCGGATCCGTGCTTCACCTGTTCCTGCTTCCCAGCCTCTCACAGTTGAGGTTGCCAGTTCTCATTCTTTTCCTAGTTCTCAGATGTTTCAGCGTTTACCATACCGCATTGGAGATTTCTCTGGACAGGCAGATCTTTACATTATCCCTATGGAGCGTTATGATCTTATCCTTGGTGCTGATTGGTTTGCATCTCTTGGAGCCGTTACACTGGACTTGACACAGCAGACATTGACATTTGTACATGATGCAGTTACACACTCACTTGTGGGCATTGATTCTCAGGGAGACTTCCAGTTGATTACTGGGAAGCAGTTTATTCGCAGCCTGCCGAAGGCTCATTGTGCTGTCTTATTATGTGTTCAGCGGGCAGTACCAGTTCCTCCAGTTTCTACACCAGCAGCTGTTCCTCAGGTGATTTCTGACTTATTACATCAGTATGCTTTTGTCTTTTCAGAACCTACGACGCTACCACCATTACGTGACCTGAACCATCATATTGATTTGCGCCCTGGTTCTGCTCCTCTCTCCCGTCCCCCTTATTGTATGTCTTGATCTAAGCGTGATGAGCTTGAGCTCCATATTACTGCCTTGTTAGATCAGGGTCGCATTGTTTCTAGTCACAGCCCTTTTGGTGCTCCTGTTCTCCTTATTAATAAGAAAGATGGTACCAAAAGCCTTTGTATTGATTACCGTGCTTAAAATAAGTTGACTATTCGTAATCAGTACCCTATTCCACACATGGATGACCTCTTTGACCAGCTCGGTACCTCTAAAATCTTTTCCAAGATAGACCTTCGTTCTGGATATTACCAAATCAGGATGCACCCTTCTGACGAACATAAGACTGCTTTCCGTACTCATCTTGGTTTATATGAATTTCGTGTGCTTCCTTTTGGTGTTACTAATGGCCCTCCTACGTTCCAGAATGTGATGAATAACGTCTTACGTCCGCTTCTTGGTCATTGTGTCTTGGTTTATTTTGATGATATTCTTATTTTTAGTCAGTCTCTTGCTGAGCATGTTGCCCATCTTTCCTCGGTTTTTCAGTTACTTGTACACCACCAGTTATTTGCTACCTTGTCTAAATGTTCTTTTGCTGTTTCTGAGATCGAGTTTCTTGGTTTTCTTATTTGTAATGGTCACATTCGTCTGGACCCTCATAAGGTTCAGGCCATCCAGGATTGGCCTATACCTACTGATATTCATCATGTTCGTATGTTTCTTGGGTTAGCCACTCACCTTCGTCGTCCAGTTCCTCATTTTGCCACTATCGCAGCTCCTCTTCATGCACTTTTGAAGAAGTCTAGTACTTTTCTGTGGACCCCTGATTGTCAGACAGCGTTTGATACTCTTCGTTGTGCTGTTGTTGATGCTGCCGTTATGTGTTTACCACAGTTTGATCAAAAGTTTCTTGTTGAGACTGATGCTAGTAATGTTGGTTTGGGTGCTTTACTTCGCCAGTCACAATGTATTATTGCTTATGAGTCGCGTCGTCTTCGCTCTTATGAGCAACGTTATTCTGTGCATGAGAAAGAGCTTCTTGCTATTATCTATGCTCTTAAGAAGTGGCGTCATTATCTGTATCGAGTCCCATTTGACATTATTATTGATCACCAGTCTTTACGTTATCTGTTTTCTCAACGTGACCTTAGTGATCGTCAATTTCGTTGGTTGCAGTTTTTACAGTCTTTTAATTTCTCCATATTGTATCGTCCTGGTCGTGCTAACACTGCTGATGATGCATTATCTCGTCTTCCAGCTTTGTTAAATACACTCGTTTCTACTATTCCTCCATGGTTTGATGCGCTACCTGTAGCATACCTTACATGTTCTGATTTTCGTGATGTTTATAGTTCTGCCCCACCTGTTTCGTCCAGTCCTCATCAGGTTTACTCCATTATTGACAATCGTCTTTATCATTATGATTCTCATTGTATCCCTAGTTCTTTGGGTATCCGTTCCCAGTTGTTGTCGGATGCTCATTCCTCTCCTGTTGGGGGTCACTTTGGTTTTCAGAAGTCTTATGCTCATCTCAAAGACCATTTCTATTGGCCCTCTCTTCGATCTGAGCTTGCTGTACTTATTCGCACCTGCCCTTTCTGTCTTCGTAATAAGTACTCCCGTTCTAAATCTGCTGGTTTGCTCCAGAGTTGGCCTATTCCTCATCGCTAGTGGACTGATATATCTATGGACTTTATCCTTGGCCTTCCCCATACCCAGCGTGGTCACGATTCATGTATGGTGGTAGTTGACAGGTTCTCGAAACAGGCACATTTTATCCCAGTTCGCAGTACTATCACAGCAGAGCAGTGTGCACGTTTGTTCCTATCAAAGATTTTTCACCTGCATGGATTTCCTCGTACTATCCTTTCTGATCGGGATAGTAAGTTTACATCTATATTCTGGACAGAGCTTATGCGTATTTTGGATGTTCAGCTTTTTATGGGTTCTGCTTATCATTCTACTTCTGATGGGCAGTCTGAGGTCCTTAACAGGATCCTTGAGGATTATTTACGCCATTTTGTTACTCCTTCAGGGAAGGATTGGGATCAGCATTTATGTTTAGTAGAGTATAGCTATAATAGCTCTGTTAGTACCAGCACATGTGTCTCTCCATTTTTATTATCTCATGGCTATGCACCTCTTTTACCTGGCATTCCTCTTCCTCCTGAGGATACACCTGTTACACTTGCATCTTTTCTATCAGGTGCTCGAGAGCTTATTACTCGGGCCAGTTCTCATTTACAGCATGTTCAGCAGCGTTATCAGACCTCAGTTGATCGTCACCGCCGCCATGTTGAGTTTCAGCTTGGAGATATGGTTTATCTACGCTTACGGTTTGCACGTCATCATTTTGTCCAGGGCCATGCTTCTACTGAGAAGCTTGCACCACGTTATTATGGGCCTTATCGCATTGTGGAGGTTCTTAGTCCAGTTACATATCGCTTACAGCTTCCTGCTTCCACACGCGCCTGTGATGTATTCCATGTCAGTTTATTATGTGCTGCTATTGAGGATGACGCTCCTTGTGATGCTGAGTTTCCTACTGCTCCAGAGTTATTTCCATTTTTACCTGCTGCTATATTACAGGTCCGTCTATACCATAGTCGACGCCGCCGGCAGATTTAGTTTTTGGTCCAGTGGGATGGTCGTCCTATTGAGGAGGCTACATGGGAGCCTATTGATGTGTTTTATCATACACCATTACTTGCGGATCAGGCTCGTCTCTTGCTGCACTTGTTGATTCCTCTACATCAGATGTTCCTCTAGCTGTTGATGCACCAGGGCTTGCTGCTACTTGATCCGATTATCTTTTCGGCAGTTGGGTCTTTTTTTTGTGTCGGGGAGAGTTATGGACTCGGCTCATTACATTCGCCGCGTCCATTTACATTTACAGTTACTTTACTTTATGCATAAGCAGGCCTTGGGCCCTTTTTTATTCATTAGTGACATTCAGACTATATGGTTGGCCTTTGGCCTTATTATTCACTATTAGGCCATTTGGACATATTACTGGAGAGTAGGGGCCTTCTTGGAGGACGCACTATTATCCCTCCCAGTTGGGCCCTAGCCACTGAAGCTTCCTTTTAGGGCTTCCTCTTGGCTATAAGTAGGGAAACTGTGTCATCTGTCATTCAGCTGATGATTATGATCTCTCTCTTTAGCCTCCTTAATCTTTCTCTTTCCTGCTTTCTAGGGTTAAGTCTTGCTTATGTGATGCTTTCATAGCTTAATTCTAGATCAGCTGTGGCTCTATACGTAACTATGAGCTATGGAAGAAGAGTACCAGTCAATCTTCAAAAATGATACTTGGGAATTGGTGGCACCATCCAAAGACTAAAAGCCCATTGGCATTAAATGGGTTTATAAAGTAGAGTATAGGCTGGATGGAGCTTGGGGCGAGCATAAAGCACGTTTGGTAGCAAAGGGTTATGCATACCAAGGAAGTATTGATTTTGATGAGACCTTTCACTTTATGGTTAATGTGCACTGATTGGGCCACAAATATATAAGTTTTTCAAGTTATGTATTCATAATTGGAAGTTCAGTTATTTCCTAGTAGTGTTATCTTCTACTGAGGATGCGTATAATTCAACCAAATTTGTTGTTTGTGAATGTGTGTGGCTATGGCGATTACTTTCAGAATTGATGCTACATTAGAATGCATCAACCATCATTAAGGTAGAACTTAGACATAGACTTAGGCATAAATTAAGTTAGACTAAGGTCAAAGTTAGACCTAAGTCAAAGGTTGACTATGGCACATGCATATGTACACCCATGAGAAGAGTACATAAATGTAAAAATGAAAGTAAAAGCATAGGGTTAGCCTAGTATTGCAACGGATCGCATTCTGCTGCAATCCCGTTCCGGAATGCTATTAATTTTTTTTTATATAATATATATTAAAATATACATATATACATATCATAATTGGCCCCGAAACGCAAAAAAATAAAACAATAGAATATAAATTTTTTTGGATCCCTCCTCACGACCAGAAACGCGCTAGCCATTTTTGCCATTCTCATGAATTGAGCTGTAGGCATCCGATTGAGGTGATGTCTGAGCCTAGACTGCATTTCTACATGCTTGTTGAGACTCCTGTGACCTTCGTTTCGCCCGTCTTCGTCCGGACTACAAGTTTCATTTTCAGTGCCCTAATTCAATGTGTTTTAGGGCCTAAATGTGGAGCGTCGTGTAAGCATCTACCTAGGGCGTGGTTTAGGACTACACCGCATTTCCCCACGCCTGAAAGGACTCCCATGCTAATAGCATTCGCCCGTTATCATTCAATCCCATGCCCTAATCCCATGTGTTTTTTGGCACTTGCTCTGATATGATCTGCAGAATGATTGTGATGTATGCTTTAATGTTTTGAACTCTATTCATTGGAATTTTAGCTTGGTGTTGTTGTTAAATAGAAAATCCTAGGGCTTTAAAGTGATGCTTCTCAGAATTGTTGTGAGCAATTCAATGCAGTATATTTTCTTCTACTAAACATTTGCTTGTTTTTTTCTTTGCAGGATGAAGTGTTGACACGATGCCGGTGCAGGGCTCAGGCCTTTGGGCTGAGGTTGATCTTATAGAGGGGGATGTGGCTATACACCATGGCACGGGTGTCCGCAGATGGAGATGCTTGCATTGTGGTGGGCTCTTCATAGGATCACTCACCAGGCCAGATGGGCGAACATTGGGTATATCTGCTTTCTCCAGGATTCCTAATGAGGAGGTGCAGAGCTTGATGGATATGTATGGGCCCGATGGTACATCCACCTAGCCAATGAGACCAACACAGGGTTTTGGACAGGGACGGTTAGCAGGATCGACATTCGTCGGTGATCCGTCATCAACATCTTGGTTTCTTGGCCGCTTGGCACCGTCTTCCTGCGTGACGTGGATGCCACTCGAGGTGGTGCAGTCATCACGGCCGACTTCATATGGGAAGCTGTGAACATAGCACGCCAGCTGATCACTTTTGAGCACTCCCAGTTTCACACTGTCTGGTCTCACTTGGATCCATCACGGGTTAAGCTTCAGTTCTATCGTACTCACTTTCTTCACCTTGATGCTTCAGGGCTTCCCGTTAGACCAAGTTATCTCTCTCAGGCATTGTCTTTTGGCCTACGCTACCGCATTGGTCAGCTTCGAGTCTCTTCTCATCAGCTAGCTATTGAGACAGGCAGATACACAGACACACCACGACCCTTACGAATCTGTCAGTATTGTACACTTCAGGAGCTTGAGGATGAGTTTCACTTTATTTTCAGATGTCCAGCTTACTATGAGATCAGAGGCAAATGTCACTGTCTCTATCGGGATCTTCCACTCACCCTTGGTTCCTTCTTTGCCTATCCAGATGTGAGATGTGTTGGTTTGCTATTACGAGAGATGTTCTCTTCTGTCAGAGGATCAGCATGTTAACCACAGCCAGCCTCATATTACACTTTTCTTTCAGAAAAGATTCAGAGATGATATTTCAGACAGTGAGATTGACATTCCAGCTCGACGACCAAAGCTCCAACGTCTTCCTCGGCCATCCAAATCCAAAGCTCTCCACCAGAGACTTCCATGTGTCTCACACCAGATCATGTTAGTAAGTTTTTTTTTTTCCTCCACGTAGCTAGTGGTTAAGCTACTGCTTTTGTACCCTCACGATAGTTGGAGGTTAAGCTTTGGTTTTATTTTCGTCTGACCATCGTTCCCTGTCCTGTCCCTCACTATCCCTCGTTTACCCTATCCCTCCATCGCTGGTCCTGTCCCTCGTGCTTGTCCCTCCTCGTTGATCTTCGCTACCTGTCCCTTGCTGCCCTAGCTAACCACCGCCCCCTATCCATTCTCCCTCATTGATCCGGTCCCTGTCCCTCGTGGCTGACCACCACCCACTGTCCCTTGTCCATCATTGTCCCATCATTGTACCTTCCATCCTGACCATTATGGCTGATTGGCAAGTGAATCGGAAGGGGACGAAGAAAACCTCTCCCCCTTCTCCCTTCGTTTTCTCAGCCATCCCTACTACGGCTCTAAATCCCTTTACCTTGACCCCTCCCTCTCCTGCTTCCTCTCCCTCGTGACTACCCTCCACCCTCGCAACCTCTACCTCTTCTCCTACTGCCACTACCCCCTCTACTCTTTCTTCCTCCTCTCCCTCTTTCACCCCTTCAGCTTCATCCCCCCCATTGTCTCCGTCTCTTTCAGCTGAATTTTTTTCTGGTTTCCCCCGTATCATTGATTCTCTTCATGAGGACAATGCATCCTTGCTTGCGATCATCAAGAAACAAGCATTCCAAATCTCCACTCTGGAGAACACGGTCTTAGCCCTACAGGGCAAAGTTGGTATTCTTGAGGTTGATGTTACTTACCTCAAGAATGAACTGGAATCAGATGAAAAAGAAGAAGAAGGAAGCGGCAATGCAGATTCAGAAGACAAAACAAAGGAGCTGCAAGAACGTGTTCATTCCTTGGAGCAGCAACTTCAGCAATCGAAGAGTTCTTGGGCCAACGTGCTCAAGGGTTCTAAGCAGGTTATTTCTGAATCTATTCAAGAACATCAAAAACGAGATCTCAAAGCCCTCAATGTCAGGGTTAGGGGAGCTTCTTTTGCGGGTAAGGACCTCGTGGCTGAGGCAAATGCTTTCATTCATTCCACCTTTGGTCTCAAAGAGGATGTCATATCTGCTGCTTGGGTGGGTAAGCTCCAACCCACCATAGTGTTTCTGCAATTTGCTTCGTCAAAAGGTTTTGCGTAAAAGAGGCTGCCTGAAGAGGTCTACTATTTTTATGGATGAGGACTTGACGCCCATTCAATGGACTGAGAGAAAGAAAATTATCGCAGATGCTAAGGCCAATGGTTTCCGGACTCTCTTTCGAGACGGACGCCCAGTCTTGGTTAAAATTGTAGAACTTAAAATTTCAGATTCTTCTCCCTCTCCTACGTGATAGATGTTTTGAGCTACGTCCATTTATTTCCTCTCCTGCGTGAGAGATGAGCTTTCTTTACATAGCGATTTACTTTTTATGTTTTAGTTTTAGTCTAAGTTTTCGGTTGACGACACTGCCCAGTCCGAGTTCCATTTACTCAGTTGTACTACCTCTTCAGTCTTATATGCGTTTTGGCATGACATTAATAAAGCTTTCTTTCTTTCTCTCTCTCTCTCTCTCTCTCTCTCTCTCTCTCTCTCTCTCTCTCTCTCTCTCTCTCTCTCTCTCCAACCATAAACCATAAAACCGATCTGAAACCATAAAGAACCATACTGAATCATGGCACTGCTATGAATAAGGTCATCATAATATATAATATCAGGCCACATGGCACCAAAATGGGGTACAATGATGTTCGATGAACATAATGAAAACTATACAACTAAAACTCATCGGAGTCATGGTAATCCAAACCCTCCGAGTCTGTGCCTCTCTGCTGATCCCTCAGCATCAGGGTCCACCAACAGGTCATCTAGGTCATCCCCCTGTGCCTCTGCCCCCATCTCCTCCTCCTCAGTATCCCCCTCCTCAGCCCACTCCTCCTCCTCCTCATAATCAGCCCTGAGCTCCTCTCCACCCTCCGAGCCCTCATCATCCCCCTTCTCAGCCCTCTCCCGCCCCCTCTGTGCCCTCCTCTGCCGCCGTAAAGCCAGTGCGTCAGCCTGTGCCTATCTATAGAACTCTCTGTAGATCTCATGATCCAGCTCGTCCTGTGTGGGTGGTGCCTGAGAAGCAGCAGTTGCCGAATCCACCAAGCAAGAGTCAGGGTTCACCTGCAACCACAAACAAACATTGTTGTCAAACAGGTCCAATGCAATTCATTGCATATTTCGAAAGCAATTCAATTCGTCAAAGCATAGCTAGAGCATGGGGTAATAATGTGACTCACCTCGATCATCTGGCCTTCTGCGCGTGTGTGCCTCAGCATACGGCCGTTGGTGTTCACAAACACCAACCGCCTGCACTTCTCGATGGATAGCATGTTCTTCTTTTGTGTGCGATACAAGGCCCAGGTGCTCCAATCCCACTCACAAGCAAATGCTGAACAGTCCTGTGCAAGGATTCTCTTGGCCAGTCGCCGCAAGTCACCTGTGTTGCGCCCGTGGATGCTCCATCACGTCACAGGCCTCAACATATCCTCTCTCATCTGACACTGCGATGTATGCTCTGTAGATCTGTCGGCGAATGAACGTATGAGTCCCATTTGGGAGGTCAGACATAGATAATCCCCAGCTATGTAGAAAGTCCGAAGCATACTGAAACCATGAGGACTTAGCCCTCTCCTCGGCTAAACTGCGAGAAGATGTAAACGCCGCTACCGTGTATCTGGAAGATGTTAGAAGTAATAAATGATAATGATAGTTTCTCATAGGTTACTTTGACCCAAAAGGTCAAGACTTGTGTAACCATGGGTTAGGTTTATTATTTAGACCATGTTAAGTCAGTTTTAGTTGAGTTGGACCCAATTTTGGTCCAGTAGTAATTCGTGGGTCCAAGTAAAGTCTAATTATGTTAAGGGACCCTATCTTGACTTTTGGGGGTGCCCTATAATTAGTAGTGGGTCTTGGAAGGTTCTAGAGCTTAGAGTTTGGAAGAGTCTAGGCCCTTGGAACGCCTATTTATATGTACTCTTTGTTCATTTGTCATTCATTCCCTTTCAAGCATTGCTACTACTTTCTCTCGCCTTGAGGGCGCCTAACCCTCTCCCTCTTCTTCTTCTTCCTCTTATTGAATGTTAGAAGGATCTTGGCACTTTGATTTCCTACATGGTATCAGAGCCATGGACCTTCTATGCTTGATTTAGGGCGCCCTACCAAAAGAGATCGTCTTCACTTAGGGATCACAAAAATTCAGCACCTTTGCTGATTTTTTGGAGTGAAGATCCGTTTTTTGACTCTTTTCCGTTTTGTAGGAGGGCGCCACACATCAAAGAAGATAACCAGATTTTGGGCGCCCAAAAATCAGGTTGTTGTTTGCTGATTTTTCAGGTTGCAGGAAGGCGCCATTAATTATCTTCTTCGGGGCTTCTTTTAGGTCGCCCACATCCGTGTAGGTTTATCCTACTTCTGTTGGTCCGCTGCTGCCCTATTTTTCAGATTTGCTCCTTTGCAGGAGGGCGCCCATCTACAAGCAATTTCTATTCTTCTGATTTGGCTGAAAAATCAGCACCCTTGCTGATTTTACAAAGTGAAGATCCGCTTCTTTTTGCTTGTTTCCAGGTGTGGAAGAAGGCGCTAATTTTTTTGTGATGATCTGATCACATTCCGAGGCTGAAAATTGGACAGCATATTACCATTTGTAGGGTGTTGCAACAGCCCTATCCGTGTGTGTATTGTTCACACATTTTGGCAAGAAAGAAGGGTTCCAAAAAAAGCTTTGTTGGAGGCTAACCTGATTTTTTGCTTGCTGATTTTTGAGTTTGTAATGCAATTTCAGGCTGAAATTTTCAGCACAAAAGGCTTGTAGGAGGGTGAGTTCCTACATCCATCTAATGTGTGGTTTCGACACATTCCGGTGCTGATTTGTCAGATTTGATACTTGCTGGTTTTTGTGTCTTTTAGGGCACGTTTAGGGTTTGAAAAAGTTTATCTTCTTGGCTGGTTCTTATGGCAAGAGATTTGGGAGCAATTCGTACTTGTTCAAATGAAGATATGTTGGATGGCACCAACTATTCTTCATGGAGTTGCAAGCTGAGATTTTGCATCGACGTGATGATCAAGATTTTATTGGTAACAAGATCTATCTTATATCATTTGAGATTTTGCAAGACCTCTAAAAGTGCTTGGGAAACACTTTTAAAGATGTACCGAATAAAGGATTCATCACCATGCCTTCTCCTCTCTAGTTCATCCTCTTTGAAGGTAGAAGGGCAAAGTCATGCAAAGTTTGATCATTGTCTTTCTACAAGTACAAGTTTGCATCGGAATGTTGGTATGGTAAAGCATTCTTCTTCTCTTGAGCCATTTGTTGCAAATGATGGATGCATTAGTGAAGAACTTTATGAGCAAGCTTCTTAAGATAATGTTTTGGAAAAGGCTGAAATCAAGCATTCTTTGAAGCCATTTTGTACTAATGGAGGAGGGGGAAAAATCATGTCACTTAGTACATTGGTTCAAAGTGGCGTGTTGCTAGATTATTTGGGTGTTCAAAGTGGCAAGCTGCTGGTTTTTTTCTTCAAGAAGATGGTGGACACCAGATTTAGCCATAGTTTATTGATCATTTTCAGCCTATGTTACATCATGAGCATCCTATTATGCATCGGGAATCGCCTGTGGAAGGTTTTTGGATACGTTTCACTTTGGGACAGTTCAGAGTCTCCTCACATTAGTTGGCTATTGAGACAGGCAGATTCCAAGGTACACCACGAGAGGAGAGACTATGTCTGTTGTGTCCCCTACATGAGATAGAGTCCGAGGAGCATTTCATCTTCAGATGCCCCATATATTATGAGATTAGAGGGAGATATCATTGTTTATTCCGTGACATGCCTACTACACTTAGAGCACTGATGGGATATGAGGACTCTCGCTGTGTTGCACTTATGCTACGAGAGATGGTCTTGCTACGCTAGGATACATACCAGACAGCTCACCAGCCACATCCTAGCTCTCAGGCTCAGATTACGTCTTTCTTCACCAGGAGACGGACACGGCCCGACGACGATGACGACGACATACCACCTCACCGATGTCAGGGACAGTGTATCACTCATAGTCATGCAGCAGTTCACACTTCTCGCCTTGTTACGAGAGTGCACAGTTTTCACCCTCCTAGACGACGTCGACGACGGCCCATACCTCTTGATACTGCTCGTATTACGTCTTTTTTCAGCAGCAACAGTATCTGATACTACTCTACTCTACTCTACTCATGGCAGCTACTCTTGCTCCCACTTATGGACAGTTGGCAGTTTGTAGTTTACAGCTATATTACTCATTTTTCTTTTATGCATAGTTTTTTTATATACGCTCCCATGGTTTTCACATACTTGACATGTACTCCTTTTGGTCTTATATGCCTTTTGGCATGGAAAAGACATTAATAAAGCTTTCTTTCTTTCTTTCTTTCTTTCTTTCTTTCTCTCTCTCTCTCTCTCTCTCTCTCTCTCTCTCTCTCTCTCTCTCTCTCTCTCTCTCTCTCTCTCTCAGTTGGTGTGCACCCTGCCATATCCCACTGGATTCTTCTATCCGAGCTTCTAATCCATGCTGTAGACACATTATCACCTACCCTAGCCACCTTGCTCAATCGATCAGTTGTCTCCGGCTTCCCTTCCTCCTAGTGTACCAACATCATCCATCCCATTCACAAAACTGGTGACCCCATGGACCCTGGTAACTATCGCACCATTATGGTTGGGCACATCATTGCTAAGTTATACGGCACCATCCTCCAGTCAGCAGTCAGTTCTGAGGCAGAGTCCAGGCGATTACATGCATTGGGCCAGGCGGGTTTTAGAGCACACTACTCCACTATAGATCATATCTTCACTCTTCGGGCCATTATTGAGGAAGCTAGACACAGGAAAGAGCGGGTCTACTGTTGTTTTGTTGACTTCAGGAAAGCCTTCGACTCTGTTCCATGTTCCCTCATCCAACAGCTCCGTGATCTCGGCTTTTCTACTAACACAATCTTGGCAGTGATGGCACTATATGAGAGAGTCCTTGGTTGTTTTCGGAGTGACATCGGCATCTCAGATCATATCTTGAGCACTATTGGTGTTAAACAGGGTTGTTCTCTATCTCCAACCCTATTTGGGCTATATATCGATGAGCTTGAGAGAGTCATTGAGGGATGTGGTGGCACAGGTTGCAAACTGGGGAATATCTTGATTGCTATACTTTTATATGCAGATGACGTGGTTCTCCTATCTTCTACCAGAGAGGGATTACAGCGATAGCTCGACAACCTTCATGCTTTCTGCAGTAGATGGGGACTAGGGGTTAACATATTGAAAACCAAAGTTATGATTTTCAACACATCGAGAGCTTTTATGCAGCGCCAAAAACTCATCTTCGACAGGCAGCCCTTGGAGGTTGTATCTTCCTACACTTACCTTGGCATACTCTTTACAGGCCCTATCTTTGGTATGCGACAGGCAGCTTCCGCCAGACTTGGGAAGGGCCACGCGTCACTTGTCCAGTTAGAGCGTTTCTGTTTCAAACGGTTTATTCGGGATGCCCCGAGTAAATGCCAGCTTTTTGACACTCTCGTTACACCCACAGCCCTATATGCAGCTGAAGTATGGTGTATGCGTCTTACATCATCGGATTGGGCCCATCACCGGGAGGCAGAGCAAGAGCGACAAAACAATGCACCAGACGAGGGCGAGGAGTCGGTGGAGGATCAGTGAGGGATCTTTAGAATAGATGAGGTCCAGCCGTATGTGGCGGACTGTTGCTATGTAGTTTTTGGCATTTTATGGTGCAGCAAATAACTAGATGGCTGCTTTAAAAAATGACAGTATATGTGATGTTATCATGATACAACGGTTGAATATATACATAGTTGTTTTTTGTGCAACGCGAGCCTGGTCATGTAAGATGCAATGTCTGTAATTTTTTACATGCAGATGTATTACATGTGTTTATGAAATGTCGTTTGGGGTGTAGGGGTGATTGCTGCGCTCATGATGTAGGTGCATATATGTGAAGCTAGCATTCACTTCAAACGAAATTAAATGAAAATAGGATTCAGACACGCACATAGAATTCTTCGACATAAAATAAAGCATCACATGTACAGAGCGACATACGCACAATGTGCAGCAAATAATGTAGGCCAAACACTGTATATAATGTGAAAAATCATCTGAGTACAATGGTAGACCGTCTGCTAGAGACAAACTACTGAAACTAAAACAACAAAGCCACAATCAATGCTCTGGCTCTGACTCAGACGAATGCTCTTGAGACAACTCAGGGCCCCGAGCTGACTCTCGCAGCCGATATCTCTGCCTGTCTGGAACTGGCATGGGCTGTGTATCCGAGGGGGAAGACTCGTCATCCTCATCCTCCCAATCAGCCTCCGCATCAGCCCCCAAGCAGGCCAAACCAACAACACCTGCTCCAACTGGCTGTGATACTGCACCTCTACCTGTACCTGGAGCCCTGCGTGGTCGTCCCCTCCTCCCTGGCAGTTTCTGTGCCTTGCCTTTCTTGTTCGGTGCACCCTTGGGCCTGCCTGGTCTCTTGCGGACAAGAGGAGCTGTCAATGCCTCGTCACCCCCATGCAAATCACCTGGCTAGCTAGGCTGGGCCCAAGCTGAGGCCGGCTGGGATAGGGAAGCAAAAGAGGGAACTCCCTGTGCAACTGAGCGAGGAGGATGAGCTCGTGGAGTGTGTGCCCGTGGGGCTGCTGCAGGTGGAGGAACTGGTTGTGCAGGAGGCGAGTACAGTGGCGATATGTACTGAAAGGGGCGCTGTGGTGGCCGGTACTGGTACATCCTGGGTGCTGCCAAAGGAGGAGGATGTGACGTGGGTGCTGCCACTGGAGGAGCCACTGTGGATGTGGGCGCTGCAAGAGAAAACCTGGGCACAAATGGTGGCTTGCCATGGAGACCTGGTGCTGCAGAAGTGGACGGCAATGGAGGGGCTGCAGGCCTAAATGGCATCGGTGGCACTGGAGGAGCTGTGCGACGCACATACACCCTCTGAGGAGCTGGAGGAACTGTAGGCACCTCATGCGGCTGCTCTGGCTGGGACTCTGTGTATGGCATACTGGCAAGAGATGATGGGGGCACCCTGACACTCGGCATCTGCTGGGCCTCTGAATCCAATGTGGCAACCAAGTCGGCCAGCTGGGCATCCGAATACAAATGCTCCGGGCTCTGGGACTCATCCTGTGCACCAGCCTCTAAATCATCCTTTGCACCAACCTCTGAATCATCCTGTGCACCAACCCCTGAATCAACCCAAGCCTCATCCCGTGCCTCATCATGTGCACCCTGTAGACCCTGCATGGCCTCCCAATCTGTGCAATGAAAGTCATCAGGTGCCTCCTCTAGTGTGCTGTCGTAGTAACGGCCATGACATGTGCTGCACGCATCCAAACATCTGCGGGACCGGCATCTAAACCACTATGCCCTCTATCAAGAGCCTCCTCCATCATGTCGACATAGGTAGGTATGCCATTGCCCCCCCCCTGTGTGCCCTGCCTGTCTGCCGGTATAACCTGTGACATGTGTCCCACCTCTGCCACGTGATGCACCTGTGACCCCTGCCCGTGGCGTGTGCCCTGCACCTGTATAATTTGCCTCATCCCTCTCTGGTCTGGCAAACACAACCCGAATGGGCTCATCCTCATCATGCTCATCCTCTGACACTGGCTCATCTGCCTCATACAATGGGGGCTCTCTGTGCTCAAGCCCAAGCTCTCTATCTCTCATCTCGGCAAGCTCCCTCTCTCTCTCTCTCTGCCATCAACTGTGTGCCCAGGTCATCTACAGGCATGGGATGGGTGCTGTCCGTAGGCAAGTCAACCTGGCGCTCCAAATCGGATATCTTCGTCTGCAAGGTTTAAAATTTGCATGTCAGAGAGACAACTTTATCAAGAAATGAAACCAACATACCAGGAGTCAACCAACATGCCATGAAAGATTAGCTTATCACCTGCAATGCGCTCGTAATGGTCGGAAGCCTCCTGGCGAGACATGCGTTGGTGCTACAGAACACCAACCACTCCAACTGACTCACTGACAACCGGTTTCTTCTCCTCGTGTGAATCAGTGCCCATGTGCTCCAATTACGCTCACACACGGAGGCAGCACAGTCCTATGGTGCGTGCATTGAAATACTTCAGCACATTGTGGCAGAGGTGAAACTTCAACGAAACACAAGAAATGGAGGATAAAATGAGATGCATACCTGAGAAAGGACACGCAGTGCAAGACGCTGTATAGATGGGTATGTGCTACCGAACATGGTCCACCAGGTGATGGGTAGCTGCCTCCTCTCTGGATCCTGGGCAGCCGGGTGGCCTAATGTGCCCATGCCAAAACGAAATGCAGCGAGCTCCTCCATGAGCCTGATAGGATCCAAACCTATGTGTGGACCCACCCTGCGAATGTACTGAAGCCAATCGGCCTCGAGCTCTCTGTCTGCGATCTGTGTCGGAGAGAGGAAGAGGGGATGCAGCATGTGTACAACGCTGTGGATACTCCTGTGGAAGTAGTTTCACCGTGTCTCCCATATGAACTTCAGCTCTGTCATCCTGCAGGTGAGGGGCATGTGGTTTAGGGCATTACGAAAAAGCTTAACACTGACAGAAAAACAAACTAGCAAGTACTAAAAAGATAAAGGTCAATTCCAACACTTTACCGCTTACCTCTCTGGCTGCAAGATGGGCAGCTGCAGGAACTGTCCAATCCGGTCCATGAGCTCATACACCAGTCTAAGTGTCGACCCCTTGCTGTCAGCCATGCGGAGCACAATGTAGAGTGGTCGAAGCAGTCCTGACAATGTCTGTGCATCCCTCCAGAACTGGTCTCCCCTCACCCTGGAAGAAAAGTGCTCCTCATCCTCAGTGTGCGGAAATGTACTGGCACCCCAAAGATCACTGACAACCATCTGTAGAAGCTGGGCCCTGCACCTGATCAAACGGTCGATGACCACCAAGTCGAATGCAAAGCGCGTGGGGGCTGGCTTACGGAGGTCCAGATGGCTGAACACCTGGAACATGGCAAGAACACGTCTCTTCCTGGTGACAAAAGTCACCAGGAAGAGGGCCTCCCGGACGATGGCTCTAACCCAGGGAAGTGCTCCAATGTCCCCCATCAGAAGGTCTATGCCGTGGGCTGCACAGGGGGTATGAACAATATGAGGGAACTCGGCCTCTAGCAGTACACCCATCTGAATGCAGTTCGTGGCATTGTCCGTCACCACCGTGACGACATGCTGTGGGCCTATGGCTAGGATGGAAGACCTGATGACATCAAACATGAACTCTGCAGATATGACTCTCCCCCCCCTGCTGCAATCCACTGCCCTCAAAAACTGTGTGCCCATGCAGCTGGAGACCAGTATGTTGAGGATCGGCCTCCTCCTGACATCAGTCCAGCCATCGAACATGATGCTGCAACCGTAAGTGGCCTAGTGCCGACGCAGAGGCTCCATCTCTCTAGACAAGGACTCGACCCTATCCCTCAGCATGTGTGTGCAGACAATCTCTGAACTAGGGACTCTCCAGCTAGGGCTGACAGACTGTGCAAGGCGGAAGGCCCTTCTGAAGGGCTCAGAGTCGGTGATGGCAAAGGGCAGGTTCAGCTCGTAAACCAGACTGGCCACGGCCTATGTGGCCCCTCTATCCATGTGCGGCTGATGCGCGCCGCGAATGGTCTGCTGCACGAGGGCTCTCCCTGGTGGGCGACGGGTGGTGGACCTCCAGCACGGTGCACCAACCGTGACGAGAATGGACGATGACGCGACAGGCTGGGCGCTGGTGGATGCATCGGCTGTAGACGTGGAATGGGGAGAGTGGGATGCACTGGCAGGGATGGGTGCAGTAGCATAGGTGGGGTGCACTGGTGGAGGGGCGACATCTGGCATGGGGTATGAAAACTGCTGGCTGAGGAGGTCATCCGGATGGGAAGGGAAGGAAGAAGGGATCTCTTCCACATCCTCGAAGGCCCGCCCAGTACCATCCTGGGCCTGCTCGGGTGGCGGAGAGTCCATGAGAAAGTCGTAGAGTGGTGGAGTGCGAGCAACAGTGGGTGGTGGTGGAACCGCAGTGGCAACTGTCGGACGCGATGGGACGGGCTCCACTGGAATCTGAGCAGATGGGGGTGCGTGAGGCAGAACTGTCTGAGGGGCAAAGGGACCGGAGGAGGATGCACTCCCTCTCCGCGTGCGTGCCAGCCAAGCAGGCAGCAACTCTGGGTTAGTCACATAAGGAGCGGTGCAAAATCGGAGAACACCCTCTGAAATGGTTTTCTCCCCTGCCACGAGCCGCGGCCCGTAGGTGTCCAGTAGTCGCTGCCTGTCGGGGACGGTCATGCTGCCACAAGGGGCAGCATTCAAGGTGGCACCATTTTTGGCGCGTGCACCGAGCAGATGGCCTTTAAGGCGAGTGAGGGATGCAACAAACTCGACGAGACAGTATCGGCAGCGCACGATCTTCTGACCGGTCTTGTTGGCCTTGTCGGCAACTCGCCTGACAATGTCTACCTCGTCCCACAGACCGGAAAGGTCAGATTGCACCATTGCAGATGAAATGAGGGATGGATTGCTAGAAAAAAAACAGCAGGGTTCACTGTTGGAGAGACGCTGAAAATGGGCGAATGCAGGGCAAAGGAAATCAGATGCAAGGCAGGGCGTTGCGTGGGCAATGGGTGACGCAAGGAATCAAAGGCAGGCAAGAAAAACCAACAACGATGGCAAGGCGGAGAGGGCACAAAAAAATTTCAGAGGAAATGCGAGGGGGGCGAGTAGGTTTAGGTAAAAAAAAAATTTAAAAGAATATTAAATAATAAAAATATTATTATATTGTGGTACCGTGGTACCATGATGGTACCGCGGTACCAGTATGGTCCCGCGGTACCGGGATCCGCGGTACCCAGTACCGCGGGACCTATGATATATATATATATATATATATATATCATAGTACCCTCTGGTACCACTGGTATGGTACCGCCGGTACCATATCAGTGGTACCGCCGGTACAGTACCGCCCTGGGATCCGTGGTACCAGGGCGGTACCATTTTTAATATTTTTTTTATTTTTTAATATATTTCTAGTAATTTTTTTTTGCATATTAACTACCAAAAAAGGACCAAAAAAAGTAAAAAAAGGGGGTTCTGGGTGTAAAAAAAGAGGGTACAGTACATGATGCAGGGGACTGTTGCAGTGGCACGTGGGCACTGCGAGTGAGCAGACCGAGGGGCCAATGGGAGACCAACACAGGGGGGCAGCATCACATGGGGGCAAGTACAGAGGCACATGGGCATTGTGGGTGAGCAGACCATGGGCCCAATGGGAGACCAACACAGGGGGGAGCATCACATGGGGGCAGGTACAGAGGCACATGGAGGATTGATGGGGATCCACATGGCCGATCAGGCTGTGGGGATAAATAGGCACTCACAATGCCATTGTGGTCGGCATTTTCAGAGGCTGTGAGAGGGCTAGTGATAGACAGTGAGAGAGCAAGCGAGAGCCGGTGACAGGCTGTGAGAGGCTGTTTGAGAGCTAGGGTGCTGTGAGAGGGTGTTCAAGGATCAGGGTGCTATGAGGAGAAGGTCGATCGAGATGGCTGAGCGCATACCACCGAAGCCCGAGGGCGAAGCCAGGAGAAAGCTTGAGGAAGATATCCGAAGGCACAACGAGAGGCATCGGAAGCAAGAGGCAGATATCCGAGAGATGCTGCGACAGACTCGACAGAGAAATCCGGAACCGGAGCCACCCGCCCCCGCTGTGGATCCTGTCCCCGCTGTCAAGCTGGATCTGGATGAGCAGATCGGAATGAATTTCACACAACGGCAGCTCATCATGGTCAGGGAAAGGGCGGCCAGACGTCGGGCTAACCAGGAGGCAGCTCGGGCTAACCGGGAGGCAGAGCAAGAGCGACAAAACAATGCACCAGACGAGGGCGAGGAGTCGGTGGAGGATCAGTGAGGGATCTTTAGAATAGATGAGGTCCAGCCGTATGTGGCAGACTGTTGCTATGTAGTTTTCGGCAGTTTATGGTGCAGCAAAAAACTAGATGGCTGCTTAAAAAAATGACAGTATACGTGATGTTATCCTGATACAACGGTTGAATATATACATAGTTTCTTTTTGTGCAACGCGAGCCTGGTCATGTAAGATGCAATGTCTGTAATTTTTTTAAATGCAGATGTATTACATGTGTTTATGAAATGTCGTTTGGGGTGTAGGGGTGATTGCTGTGCTCATGATGTAGGTGCATATATGTGAAGCTAGCATTCACTTCAAACGAAATTAAATGAAAATAGGATTCAGACACGCACATAGAATTCTTCAAAATAAAAAAAAGCATCACATGTACAGAGCGACATACGCACAATGTGCAGCAAATAATGTAGGCCAAACACTGTATATAACGTGAAAAATCATCTGAGTACAATGGTAGACCGTCTGCTAGAGACAAACTACTGAAACTAAAACAACAGAGCCACAATCAATGCTCTGGCTCTGACTCAGACGAATGCTCTTGAGACAACTCAGGGCCCCGAGCTGACTCTCGCAGCCGATATCTCTGCCTGTCTGGAACTGCATGGGCTGTGTATCCGAGGGGGAAGACTCGTCATCCTCATCCTCCCAATCAGCCTCCGCATCAGCCCCCAAGCAGGCCAAACCAACAACACCTGCTCCAACTGGCTGTGATACTGCACATCTACCTGTACCTGGAGCCCTGCGTGGTCGTCCTCTCCTCCCTGGCAGTTTCTGTGCCTTGACTTTCTTGTTCGGTGCACCCTTGGGCCTGCCTGGTCTCTTGCGGACAAGAGGAGCTGTCAATGCCTCGTCACCCCCATGCAAATCACCTGGCTGGCTAGGCTGGGCCCAAGCTGAGGCCGGCTGGGATAGGGAAGCAAAAGAGGGAACTCCTTGTGCAACTGAGCGAGGAGGATGAGCTCGTGGAGTGTGTGCCCGTGGGGCTGCTGCAGGTGGAGGAACTGGTTGTGCAGGAGGCGAGTACAGTGGCGATATGTACTGAAAGGGGCGCTGTGGTGGCCGGTACTGGTACATCCTGGGTGCTGCCAAAGGAGGAGGATGTGACGTGGGTGCTGCCACTGGAGGAGCCACTGTGGATGTGGGCACTGCAAGAGAAAACCTGGGCACAGATGGTGGCCTGCCATGGAGACCTGGTGCTGCAGAAGTGGACGGCGATGGAGGGGCTGCAGGCCTAAATGGCATCGGTGGCACTGGAGGAGCTGTGCGACGCACATACACCCTCTGAGGAGCTGGAGGAACTGTAGGCACCTCATGCGGCTGCTCTGGCTGGGACTCTGTGTGGCATGCTGGCAAGAGATGATGGGGTCGCCCTGACACTCGGCATCTGCTGGGCCTCTGAATCCAATGTGGCAACCAAGTCGGCCAGCTGGGCATCCGAATACAAATGCTCTGGGCTCTGGGACTCATCCTGTGCACCAGCCTCTAAATCATCCTGTGCACCAACCTCTGAATCATCCTGTGCACCAACCCCTGAATCAACCCAAGCCTCATCTCGTGCCTCATCATGTGCACCCTATAGACCCTGCATGGCCTCCCAATCTGTGCAATGAAAGTCATCAGGTGCCTCCTCTGGTGTGCTGTCGTAGTAACGGCCATGACTCTGTGCTGCACGCATCCAAACATCTGCGGGACCGGCATCTAAACCACTCTGCCCTCTATCAAGAGCCTCCTCCATCATGTCGACATAGGTAGGTATGCCACTGCCCCCCCCCTGTGTGCCCTGCCTGTCTGTCGGTATAACCTGTGCCATGTGTCCCACCTCTGCCACGTGATTCACCTGTGACCCCTGCCCGTGGCGTGTGCCCTGCACCTGTATAATCTGCCTCATCCCTCTCTGGTCTGGCAAACACAACCCGAATGGGCTCATTCTCATCATGCTCATCCTCTGACACTGGCTCATCTGCCTCATACAATGGGGGCTCTCTGTGCTCAAGCCCAAGCTCTCTCTCTCTCTCTCATCTCGGCAAGCTCCCTCACTCTCTCTGCCATCAACTGTGTGCCCAGGTCATCTGCAGGCATGGGATGGGTGTTGTCCGTAGGCAAGTCAACCTGGCGCTCCAAATCGGATATCTTCGTCTGCAAGGTTTAAAATTTGCATGTCAGAGAGACAACTTTATCAAGAAATGAAACCAACATACCAGGAGTCAACCAACATGCTATAAAAGATTAGCTTATCACCTGCAATGCACTCGTAATGGTCGGAAGCCTCCTGGCGAGACGTGCGTTGGTGCTACAGAACACCAACCGCTCCAACTGACTCACTGACAAGCGGTTCCTTCTCCTCCTGTGAATCAGTGCCCATGTGCTCCAATTACACTCACACACGGAGGCAGCACAGTCCTGTGGTGCGTGCATTGAAATACTTCAGCACATTGTCGCAGAGGTGAAACTTCAACGAAACACAAAAAATGGAGCATAAAATGAGATGCATACCTGAGAAAGGACACGCAGTGCAAGACGCTGTATAGATGGGTATGTGCTACCGAACATGGTCCACCAGGTAATAGGTAGCTGCCTCCTCTCTGGATCCTGGGCAGCCGGGTGGCCTAATGTGCCCATGCCGAAACGAAATGCAGCGAGCTCCTCCATGAGCCTGATAGGATCCAAACCTATGTGTGGACCCACCCTGCGAATGTACTGAAGCCAATCGGCCTCGAGCTCTCTGTCTGCGATCTGTGTCGGAGAGAGGAAGAGGGGATGCAGCATGTGTGCAACGCTGTGGATACTCCTGTGGAAGTAGTTCCACCGCGTCTCCCATATGAACTTCAGCTCTGTCATCCTGCAGGTGAGGGGCATGTGGTTTAGGGCATTACGAAAAAGCTTAACACTGACAGAAAAACAAACTAGCAAGGACTAAAAAGATAAAGGTCAATTGCAACACTGTACCGCTTACCTCTCTGGCTGCAAGATGGGCAGCTGCAGGAACTGTCCAATCTGGTCCATGAGCTCATACACCAGTCCAAGTGTCGACCCCTCGCTGTCAGCCATGCGGAGCACAATGTAGAGTGGTCGAAGCAGTCCTGACAATGTCTGTGCATCCCTCCAGAACTGGTCTCCCCTCACCGTGGAAGAAAAGTGCTCCCCATCCTCAGTGTGCGGAAATGTACTGGCACCCCAAAGCTCACTGACAACCATCTGTAGAAGCTGGGCCCTGCACCTGATCAAACGAACGATGACCACCAAGTCGAATGCAAAGCGCGTGGGGGCTGGCTTATGGAGGTCCAGATGGCTGAACACCCGAAACATGGCAAGAACACGCCTCTTTCTGGTGACAAAAGTCACCAGGAAGAGGGCCTCCCGGACGATGGCTCTAACCCAGGGAAGTGCTCCAATGTCCCCCATCAGAAGGTCTATGTCGTGGGCTGCACAGGGGGTATGAACAATATGAGGGAACTCGGCCTCTAGCAGTACACCCATCTGAATGCAGTTCGTGGCATTGTCCGTCACCACCGTGACAACATGCTGTGGGCCTATGGCTAGGATGGAAGACCTGATGACATCAAACATGAACTCTGCAGATATGACTCTCCCCCCCCTGCTGCAATCCACTGCCCTCAAAAACTGTGTGCCCATGCAGCTGGAGACCAGTATGTTGAGGATCGGCCTCCTCCTGACATCAGTGCAGTCATCGGACATGATGCTGCAACCGTAAGTGGCCCAGTGCCGACGCAGAGGCTCCATCTCTCTAGACAAGGACTCGACCCTATCCCTCAGCATGTGTGTGCAGACAATCTCTGAACTAGGGACTCTCCAGCTAGGGCTGACAGACTGTGCAAGGCGGAAGGCCCTTCTGAAGGGCTCAGAGTCGGTGATGGCAAAGGGCAGGTTCAGCTCGTAAACCAGACTGGCCACGGCCTGTGTGGCCTCTCTGTCCATGTGCGGCTGATGCGCGTCGTGAATGGTCTGCTGCACGAGGGCTCTCCCTGGTGGGCGACGGGTGGTGGACCTCCAGCACGGTGCACCAACCGTGACGGGAATGGACGATGACGCGACAGGCTGGGCGCTGGTGGATGCATCGGCTGTAGACGTGGAATGGGGAGAGTGGGATGCACTGGCAGGGATGGGTGCAGCAGCATAGGTGGGGTGCACTGGTGGAGGGGCAACATCTGGCATGGGGTACGAAAACTGCTGGCTGAGGAGGTCATCCGGATGGGAAGGGAAGGAAGAAAGGATCTCTTCCACATCCTCGAAGGCCCGCCCAGTACCATCCTGGGCCTGCTCGGGTGGCGTAGAGTCCATGAGAAAGTCGTAGACTAGTGGAGTGCGAGCAACAGTGGGTGGTGGTGGAACCGCAGTGGCAACTGTCGGACGCGATGGGACGGGATCCACCGGAATCTGAGCAGATGGGGGTGCGTGAGGCAGAACTGTCTGAGGGGCAAAGGGACCGGAGGAGGATGCACTCCCTCTCCTCGTGCGTGCCAGCCAAGCAGGCAACAACTCTGGGTTAGTCACATAAGGAGCGGTGCAAAATCGGAGAACGCCCTCCGAAATGGTGTTCTCCCCTGCCATGAGCCGCGGCCCGTAGGTGTCCAGTAGTCGCTGCCTGTCGGGGACGGTCATGCTGCCACAAGGGGCAGCATTCAAGGTGGCACCATTTTTGGCGCGTGCACCGAGCAGATGGCCTTTAAGGCGAGTGAGGGATGCAGCAAACTCGACGAGACAGTATCGGCAGCGCACGATCTTCTGACCGGTCTTGTTGGCCTTGTCGGCAACTCGCCTGACAATGTCTACCTCGTCCCACAGACTGGAAAGGTCGGATTGCACCATTGCAGATGAAATGAGGGATGGATTGCTGGAAAAAAAACAGCAGGGTTCACTGTTGGAGAGACGCTGAAAATGGGCGAATGCAGGGCAAAGGAAATCAGATGCAAGGCAGGGCATTGCGTGGGCGATGGGCGACGCAAGGAATCAAAGGCAGGCAAGAAAAACCAGCAGCGATGGCAGGACGGAGAGGGCGCAAAAAAATTTCAGAGGAAATGCGAGGTGGGCGGGTAGGTTTAGGTAAAAAAAAAAATTTAAAAATATTAAATAATAAAAATATTATTATATTGTGGTACCGCGGTACCATCATGGTACCGCTGTACCAGTATGGTCCCGTGGTACCGGGATCCACGGTACCCAGTACCGCGGGACCTATGATATATATATATATATATTTATATATATATATATATATATATATATATATATATCCAGCGGTACCAGGATCCGCGGATCCCGGTACCGCGGATCCATACTGATTCGCGGTACCATAATATATAATATTTTTTTAATTTAAAAAAAAAATCAAGTGGGCAATATGGGTATCAACTTGAAGTTGTTGACAAGAGCAGTGCATTTATACAGGTTGCCGGTTCTGACGAGAGCGAACAGCCAAAGGACCAAGGGGATGCAAAACACCAAAAAGTGTGTTTTCGCTCAGGGAGTCAAACCCCAAATCATGCAGAGCCCCCGGACCCCGCCGTTGGGGGGCTCTGCCCCCCAAACCCCCTGCCGGGGGGATACCGCCCCCCGAACCCCCCTAGACTTGCTGCTATATAGAAACTGTAATCTAGCCATCTCATAACCATCATGGTCTCACAGTAGACCCTATACTAACAACCGTGCTCAGTAATGGCTTCTCCTCATAACGGGGGCCTTACAGATCTGAGCTCACGGTTAACTAGTGACTACTAAACTGAGAGGTGCATTATTTAGTTGTCTAACACAATTTGTAGCTGAAAGCACCGGCAACCTGCATAAATGCACTGCTCTCGTCAAGAGCTTCAAGCTGATACCCATATTGCCCACTAAATTTTTTTTTAAAAAAAATTAATTAATTTTTTTTTTAAAAAAAATTAAAAAATGGTGCCGCCCTGGTACCGCGGATTTTTGGACGTCACCATAATGGTGGTACCACCATTATGGTACCGCGGTACCATAATGGCGGTACCACATGCCATTATGATATATATATATATATATATATCTATATATATTGCGCGGGTTTTAGGGTTTAGGGGTTAAATTTTTTTTTTTTTTTAAATATGCGTCAGGGTCCCGTACGCGTTTTGGGACCCGGATGCATCCGCGTCCGGACGCGCCAGCTGGATGCATCCAGCATCCAAAAAAAATTAAAAAAATGGACGCGTCCGACCCTGCGTCCACGTCCGGGCGCTGAGTGTGGACGCCAAACGGCCGCGTGCGCCCCGGACCCTCATGTCTGATATATATATATATATATACACATATCACAGTAGCAGGCGGAACGGGTTCCGGAGGGTCCACGTTCCAGAATGCAGGCATTTCAGACAGCGGAACGTTGTCGAGAACACCAAAAAAGTTCACATTCGATTGTGACAATCCAACATGCTGTGAGTATCTATTCGACGAGGGGGACACAGTGGGCATGGCACCGGGCACGGGAAATGAGCATGGAGCGGGAAATCTATGGTTTCAGGCTTTTCTTGCCTACACATGCGGCCTAGAGTTCACTGGGTCACTCACCAGGGTCAGGGCCCATTTGTTACGATTGACCAGGCCAGATGGGCGGGGCATGGGTATATCAGTGTGTAGCGCCATTACAGATGCTGAGGTAGAGAGGCTGCGAGACATACGGCCATACGCATGTATGCTGACTTTAACTTAGCAATGAAACTTAGAAAGTACTTGAAGCTGAACTTATGAGGGGATTGACAACAAGGTAAGCAACTATTGAAAAGTTTAAACTTTCAGAAAGCTGAGTAATCAAATGGAAAGAGGATACATGTACATCACCTAGCAAAATTGTAGACAAGCATTTGTACCAACCTTCTGTGCACTTTCTTGGTCTTTTGCCACTTGCTTTAGCAATTTATCTGTGATATTTGCTTTCTCAGCTAGGACAGGCTGCAATTTTCCTAGCTCAACCTGACACCACACAAAGGGAAAAGTTTCCTCCTAGGAAAAAATCATGAAAATGATCGACATGCATGAGCACATAGAAGACCTAAGATACAGAAAACAAGCAAGTCTTTTTACATGTTAGGAACTTAAATGTCTTCAAGATGTGGCATGTAACAAAGAGGCAATTTTCCAACAGCTCTAATATAGCCATCAGTTTTTGCTGTAGCCTTTCTACAGAAGCTTGGCAATCAGGGGGCTACTGACCTTCATGCTCTCAATAAGTTCATTAGTCTCTTTCAGTTTGTTCAGTCCATTCAGGAAGCGGTCTTGTGCAATAAAAGACTCCTGTCGTTTCTCTTCCAAGAGTTGTATATAAAGCTTCACACAGTCAAGGTAAGACTTAGGTGTGATGTAGTATTTCCTTCGTAGCTCTTGATAGAATTTTTCAGCAGTTTGTGATACGGATGTGTGGATTTCCACACATATCTTTGCTACTTTACTTTTAACCTGTAATGCCCAAAACGATTCACTTTGTGAAGTTGGGTAAAAAACTTTTTGCAGTTGCAGAATTGATAATTGGTTAGGTAGTAATTTAGATGTTTAGCAAATTACACTAGGGGTACAAAATTTTAACATGGAAGGTGACAAAATATGACTCTGGAAGTTGGAAAATGATGTGTAGCAACTTGAAGCGCATAACGACAAAGTGCAATGCTTAATAGATGATATCCAGAGGCTTGTAATAAAACCTCCACATTTACAAAAGTGATTCAGGGACAATCTAGCAGATGCATACAGCTGACACAGAGGCTCATAAGCTCTAATAATGGTTTTATTTACATTTCCCTATACATTTTCTAACCTTGGGCTAGAACCCTTGGTAGTTGCTATGTAACAATGTGACTACATAACAAGGCATTTTTGTTGCTTCTAGAAGACAAAAACAAAAGATGAACTACTTGAAGCTAGCACTAGCCTTTCCACCAAACAAATCTGATTAAGCCTAGCATCTCCAAACTGAAAAAACTATCCTCTATGTAAAGAACATTCCACTTGCTCTAGAAAGTGTTTTATACCAGGCAACAACAAAGCCTCGCAATCACATGAAGTTACAATCAAAAAAGCACTTCAAATGAAGAAACAATGGCCATAATGGGCTACGTTACAATACTTTCCTATAAAGAAACCTGCTACCAAGGCTCTCTCACAAAGTGCCCCAAGGCTGCAAAAGGTATTCTAGTAAAAATGAGATTAGCTAAGGTTATAGTTGCCTGTTCTGGAACGGAACGCATTCCGGAACGTGAAAAAAAAAATTCATAATTGTTTAAGAGTTATTTTTTATTCTTTATTTTTATTTAGTATCATGTCCCTACTGGTTTGGGTCGGAATGGGTTTCCAAGGCTAAGGTATATTGATCGAGTACAATTTCTGAATGCCTGATCAGCTAATGCACGTGATTCTGCTTACTTACTTATTTTTATTTAGGTCTGTAGTTAAGAGGAATTTTGGGTCCTTTATAAAACTAAACTAGTGTGATTTCCAGGGTCTGTATGGGAGTTACAAATTACGATGATGTAATTGTTCCTTCGTCCAGTGGGTCATAATAGAGATGATAACTCGAGCTCTGACTCTCAAGTATCTAGATTTGTTGGTCCCCGTGAATGTGGCTTCTTGGTTGATAGCTCCTTTCCTCAAGGTCAAGAATTTGATTCTACTCAGGCACACCATGGACGTAAAATAAAAGAAAGTATTTAAGAGTTTTTTCCTCACAATATCTCTATGAGTAAGTTCAGAGCTTAGTTGCCCATTCCGGAACTTGGCCAATTTTTTTTTTGAAAAATTACGTATTTTTAACAAAGCAATGGAGATTAAGGAACAGAATCACGATACATAGCATGGTTCAGACAGCTATTCTAGCTCGGATATATATAATGTGGTTTCTAACAAAGAAATCGAGATTAAGGAACGGAATCAAGATATATAGCGTGGCTCGGACAGCGATTCTAGCTCGGATATATATGACGTGGCAGATACCGATTCTAGCTCGGATATATATAACGTGGCAGAGACCGATTCTAGGATCAACATGAGAAGCAGTCAGAAGCAGTCAGAGAAGATATCAGAGACGAACAGAGATGGAGGACGTCATAGTAACCGATATGATGGTGGTGGTCCATTGTGGTCCAAGGGAACTGTTCCTGATGATCACCCCAGTTGCTGGCCGTGGAGGTCGCTAGCTGTCATTTTTAACAAAGAAATCGAGATTACCTTGACAAGGGAATCTGCTTGAACTGTATGTTTTCCAGCGTTTCTGATCTCTAGCATCCCTCAATGCATTATAGAGCATCCCTCAATATATTATCAAGAAGGAAGATTGCGAAGAAGGAAGTTCATGGCCAGCAGTTTGATACCTGGTTTTTTTTGTTAGAAAACAAACGTTCCGACCCAGTACGTTCCGGAACGTACTGTACGTTCAGGCCTAAAAGGGTCGGAACGGGTTTCTACACATATTTTAAGGTGTGAGTTAGTGTTGTATAGATATTCCTTGTATGACAACCAGTTGTGTATATCATTGACAGCTAAATCAAGATAATGCAAGAAAACTGCAGCCGAAAGTTTTTTCTGGAAGGAAAATGAACAAAAGTTAGATGGGAAAGATCGTTCACTGTGACCTCCATGCCTTTCTAGGTCTCACCCTGGGATGAGAGAAGTTGTATTAAAAAAAGCCCTGATCTCATTTATAAGCATGTCTGTACAGAGACGGAAATTTTCTTGAGCTTTAAGGACAAATTTTGGCAGCCAATTCCAACTCATGAAAGGTCATCGGTGGCCAAGATGAGTACAGATCATCAAACTGTGAGAGTTCCTGAATGAAGGTAGCAATTTAACAAAAATTAATGAGTAAAGGTCAACTATCCACCATCAGAAAGATGGGTTTCATGGAGCTCAATAAAATAATTACAATAAACAGTGTCAAAATGTTGATCAAGAATGAGTTAACATGTTGAGAATGCACATTTGGCACACTGTAACATCAGGGCTGACATCATCCTTGGGAGCAACAAAAAATCTAAACGTACACATTTTGGTTCAGGTTATTAATTTGAGAGACATACCAAACTGAACTCTTCCAACAGCTCATCATAGAAAAACCAGCAGTACGCTGGAAAATTTATTAGAGTCAGTAATTGTCTAGCAGACATACAACATTACTTTTATATATTATGAAGGAAAATTGCATTTGAACCGTACATAGCACATGCAGTTTTAATCATCCAGATGAGGCTTAGTCCAGCTATGTAGTTTCAAAATTTTGAGTTTTTCTTAGAAGGATGTGTTTGTAAGAGAGCTAGTTCTGAGTGCCTCACAAGAGCTAACAGAAAAGAATGCACCTGCTCACTGGATAGGTCAACTGAAGCCAAGAAATGGTTGCTGACTGACAACAATGCTTCTTCCGGCCATTCATTGAACCAGTCAATCGTGCAGCAATTTATCAAAGAAGGAAATTGTCGACATCTAGCTCGAAAAGCATCCCCTATTGGACTCATGCAAAGCACAATATGTAGATTCTCTCTTGCTCTATTAATAAAAGAAGTATAGAGAACTTCTTTGGTCTCAGGAAGGCCAAGTTTATTAGCATATTCTCTCATGTCTCCTGCAATACGATCTTTCTCATCTGAGGTGAAAAGTCCAGGAACTTCACCAGAATTGAGCAGGTTGTTGATGTCTTCCACAAACCCCTCATTTAAGATTTGAGTATCAGTGAATAAGAAAGCAACAGGGTAACCTTGCACACCTGTTTCATTTAAAAAAATATCAGTTTAACTTTATGCTCTAGTCACAAAAAAATTATATGAGAATTGAATTTTCCTATGTCGAAACTGTATGTACGATGAGCATATTGACAAGGATAGCTCAAGTTTCAACAACAGGTCTTATATCATGGAAGCTGAATCCAGATTAAAACTTCAAAGTACTTTGAGCAAACAATAGAGAGTTCTTCAGCAATTCATATATGAGTAATGGAAGTGACCTAGAATTATGTCATAAGTATAAGAAAGGACTGCTCCGAGTTTTCATCCACGTTAGAACTTCACATGCATCAAGAAAAACAGCGGGCACGGTAGGCTCCACTGCGCACTAAGAGAAGATCGTTAAAAGTTTTGGCAAGAGTTTAGTAGCAAAAAGAATAGAAGTCTTGAGAGCTCTATCAACAGAGAAAAGCCAAAAGTGAAGCATGTACAGATAAAGGAGAAAAGATGAAGAGCAAGGACATTCCATATCCATTTCATAAGAGGGCCAACCTGCTTGTATTGAAATGAAGAGAAAAGTACAAGTAACTCGAAACTACCACTATATATAGTGGATTTTAGGGCTTTGGCCTCAAATCCTATTGGCCAATTTCTACCTCCCTAACTATTTGAATTTGGATTTTAGAGGGAACCATTTGAAAATTGGTGGGAACCCCTTTTATTCACTAACTTGGCCAAGCCTATACTCCTTTTTCCACGACACTTTTCCACCTCCCCAAGCCCGTACTCGGTGGCAAGCCCAAAGGGTGCCATCTAGTGTGTGCATGGCCTCTACCTTAGGTGGCAACTCTTATGGGCTCCACCTCACCCCAAGGTCAGCTAGCAACCACCCACCTTGAGCCACCTCACCCACATAACCCATGGGTCATGCCTATCCCCCAACTACAAGGCCACCACCTAACGATATAACTATATGGCCTTTTAGCCTTACCTTAGATTCCTATGGCCACCACTCCATGCCAAAGTACAAGTTGTAGGTACAATCAAGAAAAGTGATCAGAGGAAGATCTTCCTCCTTTGAAAAATTCTTCTCCAACTTGGTGTGCACGGGAGGGGGCCCAAGAAAATGTGGATGAAGGTTAAAGGGTGAGGAGGAGATGAACGTACAGAGGGGGAGATACGTTGATCTGCTCCTGCTGCTGCTCCTCAAAAAAATTTAGTTTCTGTTTCTTTTAAGCATGAAAGCTTCTTTTCTTAAAAACCATATGTTATGTACAAGCCATATGTAACTTTTATGCATAAGTTACACATTGTCAGTAGACTTTTGGTTAAGCTTAAAAAGCACAAAGGAATATGTACAAAGCCCTTTGTACATACATTTTGTGCTTTGCATGTTCAAAGTTGTATGAATATCATAAATCCTTTGCAAAAGAAGTATATCCAACAGCCAACAGCCCATAGGCAGAAACTGCATGTGGGTTCGGCAATTTTTTTGTTGTACGGCTCCCAAAAAAAATCCACCAAACAGTCAAACTGGATTATTTTAGAAGACAGCAAGTAAACATGAATTCTTTGATGATTTTGTGCCTAAATCGACTAATAAAAAACTTCTACGTCTTCTGCATATTCTGTAGCAGAAAATTGGCTACCAAAAACCAGAAAACCATAAAAAAATCAGCCCCTTGAAAGGCTAGTTCTCTATCCAAACGATGTCGGAATTGAACGGAACAAAAAGCAAACTCTTTCATAGCAAACCCACCATGAAAGCTATGCTCTCCAAGCACACATCCATCAAGTTTTAAACAACCAAAATAGAGTTAGAACAATTGCACCTTTACACAATGACTAGTGACTCTAATACCAAATGTTAGAAACCCCATCGTCGAAGCCAACCAAAGTAAGGTCACAATCCGGTGATGATGCTCTGAAACCACCCATCCATAGAGATACTATCATCTCACCCTTGTGCATTGGAGGCTATAGACCACCATCAAGCACACCTAGGCCTCCACCAAGCTACGACATCCCATATTGCCGCACCTTAGCATCATCCTTCGCTACCTACACCTTGAGGCAAGATAACATCTTGGCCTAACCACGTAGGTGAGAATGAATGCCAAGCTCTTGGAGATCCACCTCTATATACATAGTACATGTGGGTTCCCCTCCGCCTACATGGTCAAGTCATACACGCGTGGGGTGCACACACAGCCGCGAGTCAATAACTTTGGGTTACCCCACGCCAAGAGTACATTGACACAAGGCACCAAAACAACCTATAGCTCTAGACTAGCGTCTTGTCCCATACAACGAGATGGTCACCTCAGGTAACCTGTTGTGTGCCCTTATGGGTACATAACACCATTTTCTATGCATTGAAACAGTGAAGGCACTATCTATAATGGATTCCTTTTAGACTTTGCATCAATTGACACTCACTTTGATGCCTCATAACCCAAGGGGATGGCTTTGGTTCCTTTGGATATTCGACTTTGACATAAAATAATGGCCAGGTAAAAGTAACTAGATTACCTACTATCTCTTGATTGGTCAAAACCCTCCCAAATGGATATTTTGCACTACACAAATTTCAAAGGTCATTACACCACAACTTGTTGTCCAGCATTCAAATCCCAACAAGTTTACTCCCTTGTTGATAAGAACCTTGACCACTAGAGAGAAGTATTCTAATCCTCTCCCACTACAAGCTGAATCACTACAAGGTGCACATTTTCTCCTCTTGGCAGCCATTTTGGGTTCTATACATCCTTTACCTATCTTGAATTACATTTTTATCGGCCTAGCATGACAAAAGACCCGTTACGATTGATACGTTTTTGTACTTTCTATGCTAAAAAAAACTACTTCAAAGACAAAATGTAGGGTCAGCCTATTCCTCAAAGAATGAGGACAAACATCTCTATGGAATTCAGCATGGGTCTTCCTCGTACTCAGCAGGAGCATGATATGTGCTTAATTGTTGTGGACAGACTTTCTAAGCAGGCTCACTTCATTCTTGTTCAACCACTATCACAACAACTCAGTGTGCATACATTGTTTTGTTAGAGATATTCTGCCTGCATGGACGATCATGTATTGTTGCTTTTTTGAGCTTATGTGAAATCATATCCATGAATCTTGTTCATGATTGTTTCGCCAATCACGAAAACTTAATTCCCAAAACATAAGCATCATGAAGTACTTTTGCATGTGGGAAATGAGTTTCTTTGTTGGGAAAGCATCTTGACATATAATGTGTGACAATCTTACAAGTAGTTATAGATTTTATCTAGATTCTACTATAATAAAATGTTTATTTTTGACAAACTTTCACCATAATGTGATGATGTGTAGTTTTGCACTTCCCATATCTTCCAAGTGGTGTTATTTTGGGGTGGGAAACACGTCACATTAACTATGCCTCAATACAGTGGTATAAAAGTTTGATTGAGGGTTTTGTTGGAACTATTCATGTGAAGATACATAAGATCTAGAGAACTGCTGCAGGTTTCTAAAAAATTCAAATGCAGGTTGAAATCTAAAGGTAAATGTATTTGTTCAGGTGTTGTCATTGATCAAAGAAAAGTTAAGTAATTAAGGCTGCTTGGATCAGGCATGAAAATATGAAATGAAGTGAGATAAAAAAATGCATATCTAAAGAGATTGCAAGTCTTCAGATTGTCTCCGTGCTTCAAAATATAACAATTTTGAATACAAGTTTTGAAAGAGGATATATTTACCAGCAATCCTGTAGAGCTTCTTAACATCCTCCCTAAAATCTGTCAGGTTGTAGCCCTTTTTAAGCTCAATTTGGTAGCATTTATATTCACCAATAAAACATGCAAAGCGAGTCAGGCTTTGTTTTCCCGATCCACCGACTCCAACAAGCATAGCATTTCCTCGAGGCTGCCTCAATACACGAGAGATGCGGGAAATATGTTCAACAGCATCTTTGAAGAAAACCAGCTTCAAAATGCTTGTGGTACTCATGTTGTAATCTTCTAAATAGTCTTTGAAAAGTTGTGGAAGCTTCCCAAATTCTGTAATCTGCAAGCCACACCTATTAGTTGGACAATGCCTTTTCTTGGATTATATGATCAATTGATGTGCTCTTTTCCTCTTCTCTAAACATTTAAAATAGAGAGGGGATGCTATATCATCTTTTGTTAGTAAATACAGCACATAAGACGAGAAACAAGTGAATCCAAGTGTGATTATGATTGATGGGGGAATGAAAACTTTCTCTTGACCAGATAAAAAAATCCTTCTATTCTCCCATGCTAACTTTTACAACCAAGAAGAGCTACCCTCCAAGCTTTTGGGTTGATGTTCACCAATGCCTCCCAAGAGCCCTCAAAGGGGACTTTACTACAATGTCCCTAAGATCCTTCCAAAGTAGACAATCAAAATGGCCTCAAGAATTCACCACCCAACCATTCCTAGATCCATGCACAAGCAAGCCAATCTAGCAACCCCTTGCTTCACCACAATCAGTCACATAGCTACCATCACAAACACAAGCATACTCAAGATCCTACCCCCATCTAAGTCCCATACCAAACACGGAGATCCTCAGAAGAGTAAGCCAACAAAAAAAATTGCTCTCTACACTCTAGCCTTCCACTAGTGAATAGAAGCAAGCAACAGCACAAGAATTTCCCCTTCCTATGGGCGCCCTCTCCCTCTCTTATAGATTGGAAAAGACTCCCTTCAAAGCACTAGAGAGTGTCCTCATAAGCCAATGAGAAGAGGGGAGGCAAAGGAACGGCCAAGAGCCTCATAAGTTAGTGGAATGTCAAGAGACTTCTTCCATAACTTATGTTTCTTGGATAACCACTTCTTAGTTGCTTTAGGAATATCAAGGGACCCTAGTAGGTGCGCCCTCCCAATGACCCACATGTGATGGCTAACTTTGGCCCAAGGCCAATTATGTGATCATGGCTCAAGGTTGAGGCCCAAGGTTTAGGAAAATGACCAATACACATGGTAATGTCCTCCTAACACCTCACAAGGTTCCATACCTCCATCGAAGGCATAGACACCTTCATGCCCTTATCCAATGACTCAAAAACCTTAATCCAAAGGCACCTACCGTTATCCAAGGGTGACATGCCATTTAGCCCCCCAGATACTAAATGGGCACATAGGGGTTACTGAAGTACTGCTAGTTACATAGATATTTTTGAGATTTTTTTTGGCATGATACTATGTCAAAGATTTTTGCAATCTGCTTTGAATGCTAGCAATCAGTCACAGTGCAAGGATCCAAGGCACAAACCTTTTTCTTTGAAGTGCACAAGAGCTGGACCCCTTAAAGTCTTCAAGACAACAAAGCTAATTGCCAAAAATCCATTTGATTGCTAGACTTCCATTTGTTTTCCGAAATTTGACCATGCTCTCTTTGTGCAAAAGAATTTGCCTCCATCGGCCTCTTGTGAATTGATTTTTCACTTGTAACCTCCTTCTCAATGCACTAGGTATTAAATGGGATTGCAAGAGTTTTGGACCATTCTAAAGCCAAAGGAAGCATCAAAATGAAAAAAAACTCATTTGTTTGAAAGTTATTTGTGTTTGCTCAAATTTGATCCTGTGTTTACCTCTTAGATTCAACTGTTGTTGCTTATCAGAACATCCTAGGATTTTGCAGACCAGGTTGGAAGCCTAAGACACCCTAATCTTTACGTTTTATTCAATTTTAATCATCATGACATCTTTGACATACATTCCATGTTTGTGTAATTATATTGTAGGCTTGTGAATGGTGCTATGATCTTTAATTTTATGATACAAAATTGTACGACATCTAATGAGCATTTTTTTTGTACAAATGTGCAATTTTGTTTTTTGAGAGCCCTTAAATCAAAAAAATGTTTCAAACATTTAGTCAATTTTTCCAAACATGAAACACGTTTCAAAAGTTTTTTATGATTGGAAGTTTCAAATGTTTGGTTGCTACATTGCAGGAAACTATGCTTAAAGGTTTGCCTATGGATGGGAGAAAATCATTCTTACACTGGCTAGTTGGTTTTCTCGTTCTAGAAAGAAAGAAAGAAACTCTCCTCCTGGAGAAGAAAGAAGTGATCTGAGGCTAAGAAACATGACTCTATTGGGCTGTCTGATACAAATCTTGTCGCAGTATAAACATCTCTCGTATCATGAGTGCGGCGCATCGGGAGTGAAAAACATCAGTTTCTACTTTTTTCTTGGGAAATTTCTTGAGAGAGTAAGTTTGCAATCCTCTTCCATGCATAAACCACAGAAGCAGCCTAGATTCTTCATTTGATCTTTGTTTCCACGTGTGTAGGAGTAGAGAGAAATCAAGACATTTTTTGGCCATTTGGGCACTGAGACAGCCCTAAGGTCGTTGTTAATCATCCTGAGATTTTAGGGCAACCTCAGCCAGCTTGACTTTACATAACTTGGAGCTATGCTTGTGATATAAAAAAAAAGGCAGATTCTGCCCTAAAAAAACAGCCCACAAGTTCCAATCAATCACATTGAATACTTGTCCGAGCCTTCTAGGGTTTTAGGAGTGGATAGCTAGTACTTTGGCGACCTTAGAGAAAGTGATTCCATCAATTTGAGAGTTGTGGTCTTGAAAATCTCATTAAAAACATGATTTTTGGTGCAAAATTTAAAAACTGGTGGCAACTTTTCGTCTTATCTTCCTAGCGATCTAAGGGCTCATTTTCCATCCTGCAATTACCAAGGAGCATGCATCCTTTCTTCTTTGATTGTTATTTATTTGTTCATGCCTAGTTTCTTTGAAATTTTTTTGCAAGTGGGAAAATCGTCAACTTGTTACCTTTCGATTTGGATAAGAATTTTGGTTGTTCTTACTGTACTTCTTATTGTACTTCTTCTTTTTGTCTTTTCTGAGTGTTTGTAATGTCAATTGTTGTTTGGGGTCTCTTCGTCCATGAGCCCATAGTATGAAGCGATGCTCACAACATCTGGCATTTCGTCTTCATCGAGAACTCCCAATACTGGCGTGCAAGATCATCTTATTTCGGTGGAGAAGTTCTCGGCAAATATGCATAGCATGTTACAAACATTATTTCCTTTGTCTAGTCAACCTTCTATTGGTGTTTCTCCTGTGGACAAGGTTGTACCTAATGAGCGGATGATAAGGATATCAAGCCACTCCAATTGGCCCTCAAGAGCGTATTGTCGACAAAGTTAAGTGGTTAAATAGCATAGTACCAAGGAATCGAATCCTTTTACAAGCATTTGCATAGACAAAAAAATAACTTCGTTAAGGTTTAAGCAGATTCTTATCATGAAATACTAATGAAAGTTCCCAATAATATTTTTGAGTGGATGCAAGTCCACAACTTTATTTACGACCTCTAGTGCTACATGAAGCTTGTGACACACTTCAACATGCAATAGCCACAACTCTTATTTATGAGGGTGGTGCCAAGGTAAAAATTGTTAATCGACAACTTGCAGTTGGTACACAGTGCCAGGGTTTTCAAAAGCTAGCGCCAACACAATTGCAAGAGTGTCAAAAGTGCAAGGCAGTTCCTAGTAAATCTCTCAAGGCTTTCCAATAGTCGACCGTGACAGTTGAAGCAAAAGCAGCGTGCTAAGAATGAAGGTCTTTGTTATTTTTGCTTAAGTAAGCATTTAAACAAGGATTGTCCTAGGTGGTCTAGCAAAAAGAAGATTCACACCAAAAGCAGACTCGACCTGAGGATGAGGGCACTCCCTTGACTTAACCTAGAGCAGGAAGATATGTTAGGCAATGAAGATGAGATTGAGGTGCCACAACAGTCACAACATTTCATGACCATTTAGGTGTGCAGGCTTGACCCTCAAGCACCCTAGTGTTACTTATCTACTAAGGCAGTATATCAGTTTTTGGATACGACATTGATAAGGATGTGAGGGAAGCAAGTCAAGAGGTAGTTGTATTGTTTCGCAATTTGTCCCATAACATCATCAATTCTCGTTTGGTTAAGTAGCTAGAGCTGGCTACCATTCCTTCAGAGTATCAATATATTGAAAAAAATACCAAATGGAAAGGGTTCCAAGGTTTGAGACCAAAAGATAGTGAAGTTGCCCCTTACTATCCAAATGTATTCTGAAGATCTTGATGTTGAGATTACCAAGCAAGCACGCTTTGATATTGTGCTAGGTAAACATTGGCATGTGACTAGGCAGCCAACTATAGATTTTGTAAATTATTCTTATAAGTTCAAGTATGGGGCTTTGTCCCATAGCTTCACAGATATTCGTCGAATATCCTTCTCACCTATTCCTCCTCCATAAGGATCATCCCTAGAGGTCGACAGATAGGTCCTGCCCCTGGAACCAGCTCAATCTTGTGTTCCACATTTCTAGCCTAGCGCACTTGAGAATACCGATATGCCAAAGACTCGAGTTGTGACTGGCTCTTCAAGGAAGGCACACACATTTTTGAAATACAACGTGGAGGAAGGTATGTTGAAATGGAATGGTAAGTTTTGTGTGCCAAACATGAATGGACTTCGTGCTAGGATCCTTCTTGAGTGTCATGATAAACCCTTTTTAGGGCATCATAGAGTGGACAAGACTAGGAGAGCAAGGTAGAACTCGAGTATTTGGTCCAGTTGCTCGAGAATCAAGAGAATTCAATTTCACTAAAATAGTTGCTCCACCCATTAGAGATTCCCTAGGGTAGATGGGAGAGTGTCTCAATGGATTTTATTACTGGACTACCCAAGACACAATCTAAGTTTGATTCCGTGATGGTAGTTGTAGAACGGTTAAATTAAAATGGCTCATTTCATTCCAACTAAGAAGAAGGATACAACTCCGCATGTGGTCAACCTCTTAATGTCGTGAGGTTGCATGGATTGTCTGAGTCCATTGTCGCAGAAAAGGACCCTAAGTTCACAGGAACTTTTTGGTCGACAATGTTCTCTCATTTGGGAACAAAGTTGAGGATTAGTAGTGAGCACCCACATATAGATGTGTGAGCATAAAGGATAAACTAGGTTTTAGAGGACATGCTTCGAGCGTGTATATTGACAAGAGACACAGGTATGAGTTCATTCAAGCTGACTTATGATCGGCGTGTCCAACTACCATTAATATTCCACAAAGGGTACCAAGCATTGCAAAATTTTTGACTCGGATGCAAGACGAGCTTGAGGTTGCGGGCTTGAGGCTGCAAGGCAAAACCTTTCCAAGGCTCCAGCACGAGCGAAAAGTTATGCACATGATCATCGTACCTTTAGGGAATCAAAAATCAATGATTTAGTATGTCTACAAGTGCCTTCCAAGTTAAAGGTAATGCGCACTGGTAAATGAAGAAACTACCACCAAAGTACCATGGAAGGTCATTAAGAGAATTGGTGAGGTGGCCTTACTAGAGTTACCTCCAAGATGTAAGGTCACTAAGGTGCACCCAATTTTCCATCAAAGCCACTCAAAGAAGTGCTTACATCAAGGTGCATGGTATAGGAAATCTAGATGAATTAATTGAATTCAGGAATATATTTTTAAGGCGGTTAAAAATTTTCTTGAAGGAAGAGCTGGTGGTATGGGACATTAGTAATTTCGGAAAGGGAATTCTAGGACTGTAAAAATCTGATTATCAATGGTAAATTGGAGTACCCATTTGCGATATGGGAAGAAAAAGACCATTGATTAAATGTTGGGGTATTTTGCGAAATTTTCAGGTTTAGTCTGGATCCCAATAAGGGTATCTCATAATTTACAAAATCAAAAAAACCCTTAAAGCTATTTCTCAGCATTATAGAACTTTACTTCTTTAAAAAATTTCTTAAGTACAGGACATCAGACAAATTTCATATGATTCTTTTAGAGTGAAATTATTTCTTTTCTGAAGGACTGTTGTCATGTGAGTTACTACTTAAAAGTATAAGGCTTGGAATTTTTTGGATAGATTCTGGAGTCTTTTGTGTTTTCAATTTCTTAAAACCCAGATTATCTCTTATGCATAGATAGATCTAAGATGTAAAATGGTTATTTTCACTCGTTTTGGAAATGTTCAAAGGAAAAGTCCAGTGTATAATAGAGTGAATCCTTTTTGGGAAGGCACACTTTTCAGATATTTTCATGTGTCATCTCTCCAGTTAACTTTTGTAAGAAATTTGGGAATTTTTTTAAAAAGGATGGATGAAGTGATGTGAAAAAGTCTATCAGAACATCTATTGGTTGCACAAAAATATGATTATTTGAATGTATTTTCAAACAAATCTAGAATAAGATACAGAACTGGATGTTTCCGAATAAGAGAAATTCTCTAGGAATTGTGTGGAACGATCTGGAACTGGAAATGGTTTGAAATTGGAAATCATTATAAGTAGTATAATAGTAGAGTAAGATCAGAAGTTACTAATCCCATTTTTGTGAGAGATAGAAGTGAATTTGATCATGGAATGTCTGTATTGAATCAACCTAATTCTAGTGGAGTACTAGGATCAGGAGGGGTTGATCAAGTGGAAGAAATTTTGTGGTAGGATGTAAGTGGGATGGAAAACTCGTGAGAGAGGATGTGTTCTCAGTCTCAGAGATTTCCCATATACGAGGATCTAAATGTGGTGTTGTACTAGTACAATGAAGATCTGCACCTAGACATTTTAGATTTCTGAATCATAGGAATTAACTTGAGTGAGTGGATTACTCCTATGAAAAGCTAATTGGCGAAACAAACAGTGTGAAGAGAATTCACCAGGAACTGTTTGTTTATATATGTTGCTTATAAGATGCATGATTTATGAATCATTGAGATTCATCAAAAAAAAGTTATGTGCATAGAATATACTGAAATTCATGGTGAATATTTCTCAGACGAGGAATAGGCTCAGTTCATTAGTGATTGTATCCCAGAGAGCTCAATTGGATAACGGATCTTAATGATTCCAAGAATGATAACTGAATTTTTAGAGAATTCAGCAGAAGTTTGGATATCTAGAATTTCGTTTCTAGACAGTAATCTAAAGTCTTTTTGGTGGTTGGAGACATAGTTGCACTCTGATTCCAAAACGCGGACCGCGTTTCGGATTTTTTGTAGAAACGTTTAAAAACGTGTTTTTTGTTTTATTTTTTTTATTTTTTTTGGGCAATATGGGTATCAGATGAAAGCTCTATTAAGAGCATTATTATTGTGTAGTTTGCCGAATGTTTCGGGTACACGACGGCGGTCCAGTTTAGGTGCATTAATCCATGTTGGATTCTGTCAAGGATAAAAATTCAAAACTAACCTCTGTACAATTGAAGAATTGTTGCATCTTTGAGTACTTTTCCAGATGGAAAGATCGGACTGAGGATAATAATTCTTGAGTAAAAGTTGAAAGCTTAAGGAATAATTTCACGTCTTCTCTTTCCCGATCTGAGGACAGAACCCGTTTAAGGGAGGAAGAATGTTACGACCATATTTAGCTAAGGACATGGCTGAAATGTTTTTAGGGGAGCAATGGTCAAACCATCGTTTTGCCTCCCAAAAGTGCAGTAGATAGGGCACAAACAGATAAAAGTCAGTAGCTATTTAGTTGTTATTTGCTCTGGTTCTCAGTAATTAATGCTACAATTTGGGCTATCAACTCTATGGATGATGATCACTTTTGGCAATCATTTCATTGGAGATGTGAGTGCAATGTGCCTACATTTGGGGGCATAAATATTAGGCCCTTATTGGCGCGCATTTGGACCCCAATTTTTCTACAAGGCGGTGCAGGGGGGGTCCAAGGGGGGGCGGCTCGGGGGACAGCGCCCCACGAAGCAAAAAGCGAGGTACAATTGCTCTACAACTCTATGTCTCTGTCCCACTGGAACCATCGAACAGGCTGGAGGTTAGTTTTGAATTTTTATCCTTGACAGAACCCAACATGGATTAATGCACCTGAAATGGATCATCCTGTACTTGAAACATTCAGCAAACTACACATTAATAATGCTCTTAATTAGAGCTTTCATCTGATACCCATATTGCCCAAATAATAATCATAATAATCAATTTTGAAGAAAAAAAAACGATTCTGGGAAAATCCCGAATCGTTGTTCAGAATTGCGATTCGGACCACGATTCTAAATCGTAGTGCAACTATGGTCCTAATATGGTAGACCGGCCTTTCGGTGTTCACGATTGTTGGTCACGCGAAGATTCAATTCCATGTCAAGGCCAGTTTGTAACTAATGACCTTGAGAGGACCCAGACACTCTTTAATGAGACATATGGAGTAGTGCATGTACATGTGACTGTTGTATGCATGTGGATCGCATGAGAGTTGTGATCTATTCATGGTTGGGTTGCATGGGGATTGCATGAGTTCATGCACAGGATTCTACTCTCTATAATTGGGGTAGAGACTCTCCCGTCGACAACTTTTGGTTCAGGTTACCAGATGCTCTCTTCTCCTCGCGCATTCACATGGCATGGCTCAGGGGCTAGATCTAGGATTGATCTAGGATTGGTTGGGAGGTTGGGGGCAGGCCTTAAGGCACATTCATACCAGAGTTACCTAAATGTGGATACCAACCTATTCTGGCAGTGCGACTCATCCACTGATTTCTATCTTAATGTGCTGAATAAGATCACTTATATGTGGTCCACTGATCTCTCTAAGTGTTATGAAAACATCCCTCGTAATGTCCCGGATGGACTTAAGACTATTATACGGAAATGATTTCATATAGACAAGTCACTACTTTGCCAATGGAATGATTTATTGATTGACCATTGCATTGTCAGACTCGGAAACAAAGCTTAGAGACAGTTATGCGGCATACCCATGGGCTTTGTGTGTTTCCCTACATGGTGTAACTGGTACTTGCCATTTTATGAATTACAGTTTATGAAAAGACTTGCCAGACTTGGACATATTGAAAATTTACGAGCATTCAAGAATACCTTTCGATATATAGATGCCATCTGTTTAATAATAATCCGGTTGCGCTTTTATTTCTGGATAAAGAACAACCACGTACCAATGATAATGCTAAATGGATTTATCCTCTGGAGAACTTGACCATCAAAAGCGAGGAGACTAATGGCAATACGGTAAACTTTTTGAATGTTACTACTACCTTTGATTATGAGTCTGGCATTTTTTATATGAAAAAGTTCGATAAAAGAAAGGAACTACCATTTCCATATTTCCAGTTCATTCACTTGGCATCCAATAGACCGATCTTTAACTCTTATAAAGTTATCATTGCACAGATTATTGCTGCTGTTGTAGCGATCACATTGCTTCTATTAAAGAAGTCAAAAAACATTGTTTTGGCATTCCAAAAAAATGGCTTCATGAAAGGAAGACTCTACGGAATCATCAACAAGATTTTCTTACACAATATGTTCCCTGATCTTATGTTCACACTACCAATAAATGCAGATTTTCTCTTGGTGGACAGTTAGCACTCCATCTCAGGGCTGCTAACAGCCCCATGAGATACCTTGCTAATTGTGGGTACGGTTGGTGGGTTCTCTCTCTCTCTCTCTCTCTCTCTCTCTCTCTCTCTCTCTCTCTCTCTCTCTCTCTCTCTCTCTCTCTCTCTCTCTCACATGAACTCTACTATATTTATACTACATACCATTTGTTTTTTGAAACGTCACAAAAAAAAGACTTTTTCCTTATGATACTTTACCAACAAAAAAATGCCTTATTATACTTAACTTAGAAACATGGCCTCAAATAAAAATGTTTTGTTTAAAAAACAGCTTCTAAGTCTTTTTGTGAAAAACTTGGTTCTAAACGAACGGCTGTGATCAATGCACATGATAGAGATTCAATCTAATGGTGAGCGAACTATCACTGAAACACTTGAATGCAATGGTTCATACACGTCTGATTACCAGCCGAATATGTTAGCTGGAAATCCGTGCTTCAACATGCGGTTTCTATGGATTTGCTCCTGTATGTCTCCTGTTGTGTCCTCTTATCCTCATCTTAGGGGTTTTTTCCCTAGTGGTCATTACAATCTAGCTAGGTGGAAAGGGCATCCCTTGTCAAACGCTACTTTGGCGAGTCATTATAGGCTACATCAAGCATACCTTGAGTTTTTCATCAAGGAACGATGACTTTTCTAAAGGGAGTGAGAATGCTAGGCCCAATTGTGGCCCTAACGTACCTCGAAAGGGCCCGTGACCAAGTGGGTCAAGTGACCGTCAGTGTCATGCAACAACCCACACCCCAATTCTAGGCACTCACGTTCTTTGGTGTGTCACTGTGGGTGACCCAATGATTAGGCCCATCATACATTGACCAAATCAACCTACAGCTAGTTGGGCAATGACTAGGGTCAAGTCCAAAGACTGCCTAGGCAAGGCTGGGGCATGGGGGTGGCTAAAGGCTAAAGATTAAGTTGGCTACATTTTCATGGGTCAGGACTAACATGGCATGCCAGGTGGACTGATCACCCACGCATGGGTGCCACGTGTCACTAGATTGGAATACATGTAGCTATGCTTAAAGGTTTGCCTATGGATGGTGGGAGGAGATCATTATTTCACTGGCTAATTAGTTTCTTGAGGAGCTTGTAGAGCAAAGCACCTCACACCGAAGGCTCTAGTTGGTCAAAGATATCGTATCTTGTTACCACTAAATTGAAAGTTTAATGTGACATTGGGAATCCCTATAGGGTTCCTCCAATCATGTGATCTCATTGTTTTTTGTATGCATTGATGGATTCTAAGTTCCATAATAGTGGCTACAGTAAATCTAGAGATGACTTCTCTATGATGTAAGGACAACTTTCTATATGCAGTATAGGATTATCCAAAGAAGCTATTTAATCTCTGAATGGTGTGATCATGAAGTTACTTCTTGGACGAAAAACATGTGGTATGGACACAATTCCAAAGGGAGGTTCAGATACTGATTGGATTTAGATGACAATGGGGAGGCTGAAGATCCCAAGTGACACCTAGTGCCATTGTTTATATTAGGGGATTTTGTTGGAATTTTGAAATATGGGACTAGACCCCACATGGATGTCTCAAAATTACAAGATCGAGAACCCTTAATGCTATTTCTCTTTTTTCTGTATTTATGAATTTCTAGTTTAGGAAAGATTAATAGCATCCATCTCAGTTATGTGAACTATTTTCTAGGTATGAATAACTTCCTTGTATCAAAAGAGAAACCAAGGATACTGAATATAAATACTCAAATTCTCTTGATGCCATGCGGATATTTTTTAAGGTTTCTATAGGTCCATTTCTCATAGGTAGTGAGTACTATAACCAATAAAGAATATCTAAGGATTAGCCATGTATGCAAGTGTGTTAATACATTGGGAGTGTCGACTTACTCTAATGCAACACTATTGTCAACTTTGAAAATATCTTTTTTATTGTATCTCCTATGTCTTATAATGAATGATACAACACCTATTGGAACAACCCTCAAACTTGGTGCCCAAAATAACTAAAAATTGGTTACGTACTTTCACCAGTCTTACTCTCCACAACGATATGTCACAAATTGAGAACATGTTCAATCCTACAAAACTTTGGCAAAAGCCATCTTGAGTGCAAGCCTAGTCATCATGTGGCTCTATCTCCATATTGAGAGCCATATCCATGTAGGTGAGATGACTCTACCATAGATTATAACCTTTCACGTCATAAGAAGATCTCTTTTAAGCTTCTCATCGGTTCTAACATGGTCTTATACAAAAAAAAGTGTGAAATTGTAAAACTGACGGGAAATAGAGGATTTATGGAGGGCAATGAGGTAGAAATCTAATAAAAGATTTCGTACATTATTAGTTTCTACTAAAGCTAATGTATGTTTCTTATCACCAACAAACATTTACAGTTGAGTCATGATGAACTTTAATGAGAACTGGCCATCAAAGTTGTTTCAAAATCATCATAATCGTTGAGAAAAAAGGTTATGAATGACACTTTACTAGCCTTGAGGAGTCCTTAGTAACTATCATAACCAATGGAGAAAGTAAACATATAATAGTCCTTTCTTAGCAGGTTTTAATATACAGTTCACTCAGCAAAGAAACAAACTTGATTGTACCAACATTTCAGCTCTCTAAGAGACGAGCCATATGATAAAACCCTTGAAATCAATATAGAAACGTACCTGCTAAGTTATGAAAAGCATGAACGGCCTCTTCCATTCAAATATATCTCCTTCTAGATGTTTCTAGGTATAGAAAGAAGCCAAAGTGAAGTTAAACTCTACTTAACAAGGTGATGCACATTATAAACACACAAAGGAGAAGCTCAACCTGATCGTGGATGTTGTATGGAATAGTACACAGGGATACTAAAGAAGCTCCATAGCATTGTAATGAGGTTGTAAAGTCATGTTTATACATTGAAAGTTACAAAACAAATTAATTTCTTTTTTTCCAATAAAAGTCTGGTTTCTGGGTGCTTTGCAAAAGGATAAATATGTCCACACTCACAAATGAGCTCTACATGTTAATCTCTACACTGAAGGTTTTAGCTTACCTCATGTGATGGCCGGACTCTTCCATGAAAGATTCTTGTAGCAATTATACAAAATCAGGTATTCTTGCTTATCCTACTAAATATAATAACCATGGCATATGATAATCATATATATAACACTTCAGCATTACTTTTCATGATCATCTTGACACAGAAAAACAACTGAGATAGACCCGTACGTTACCTGTTCGTATCTCCTATCCTCAAAAGAGTATCCTGGTCTTAAATAATCTCCAAATACAACAATTGTATCTTCGAAGATGTCTTTGAAACTTGCTGTTTCCTCAAAACTTCTTTTCAGCAGCTCATGTAGCATGTGGGTGAAGTAATCTTTATCTTCCCGGTTCACAAGGCGGTCATGAAACACACGCATGCTCTCATGTATCCAGAGATTTCGAAAAGACCTTTTGGTGCTACAATCAATTGGCTTGACCATGAGAATTCCCTGTTGACAATTGAAACAATTAAATTATGAGTAATTGCTGCTCTAACTTAATAATCAGTATCTTCAATAGCCTGAAATTCAATGTAACAAATGTTTCACAGGGAGTTGGATTTAAGTTGTAAGTGACATTCATACGGCGACAGTGTACAATTAACTCATTTTCTGGTAATAACGAAAGCATCGACCACATCCACAGCTACATGCGGTTATAATTTGTCAAGATCAGCTAATCAAAATGCTCGATGTATTTCTTAGCCTGTCAAGAGAGGCTCCAGAATACGACTAACTCATTTCTTCCTCATTTTTGTAGTAGCTAGTTTTAGTTTTGGTTTGAACCTGGGTTAGCTTTAAGGTGCACCTACTTTGGAAATTGGAGTTGATCCAATTCCCTTCAATCCACTCAAGAGATACATGATACCACCTGGTCTATGCCAAACAATCTGGGGTGCACTTTGATTGTGAATTAGGCTTCTACAAGGATTCATAGGAAATGGAACTTTATGATGGACCTTCACACATGACCAATGACTTTGAAAAGAATGCATCAACCTTAGCAACAGAAGACCTTCATGTATGCCTCCCAACTATAAGTTTGCACTTTGAGCATAGAATCTGGCTAGATCAAATATAGCTTGTTTACACCAAACATCAGTCCTACATGTACTACGTAAGACAATAGGATGCTCATGATGTTGTTCTTAATGCTTGAATAGAGCCGTAAAGTATCAACTTCCTACAATCCTCCGCAGAAGGATCTTAGGTGACTATTCTTGATGGAAGTGCCTAGCTTTGGAGACAAAAGACTAACCAGCCACCCATTAACATCAACAAGACCTATTGTATCCTGACACTCTCCCTTAAGCCCAATGGAGCACATTGAAAAAGGGCCCACACAGTGGTATGTTAAGCAAATTGATCACTGCAAAACCATCATGAATAAGGAGTATCTGATAGCACATATCAATTGGCTAAGTCTGTCCATTCTTATTATCTTCCAAATAATCTCCTACATTGCTACTCTGGTTTGTATATCCCCTCCTATTTTGCCTCTATCATGTTTGAGTCTCATTTATCCCCTAATCCATGCCTTTTATAGAAGACTTTTTGATGTATTTTATCTTCCTTTTACTAGTCAGGTGACAAATCAGAGTTTCATTGTAATTAAATGTACATATTGATTGCAGAACAAGTACAACTGTTCTACCCCAACGAATAAGTTACAACATTAGCTAATCCTTAAAAGACAGCAGCAAGATGTTTCCATGGCAATCATCCTAGGCTTATCATGCACTCAACATCATCACAGCCCTTTTCTAGTTGTCATCAATTTTCTACCCCAGTTTGCTCATTTTATTGCTACAACAATACAAATTTCAGCTTATCAGCATGCACACTTGTTTCAAGCTGAAATTTTTTTTGATGATGACACTGAATTTACTAGCATGTTTTGGCAACATTAGAGTAAGCAACTTGGCATTCAAACCTTAATGGCTACTGCTTACCATGAATGTCTATCGAGGTCGTTCTAAGGTCCTTAACCATATCTCAGAAGATTACCTCTAAGCTTTAGTATCCATCTGTGGTACTGATTGGAATTTAGTCTTTCCTGAAGTGTGGCATAAAAGGCTTGGTCGTTTGAACCTAGGAAGCCTTAGCTTGATGAAGAAATTGGAAATGGTGAAAGGATTGCTAATGTTTCGATTGTGCTTGCTTATCTTCCAGTTTTGACAAATGCTTCATATTTTTTTGCTTCTCACAATGATGTCTAGCCTGCTTAGATATGCGCAGAGTAATAGATTAGACAAAATAGCTATAAATTTCAGTCATAGGATTGAGGCTGAATTCAAAGCTCTTTGCACAGGGCATTGGGTATGTGACCAGATTCAAACAGGAGGATATGGCATGTGCTCCATTTGCCGGTCTTGTCTCATGTTTATGCCATTCCAGCATTAAAAAGGCTCTGCATCTCTATGCTCGAGGACCGCTTGCTTACTGCAGATAATGTGATTGATGTCTTGCAACTGGCAAGGCTGTGTGATGCCGAGTTTAGCTGTAACTAATGTTGCCGTGTTCCTCCAAGATTTTCCCGAGATCAGTTAGACCACCACTCGGCTACTAGAACTAGTATGCTCCAAAATTGGTTTCACCATTGATAAGAAATGTTGCTATGTTGCTTTTGTTGAGAGACGACACATCTATCTATCCCTACACTTTGGCCGCTACTCTACCCTTCAAGGTCCTACTTGCACTACCAAGTTTTCCAGTGTTCCCACTGATTATCATGGACTCTTTGAGATCCCTGTCTCGGATGTTAGAAATCAATTCTATCCCTCATGTCTACTTCAAGCCATCTTCTAAATTGATATCATTGAGACTGCCTTTCTATTGACGACAACCTTCTTCCTTGCATTCTCATGGCTATAATCCAAATTTGTTAGTATCGTCATAGGTCTATTGTGGAATTCTTGGTGCACTCACAAGGACAACCACTCGACCAGTGTACATGAGAAACCAAAAAGGTTTTTTATGGCTATATATGCTCTTGGATCAAGCTTCAGTTCCAGCGGAGCAGTTATTAATACAGCAGAGAAATTCTTCAGTAAATACACGCTGATGTAGATCTTCTATGATTCTTTTCTCCATAACAGTGAAGCACTATCCTTGTGGAGAGGGGGAAGTTATAAGTATTTTTCAATGCACACTTTGACCTATGGCCCATCTTATCATTTTGCAATACTGTAGTAGCATTTGTGACCCTATGAGTACTATTTGGGCCTATTTTATGATGTTTTATTCAGTTATCAGAAGGCTTGAAGACTTCAGCGCCAAGGACCTATATCTATTGGATTGCTTATCACTACTATTTGACAGAAGACTAAGTGGCCAGGGCCCAACAATGGGTCATAAACCTAACCCTAATTTGACATAGCAAGCAATAAATATCGTGAAGAGGTTTCATTTGTGATAGATTGAATCCAGAGTTCAGTTTACTTAGCTTAGCATCTTCTAGCATACGTCAGGGTAGATCACTATAGCTACGATCTTAGGTAGCTTACATCAGTTTCCAGTGAGTATTGGCTTGATCATCATCGGTGATTGTGATTGGAACTTAGCTTGTCAATGTGCTCCATTCCATGATCAGTATACATGGCATGTCTTAAAGCTTTACAGTGCATCTTGTGTTGTTTATTCCATAACTAACCCCATGATCAGTCATTTTAGCTCATTAGCCCCAAGGGTCTAACAAATGTCTTCAATGAAGCTGACCAGACTAATATTTGTATATGTGATTATATTAAGTTCCATCACAACCTTGTAATTTAATTAAACCATAAAATAAGTACACAACTTGAACTTATGTTTGAAGCATTTCATTGAGACTGATGTTAACAAAAAAAAATATTTAAGGAAGATAATGTTTCTATTTCAAACCTCAACATCAACAAGGGGAGAAAAATTCAAGCAACCAGATAACATGAAAGATAAGCTTAGAGATCTTATAATCAAAACTTAAAAATATCTGCCATCACAGATTACATGGTTACTCAAAACATACATGGTACATATGTTAAGAATAGACCAAACAAGGATCAAAACCTGGAAAACTTTAGAAACATCTCGAAGATTGAAAGTGTAATGTGACTTTGCAGGGGAAGGAAGAAGCTCTTGACTCATTCTTGTGTATACTTCAATGGTACACTCAACAACGGGCTTCAGTAAAGATTTGCAATCTGAAGAAAACATTTGTAAAAACCCCCCTAGGATAGCACTGAAAATTGTCCGCAAGCATGTTTCTGAAGGCGGCTGCACACACAACATACTGAAGTGCCTAAAGAATCTTGGTGTGACCTGCATCAAAGCTAATGTCAGTTCAGTAAATTTATGGCCTGTTTGTATCAAAAAAATGTAGCATGAGTTACGATTCCGTACATACTTCAACATTCTTTTAGTTTAGTTTTATTTACGCCTTTGAAATGCATACATACTTTCATTAAAAAATAAAGTATCTTTGATAGATGATCAAATTTCTCTACAAAAATTCTTTGTACAATGCACATATATACTAACACTTGTGGCTGCCAATGAGGAAATTATTTCAAATGCGTGGAGAGTTAATCATGTAGTGGTTATGTCAGGTTTGGCTTACTCCCTTGTTTGGAAGATAAATGTTCCATCATGATATATTTTGGGAACTTCAAATGAATGAATTAGGATGAAGTGACATAGAAAAGAATCAATCTTTCAATTCCCTCTAAGTTCACCATTTGAATCCATAAGAGATACAAGAAAACAAAAATGATGAAACATGTTACATTTTTCCTATAGTTGAGGATCACAAAACAATGCACATGATTTTTACTTGGCAAATGGTTAATTTAGTTTCTCTCATGTACCTCGTTTCTTCCACCACCTGGTGGAGCACAAGCTGCTACCACTGTCATATCTTCGATATCTTTCCAAAACAATTGCTGGCGATCATAAAAACCTTTGAAGTCTTGAAACTGTCTTATTAATTCAATGGGAGGCTGTGCTCCATAACGTTCTCTTGCTGGCATGTTAACATCATCCACAAAAAGCACAATCTTCTTACCAACAGGAGCTCCATATTTTGTTTTGCGCTTCTTCTCTAGCTTGCTTTCAATAGCCTCCTGTGCCAGCAAAGTTGTACAAGCTAGCTTATGAAAATTGCATGACTTAAGCTAATAAGGTTCCAAATAGTACTCCAGACAAAGAATCAAAGAGTCATCTTTTGTTGGCAACTAGAGAAATATTGCCCACGCATCATGGTACCTTTTGAAGGATGGCAAAAAAGTACCTGTATGGCATATCTCTAAAACAACAACCCAAATAAACATAACAATTAAGGTCACTCTAATCTTAAATTGCAAAAGAATCACGCCTTGTCCAAATTATAGCATTAGAAAATATATATATTAAACAGTAAAACAAAACACTCATACCAAGTAATATGGTTATGCAAGGAATGCTAAAACACTCATATAATCAATGGCTAAAGCCCTAAAAGCATTAACAAATAATTCCCATGCAGAGGCCCAAGCAATACCAATAATCTGAATAATCAATGAATGACTTGTGTATAAATAAGAGCCCTATATATATTACCTAGAGACCCTTAGTGGAACCTTCTAGAGATTAGGGCAACTTAGGGTACCTGGGTCCCATAAGGACAGGCCCTTAATGGTAACTGGCCTAGTATCTAAAGGTATACAAGTTAAGAGCTACTACGGGCTATTTCTAGTATAAAATTGTGTGCTTTTTTGGATGATCTTAGTCATGCTATGTATCGATCAGATAATTCACATGATGTTTCCGATGTAGTAGCTAACCATTACATATGTCATGCGCCACATGATATTCCAAATGCCATAAAAGTTTATGTAGATGAGGTCGCGAATATATGTCACGGATTATGAGATATTGGAGATGAGCCTCTTGTACATGATCTAGACCAACGTTTCATGGACCTTTTCGAAAAGCCTTTCTGCAACGTGCTTTGGTGGGAAAAAGACGGCGAAATGTTTGTAGGGTTTTCTTTTGCTTGGTTTTATTCCTGGCTTTAAGGGTCTAGACAATGATTATAGCTCTATACAATATAACCAATGGGTAATCGACACACTTAGATGATGAGGACTCAATGAGACATTGAGATACATCACACAATGCACATGGCACATGCACAAGGTATTCATAATTCTACCATTCCCTATTGAGTTCTAGCTAAAGTTTTGTATGCCAAACTTTCACACACACACACACACACATTAGGAGGGTTTTTTTTCTCCCTCTAAGTTTAAAATCTGTTTCGAACAATCCGTTTGAAACGGACTTTTCAACACCGAATTTCATTGAATAAAATGCGTTTCAGTGAAACATTGATCTAGATGCTACACATACTCTAGTTGTACTAGAGGTTCTACCTGGTATACATGTTCCGGTTGTGGTAGAGGTTACGCATGTTGATGGAATAGAGAATATCTCAATTCTCCTATTGGTTCAAGAGCTTAGGATCAAGTATGCTTGGATACATTACTTCATCCATTTTTGCTATTGTTCTAGATACTATAGATGGAGTTCAACTGGCATAGCATGCATATCAAGAGAAACTAGATGAGGTTGTTGCAGTTCTGGTTCAAGGTTTGTGTGATGAGGCACACATCTATTAGGGTCATACTTGCCTTCCTCTAAGTTTGTGAAATGTATGTAATATTCTTGTGGTTCTATCAAAGATTTGTGTTCATATCTTATTAACATAGTAATATTCATTATGATTTGGGTTATCACGATATTTTAAATGGTGCTACTCCCATTTGGTATAGTTCCGTAGACTATATCTTTTGAGTCCTTTGTCATCGCTACTTTTAGTTACTCATGATCTCTTCGGATATCTTGGGTTGCAATTGTTTCAATCTTGGTGCTATTCAACATGCTTGGTCACCATGTAGAGCTTGGTGTTCTTCTCTATCTTTACTAGTTGGCACATGTGATGCACTGGAGGCATGGTGGCTTTCTTACCTTCTTACGAGTCCTTTCCCTAGTACTAGGCAGCCACATTCTTCATCCATATTTGAGATATCAAGCACTCATTTATATTTTCCTTTCGTGCTCCAGCATTGGAACAATGATTCTCATGTACTTATATTCATGCCTCAATGTGAACACGCTAGACTTGTAAATTGTAGATTTTAAATATTGAAATGGCCCTATTAGGATTTCTAATAGGATAGTAGCAATGCCTGGTTGGTTCTTTTTGGAGAATTTTCACATGGTTCTGCATCTTTTGTTGCTTCAATCTTAGTATGTGCTAGAATCCTTCATTTATTCAGAAAGCCCAAGAATTGACAATTACACACGTGATTTGCCCCTTTTTGAGAGTTTACTATGTGGCAAAACGTATTTGCACTTACCTACCAAACGTTATAGCTTCAAATGTATCATAAAAAAATGTGGGGATACCTGTGTTGCAACGCTAGTGGTCTGAGCACTGAAGTTCAAGACAATAGCCATGATATTCTTTGGATCTCGAATTCTGTTAAGCAAATCCAGAACAATGGCACTCTTTCCAACTCCTGAGACTCCTTGAAAAAGAACAGAGCGCTGTACCTCAAGGTTAATTTCCATTAGGAAACTTAATCTTGTACTATCTTGAGTTGGAACCATAAGTGTAAAGAATGGTGCACCTGGGTGATAAGTAAAACCAGGTACAATGTCTTCCCAAGGTGTAAGGGCTTGTTCCTTAACGTTAAAGAAATAATCAAAAACTGTGTCGCTGGCTGGAAAGGCTGCTACGATCTCCAATTCTCCACGGAAAAAAGCATCGAACTTATCTGTGCATAAGTTGTTAATGTTTCCACCAATTGACCAGACATATGAGAAAGCAAATACCTTGTTCAATAAAGGTGCTAAAATTTCAATATCCGATTGCAGATCCAATCCTCTAGCTGACTGGCAGAGAGCCTGAAAGTAAAAGCAGAGGCTTGTGACAATATTGATGTTCACAGATGAGATATTCTCTTTGCATTCTTGCCGAAGAAACTTCAGGCCCTGGTCAACATACCTTTCAAATAGACTCCAAACATGCTCAATAACAGCATAAGGTATGCCGTCATCAAGGCTCAAAGACACTGGCAATCTCTGCAACCATGATTTCACATATGGTTGCCAACCAAGCTCCTCAGGTGGAACATATACCATCCCACAGCGGCTAACAGTTGCAGGGGACGCAACTGCCAAGTCTTGTACCTCAAACAACATACGCATGGTATTGGGATTAAGCTTTATACGTTCACCATTGGGCAGGCAGAGTATACAATTGTCATCAAGAACAGTATTCATATTTTCAATCCAGATTGCATCCACGGGGCCATCAAAAACAACCCACTTGCGGTCTGGTGTAGTGTCAGCCACACATTGCCGAATGATGGTACTCCCTAAACCATCAGTCCACTCACTTGTAAGAAGGTTATATTCTCCATACAGTTCCCCCATTTTTATGCACTTGGGATTCAGAACGTATGAGTGTGTTACCTGAAAAGACTGATTTGAGTTGCCTTCTAGCCGAAGTTTTGTCATTGCTGCCTGCAATATCCTATAGCATGTCGTTTTACCACCACCAGTAGGACCAACAGCCATAACACCAAACCTTACATTCATTGTCTCATATAATTGGATAACCTTAATTACATAAGAAGGTACAGGCTGCAATCCAGCATCCAGAATACACTGCTGTATAGAGGCTTGCAATTCACCAAAATCTTGAGGTGGTATAATGACTCCAGGAAATAGATCGCTGATAATAGCAAGGAAGAGACTGACATCTTGAGCAAGAAATTTTGGGAGGTTACTGTCTTTAAATGCTCTAATCAGGACGGCATCCTCATTAAGATCAGGGTTTGCTCTCTTTAAAGAGCCTGCCATGACAAGCACTGATTTAACTGCCCGCATGCCAAAGTCATAGTGATCTTGTTGGCTAAGCTGCTCACTGGAGAGTTTGTACAACTTAACCATCTTCCGAGACAGAATTTTGGCGTTGGCGAATCCCTCAGAAAACAGCATTACCTCAGCAACAAGAGCATAGTCGGGGATCATCATAGAGACTGGCCTGAAAAGCACTTTCAAATTGTCTGGAAGCTCTGTTCGACCAGCATACCCTGGATTCATTGTTATAAAAACACCACAAGTTGGCAAAAGCTTGATCTCTCGACCTTCAAAGTTAAACCTGCTCAAACCAGCCTTAAGAGCATTTTGTATAGTAAGTAGTTGCTGAGCAACGACTGAGAGCACCTCTATGTCAATCCTATTGAACTCGTCAAAGCATGCCCATGCACCGCATTGAGCAAGGCCGGCAAAAAATTTCCCCATGAACTGCAATACACGCTCAATTATACAGTTGCAACTGAAACTACAAGCCAGATTACAATAAACTACAGCTCAATCAAATTAGTCAGCAGCAGAGTAGAACAGACAAAAAAGCACAAGCAAGTGGAAAGTCCTTGTATTAACTAGTTAAAACAGCAAGTAGATAAAATAACAGCCTATGACTTTACTCTAATGTCATCCAAGTGGTCAAAGTCCATTGATGCCTGAATACCTTGTAATCAAGATTTTCACCACAATTGAAAACAACACATTGCACACCAAGGGCCTTCCCCAGGTCCTTTGTAGTCTCTGTTTTTCCGGTCCCTGCTGGTCCTGCTGGAGCTCCCCCAAGCTTCAAATGTAGAGCTCCAGTTAAGGTCATGTAGCAACGATCAGTCAAGGGTGTAATTACCAACCTGGGCTGAGCTCCCAAATATTCATAGCCATATATGAATTGTGCATTAGTTTGTCGTATGATGCAATCATCTAGAGAATCTTCCCAGTAATATCGTAGTTGCATTTGCCAACCGAAATCAGTTACTTTGAATATCTTATCCCTAGAACAAGCAATCCAACATTATCAGGATAATTAAAGAGAGCTTGAAACTGGGAGAGAAGATAGTAGGTTCTTTGAAAGGTTTTTAGAGCTTGTCAAGACTATGTAAATTTAGAATGTTTTATGAAAGACAATGATTTTCATTAAAGGAGTTGAAATACCAAAACGAATGAATACAGATATGGCCAAAAAATCCTGTTCAACAATGCTTCAAATCTAGTTGGTGCGTTGGCTAGGAAATGTTTTGTCTTGATCTCTGGCTTCTTATCTTTGCTGGTTGCATACACCTCAAAAGCGTGACAAGAAAGAAGAAATATCTAGAAAAAAGGAATTACTGGAATCTGAAAGTATGCTGCTGCCTTTTAGTCATATGCATCTCCTCTAGAATTTCTCACTGAAATTTGCCCTAACGTGAACATTATGGTAAACTGTCTATTCTGTAACTAGTTTGTAGAGCAAACAAATGCAATGTCAAGGTGTTTCATGCCTAATCATAAAGACAGGTGATACAAATGTCTTAGCTCCAATAAAAGCTCAAATGGTCAAAGACTGACCGATACATGGGATATAGAATCAGGCACATCACTACATATAGTCGTAAAAACCAAAATAATTCTGGTTACCTGATAGGAACGTGGAGGACCTCCAATTCCAAGATGTCACAATCTGCTTCTTCAATCTTTTGTAGGATAAAAATACATGACAGGGGGTAGTTTTGCAAATAACAATAAGCAGGAACAGGAAGGAAATTACGAGTAGGAAGGGATGATTTCAAGAATAAAAATTTAGCAAGGACAGCAAGCAAAAGGGGAAGAACAGCTATACATCAGACAAGTAGTTGAATGACAACAGAGCAGCCGTATTTGTAGCAAATAGCAGCAGAGAGCATCTAGACAAGCTAGGTCCTCCCACATCAGTCAAGGATCCTCTACCGGCAGGGAGTCGCCACAAATGGCACCATTTACCTCATTCCCAACCAAGCACTTTTCTCATATTTGAGCTTTGTGACTTACTACTAACCATAGTGATGTCCAGTGAGTCTTTCATGCTTTGTATTTGTCAAGACAGTTCTCAAAGCTGCTCTATTTTAAGGCTTACAGCAGCCATTGCAATACTAACACACTGAAAACTGAAATTTACTGAATTTGCATACTCATAGGGCTCTAAACAAATTATTCATGAATTGTTTACCTACTAGCATGCAGATCAGGAATTCATACCTCAGCATATCCTCAACAATGTCCCTTGCATGTACGTCAATTGTAATTAACGCTGTCAAAACTCTGCGTTCAACCAGTAAAAGCTGTCCGCGCACTAGGACCGATAAGTCTTCCAGCTGCTTTATGCACTTGCTTTTTGTGCTGTTAAGTAGAGGCTCAGCATTTTTTCCAATTTCAGCAGCCAATGAAGTCTCAACATCATGACACCAATAAACTTGACTTATCATAATGACAAGTTGTGCTGCATGTTTCAGTACCCAATCTTTTCTTTCCTGTTTAGCATAATCTTGGTGTGCCACTTTTGCTAGCCTGCAAATGTAACGGAATTAAAATATTATGCTATGGTCAAACCTTGACACTGTCCACTTAAACTACATGTTAAGTTTCCTTATTTTTAAAATCTCAAATACTGTTGAATGGCCACTTCACAATGCACATAGGTATTATGAAATGGTTATTCATATGTAGCAAATACTATAAGATTGTCACGATTCTTACGCTTCATATGGGCCTTTAGTGCAGAAAAGACAGTACAACAAACAAGATTGTGCATGGGGTTTGTTAAAGCCAGTTTTTGCTCTGGCTGTGAGATCATGGCCACAGCAAACAAACTAGTGAATTGTTCTAGTGCTGAATGTGAAGAATTTCATACTTCAAATTTGAAGCACAAAAGTGAGATTATAGAGCTGGTGCGTGAGAGATGTTATATAACCACTGGCTTGCATTTGAAGATAGTGACCTACATAGGAGTATGAACAGACGTTTCACAAACCAAATCAGTTAACCAATTTTTACAAGTGATTGTTGTCAACATGTAAGTAAAATCATATGCGTCTTGTCTAGGTTAAGATGCACAACACAAGGCATATCTACAGGGCAGCAGAGTCTCGTGTGTTCCATACAATATGGATGAATTTGAGAGTTAGCACTACAAAAATGTTCTTTTTGCAGTTTGTTGCAAGAAAAATTCCATGTTTGAGTTTAGGAACAGGCAAAACAAAAGTTCTCTCTAAAGGATGGAATAAAGTCCAACCTGCGAAGACTGCTCACCATGTTCTGCTCCACAGAAGTAAGCCAATTTTCCACGTTCCCCCGAGCCTTGAGGTTCTTTCCTAGTGAAATTCTCTCCCCTTCACTTGAGATCATTGCATAAACATCAATGCTCTTTGGATCTTCCCCAAAATCAAGCCTCCTAATTCCATCTGCGTACATGACATACATGTCAGAGAAATATATTTATTGTGCTCTCTCTCTCTCTCTCTCTCTCTCTCTCTCTCTCTCTCTCTACCTTGATTTGTCACCAGATATTATCAGATTTGCAGAGCGAGGGCATATTTTCCTCACTGGGGATTTTAATGCTCGAACCTCCTCAAGATAGGCTGAGTTTTATGACATCACCGACCAGCTCCGCATTCATGCTCTTGACAGCGACGAGTTGGGAGTTACCAGGGTTTCAGAGGATTGGGACCTATTACCCCCTACGGTGAGCATTTATTGCAGTTTGGAGAGGCACATGAGTTAGCCATTTACAATGGCCTAACTTGCCGGCCAGATTCTGGCAGTTATACTTGTCATCCTCGTAGTGGCGGACATAGTGTTGTGGACTATCTCATGGGATCACCATCCTCCATACCTCTCATCTCTGATTTTCACATCTCCCCCACCACTCGCTCTGATCACTCCTTTCTCTCCTTCGCTATCGGCCGCCTCCCACCCCTTCAGTTATCCTCACATCCCTTGCTTACCCGGGCACCTAGGAATACATTCAGCTCTCTATACGCACTAGTCTACCAGGAAATTCTTACCTCCCTACTCCATTCGTTTCCGCACGATAATACACTCGAGACTCAAGTAGCTTTCCTTAGCACCTCTCTTCATATTGCTGCTTCTCTAGCTTTTCCATCCAAGGCCCATAAAGGCAAACACACACGTCCTCGTTGCTATGATCTCCACACCCTCCATGGTATGATACCGAGTGTCGCTCTCTTCATCATCTTGTCACCCATGCCGGCATTCATGAACCTCACCTCCTTCGCTCTGCTCGACGCTCTTACCATCGCACACTCCGCCGGAAATAGCGTGCTTATGATGACTCCAAAGGAAAACGCCTTGTTGACCTTCTCTTCAGTTCTTCTTCAGGCGCCTTTTGGCGTGAGTTTATCCCTCGTGCTCCACCACCTCTCCTGGAAGACCTTCGCATATGGACCAACTACGCTACCAGCCTATATACCATAACTACTGGCGCACCCATCTCTATCTCCCCACATCCCTTTGAGTTCACCTTCTTCACCGCTGACATGGTACTTGCGGCCATCAAGAAAATGAAATCCCATAAAGCAAGAGACATCGAAGACCTTGAGTCTGAACTCCTAATCCATGCTACTAACCTCCTTGAGTTTGAACTCCTAATCCATGCTACCGACCTCCTAATCAATTCCGCCGTTGTCTCTAGCTTCCCTTCATCTTGGTGCACCAACATTATCCATCCTATCCATAAAAATGGTAGTCCCATGATTCCTGGTAACTACCGCACTATCATGATCGGGCATGTCCTCACTAAGCTTTATGGTACCATACTCCAGTCTGCAGTAAATTCAGAGGCGGAATCCAGGAGATTACATGCATTGGGACAGGCAGGTTTCCGAGCTCATTACTCTACCACTGACCATATTTTGAAGCTAAGCACAGGAAAGAAAGAGTTTACTGTTGTTTTGTGGACTTCAGGAAAGTCTTTGATTTTGTACCACGCTCGCTACTCATTCAGAGACTTCGGGACCTTGGTTTCTCCATGGATATTGTTCTAGCAGTGATGGCTCTTTTGAGAAGGTCTTGGGATGCTTCCGACATGGTAGTGGTATCTCTGATCACATTTGGAGCACCATTGGGGTGAAACAGGGGTGCTCTCTTTCGCCGGTTCTTTTTTTATTGTACATTGATGAGTTAGAGCGAGCCATCTCACAGTGTGGAGGAGCTGGATGTAGACTTGGTACCATCCCCGAGAGAGGAGCGGATTTGTCAGTTTTGTGGACATTAATAAAGATCTTTCTTTCTATCTTTCTTTCTCTCTCTCTCTCTGGGCGCCAGCGGATCTCCATGGCCTAGTGATGGCTGTCCTCCATCACGCTTCCTCCATCGCACCTGCTCCATCTGCTGGCGGATCTGCTCTCCATCGCATTTCTGCATTTTTGCACTTGTCCTCCATCGCTGATCTGCTGGCTCCCTGATCTGTTGGCTCCATCGTTGTCTTCCATCGCATCTGCTGTCCCTCATCGCTGATCTGCCGGATTCCTCATAATGCGACGTCGCAAAGGAGTCGTTGCCACCACTTTTGAGCCATCCTCCGTTTCCAACAATGCTTCAACATCTTCCTTACAGCCAGATCCACCTACCCCTCCTCCTTCTATGCCTATTGCGGTTCCTATCTCTCCATCAAACCCTATTCTTGACAATAATGAAACTACTGTAGCTATTCCCTTGACTCCAAACACTCCAGAAGCGCTTGTTTCTTTCCCTCCATATGCATTGGTCAAACTTCTTCGGGATGCTCAACTCCGTCTATTTGAATACCTCAACAATCACAGAGTGCAACTGGTTTCTCATGATTCCCTGCTTCTAGTGGTGCAATCACATCTTCAAAAGTTGGATACTTCCATTCAAGAACTCAAGAAGGAAGTTGCAGTTACAAAAAGTGAAGCTTCTTCCCAAATCGCTACTTCGGCAAAAATCCAGCAGCTCGAAAATCAGGTGGAACAACTCAGCCACGTTCACTGAGAGCCATCTGCGAGAGCATAAAGCTCTCAATGTTCGTGTTAGAGGTATTCCAAACTCTCAAAATGCTATTGCAGAAGCTTAGAAGTTTTTGGAAGGAAATCTTCAACACCATAGCAAAGGAATGGAAATTGCCTGGCGACCTAAGAAGGACCTGAATACTCTTGTCATCCGCTTCACATCAGTGTCTCACCGGCATGAAGTTCTAGGGAAGAGATTCAAATTGCGGGAAACCAAAATCTACTTGGACGAAGATCTTACCTTCATCCAAGTTCAAGAACGTAAGAAGGCAAGACAATAAGCTATATCAACTGGCAAACGGCTTATCTATCGTGATGGTATTATCAGACTGGTAGATCGAAAGCCTATATTTAATGATAATTCTGAGATAGATCAGAGATAGAGAAATGAAGAGATGCCCAGTTGAACATGTAAATGGTCTATGTACCACATAATCTTGGCTATATGACTCTCTTCCTAGTTTGTTTGTTTGTTTTTTCTGCTTTGACGGCACTGAACTTAGTTGATGTACTTGTTCGTCTTATACGCCTTTTGGCATGGAAAAGACGTTAATAAAGCTTTCTTTCTTTCTTTCTCTCGCTCCAGGGTGCTCGCTGATCCAGGGTGCTCCATCGCTGCTCCAAAGGGTGCTCCATTGATCCAGGGTGCGCCCCCCCCCCCCCCCCCCCCCCCTCTCTCTCTCTCTCTCTCTCTCTCTCTCTCTCTCTCGCTCTCGCTCCAGGGTGCTCGCTGATCCAAGGTGCTCCATCGCTACTCCAAAGGGTGCTCCATCACTGCTCCAGGGTGCTCCATTGATCCAGGGTCCCCCCCCCCCCCCCCCCTTCTCTCTCTCGCTCTAGGGTGCTCCATTGATCCAGGGTGCTCGCTGATCCAGGGTGCTCCATCGTCGAGATGCTTTGCGATGCAGAGCTAAGTTACGTGGTACCACTATCTATATGGACGATGACCTTACGTGGAGGAGAGGCGTAAGGCCTTTCAGGTAGCCCGTGAGTCTGCCAGACGAGTCATTTACCGCGATGGACGAGTGCGCTTTCTTGATAGCGCTCCTAGCAGCTCCCGGTGCTAGGTATTTGGGGTCCCCGGGTTCGGGAGTGCCCCGGGGCCCCATCTACACCATCTCCGGATTGGAGTATGGAACTGCGATGGTATACACTCATCTTCCATAGCTGGCGATCTGATTGATTTCATCACTGGCAGAGATCTATTGTTTTTTATGGAGACTCACGAGAGTCAGGAGAGAGGATTACCTATTTTTCCAAGATACAAATGGGATTCCCTATTCAGGCCTGAGACTAGATCAGCTAGTGGTCGGGGATCCGGAGGGGTTGCATGCCTATACAGAGAGTCTCTTCACTCAAGCATCGAGTTCATCAAACATGACGAGCATGCACGCTATATCTGGATTCGTATTGTTGGACAGGACATTGGTTTGGACAGGGACCTCTTTGTCGCGGCTTGCTACTTTCCTCCAAAGTCTTCATCCTTTGCAGAGGGCACAGGTTCACCATACATTGATTTGTCACCTGATATTATCAAATTTGCAGAGCGAGGGCATATTTTTCTCACTGGGGATTTTAATGCTCAAACCTCCTCACGACAGTCCGAGTTTTATGACATCACCGACTAGCTCCGCATTCATGCTCTTGACAGCGACGAGGTGGGAGTTACCAGGGTTTCAGGGGAGAGCTTGGGACCTATTACCCCCTATGGTGAGCATTTGTTGCAGTTTGGAGAGGCACATGAGTTAGCCATTTACAATGGTCTAACTTGCTGGCCAGATTCCGACAGTTATACTTGTCATCCTCATAGTGGCGGACATAGTGTTGTGGACTATCTCATGGGATCACCATCCTCCATACCTCTCATCTCTGATTTTCACATCTCCCCCACCACTCTCTCTGATCACTCCTTTCTCTCCTTCGCTATCGGCCACCTCCCACCGCCTCGCTAACTCTGGAGCTCTAACGGTTGTTTTGGTCGGAATGAAATGAGCCATTTTGGTCAGACGGTCAACTGTGACCCATATAGCGTCATTACCCTTTTGGGTTTTAGGCAGGCCTACTATAAAATCCATGGAGATACTCTCCCATTTACCAGCTGGTATTTCTAAGGGATGCAACAACCCTCCTGCCTTTTAACGCTCTGCTTTGTTTACTTGACATTTCTGGCAACTGGTTACATACTGGTGGACGTCCTTTTTCATACTAGGCCAGAAAAATTGCCTACGAAGAAGCTCATAGGTCTTCTGTATGCCTGGGTGTCCCGCGATAGGATTGTCATGACATTCATATAGGACCTACTGCCTATAATCCTCTGAATTGGGGACACATACTCTATCTCTATAGAGCAAGTACTCATCCTGAATGGAATATTGTTTCCATTTGAATCCTTGAGTCAACTGACCCTCAACCACTGAGGTTTGCTTGGGTAATACAAGCTCAGAATCCTTAACGTCATCTGACGACGTATACTCGGACTGATCTTCATCCTCAACGGAAGCTGCCGTATTCTTGGATGAACTGGCACCAGCCCCGGGAACTGGTTCTGGAGTCTGTAACTGTCTGCTCTGGACTGAGTTCCAGATAGTACAGAAGAATGCATCATGCTGGCATTTCCCTCTCAAGGACTCGAGTAACTCATTACGAATCTGAGTAAAATTCAGCTCGTTTATCATAGGCATTCTGCTAAGGGCATCTGCTACTGTATTGAATTTTCCACGTCTATATCTGATAGACATCTCAAACTCTTGCATCAACTCTGCCCAACGAGCTTTCCGACCTCTAAGCACAGGTTGATTGCAAAGGTATCTAAGACTCTCATGGTCTGTCAGGACCTCAAAGTTGGCACCATACAAATAATGCCTCCAAGTCTTAAGGGCATGGACTATAGAAAAGAGTTCCTTTTCATAGGCACTGTACCTAGTCTGAGCTGGCTCGAGTTTTTTACTCTTGAACGCAACTGGTCGTCCACCCTAAGTTAGCACAGCACCTACTGCAAAGTCGCTAGCATCTGTTTCGACCACAAATGGCTGATTGGGGTCGACGACCTTTAAAACTGGTGTTGTAGAAAAGGTTGTTTTGAGAGCATCAAAGCTCTCCTGCTGTGCGGACTCCCAAATGAACTCCCTTCCCTTCCCCTTAAGAAGATTTGTCATGGGAACTGCTATCTGAGCATATTCCTTGACAAATCGTCTGTAATATCCCGCCAAACCAAGAAAGATCTGAAGTTCCAAAATATTCTGAGGTCTCAGCCAACTGAGTATGGCTTTAACCTTATTTGGGTCCATCTTAATCCCATCTGAAGAGATAATGTGACCCAAATATGCTACTTCTTCAACGAAGAATTCACACTTGGATTGTTTAGCATAGAGCTTATGCTTCCTGAGCAGTCGAAACACCTTTCTGAGGTGTTTTAGATGCTCCTTCCTGGTTTTGCTGTAAACGAGGATGTCATCTAAAAATACGACTACAAACTTACCCAAGTATGGTCTGAGGACACTGTTCATCAAGGTCATAAAGGTAGTTGGAGCATTTGTGAGCCCAAATGACATCACCTTAAACTCATAATGACCATGACGAGTCCTAAAAGCTGTTTTTGAGACATCTTCCGATTTTATACGGACTTGATGATATCCCGATCTGAGGTCTATTTTGCTGAAAAACTTAGCCCCGTCGAGTTGGTCAAACAACTCGTCTGCCCGAGGCATACGGTATTTATTCTTAATTGTGACTTTATTGAGGCCTCTGTAATCTACGCAAAGACGCATAGACCCCTCTTTCTTTTTCACCAATAGGACTGGTGAGGCCCATGGTGAACTATTGGTCTGAATTTGGCCTTTCCCAAGATTATCTGTTAACTGCCTAGTTATTTCTTCATCCTCTGTTCGGCTGACCCGATACGGAGGTTTATAAACAGGTGCTGTACATGGTACTAGGTTTATTACATGATCTACCTCTCTGCTAGGTGGTAAACCATGTGGCAAATCTTCAAGAAAAACATCTTTAAATTAAGACAATAAAGTTTCTAATTTACTGATTTTCTGCTGAATAGAACTGGAAATAGAAACTTCAGGAATAAATTGAAAGTCACATAAGAATACCTGATGGTCTTCGTCTCCGATTAGCTGACAGAGCTCTGAACTGCAGACCATAGGACTGTTGGGAACATCATGCTCCCCATGCAACTGGATCTCTCGGCCTTTATGCTGAAAGCTGAGGGTGTTCTCCTGATAGTTTCTGTGGAGGGAAGGTCCTAAACTGTAGAGCCAATCTCTCCCGAGAACAATGTCTGTGCGATCCAGGTGCATTATCTGAAAGTTTATTTCATCTTGGTACCCCTGAATACCAAGATTCAAATTACTTACCATAGTTTCCCATATTTTTTTATCTTCACCCTTAGCTAATGAAACTATGTACCTATGCTGACTATGTACTTTTGGTAGTTTAAGCTTTTTAACCAGGGTGTAGTTGATGAAATTATGGGTTGCCCCATCATCAACCATACCTCTTACTGACTGGTTAGCAACTTTCCCATGCATACGTACTAGGTCATGCGGCCCAAAGCTGAAGGGTCTCGCTAGCATTGCAGAGGTCAGCTGGCAACAGTGTTCATGATCTTCATGATACACTTTGATCTCAGAAGCTGCCGAGTCACTGGGGAAACATACAGTCTGAACAAGATGAACTTGTTTCTTATCTTCCTTATCTTTTTTAGTGAAAGGCCCCTTGGGACACTGTCTAACTGTGTGTCCCTTGCCCATACACACAAAGCACAAACGTTCTTGTTTGGCTTTCTCAAAATCAGATGGTTTTAAGGGCTGTATGAGTGAAGGGCGTTTCTGAGGAGCTTCACCTTTAAATTTATCTTTCTTCTTTCTTTTTAAAAATTCCTTTTTAAATTGAAAGTCTTTCTGAGGAGGCTGCTCAGAAAGTGGCTGTTGTCTCGCCCTCTTCCTACCCACTGAATCATCATAGATTTGAGCATATCTGAGAGCTTGCTCAAGGGTAGTAGGCGAGTTTCTCTGGACCTCTACTTTATATTCATCTTTGAGGCCACGGACAAATCCCCTGATTTTCTTATAATCATCCATATTTTTAATCTTTAAAATTGCTTCTCGATACTGCGAGATATATTGGATGAGGGACTTGTCCATTACTGTTCTTTCCTAGGCTTCCCAAGCTCTATCAAGTTCATTTTCCGGTAGAGATTCTCTTAGGAAAGCTTCTTCAAAAGCTTTCCATGACCGGGGAGTCTACCCAGTCTCCTGGAGATTTAACCACCACGTATAGGCCATAGGCCCTAAGGAAAGACTGGCCTCAATAGCTTGCAAATAGTCAGGGGTCTGTTTAAGAGCATGAATGTTCTTCCATTTGCTGAGGAAGGTTTGTAGAATGTCTGCATTTCTATCCTTCTCTTCCCCATTAAAAGTAGGAGGCTTTAAATCTTTAAAAACACTAGGGTGAGACCGTAAAGTCTCACCCGAAACTGATGGAAGTGGAGAAGGGGATAACTGAGAAGTGGAGGGAAGGCAAGGTTTTGAGTTCGGCAAACGAGTCATCCACACTGGACTTGAAATTGGCTAATGCCAACTTCAGTTCATCCACTTCTGTTACCAACTGGTAAAACTGCTCCTTGGTAACCAGTTCGTCGAGTTCTTCGGCGAACTGTTCCTGTTCTTCCAATTCCATTGGTTCCTTCCCTTTACTGTAAGCCAAGGCTTCTGTTTCAAGTTCGTCGAAGCCTCTCTCCGAGGGTTGATTGGGTCCCTGAGGAGTGGTAATCTTTGGAACTGAAAGAGAGCTACCTTAACTTCTGAAGGCAAAAAAGTCTTAAAAGACTAATTTATAACTGTACAAGGGAAAGGAAAGATGACTTAGCTGTTTCTGAGGACTGTAGATCCACAAAGAGAATCAAGAAAATTAGAGATCAGGGTACCAAGAAAAAGAAACAAACTTTTGATTGTCTTGACCCTTTCCCTTGCTGTATGAGGTGTATACTTTTTGCTCCAAAATTTCCCTTTTAGAACCCGAAAACAGCTGCAAACTTGTGGTTTCTGCCAAAGACCTTCCTCGCTGCCAGGGTAATGGTCAATCTGTCTTCAAAATCAGATTTGAAGAGCTGAAAACAGTGGAAAAAAATCTGATTTGGGTCTTTGAGGACCCTCACCGTCTGTCTTCCAGAACTGTGGCTCCAAAAAATTGGGATTTGGGGCCTAACTTCCCTGGAAAATTCTGATTTGAAGTGTGCTCCTTCCTCGCTGCCAGGCAAGTAGCCTCCCTGCTCAAAATCCCTACGATTTGAGGCTCACCTCTGTTGCAAAAGGTCAGATTCTTCAATAACCCACAACGCTGGATCTGTATATTTCTTCCTCTCCAGATTTCGCTCAGATCTTAGTAATTTCCTCCTGTAAATCAGAACTAGATCATCTATACTACAGCGATGGATCTATGCTACAGTAGAGTTCTGATTTTTTCCTCAGATGGCTTGGAATTACACTGAAATTTCCAGGTTAGATAGTTGTCTCTACAGCGATTTCTCTCCTCTAAGCCTTTCTGAAAGTCTCCAAGATCTTTCCTATCTTCTGATAGCTTTCTCTACTACTGCTCCTGAACTCCCTAGGATGGAGATGGCTCTGATACCAGTATAATAGATCCTAACACCACAATAGGGCAAACACTAACTGATCCACCCAACCTTGCCTACTCCCTGATATAGAGTAAGCCCCTCCTAGCCTAGTGTGAGGACTGGTAGCTTGCAGCTGCCAAGTGTCGGTCACGTGGCACTGACGTGGCCGACTGCACGTCGGGACCCAACTGGGGGCCCTATCCTGCTGACAGGGTCCCTAGGCTGTGTTAGGCCCGCCATGGCTATGAACCGTGCTGGGGCACACTACTCACACTGTCTTGCCCTGTTGGTCATGTACGCTGGACACGACCCTGACTGTGGTATCTGACCTATTTGTGTTCCCTAGGGTTCGGCACTGGTTACGAGCTCGTAACATCTCCTCCGCAGAGCAAGTGGTTAAGCTCTTGCATTGTACCCTCACAAGCTGGTGGTCAAGCTTGGATATTTCTTCTTCTCAGAGATAGCAAGATAGACATGCTAGTTTCTTGTCTTCTTCTCTTTTCTACTAGTAAATAAGTCCGTATGCGGACAATGCTCCTCACCTTTTGTACTCTTTTGTCTTATGTACCTTTGGGTACCAAAAGACGTTAATAATAATAATTCTAATTCTAATTCTCTCTCTCTCTCTCTCTCTCTCTCTCTCTCTCTCTCTCTCTCTCTCTCTCTCTCTCTCTCTCTCTCTCCACGAATTCCTTGATCTCACGAGTTTGTAACTGCTATGTGCCTTTCGATTACAGAACTCCATACATCTGGAGTCAACTGCGTGATGGGGAGTGCGTTTTACTTGAGGTTCCTCATCCTGCTAGGTTTTCCGCTTCCCCCAATTGGCTTCGTAGTTTTCATTCGCGCAGTTGCCTTCAAATTTATGCGTTAATGAGTCGGAGGCGTGCAAGAACAATCTACTGTGATTATGTTCAATGACTACTAATTGCGAGCCGCAACTATTCATGCAAGCAGCTATGGAGAAGTCGCAGCCACATCAAAAGTCTCACTTCTGCCATCGGCTATAGTCTGGAGTTTATGTTTTAAGCACCGCTATAATGAAATTGATGACTGTTCGTGATTAGCCAATCTTTTCTTCATTTCTGCATAAGTCAATTAATTAAGCACCGCCAAGTTGGCTTAGTTGATAAGGCAACTTGTCAACGCTCTATTATTTGTGTTTCCTTCATTGGACTATGAGTTCCGTTAAGGGTGGGGCTCCTATCTTAGCCCCTCTATGTGTGTTCCTTCGTTTGTGAAAATTCATCTTCTTTGGCTTCTCCCACCCCGGCCCCTTTCTACGGCTTTCCCTCCTTTCTATGCGCGGCCACCCATTCTCACAACCCTTGAATGGAGAGGTGATTTACTGGACAGTCCATAAAACCATATCGCGCTCATGCTGAAGCTCTTTGGAAACCAAGTGAGACATTCTTGCAACTGCTTTTGAGGCCGGTTGAAGCGCGGATTGGAGCTTGGGAGTTCTACCTTGGAGCTCGTAGTGGCTATTTGATACTGCTGATTTGTGAAGGATCAAGGAAGATCGGTCTTGCACTATAAGGAAAGGCCTTGAAGCGATCAAGGAATCATCTACACTCACTCTACTAGGTACAGGCTTGTAGGGAGCTGGACTAGAATCATGCAGTCTCTCCCGATTGTGTTTTCTTTCATCGTTGTGGTTTGCCATTGTCAATAATTCACTGCAATCTGGAAGATTTGTGGTGGGAGACTATCACTGTTGAGGGAGATCCGAGGGTTGGAGCTACAACTAATAAGTGAAGTATAAACGTTGCTACTACAAACGCACACACTTCTTCTGGAAAACACACATATAATTCATTTTTATGCAGATGAACGCCTGAGTGAGCATCCAGAACTAAAGGCAGTGTGTCTTGCGAACTTAGTCAGTAGACCAGAACACGTGTAACTTCAATAATTGTGCTGTTCTTGCAACAATATGTGATTTCAGCAGCAGTAGAGAAGGAACTACATCTTGAAATTGGGCAGGTTCCCTGGTCGGATGGAACCAGCTACACCCCCCTCTGCTCTCCCTCCTAATCCTTCTACTCCTCCATTTGTGCTATCTAAGGTCTCATCTCCCACTATCCCTCGCTCTATTCTACCGGAAGACGTCCATTATCATGTTGGGCAATTGTATGCACTAATTTCAGAAGTACAAGGAGAAAATGCAGCGCTCAAATTGGAGGTTCAAAAATTACGGGATGAGATCAGCCAGCTGTGAACTCTATTACCATCATCTACTACGGACCTTGTAGAAACTTCTAACAAGATTTCCAGCCTTGAGAAACAAGTGGAAGAGACGAAATCTTGGGCAGCACTGTTCAAAAAGGATAATGGTATGATAGATTTGCCTACAAATGTTTCAATTGACTCAAGATTAGAAAGCATGTTTTCGGAGCAAGAGAAAAGAGCTAGAAAAGAACTTAATATTAGAGTGAGAGGCATCCCAAATGCTAGCAAACCTCTTGAGGAAGCTAAGGATTTACTTTGCAATAAACTCTCACACTCAACTGAGGGATTTGAAACTGCTTGGAGAGGCAAGTATGATGAGAATGTTTTATTTATTAAATTCCAGTCTCTTGTACATCATAATGCTGCCTTGAAACTTCGAGCCAAGCTGAAAGGGACTTTTATTTTTATGGATGATGATTTAACCCATACGCAATGGCTAGCAAGGAAAAAAATCATACAAGAAGCTAAAGAAAAAGGGCAACGGGTGGTGTTTATTGACGGTAAGCCACGATACTATGAGTGCTCCCCATAGGGAATTGGGGCTCCCGGGCATGGGAGCAGCCCGAGATCCCCTATGTCACTTCGGATTGGCTTTTGGAATTGTAAGGCTTCCACTCTTCCTCTTCAGCAAGTGACTTGCAGTCCTATCTTGCTTGTACAGATATTTTATTGCTAGCCTCATTTTCGTCCTCTTCCTGTGGTGGCAGATTTCTCTTGGCACTCAGTTTTTAGACCATTCCTACGAGGGAAGACTTGCAGAGGCTCCCGTGGGGTGGCATGCTTATACAGAGACCAATATCGTTATACTATTAAGCTGGTTAAGAAAGACCCGTATGATGTTTTATATGGTTACAGTTATTTGGACATTCCTTAGGTTTGGCTAGAGATATCTTCCTGGCAGTATGCTATATTGCTCCTCAGAGTTCGACATTTGCAAACTATGGTGGGGACCCTTTTCAGGTTTTGTTTGAGGATATTTCTATCTTTTCTCCCCAAGGATATGTAACTTTGGCAGGTGACTTTAACGCATGCACGGCCACCAGACAAACAGAATTTCATGCGATGACAGATTACCTCCAGCTTCATGCTTTGGATACAGGACTTGAGCGGACATCTCATGATGAGGCTACCCCTTCTACTACATTTGGTGAGCAGCTACTCAGGATTTCCGAGGCACACTCCTTGGTAATTCTGAACGGTTTATCACAGTGGCCAGATTCAGCAGCATTCACTTGTCATCCACATAGTGGCGGACATAGTGTGGTGGATTACTTCATTGGTTCACCAGCCTTGATTCCTCTCATTCACAGCTTTACTATACTCTCCCCTACCCTTGCTGATCACTCACTACTCTTACTCTATGTTGGCCAGACCTCTCCCCTTCCAATCATTCGACCCAAGATCACTACACCTCACTTCTCTTTTCGTACACATCTCATCCCACGCTACATAATCACACTCAACTCCCTTTTGCAAGATTTTCCCTTCTCCTCCCCTATTGAGCAACAGGCCAGCTTCTTGTCGCTCTCCCTTATACAAGCCACCACCCAAGCCTTTCCCCCTAAGACATATCCCACTCATCGAAAGACCTATAACCGATGGTATGAACATGATTGCCACGCCTTACATAAGAAGGTGGTATTCGCCATGCATCACTCTCCAGATCTTTTAGTGTTCGTACAAAAGCAATATCGTCATGTAGTTAATAAAAAGAAAAGAGACTCTCTAACAAGAGATGGTCAGAAACTTATAGACTCCCTTTTCTCTTCCTCCTCCTCTCATTTCTGGAAAATCTTTTCTAAGAAATCTGCCTTACTTTCACCTATTGATATCGACTCTTGGGTGGAATATGCTACTCGCTTATACACTACAGATGCTCCGCCTATCTCTATCACCCGACCTGCTACATTCTCTCTTTTTACCTCTGACTAAATTGAATTCGCGATTTGTAAAGCCCAATCCCATAAAGCGAAAGACGTCGACTCTCTTAACACGGACTTCCTCAAACCTGTCTCCCAACTTCTCTCTCCTTACATTGCCCACACTTTTAACTTGGCTATTACCTCGGGCTTCCCCACCAACTGGTGCACGAACCTTCTCCATCCCATTCTCAAGGCTGGTGATCCAATGAACGTGGATAACTATCGCACTCTCATGATCAGTCACACGATGGCAAAGCTTTATGGCTCAGTTCTGCAGTCTACGTTTGGTTCCCAGGCGGAATCAGATGAGTTACTTGCTCTTGGACAGGCTGGCTTTAGACCCGGATACTCTACCATTCATTATGCATTTGTCCTATGCTGCATCATAGAGGAGGCTCGACATCGGAGACGGAGAGTATACTGTTGCTTTGTGGATTTCCGCAAGGCCTTTGACTCAGTTCCACGACACTTGCTACTTTAGCGCTTATCTTCACTTGGCTTCTCACAGGATATCATTATGGCTATCAGCGCCTTATATGAGAGGGTTTTAGCACGTTTCAGAGATGGCAGCAGCTAGTTGCCTTTTATCCAGAGCACAGTTGGAGTCAAGCAAGGATGTCCACTCTCTCCCACTCCTTTTGCACTGTACATTGATGATCTAGAGCGGATCATCAAGGAAGAGGGGGGTGATGGATGCCCACTTGCTGAGGTTATTATTCCTATCCTACTGTATGCGGATGATGTGGCATTGCTATCCTCTACAGCCTCTGGATTACAGCGACATCTTGATGCTCTATATGGATTTTGCTTAGTTTGGGGCTTGACGGTGAATATCGCTAAGACCAAGGTAATGGTGTTTAACACAAATCGGCATCATATGAGAGATGGCGCATTTTATTATGATGGACAGCTGCTGGAGATTGTTACATCATACACCTACCTAGGTGTATTATTCACCAGCCCCTTACTCACTTTACTGCTCTATCTTGCCTATGTAAGGGGTATGTTGCCTTGGTACATATGGAAAGAGTGTGTACTACTTACCATATACATGATCCTACTACGAGAGACCACCTTTTCTCTACAGTGGTCTCACCAGTGGCTATGCACTCGGCGGAGGTCTGGTGCCCAGGGATATCTCAGGGTACTTGGAGAGACATCACTCGTCTGCAGATCACCATGTTAGGGAGGATGATTCGTGCGAAGCCATCAGTTCCTCATGAGATTCTTTTAGCGGAGTTCGCCTCACCCCCCATGGTGGTAGAGGCTATGTTCCAGATTGTTACCTTTCTACATCGACTTGAGACCATGGATACTCACAGATACGTAATGGCAGCGCTTACTTCTTCTCAGACTATAGCTGGACAATAGGCTAGATCTTCTTGGTACGGTGATGTGGTGGTTTTCTTTCAGTCATGGGGCTTCTCGATGCTGGATCTCCCACAGGGAACTCATACATTTATCAGATAGCAGTTGTATCGTAGATATTGCCACATGATATGGGATCGCCCTGATCATGAGAGAGTCAAGCTTACCTTCTATGGCACACATATCTTACACAGAGACAGTTCGGGACTCCCTATTAGACCTTTATATCTATCTCTTCCTCTCTCTTTTGGGCTCCGATACAGATTGGGACAGTTACGAGTCTCTTCGCATCAACTTGCCATTGAGACAGGCAGATATTCAGGCATTTTGAGAGAGCATCGGATATGCCCGGTATGCACATTGGGTGTAGTGGAGGATGATTTTCATTTTATCTTCATATGCCCTGCATACTATGAGATACGTGGCAGATATCATTGCTTATATCGAGACACCCCTATTACCCTTAGTACATTTTTGGAGTATCGAGATCCTAGATGTGTCGGTCTTTTACGAGAGATGCTTATGTTGAGAGCCTCTTTGCTACCATCGGAGAGTCTTACTGATTCTGGCCAGCATCTCATTACTAGCTTCTTTCAGAAGCGGGAGCGCGATGACCTATCAGATGATGAGGCAGTCATACCGGTGAGGGCGACGGCCCAGCGTGCTCAGCCACCACCTCTTGCCAGATCTACACGCGCCTCTAGAGCTACCAGAGCTCCCCAATCACAGCCCACAGCTGCTATGGGTACCAGACACTTTTTTCGAGATTGATATTTACCCTTTTACTTTCCTCAGCAGAGCAGGCGGTTAAGCTCTTGCACCTGTACCCTCTTCAGAGCTGGAGGTTAAGCTCTTGCGTATTTGCTCTTATATTCATTTTATGATTCCATAGTGGTTATGTCTTTACCTAGCTAGAGAGATTTCTATGTTGTCTTTCGACTTAGACTAGCGTTTTTTATTATGTTGTCCGTCATGGACAGTAATCCTACGAGACATGTACTTATTCATTTTGTCTTATGTGCCCTTGGGCACTCAACAGATATTAATACAATTTCTCTCTCTCTCTCTCTCTCTCTCTCTCTCTCTCTCTCTCTCTCTCTCTCTCTCTCTCTCTCTCTCTCTCTCTCTCTCTCTCTCTCTCTCTCTCTCTCTCACATATGCCTTTTGGCATGGAAAAGACATTAATAAACCTTTCTATATTTCTTTCTTTCTCTCTCTCTCTCAATGAACATAGCTGACAAACCTGTTGTTCTCTCAAAATGCCTCTATATCTGCCCTACGTACGAGGTCGCAATCACTGCTTATGTCGAGACACTCCCCTCACACTCAGCACCTTCCTGGAGTATCAAGATCCCAGATGGGTTGGACTTTTACTACGAGAGATGTTTATACAGAGAGCTTCTCTGATACCTCCGGAGGATACTACAGATCATAGTCAGCAACTTATCACTAGCTTTTTCCAGAAGCGTGAGCGAGGTGACCTATTAGATGATGAGGCAGACATATCAGCGAGGGGTAACTCCCATGTCATCGCAATCAATAGCTCGTATGTCTAACTAATCAGTAGCATCATGAAAGTCGAGACCTGTCGGACAACAATTCTGGCATTAAAGTCGCCAGTGAGAAGAACATGCCCTCGATCAGCAAATCTCATAATATCTGGAGAAAGATCAGCATACGAAGAACCAATGCCCTGCACAAAGGAAGAGGAGTCATGGGGGAAGTGGCAAGCTGCAATAAAGAGATCCAAGCCAATGTCGTGTCTTTAGAGGCAAACCCAAATATAATGTGCATGTTCATCATGTTTGATGAACTCCGTGACTAGATGTAATGTCTCCCTATATAAGCATGCAACTCCACCTGAACCTCTGCCACTCATGGCTCTCATCTATGTCCTATATACTAAATGCCATCTATATCCTAAAAATGTAGGCAGTCCTCTGTCCTGGCTCTCATGTGTCTCCATAAAGAACGCCCTGCCTTCGCCCATTTTTAGCGTCTCTCCAACAGTGAACCCTGCTGTTTTTTTTCCAGCAATCCATCCTTCCAGCTTTACCTTCATCTGCATTTTTTCCCTAGTTTTCTCCATCGCAATGGTGCAATCCGACCTTTCCGGTCTGTGGGACGAGGTAGACATTGTCAGGCGGGTTGCCGACAAGAGCAGCAAGACCGGTCAGAAGATCGTGCGTTGCTGATACTGCCTCGTCGAATTTGTTGCGTTCCTCACTCGCCTTAAAGGCCACCTGCTCGGTGCACGCGCCAAAAATGGTGGCACCTTGAATGCTGCCCCTTGTGGCAGCATGTCCATCCCCGACAAGCAGCGACTACTGGACACCTACGGGCCATGTCTTGTGGCAGGGAGAACACCATTTCGGAGGGCGTTCTCCGGTTTTGCACCGCTCCTTATGTGGCTGACCCAGAGTTGCTGCCTGCTTGGCTGGCACGCACGAGGAGAGAGAGTGCATCCTCGTCCCGTCCCATTGCCCCTCATCCCCCTCAGACAGTTCCGCCACATGCACACCCATCTGCACCCATTCCGGTGGATCCCGTCCCATCACGTCCGCCAGTTGCCACTGCGGTTCCACCACCACATCTTGTTGCTCGCACGCCCCCAGTTTACGATTTTCTCATGGATTCTCCACCACCCGAGCAGGCCCAAGATGCTACTGATGAGGCCTTCGCGGATGTGGATGAGATCCCTTCTTCTTTCCCTTCCCATCCGGATGATCTCCCTAGCCAGCAGTTTTCGTATCCCATGCCAGATCTTGCCCCTCCACCAGTGCACCCCACTTATCTTGCTGCACCCATCCCTGCTAGTGCATCCCACTCTCCCCATTCCACGTCTACAACCGATGCATCCACTAGTGCCCAGCCTGTCGCGTCATCGTCCATTCCTGTCACGGTTGGTGCACCGTGTTGGAGGTCCACCACCCGTTGCCCACCAGGTAGAGCCCTTGTGCAGCAGACCATTCGCGGCGCGCATCAGCCGCACATGGATAGAGAGGCCACACAAGCCGTGGCTAGTTTGATTTACGAGCTGAACCTACCTTTTGCCATCACTGACTCTGAGCCATTCAGAAGGGCATTCCACCTTGCACAGTCTGTCAGCCCTAGCTGGAGAGTCCCTGGTTCAGAGGTTGTCCGTACACACATGTTGAGAGATAGGGTCGAGTCCTTGTCCAGAGAGCCTTTACGCCGCCACTGGGCCACATATGGATGCAGCATCATGTCTGATGGCTGGACTGATGTCAGGAGGAGGCCGATCCTCAACATCTTGGTCTCCAGCTGCATGGGTACACAATTTTTGAGAGCCGTGGATTGCAGTAGAGGGGGGAGAGTCATATCTGCAGATTTCATGTACGACGTCATTAGGTCTTCCATCCTGTCCATAGGCCCCCAGCACGTCGTTACGGTGGTGACAGACAATGCCACCAACTGCGTTCAGATTGGTGTCCTGCTAGAGAGAGAGTTCCCTCACATCATCCATACCCCCTGTGTAGCGCACGGCATAGACCTTTTGATGGGGGACATAAGTGCACTTCCCTGGGTTAGAGCCATCGTCCGCGAGGCCCTCTTCCTTGTGACTTTTGTCACCCGGAAGAGGCATGTTCTTGCCATGTTCCGGGTGTTCAGCCATTTGGACCTCCGTAAGCCAGCCCCCACACGCTTTGCATTCGACCTGGTGGTCATCGACCGTCTGATCAGGTGCAGGGCACAGCTTCTACAGATGGTTGCCAGTGATCTTTGGCGTGCCAGTACGTTTCAGCACACGGAGGATGGGGAGCACTTTTCTTCCACGGTGAGGGGAGACCAATTCTAGAGGGATGCACAGACATTGTCAGGACTGCTTCGACCACTCTACATTGTGCTCTGCATGGCTGACAGCGAGGGGTCCACACTTGGACTAGTGTATGAGCTCATGGACCGGATCGCATAGTTCTTGCAGCTGCCCATCTTGCAGCCGGAGAGGTAAGCGAAATTGTTCTTTATCTTTTCAGTGTTTGCTAGTTTGTTTTTATGTCAATGTTAAGTTTTTTCGAAAATTTGCTTCGTCTTCATGCAGGATGAAGGAGCTGAGGTTCATCTGGGAGACGTGGTGGAACTACTTTCACAGGAGTATCCACAGCGTTGCACACATCTTGCATCCCCTCTTCCTCTCTCCGACACAGATATCAGACAGCGAGCTCGAGGCGGATTGGCTTGAGTACATCTACAGGGTGGGTCCACACATTGGCTTGGATCCTATCAGACTCATGGAGGAGTTAGCTGCATTTCTTTCGGCATGGGCACGTTCGGTCACCCGGCTGCTCGGGATCCAGAGAGGAGGCAGCTCCCCATTACCTGGTGGACCATGTTCGATAGCACCTATCCCTCCATACAGCGTCTTGCACTGCGTGTCCTTTCTCAGGTATGCATCTCATTTCATCCTCCCTTGCTGTATTTCGTTGACGTTCCACCTGTGCACATGTGCTGAAGCATTTCATTGCACGTACCACAGGATTGCGCTGCCTCCGTGTGTGAGCGTAATTGGAGCACATGGGCCCTGGTTCACACAAGGAGAAGAAACAGGCTGTCAGTGAGTCAGCTAGAGCGGTTGGTGTTCTATAGAACCAACGCACGTCTCGCTAGGAGACTGCCGACCATTACGAGCGCATTGCAGGTGATGGGCTATTCCCCCATAGCATGTTGGTTTACGTCTCACTGAAATGTAGGTTGCCATTTTTGATCAAGTTGTTGTCCTGACACGCAATATTTTGACCTTGCAGACGAAGATATCTGATTTGAAGCGCCAGGTTGACTTGCCTACGGACAACGTCCATCCCATGCCTGCAGATGACTTGGGCACACATTTGATGGCAGAGAGAGAGAGAGGGAGCTTGCTGAGATGAGAGAGAGAGAGCTTGGGCTTGAGCACAGAGAGCTTCCTTTGTATGAGGCAGACGAGCCAGTGTCAGAGGATGAGCATGATGAGGATGAGCCCATTCGGGTTGTGTTTGCTAGTTCAGAGAGGGATGAGGCAGACCATACAGGTGCAGGGCACACGCCACGGGCAGGGGTCACAAGTGCATCACGTGGCAGAGGTGGGGCACATGGCACAAGTTATACCGGGAGACAGGCAGGGCACACAGGGGGGGCTAGTGCATACCTACCTATGTCGACATGATGGAGGAGGCTCTTGATAGAGGGCAGAGTGATTTAGATGCCAGTCCCGCAGTTGCTTGGATGCGTGCAGTACAGAGTCATGGCCGTTACTACGACAACACACCAGAGGAGGCACCAGATGACTTTGATTGCACAGATTGGGAGGCATTGCAGGGTCTACAGGGTGCACATGATGAGGCACGAGTTGATTCAGGGCATGGTGCACAGGATGATTCAGGGGTTGGTGCACAGGATGAGGCCCAAAGCCCAGAGCATTTGTATTCAGATGCCCAACTAGACGACCTGATTGCCACATTGGATTCAGAGGGTCAACAGATGCCGAGTGTCAAGGCACCCCCTTCGTCTCTTGCCAGTATGCCATACACAGAGTCCCAGCCAGAGCAGCCGCATGAGGTGCCTACAGTTCCTCCAGTTCCTCAAAGGGTATATGTGCGCCGCACAGCTCCTCCAGTGCCACTGATGCCATTTAGGCCTGCAGCCCCTCCATCGCCGTCCACTTCTGCAACACCAGGTCTCCATGGCAGGCCACCATCTGTGCCCAGGTTTTCTCTTGCAGCGCCCACATCCACAGTGGCTCCTCCAGCTGCTCTTCCAGTAGCAGCACCCACTCCACATCCTCCTCCTTTGGCAGCACCCACTCCACTGGTCTCCCTTTGGCAGCACCCATGATGTACCAGAACCGGCCACCGCAGCGCCCCTTTCAGTACATATCGCCACTGTACTTGCCTCCTGCACAGCCAGTTCCTCCACCTACAGCAGCCCCACGGGCACACACTCCACGAGCTCATCCACCTCGCTCAGGTGCACAGGGAGTTCCCTCTTTTGCTTCCCTATCCCAACCGGCCTCAGCTTGGGCCCAGCCTAGCCAGCCAGGTGATTTGCAAGGGGGTGACGAGGCATTGACAGCTCCTCTTGTCCGCAAGAGACCAGGAAGGCCCAAGGGTGCACCGAACAAGAAAGGCAAGGCACAAGAACTGCCAGGGAAGAGAGGACGACCACGCAGGGTTCCCGGTACAGCTAGAGGCGCAGCATTAGAGAGAGGCATTGTGAGAGGCTGTGTCACAGACCGAGTGAGAGGCTGTAAGAGGGAGGCTGTGAGAGAGCCAATTTGGGCCATTGCAAGGCTGTGAGAGAGCCAGTGAGAGCCATTGCAAGGCTGTGAGAGGCTGTGAGGGTCATTTTGAGCAACAGGGTGTCATGAGATGGCGGAGCGCATACCACCGAGGCCTGAGGGCGAAGCCAGGAGAAAGCTCGAGGAAGATGTCCGAAGGCACAACGAAAGGCATCGGAAGCAAGAGGCAGACATTGCAGAGATGCTGCGAGAGACTCGGCAGAGACACCCAGAGCTGCAGATCCCCGCCCCCGCTGTCGAGCTGGATTTGGATGAGCAGATCGGAATGAACTTCACACGACGGCAGCTCATCATGGTCAGGGAAAGGGCTGCCCACCGTCAGGCTTACCAGGAGGCAGCTCGGGCTAACCAGGAGGCAGAGCGAGAGCGACATAACAATGCTCCTGACGAGGGCGAGGAGTCAGTGGAGGATCCATAGGAATGTTTAGCATAGATGGGGTCTAGCCGTATGTGGCTGACTGTTGTTATGTAATGTTCATCAGTAGATGAGGCAGCATTTAGTGTCTAGCATAGTGTAAAGAACAGCCCCAACCGTATGCGGCGGGAATAGGTATTGTAATTTTGATACATCTGATGAATTAATGTACGGTGTGTTTTCTGTGCAATGCGTGCCTTGTGTATTGCAATCTGATGTATGTGTTTATGAAATGCTATCAGGGGGGTTGTATTTCTGTGTTGTGCATCTGCTATCAATCTATGCAGTTGAAACTAATTGTAATTACGCACATACCATTTGAAATAAAATTGAAAACAAAACATAACAATTACAAATCGACAAATACAAAATGTGCAGCGAATAAAGTACGTCCAACACTGAATATAGTATGGAAAATGGTCTGAATACAGTGTTCGACCATCTGGCCGCCAAACATGGAACATGATATCAAACTGCTAAAAATAAAATGACAGAGCTACAATCAATGCTCTGTCTCAAACTCAGATGAATGCTCCGGAGACAACTCAGGGCCCCAAGCTGACTCTCACAACTGATATCTATGCCTGTCTGGTACTGGCATGGGCTGTGTATCCGAGGGGGAAGACTCGTCATCCTCATCCTCCCAATCTGCCTCCGCATCAGCCCCCAAGCAGGCTAAACCAACAACACCTGCTACAGCTGGCTATAATACTGCACCTCTACCAGCAACTGGAGCCCTGCGAGGTCGTCCTCTCTTCCCTGGCAGTTTCTGTGCCCTGCCTTTCTTGTTCAGGTGCACCCTTGGGCCTTCCTGGCCTCTTGCGGACGAGGGGAGTCGTCAATGCCTCATCACCCACATGCAAATCACCTGGCTGGCTAGGCTGGGCCCAAGCTGCGGCCGACTGGGATAGAGTAGCCAAAGATGGGTGTCCCTGTGCAGCTGATAGTGGAGGATAGGTCCGAGGAGTGTGTGCCCGTGGGCCTGCTGCTGGTGGAGGAACTGGATGTGGAGGGGCTGTCCCTGCAGGAGGCAAGTACAGCGGCGATAAGTACTAAAAGGGGCGCTGCGGTGGACGGTACTCGTACATCCTGGGTGCTGCCAAAGGAGGAGCCGGTGCTGTGGGTGCTGCCAAAGGAGGAGCCGGTGCCGTGGGTGCTGCCAATGGAGGAGGATGTGCTGTGGGTGCTGCCACTGGAGGAGCGTCTGTAGATGTGGGCGCTGCAAGAGAAGATCTGCGCACAGATGGTGGCCTGCCATGGAAACCTGCTGCTGCAAAAGTGGATGGCGATGAAGGGGCTGCAGGCCTCAACGGTATTGGCGCACATACACCCTCTAAGGAACTGGAGGAACTGCAGGCACCTCGTGTAGCTGCTCTGGCTGAGACTCTGTGTAGCGCATGCTGGCTAGAGAGGATGGGGGCGCCCTAACGCTCGGCATCTGCTGGGCCTCTGAATCCAAGTCTGCAATCAAGTCATCCAGCTGAGCATCCGAATACAAATGCTCTGGGCTCTGGGACTCATCATGTGCACCATCCTCTGGATCATCCTGTGCCTCATCCTGTGCACCATGCGGACCCTGCATGGCCTCCCAATCGGTACAATCAAAGTCACCTGGTGACTCCTCTGGTGTGCTGTCATAGAAATGCCTATGGCTCTGTGATGCACGCATCCAAGCAGCTGCGGAAGGTAAACCCAAATCACTCTGCCCCCTATCAAGAGCCTCCTCCATCATATCAACATAAGAAGGTATGCCACTGGCCCCCCCTCAAGCTGGGCGACGGGTAGCGGACCTCCAGCATGGTGCACCGAACGTGACGGGAATGGATGATGACGCGACAGGCTGGGCACTAGTGGATGCATCAGCTATAGACGTGGAATGGGGAGAGTGGGATGCACTGGCCGGGATGGGTGCTGCAGCGTAAGTGGGGTACACTGGTGGAGGGTGGACATCTGGCATGGGATACGAAAACTGCTGGGTAGGGAGGTCATCCGGATGTGAAGGGAGGGAAGAAGGGATCTCCTCAACATCCTGGAAGGTCTCGTCACTGGCATCCGGAGCCTGCTCCTGCTCAGGAGGCGGAGAGTCCATGAGAAAGTCGTAAACTGGGGGAGTGCAAGCAACAGTAGGTGGTGGTGGAACCGCAGTGGCAACTAGCGGACGCGGTGGGACGGGAGCCACCGGAATGGGTGCAGATGGGGGTGCGTGAGGCAGAACTGTCTGAGGGGGTCGAGGGGCAAAGGGACTGGACGAGGATGCACTCCCTCTCCTCGTGCGTGCCAGCCAAGCAGGCAGCAACTCGGGGTCAACCACGTAAGGAGCGATGCAAAACCGAAGAACACCCTCCGAAATGGTGTTCTCCCCTGCCACAAGACGTGGCCCGTAGGTATCCAAAAGTCGCTGCCTGACAGGAACGGACATGCTGGCACAGGGGGCAGCATTCAGTGTGCCACCATCTCTAGCGCGTGCGCCGATTAGGTGGCCTTTAAGGCGAGTGAGGGTGGCAACGAACTCGGTCAGGCAATATCGACAGCGCACGATCCTTGCACCGGACTTGTTGGACTTGTCAGGAATCCGCCTGACAATGTCCACCTCGTCCCACAGATCGGCAAGGTTGGAATGCACCATCTCTGTAGAAAGGACTGGGGAAAGAAGGCAGAGATCTCTGTGGGTGCGATAGGAGTCGGGAGGCTTGAGAAAACCACAATAAAGGCCGAAATAGCAATAGCAGGGCGGACGCGATCAGTGCAATGCGAAGACAGCCGGGAGGGCGCGGACAGTAGGGGGATGGGCATACAACAGAGAGGGCGCGGACAGCAGGGAGGGCGCGGACAATAGGGCGATGGGCAGGGAGAGAGATGAAGCGAGAGGGGGGGGGGATTAGGTTAAAAAAAAATATAGTAATATATTATATATTAAAAAATAATTTATATTGTGGTACCGCGGATAAGTATGGATCCGCGGTACCACATTGGATCCGCGGTACCGGGATCCGCGGATCCTGGTACCGCTGGATCTATGATATATATATATAATATCAGACATGAGGGTCCGAGTATATATATATATCATAGTGGCACGTGGTACCGCCATTATGGTACCGCGGTACCATAATGGTGGTACCGCGGTTATGGTGCCGCCCTCAGACCAGCGGTACCAGGGCGGCACCACAAAAATAATATTTTTTATTATTTTAAAAAAAAAAAAAAAAAAAAAAAACCCTTTTAACAGGCTAAAACTAGGTAAAAACTAAGGTGTTACTATACAGGGGGACTATACTGGGGGCACTGTGGGAGAGCAGACCCAATCAGAGTGCGGCATGTGGGGGAGCAATACATGGGGCAGGTACAGTAGCACATGGGCACTGTGGAGGAGCAGACCATGGACCCAATCGGAGTGCAGCATGTGGGGGAGCAATACATCCGGACAGGTACACCGTCACATGGGCACTGTGGAGCAGACCATGGACCCAATCGCAGTGCAGAATGTGGGGGATCAGCACATGGGGCAGGTACAGTAGCACATGGGATCATCAACAAAAGCAAATTGGGAAACAGGCTATGGGGTTAAATAGGCACTCACGAGACAATGAGAGAGCCAGTGAGAGGGGGTGAGAGGCATTGTGAGAAGCTGTGAGGGAGAGCCAGTGGGAGGCTGTGAGAGAGAGGCATTGTGAGAGGCTGTGTGACAGACCGAGTGAGAGGCTGTGAGAGGGGGGCTGTGAGAGAGCCAGTGAGAGCCATTGAGAGGCTGTGAGAGGCTGTGAGGGTCATTTCGAGCAACAGGATGTCGTGAGATAGCGGAGGGCGAAGCCAGGAGGAAGCTCGAGGAAGATGTCCGAAGGCACAACGAAAGGCATCGGAAGCAAGAAGCAGACATTGCAGAGATGCTGCGAGAGACTCGGCAGAGACACCCAGAGCTGCAGATCCCCGCCCCCGCTAAGGCCCCCGCCCCCGCTATCGAGCTGGATTTGGATGAGCAGATCGGAATGAACTTCACACGACGACAGCTCATCATGGTCAGGGAAAGGGCTGCCCGCCGTCGGGCTGACCAGGAGGCAGCTCGGGCTAACCGGGAGGCAGAGCGAGAGCGACAGAACAATGCACCTGACGAGGGCGAGGAGTCTGTGGAGGATCCGTAGAAATGTTTAGCATAGACGGGGTCTAGCCGTATGTGGCTGACTGTTGTTATTTAATGTTCATCAGTAGATGAGGCAGTATTTAGTGTCTGGCATGGTGTAAAGAACAGCCCCAGCCGTATGCGGCGGGAATACGTATTGTGGTTTTGATACATCTATTAAATTAATGTACGGTGTGTTTTTTGTGCAATGCGTGCCTTGTGTATTGCAATCTGATGTATGTGATTATGAAATGCTATCAGGGGGGTTGTATTTCTGTGTTCTGCATATGCTCTCAAACTCTGTACTGAAAACTAATTGAAAATACGCACACACCATTTGAAGTAAAACTGCAAGTAGAACATGACAATTACAAATTGACAAATACACATTGTGCAGTGAATAGAATACGTCCAACACCAAATATAATATGAAAATTGGTCTGAATACAGTGTTCGACCATCTGGCCGCCAAACATGGAACATGATATCAAACTGCTAAAAATAAAATGACGGAGCTACAATCAATGCTCTGCCTCAAACTCAGATGAATGCTCCGGAGACAACTCAGAGCCCCGAGCTGACTCTCGCAACTGATATCTATGTCTGTCTGGTACTGGCATGGGCTGTGTATTGGAGGGGGAAGAGTCGTCATCCTCATCCTCCCAATCTGCCTCCGCATCAGCCCCCAAGCAGGCTAAATCAACAACACCTGCTGCAGCTGGCTGTAATACAGCACCTCTACCAGCAACTGGAGCCCTGCGCGAGGTCGTCCTCTCTTCCCTGGCAGTTTCTGTGCCCTGCCTTTCTTGTTCGGTGCACCCTTGGGCCTTCTTGGCCTCTTGCGGACGAGGGGAGCCGTCAATGCCTCATCACCCCCATGCAGATCACCTGGCTGACTAGGCTGAGCCCAAGCTGCGGCCGGCTGGGATAGAGTAGCCAAAGATGGGTGTCCCTGTGCAGCTGATAGTGGAGGATAGGTCCGAGGAGTGTGTGCCCGTGGGCCTGCTGCTGGTGGAGGAACTAGATGTGGAGGGGCCGTCCCTGTAGGAGGCAAGTACAGCGGCGATAAGTACTGAAAGGGGCGCTGTGGTGGACGGTACTGGTACATCCTTGGTGTTGCTAAAGGAGGAGGATGTGCTGTGGGTGCTGCCAAAGGAGGAGCCGGTGCCGTGGGTGCTGCCAATGGAGGAGGATGTGCCGTGGGTGCTGCCACTGGAGGAGCGTCTGTAGATGTGGGTGCTGCAAGAGAAGATGTGGGCACAGATGGTGGCCTGCCATGGAGACCTGCTGCTGCAAAAGTGGATGGCGATGAAGGGGCTGCAGGCCTCAATGGTATCGGTGGCACTGGAGGTGCTGTGCGGTGCACATACACCCTCTGAGGAACTGGAGGAACTGCAGGCACCTCGTGTAGCTGCTCTGGCTGAGACTCTGTGTAGGGCATGCTGGCTAGAGAGGATGGGGGTGCCCTGACGCTCGGCATCTGCTGGGCCTCTAAATCCAAGTCTGCAATCAAGTCGTCCAGCTGGGCATCCAAATACAAATGGTCTGGGCTCTGGGACTCATCATGAGCACCATCCTCGGGAACATCCCGTGCCTCATTCTGTGCACCATGCGGACCCGGCATGGCCTCCCAATCGGTACAATCAAAGTCATCTGGTGACTTCTCTGGTGTGCTATCATAGAAATGCCTATGGCTCTGTGATGCACGCATCCAAGCAGCTGCGGAAGGTAAACCCAAATCAGTCTGCCCCCTATCAAGAGCCTCCTCCATCATATCAACATAAGAAGGTATGCCACTGGCCCCCCCCTGTGTGCCCTGCCCGTCTCCCGGTATAATCTGTGGCATGTGTCCCACCTCTACCACGTGATGCACCTATGACCCCTGCTCTAGGCGTGTGCCCAACACCTGTATCATATGCCTCATCCCGCTCTGATCTGGCGAACACAACCCGAATAGGCTCATCCTCATCCTGATCATCCTCTAACACTGGCTCATCTGCCTCGTACAATGGGGGCTCTCTGTGCTCAAGCCCAAGCTCTCTCTCTCTCATCTCGGCAAGCTCCCTCTCTCTCTCTGCCATCAACTGTGTGCCCAGGTCATCTGCAGGCATGGGATGGGTGCTGTCCGTAGGCAAGTCAACCTGGCGCTCCAAATCGGATATCTTCGTCTGCAAGTTTTAAAATTAGCATGTCAGAGAAACAACTCTATCAAGAAATGAAACCAACATACCAGGAGTCAACCAACATGCTATGAAAGGTTAGCTTATCACCTGCAATGCGCTCGTAATGGTCGGAAGTCTCCTGGCGAGACGTGCGTTGGTGCTACAGAACACCAACCGCTCCAACTGACTCACTGACAACCGGTTTCTTCTCCTCGTGTGAATGAGTGCCCATGTGCTCCAATTACGCTCACACACGGAGGCAGCACATTCCTGTGGTGCGTGCATTGAAATACTTCAGCACATTGTCTTCAACGAAACACAACAATGGAGGATAAAATGAGATGCATACCTGAGAAAGGACACGCAGTGCAAGACGCTGTATAGATGGGTATGTGCTACCGAACATGGTCCACCAGGTAATGGGTAGTTGCCTCCTCTCTGGATCCTGAGCAGCCGGGTGGCCGAATGTGCCCATGCCGAAACGAAATGCAGCGAGCTCCTCCATGAGCCTGATAGGATCCAAACCTATGTGTGGACCCACCTTGTGAATATACTGAAGCCAATCGGCCTCGAGCTCCCTGTCTGCGATCTGTGTCGGAGAGAGGAAGAGGGGATGCAGCATGTGTGCAACGCTGTGGATACTCCTGTGGAAGTAGTTCCACCGCGTCTCCCAGATGAACTTCAGCTCTGTCATCCTGCAGGTGAGAGGCATGTGGTTTAGGCAAAAAAAACGTAACATCGACAGAAAAACACTGGCTGCAGGAACTGTCCAATCCGGTCCATGAGCTCATATACCAGTCCAAGTGTCGACCCCTCGCTGTCAGCCATGCGGAGCACAATGTAAAGTGGTCGAAGCAGTCCTGACAATGTCTGTGCATCCCTCCAAAACTGGTCTCCCCTCACCGTGGAAGAAAAGTGCTCCCCATCCTCAGTGCGCGGAAATGTACTGGCACACCAAAGATCACTGGCAACCATCTGTAGAAGCTGCGCCCTGCACCTGATCAGACGGTCGATGACCACCAAGTCGAATGCAAAGCGTGTGGGGGCTGGCTTACGGAGGTCTAGATGGCTGAACACCCGGAACATGGCAAGAACACGCCTCTTCCTCGTGACAAAAGTCACCAGGAAGAGGGCCTCACGGACGATGGCTCTAACCCAGGGAAGTGCACCTATGTCCCCCATCAAAAGGTCTATGCCGTGTGCGGCACAGGGGGTATGAACAATGTGAGGGAACTCGGCCTCTAGCAGTACACCCATCTGAATGCAGTTCATGGCATTGTCCGTCACCACTGTGACGACGTGTTGTGGGCCTATGGACAGGATGGAAGACCTGATGACATCAAACATGAACTCTGCAGATATGACTCTCCCCCCCCTGCTGCAATCCACTACCCTCAAAAACTGTGTGTGCCCATGCAGCTGGAGACCAGTATGTTGAGGATCGGCCTCCTCCTGACATCAGTCCAGCCATCGGACATGATGCTGCAACCGTAAGTGGCCCAGTGGCGACGTAGAGGCTCCATCTCTCTAGACAGTGACTCGACGCTATCCCTCAGCATGTGTGTGCGGACAACCTCTGAACTAGGGACTCTCCAGCTAGGGCTGACAGACTGTGCAAGGCGGAAGGCCCTTCTGAAGGGCTCGGAGTCGGTGATGGCAAATGGAAGGTTCAGCTCATAAATCAGGCTGGCCACGGCCTGTGTGGCCTCTCTATCCATGTGCGGCTGATGCGCGCCGCGAATGCTCTGCTGCCTAAGAACTCTCCCAGCTGGGCGACGGGTAGCGGACCTCCAACACGGTGCACCAAACGTGACGGGAATGGATGATGACGCGACAGCCTGGGCACTAGTGGATGCATCAGCTGTAGACGTGGAATGGGGAGAGTGGGATGCACTGGCCGGGATGGGTGCAGCAGCGTAAGTGGGGTACACTGGTGGAGGGTGGACATCTGGCATGGGATACGAAAACTGCTGGGTAGGGTGGTCATCCGGATGTGAAGGGAGGGAGGAAGGGATCTCCTCAACATCCTGGAAGGCCTCGTCACTGGCATCCGGGGCCTGCTCCTGCTCGGGAGGCGGAGAGTCCATGAGAAAGTCGTAAACTGGGGGAGTGCGAGCAACAGTAGGTGGTGGTGAAACCACAGTGGCAACTGGCGGACGCGGTGGGACAGGATCCACCGGAATGGGTGCAGATGGGGGTGCGTGAGGCGGAACTGTCTGAGAGGGACGAGGGGCAAAGGGACTGGACGAGGATGCACTCCCTCTCCTCGTGCGTGCCAGCCAAGCAGGCAGCAACTTGGGGTCAACCACGTAAGGAGCGGTGCAAAACCGAAGAACACCCTCCGAAATGGTGTTCTCCCCCGCCACAAGACGTGGCCCGTAGGTATCCAAAAGTCGCTGCCTGACGGGAACGGACATGCTAGCATAGGGGGCAGCATTCAGTGTGCCACCATCTCTCGCGCATGCGCCGAGTAGGTGACCTTTAAGGCGAGTGAGGGTGGCAACGAACTCTGTCAGGCAATATCGACAGCGCACTATCCTTGCACCGGACTTGTTAGACTTGTCGGGAACCCGCCTGACAATGTCCACCTCGTCCCACAGATCGGCAAGGTTGGAATGCACCATCTCTGTAGAAAGGACTGGGGAAAGAAGTCAGAGATCTCTGTGGGTGCGATAGGAGTCGGAAGGCTTGAAAAAACCACAATAAAGGCCGAAATAGCAATAGCAGGGGAGGACGCGATCAGTGCAATGCGAAGACAGCCGGGAGGGCGCTGACAGTAGGGCGATGGGTGGACAGCAGGGAGGGCGCGGACAGCAGGGAGGGCGCGGACAGTAGGGCGACGGGCAGGGAGAGAGATGAAGCGAAGGGGGGGGGGGGATTTGGTTAAAAAAAATACAGTAATATATTAAATATTAAAAAATATTATATACTAAAAAATATTAAATATTGTGGTACCGCGGATCAGTATGGATCCGCGGTACCACACTGGATCCGTGATAACGGGATCCGCGGATCCTGGTACCGCTGGATCTATGATATATATGTATATATATATATATATATATATATATATATATATATATATATATATATATATATATATATATATATATATATATATATATATATATATAATATCAGACATGAGGGTCCGGGCCGGACGCGGGCTTTTCGCGTCCGCGTCCGACGACCGGACCCGGACGCATCCTATTTTTTTTCTGGACGCCTCCAGGGCCCAAAACGCGTCCGGACCCCGGACTCGTTTTTTTAGTTTTAAAAAAAAAAAATGACAGACAGAAGGGCGCGGGCAGCAGAACAGTCCGCAAAAGCGTTCTTGGCCAGCGAAAGAGGAGAGAAAGAGGGCCGGAGAGACAGCTATGGTGAGTGAGGGAGAGGGAGCTATGGTGGGTGAGGGAGATCTATGGTGTGCATGTGGGTGGGTTATGGTGTGTATGTGTGTGTGTGTGTGTGTGTTCATTTGTGTGTGTGTGTGTGTGTGGGTTAGTTGATTTGTGTGTGTGTGGTGATTTGTGTGTGTGTGAGAGAGAGAGAGAGATAGAATGAGAGAGAGAGAGAGGATTTGTGTGTGTGTGTGTGCATGTGTGTGTGTACGAAACATGGTGTGTGTGAGTTTAGGGTTTAGGGTCTGCGTGCTTGTGTTTAGGGTTTAGGAGGAGAGAGAGAGAGAGAGAGAGAGAGAGAGAGAGAGAGAGAGAGAGAGAGAGAGAGAGAGAGAGATTTGTGTGCTTGTGTGTGTGTTTGAGAGAGAGAGAGAGATGGCCGCTCGTCCCATTTGGGATGAGGTGGAGTTGTTGCCTAACAAAAAGTGGCATTGCCCTTTTTGTCGAAAGCCATTCGCAGGAACGCCTCTCGGGTTCGAGCACATTTGGGGGGATTGCGAGTCCGACCCACAGGGGGACGCTACGGGATCGGCGTTGTATGGTCATCCCCTTCCATGTTCCTCCGCAGCGTCAACGCCTTTGAGGCAGGGAGAGTGCACACGGCCGAGTACATCTACGGCATCATCCGCGTGGCGATAGAGGAGGTTGGGCCACAACGCGTTGTCCAAGTAAATTTTTTCAATTAGTTGCTTGATACAAATGTTTCAATAGTTTTCGATTGATTGCAATGTGTTTCCAAGCTGTGCATTAATCGTATCAACTTATCGCGATAGGTTGTGACGGACAATGCGTCCAACTGCAGCGGTATGGGGGAGCTTCTTATGGCAGAGTACCCCTCCATTGTGTGGACTCCATGTGCCGCACACTCACTGGACCTCCTCCTGCATTCCATCGGGCGCCTGCCTTGGGTCAGTGAGATTCTCACGAGGGCACTTGCGGTTGTGGACTTCGTCACACGCAAGCGCCGCACCACCGCCCTTTTCCGCACATTCAGCAGGTAAGATGCTACTTATTTTTTGGCTCGTTCAAGATGCTTCTTATTTTTTCGCTCGTTCCGTTTGTCAATGCAGGCTCGACTTGAAGAAGCCCCCTCGCACCCGCTTCGCCTTTCAGTTCATCATGCTTGAGCGGCTACACAAGCTCAAGGGTGATTTGCTGTGCATGGCTTTCTGCAGAGTTCACAGCCATGGACCTATCCACGACCCCAGAGGGCTTGGCCTTCCACGAGATCCTCTTCATGGAGCCTTTCTGGGTTGATGTGCAACAACTCATGGACGTCATGCGCCCCATCTACTCTATTCTGACGCTCGTTGATCGCGAGGGGTGCACGATGGGCCTCTTATACGAGTTCATGGACCGCATAGGCGAGTCTCTCCAGCGTTCTGAGCTGGACTGTGCCAGGTATAACTTTTTCCGTCTCACCATCTTTCCTTCCATTCACACTCTTTTTCATCTTGCTGCTGGAGCACGCAATCGTGTAATTGTTGCCTCCACATGGTATGGTCCACAGGTTGGAGCCTATTAGGCGGTTGTGGTGGCGACGATGGGATAAGTTTCACCGGCCCATTCACAGTGTGGCTTACATATTGCATCTGCTGTTTCAGAGCGAGAGCAGTACGACGATGCAGAGCTGCGTGCGGACTGGTTCTCATATGTCCGCCTCCTCAGCAGCGACACTGGTATCCACAACAGGCTCGAGGAGCAGAGGCTGAGTTACAGGTAAACTCTTGCTCTATCATTTGCTTTCGTTCGCTCAATTTTCCTGCGCAAGCTCAATTGTACTCACGCGCATCGCTGCTCAATTTCAGGCACTGTCGGGCTGTTCGACGAGGACCTTGCACATGTCCGAGAGAACAGGCTTATGCATGTATCATGGTGGGATAGCTACGGCGCTGGACAGCCAGACCTGAGGATGCTCACGTTCCGAGTCCTTTCACAGGTATGTTATCTAATCTCATTCATCCAACCAGTTTCCGCATTGTCTCTACAAGGACGGGACTCACGAAAGTGGTTGTCAATTAATGCAGGATTGTTCTGCTTGCGTGTGCGAGCGGAACTGGTTAGCGTTCAGCCTTGTTCACACGAACAGGCGGAACCGCCTCACAACTAAGCGATGCAATGACTTGGTGTACTGCAACACCAACACCAGGGTGGTTCGACGCATCGCGGACAGCATGAGAGCAGGAGGCGTACGCTCCCTACTGTTGCAGGTATATGTCTATGCTCTATCGTTTGTTCTCTTATTAGTTTAAGACAATCAGTCTAATGCCCTCATGATTGCTTCGGCTATTCTCACGAATGATTGACTTGTGTAGGTCAATCCCGATGATTGCCTTGTTCCAGCGGCCGATCCTGAGGGAGAGCCAGAGGTTGATCCAGACGAGGCCGCTCGGCATGCTCTGTGGGGTGATCCTGAGGATGATTCTGACACCGAGGAGCCTACACCCCTCCTTGCTGACGTTCCATTGCCCTCCTCCTCTGCTGAGCCCACATATGATTCCGACAAGACGGTCGACATTGCAAGAGATGGTCCACGTGCCCCACCCAGTACTCCCACTACATGCCCCCTTTCAGATGATGGCTGGTTAGAGTTTGCGAGGGAGACAGAGGCTGCCGCCCAGAGACAGATTGCACAGAGACGACTCGGAGCATCATAGGCAGTCGGTTCTTCCCAGAGACCCCCTCGTGGCAGAGGGAGACCCCCAGGAAGGAGTGTACCACAGAGGGTTCCTTCCGGCAGAGCCAAGAGGGGACACACGAGGAGAGGGAGTGGATCCTCATCCCAACCCACTGCCCCTCATCCCCCTCAGAGAGTTCCGCCACACGCACCCCCATATGCACCCATTCCGGTGGAACCCGCCCCCTCGCGTCCGCCAGTTGCCACTACGGTTCCACCGCCATCTACTATTGCTCGCACCCCCAAGTTTATGATTTCCTCATGAGCACTCTGCCACCCGAGCAGGCCCAAGATGCTGGTGACGAGGAGATCCCTTCCTCCTTCCCTACCCATCGGGATGACGTAGAAAGCTACGGGATCAACAAGAGAAGGAGAAGTGCTCAGGCAAGACAGGTAGGCGGGCAGGGGCAGGCAGACGAGCACAGTCGGGCGGGCAGGTGGGCAGGTGGGCAGGAGAGCAGCAATGGAAGAGGTTAGTAGGGAGAAAGAGAGCTGCAGGAGGGCAGCGATGGAGGCAGATGAGGGAGAGAGGAAAGTGCCCTGATATCATGTTATGAACACAATCATAGGTATTATAGTTTCAAAACAAAATCAGATGAAACTTGATTGTATGAGACAGTTCATTCCATGGGAAATAGCTAGGTACAACGCACTTTATCATGCATAAGGGCCAACATAAATGGTGGCAACAATCGGGATTAATGAGCATGTTTACAAATGGAAAAACTTTGCAACTGCTGCTATGAACTTACTGACTGCACAGTTCGCTTATGTTCAATCTGCAAATTTGTGCCCACATGTAAAGAACTTCTTGGTGAAAATATAACACTTCTTTCTATTTTGTAATTGTAAGCAGCGAAAAAAATGCATACCAAAACATTTTGACATATGAGCCTGCACAGCCTGCACGTTTCTTGTTTGAGCAAGAATTTCCAATAGCTCATCATTTGAGAGAAAGTAAAATCGAGGGAATGCCATTCGCTTTGTTTCTAGATAGTCCTCCAAGTTTTTTTGGATTTTCTCAAGTGTCTCATTACTCTTTTGAAAAGTTTCGAAGATATTATGTGCTGAGCCTGCTTGAAGAGCATTTGGCCTAAAAAAATGTCAGATTTTAGTTCACAGCTAACCAACAGTAACAAAGCTATAAGTTCAATGGAAAAGCTCAAGATCACGGTGTTCCCACCTTGTTCAAATTGTTGTAATGCAAAATGATTCAAAAGAAGAAAGGTTAATTTTTTATTTTCCAAAAAAAAAAGTAACCAAACTTCTCAATTTTGATCGTGAACTTACTTGGATTTGGAACTATGATTTTATATGAAATTCATACCAAGTGGAGAAACTATCAGTACATTTGGTTAGTAAGGCTATTAATACCTTTGTCATCCTGGTAAATCTTTTAACATCATGCATGAACGATGTTGAATTTGACCTGATACTGACTGATAAGCATCCAAACAAGACTTGTTTTCCAGCCAGCAGATCTTTAAGATTTATGCTTTTGCAGTCAGTGAGATCTTATGACTCCTTACAAGTACACATTCTATACTTGTGCACTGCTCACGAATCTGATTATAATTTTTGCCAGCATAGCAATGCCAGTCATGATGTGCAAAAGTAGCTTGATCAATGATTTTGTTTTATTTACATCATCATGTGCTCTATCCCTTTATCTTTCTGTTGATATCAGCATTATGCATGTATTTTTCAACCCTGATGAAGGTGACCAGCTTTTGGCTTCATCAGCATTCCATAGACTTCAGAAGAAGCAGATCTCTTTTAAAATCCTAATGACATCACTCGTTATGCATGTACTTTTCAACCCTGATGAAGGTGACCAGCTTTTGGCTTCTGAGAGGAAGATATTAAAAGACGAGAGATGCAAGGAAGTTCTATCTACCTGTCATGTGTGCGCTTCATAATTTCCTTGAACTGCTTATCCACAGCATTAAAAGCTTTACTCTCGTTGGGAAGCTGTCTCTGGATATCAGGTGCACTGAAGATGCTTTCCAAATACATCCATTGCTTTTGACACTCTAACCACTCGTCCAAAACCTGACCAAAATGCTTAAGTTGATTTTCTAGCTTTTCCACTTCAGTCCTTATTCCTGCCACATATCTGCCTTATATGCGAAGCACATATCAGAATTAGACAAAAAGTTCCCTGTATTGATGTATTTTGATTCTGAAAAACAAGGTAGCCCTTTAGTATCCTGAAAAATCACAAAAAAAACTTCTGGAAATACAAACTAAAATGACAATTTTATTGAATCAAGCCTGCTTTCAATGATACAATTTCCAAAAATACGGATGAGTTTCACAATTACCGAGAAGATGTGACGGTACTCATTGTCACCATCGAGTCCTCTAAGGCAGCAATTACATCATCCACACCTCCTAGAACATACACATCTTTGATATCCTTGTAAGGCTTCACAGCAAGTTCTATTGTTGTCCACTGTCAACAATGAAATAGATTGCGGTATTTAGAAACCCGTTCCAACGTTCCGGAACGTACAGGGTCAGAACGTTTTTTTTTTTTTTTAAACAGGTAATAAAGCACCTGTTTCTAAGATTTGTCATTTAGGGTTTTAATGAAAAGTTTAAGCTCCATGTGTCCATCATGAATAGTTTCATTCGATAAGCACTTGCAAATAATGTCAACACAATCAGCAACCCTTCTATAAATACCAAAGCCTTTAAGTAAAGAAGTGGAAAAAAAAATGACCATGCAATGAACGAGCATGCATCCAGACAGAGTAGTTCGAAACACTCCAATGACTACGAACAAAATAATAGATGAGAAAATCCATCATCAAAGCCATTGGTCGGCAACTGCACCATTCACATGATCCTTAGTAAAATGTCAAAACCTCTTGAGTATTTAGACTCAAATAAAGAATATCACATAAGCATGTATATAACACAGTGAAACAAGGGACATGCTTCAGTCAGCATAGTCAGAAGCCCTCCCATGGTTAGCATTTGAATAAATGATGAAAATACTCATCATTAAGGCAATCGACACAAGGAAGAGCTATTCCTATGATCTTCCAATCCTGCAACTACAGGATGTGAGTAAACTCTTTTGGATAATGCCTAGTTCCTTTGAAATGCCACTCGTTTATTCAGTCCAAAATTGTTCTTTCAGCATGGGAACAAGAATCAAGAATCAAAATTGCTTTTTTCCGTTGTTAGAAGAAAAAATGTATTTTAAAAAAATGGTCAAGCTCCGGAACTTTTTCCGTTGTTCGAAGAAAAAATGTATTTTAAAAAAAATGGTCAAGTTCCGGAACAGAACACATTCCAGAACGGGCAATTATGATCCTACCAGATCTTCAAACTATTCTATCCTGTCCACCCCCACACAAAATCTGTCTATGGTCAGCTTTTCACATCTATTTGCTCAATTTTACAATGTTGACATTTAACAAAAGATCTAGATTACGGGCCCAGAACTTGAAGCATCAACTCTGCCAGATCTATAGTACCAGTCTCAAGACCCAACATTTGAATTTACGTATCTTGCAAGTCTTCCATCCATACTTCATAATTACAGGGCATACTTTTACTACCAAAAACCTATGGACAAGGGACCATACATCCATACAATGTGGCTGAATGATCTCAAGTATAGTCTAGAATAAGGTAGCTTAGAGAAAGGCATAAGCGATCTAGATTTTTATCCCTAGAAAAAACAATGAAGAACATTGATTATGGTAAGAATCCTGTTATGCTCTGTCGTGATTTGGGACCTTATTTATTACACTTGGTCCGCAATGACCATATTGTTCTTTGTGTGTTCACGCATGTATTTCTCATGCATTTCAACAAGCCCATGCTGATCAAGAGAAATTTAAGACCTCTGAAATTGATTTGTTCCATTTATTGTGGTACAAAAATCAAAAGGCCTCAAAAAGATCCCCAGAAAAGAGTAGACTAGCAATAGAAGGGATGAACTTCATGCACTATCACAAGGCCACTAGAGGCATTTAATGGAGTCTGATATATCAATTTTTGTGCCCATGATTACAAAAACTCAATCAGTTGATGCAAAACTTCAGTCACTGCAAAAGTACTACCTTATTTTGTACTTTCTGCAAAAGCTCTTCTAGAGATGCTTCCTGAGTAGCCTCATTCGAAATGTTGCCTATGGCACCTTTATAGTCCATAACCTTCAATTCCAAAAGCCTTCCAAGCGTGAATGTCACATTCCGTTCCAACTGTATAGGCATCATGGTGTCAATGGGATTCGCCAAAGTTACACTGGCAAAAATTTGCAAAGTGAAGCACTTACATTACATTCATACGTATTGGAAAAATTTATTAAAAAGAGCATTCTAGAGGGCTGCCATAGCTACATATCCATAGCATAGAAATTCTCCAAATATGAGAAAATTTGTATTCCTTGCAGTGAACTGAGTTTTCTCAAAGCAGAATCCCTCTCTGAAGATAGTTCCATTTCAAAGAGAATAGAGCAGAAACACCATTCGATTGTCAAAATGTTAATCACCCACTACCACTTAAAAAAACAAAGCAGAACTGACTCTCTCTATGGAGATAATTTCAAAGAGAATAGAGCAGAAATACTAATCAATTGTCAAAATGTTAATCCCCCACTACCACTTAAAAAAACATTTCTATAATAACCAGAACTATCTTTCAGAAACGAACAGTACTCACATCAAGTCAAATCAACACATAAAATCACACCTTGTGCCCAATTTCGACTTCGATCTTTTTCCAATGCCTATCTTTGAGAGCTTTGTTTCTCAGATTCTGAATCACAGGCAAAGTCAATCTGAACTCGTCCACCATATTTCTTAGACATCCCACCACCTTGTTTGGCAAGAGACCTCTTTCAAGTTTAACAGCCAATTTTGTGTACCTGCAAAGTTGCAAATTTCTGCATTCAAGTTCTTTGCCATTGCTTCAAACAAGAAGGAGAGAGAAACCTCCCAAGAGATCTAACAGAATAACAGAGTCATTCAAAATTTTCTGTTCGCTATCCAAATCTGTTGTGATGGCAGACAGCAAGAGGATGTATGAAGAAGAAGAAATCAATAAGGTACCCTCATAGCATATGAATCAATGCTATCCCTTACAAATACAACAACAAACCTAAATAAAATCCCGTTTCCATGTGCAAAGCCAATTCTAAAGATCACATGCAAATTTGTTAAATTACGATACAGAAGGTTCCCTGACAAAGTCTGTGGAAATCATTTTATAGCTCACATAGTTTGATACTCATATTTTTTTGCAGAATGTAATGATGAGATTACACAGCCACAAGTTCACAGTCTAACATAACTTAGCTGAGACTCTTAAGCCTTTTATATTGCTAACAATGTAGCAATTTACATTTGAAAACAATCACATTCTTCAAATTCACAGAATATAAATATGAATGCTTTGGTTATTGGACTTCGATCCACAACATTAATATAACTAAATAGGATTTATAAGCAACTGCTGAAGACAAGACAGGAAGCTATTCCTTTTCCTGCTCTTGAGCATGGTTGCTTATTGCCGAAATGCTTTTTTACAGGAATTTTTGCTTACAGTCCAACAAATTTGTTTCATCTAAAACTCAAGCACCAAGTCTAGAATTTTAAGGTTACCTGATAGGACAGGAAAAGACAAGCTCTAGGAAAAAATAGAAAGATTTGGTTTCCTTGAAGTTGCACTAGAAATTCATTTCCAAACAAAACTTTTACAGTGAAAGAGTAGGAAGTAGGACCTTTGTACAACTTCCTCAACTTCCTCAAAGTTAAGTTTCTCAAAGTGTACAGATGCCCATAATGTGGATTTTCGACCCAGGTCTTCTAAGGAGGTCCAAAGAGCATGCTTCATCTCCACTTCTTCTGCTACCATTTGCAGATCATCATATCTGGTTTCTTCAACCTAATCCAATGCCCAAAGTAAGTACCTAGCAGCCTTACCATCCTGGAAAGTTCTGAGATACTTTGACATTTTGTGCACCATCCCATAAAAAGCGAACATGAAAAGAATGGAGAATCTCACATACGCCCTAGATTTTTCTTTGAATCATATTTGGCAACAATTTCTGAACCTGCCTTTCTCACTAAAGGAATTTTACCTTGACCACACCACCTGGACAGAATCACCTCCATGAAGGTATAGCTTTGGTTATCTCCTTGATACAAAGTTCCATAATCCAGAGTGCTAGAAAGGTACCTAAGCACTCTCTTGGCTAACTTAAATAAACTTCAAGAGTGCATTTTTTAATGGCTTTCTACAAGAAGAAATTTACATATTTAAAACTCAAGGGTTTGTTGTCAAAGGCAAAGAAGATTATGTATGCAAGTTGAAGAAAGCATTGTATAGCCTAAAGCAGTCACCAAGAGCATGGTACTCACAAGTTGACACTTTGCTCTTGAATCTTGGATTCTTACATAGTGAGTGCCGATCCTAACCTTTAGATATTGCATAGAGATGGAGATATTGTTATTCTTTGTGTATGTGGATGATCTTGATATCAATAGCAGCTAAGTTGCTTGTGAAGAATAAGTGAAGTCTATCTCAGAAATTTGAGATGGAAGACCTTGGGGAATTGCATTTATGTCTTGGCATCAAAGTATGGAGGTGCAAAGACATGTTGTTCCTTTCAGGCTATGTACGTAGGTGAATTTCTTGAGAAATTTTATATGGTTGATTCTAAGTCGTATACAATTCAAACTCAATGATTGGAGGCCCTAAAATCTCTTCGTGACACGGGTCAGCTACAAGGTCATTTTGGCTTTTAAATGATTGCGAACAAAGATAGATCAAGCCCAAAATATGTTGGTGGGGGGGGGGGACACAGAGAGGGTTTTGACAATCTCCGAGTAAATTTTTTGAGAATTTCATTCTACCCATGGTTTATCGATTATGTAGCACATGGCATGCCGTGTAATATTAACTGCATTTTGTCTCTAACTACACTAGATGCAAAAATATTTCAATGTGAGACAACTTTGGAAGTGACATTGTTTGTCTCCACTCTTTATTGCTAATAATTCTCTCACATGGGTCAGCTACAAGGTCATTTTTGCTTTTAAATGACTGCAAACAAAGATAGATCAAGCCCAAAATATGTTGGTGAGGGGGGGGAGGGAGACAGAGAGGGTTTTGACAATCTGCGAGTAAATTTTCTGAGAGTTTCATTCTACCCATGGTTTATCGATTATGTAACACATGGCATGCCATGTAATATTAACTGCATTTTGTCTCTAACTACACTAGATGGCAAAATTTCAATATATTTCAATGTGAGACAACTTTGGAAGTGACACTGTTTGTCTCCACTCTTTATTGCTAATAATTCTCTCAATGTCTCTTTTAGGTGTCATGACAATTTCTAGCATGTCTTTCTTCTATGGTATTAAGATAGTTCAGATTAAGACGATTACAGTGCCATTATGAAAAGCTCTCGTTGAGCTTTTCATAATTCAAGGGGCCAAAAGGATCTTCGATTGAGATCGTAGCAAATACTTGTCTCACTTGATTAATCAGTAGGCTTTGGATGGGAATTATGTGAAGCCATAGACTAAGTCGTTCGCATTCTAGACACAAATTATAGGGCTTTAAAGAGTATAGAAACATGAAAAGGTAGCTCCATGCAAGTGCATGAATAACCTTTCAACAGCCAAAGACCATGCGGACCTATAATGTACAAACTAGGTGTTCTAATTAGGCGGACGTGATGATCTTGTTGTCCACTCACTGGATCCTCAATCTATAGTTGATTAAACGAGGCCATGAACTACAAAAATTACATCTTGAGACTGCAATTATATACCACATGAAGATCAAGGTTCTCTAGTTGTTCTAAAAGTCATGCTTGACACTATAAGAAGTCTGACATTGTAAGAACTTCTCTCATGTTTGATAACATATGATCTATAAATCTCCTACTTCAAAGAGTTGTAATCACTTCCTACGTGTTTTGTAAGGACAGTCCCACGAGAGAAGAAAAGAGATGGGACAATGGAAAGCACACTATACATATCCTAACTTCAAAGGTCAAGAGTAGGAGAGGTAGGAGAGCAACGACACTTATACAAAAAGTAAAAAGACTATGTGCAGGAAGAGTTTTCATCAAAAAGGTAGAAGATTTTTGTTTTCCAGAAAGTAGTCACTTGTAGCCTAGAGATATTTGTCACTCTAAAACATTATTGAAGAAATGTCTCAAAGATAAGGGACTCGGTAGCCAGCCATTTAAAAGAGGACAAGGTAAGCAACAAAGAAGAGTATAGTGACTTTTACAACCTGGTCAAAAGTAGCAATACACCATGCCAATCTGACAAAAAATACCTTAAGCAGGGAAGGACCTAAAAACTATGTTGATATACAATCTAAGAAGTGACAAAATGTTGGACAAATAAGAAAAAAAGTGAGAAAAGGGAGGGTATTAGATATTGAAATGAGTCTCTTTGTTCACAAGAAAGGGATCTCAATCATTCCTAGTATAAAGTCCTCTTCCAAAGATCCTATTCTAAGCATGCCAAAACAAGCAACCACAAAGGGTACGGATGGTGGACAAACCAACCCAACCAATCCTAGATCGAACAGATCTAGCCCCCAAGCTATGGATCAATCTCAATGAGGAATGAGGAATCACTCAAGCAGCATGTAGCTATCACATAATCAAGCATACACTAGTGAGAGCCCTCCAAGGCCCATCATGCACCACTAGTAGTGCATTGTGACACCTCACTGGACACCTCTGCAGCATATCTAGGCCACGTCATCCAATTCCTCAATGACTCACTGATAGAACCATACAAATCCACCATCATGAGTTTAGGCCTACAACCATTGATTATGACCTTATACACATAAGGGCCCCAATTCCCTTATAATCACAATTAATGATCCCTAGCGTGGACACGTTACCCAAGACCGGTCGTGGACATGACATTCGTTCCCCCCCTTCTTCAAGTTCTGTCCTCAAAACTTAAAACTATTTGCATAATGTCTGTAGTATTTCTTGCATATCGTGTAGGAAATCCGCTACCTTCTGAAACTTGATTATCCGAGTCTCTCCTAAAATAGGTGATCTAGGCTCAAAACAGTACATAAGCATAAACGAGCTATAACCGGTAGCCAAATGCTTACTACAAATCAACCTCCATCGAGGGTAACTTCCTCTCCGAGGAGATTGCCATCAAAATATAAATGCAAATATCAGCTGATCTCTTGATCACAAAGGTAATCCTTCTCTTAAATGATCAAGTAGAACTAGAATCTGAACTATGATTCGTCAATCACAATTCATCGGATTCATGTCCTATACTCAATAAGAGAACGTGATAGCCTAGCATAGGCAATTCAATCCCGAATAAACATAACCAAGTTGGTAAGATAGCCAATCATTACCAAATTTCCGATATCCTGTTTATTCAACCGGGATAATCTTACCATGAACACATCCCTCTCTTCTTGATCAGGTATATCCTAAAGTTTGAGTTATGATTCTTCAATCACAACTCCCTAGATTCCCAAGTTGTACCTTAACATAAGAGAGCGTTACAATTCTTAGAAGACACGTGAGTTGTTCTAAAAATTCTTACCAATTGGAAGTTTCAGACTTACTAAATCACCTACGGTGCCTATATAAGGATTGTAATCCGAAAAAACGCCCTTACTTTAGCCATGACACAAAGTGTCATTCCAAAATTAGGTTCCAATCGAGAATGCATCTAGATTCAAATACAATTAAGTTTTAATCTAGAATAACTTAAGATTCACCAGAACTTCATTACGAGAAGCTCTAATTTTTGGTCACAACAACTATCCAACTCTAATTGAGTTTTCTGGAATAGCATTCCATCCTTTCCAATTGGGAAAAGGTTAAGTCCAAAAGTTCTCGTGTATTTTATGCACATAAACCTTTAAATGAATCCAAAATTGACTCGTAAAGGTTGCGACTTATAAGCAATACATTTCTGCAACAATATCCATAAGTAAGGTTATATTGATGACTCAAACAACTAACTCAGAAGTAGCGCTCCTGACTTGGTTAGCAGTATCGGATTAAGAAAATATTTGAATGTCCAGGTGTGGATTCAAAACAACACATTCAATCTTATTCTTTTCCCACCTAGGTCAGTAAGCAATTTCTCATCGGGAAATGACTTTTCCCTAGCGAGAAATTGTCTCTATACAATTCTCATCAATATGCCTATGTTTTAATGACTAGTTTATGCATGCATATAAACTTAGTCTAAGGAATCCTTTGTAGATCCACGGGAATAAAAGTTTGTAAAAAAGGTTTTATGATCAGACAAAGATTCACTAGCATATCTCTACAGATTTCACCCGATCTGTACACAATACATTCTTAACCGAGAATCCTGTAACTCGGTTATCCTCTAAGCATAGTTGCACCGAAACGCATTTCTGGGCAAACACGTTTTTGAAACCGCGTTTCTCAGAAACGCGATTCGTGACCCAGAATCGTTTAAAAAAAAAAAAATTGGACAAATAGCTTATGGCTGAAATTTTTTTTAGGGGATCAATGGTCAAACCAGTGTTTTGCCTCTCAGAAGTGTAGTAGATGGGGCACAAACCGATCTTATTTTCAATAGCTATTTGGTTGTTATTTGCTCTGGTTTTCAATAAATGCTCAGGGGGTTCGGGGGGCAGTAGCCCTCCGAGAAACGGGGGGTCCGGGGGGGCGGTAGCCCCCCAGTGGGGGTTTGGGGGGCAACGCCCCCCAGCAGCGGGGTCCCTGACGGTAAGGCCCCTTCATGATTTGGCCTTCGAACTCCCAGAGTGAAAACACACTTTTTGGTGTTTCTCATCCCCTAGGTCCTTTGGCTGTTCCCTCTCTCAGCATTCTGTTATTATGTAGATCAGTCATCCAGAGTCTATTCTAGATCGCCATTGAAGCCCTTCTCCAGGGTGCATGCTTGGATAGCACCATCATATGTACTTGCTTTATTATAATCAGAATTTCAGATTCATGTTCATTGTTTCTTGTCTACACTAAATTCTGTTGTCAATTATAATAGGATTAATGCACCTAAATTGGACCATCCTGCATCTGAAACAGTCGGCAAACTACACAGTAAAAATGCTCTTAATCAGAGCTTTCATCTGATACCCATATTGCCCAAAAAAAACAAAAAATTAAAATTAAAATTAAAAATAAAAATAAAAAATAAAAAAAAGGTTTCTGAAATTTTTTGGAAAATTCCCGAAACGCGTTTCTGGACCGCATTTCAGAAATGCACTGCATCTATGCCTCTAAGAGAGAATATTTCTCCAAGAGTGCTATTTGCAACCAAAATCTCAATCGGAGATAATCTCAAAAGAATATAATACAAGAGAATTTCATTCCTTACATCAACCCACGAATCTCAGTCTACACTAAGATCAAGTTAATTACAACCAGCAAACGAACAGGTTTCAACACCACTATCTTGCAATAGAATTCCCTAGTTCTGACCCAAATCAATCGGACTTGTAATCAACAACTCTTCTACTACAAGAGTGTTTTATAATTTCCTTCTCTTACATCCATGTTTGTCCTTGATAACTTTCTTTTCTTCCTACTTCTCTCCCTTTTAACAAGAAACCATTGAGTTTCCAAGGGGTGCATATCAGTCTAGATTTGCCCTAGGAGAAGTTTCAAAAAAGAAATCCGAAAAAAACTTGAAAGTCAAGAAAGGTGTTGCATCATCGTAACCAAATACTGATAATGTCCCAACACATTTTCATGAATGACTTATCAAAAGATCTTCTTTGTTACCAACACAAAGAATTGACCTGTAAATCAGGAAAGGACTTATTGAAGATTCATGTAAGGGAAACAATTTAGAAAGCAATTCCGTTACCCATTCTTGTGACATCGTCCAAGGTCAACGGGTTATAAAAATTACCTTCCAAGGAATCACAAGAAATCGGGTTAATAAATGTTAAGAAATTCACAAATATATAAGGTCCTCGTCCAGAGATCCTATTCTAAGCATGACAAAACAAGCAACCACAAAGGGTACGGATGGCGGACAAACCAACCCAACCAATCCTAGATCGAACGGATCTATCCCCCAAGCTATGGATCAGTCTCAATGAGGAATGAGGAATCACTCAAGCAGCATGTAGCTACCAATCACATAATCAAGCATACATTAGTGAGAGCCCAATAGATATACTTGTACCCTCCAAGGACCATCATGCACCACTAGTAGTGCACTGTGACACCTCTCACTGAACACCTCTGCATCCTATCTGGGCCACGTCATCCAGTTCCTCAATGGCTCACTGATAGAACGATACAAATCCACCATCATGAGTTTAGGCCTACAACCATTGATTATGACCTTATACACATAAGGGCCCCAATTCCCTTATAGTCACAATTAATTCACGGGCTGTTGGTCTACTGATCCCTAGCGTGGACACGTTACCCGAGACCAGTCATGGGCATGACGCAATGAAAGGTCGAAGACCTATTACTATAAAACATACTTTGGGTTGTGGGGCATAGTTAGCAAACTACAAAAACGTTTTCAATACATGGGAATTCATAAGACAATTTTGAATGAGCACCCTGATAAATATGCCACATCATCAACACTTCAAATTTCTTAGTGTAGACAAATTTTTGAGAGATTTTGATGAGTAGCTTCAAAGTTTCCATTTGCACAATGCATTGCATACTTCACTAAACTATATATTTATATTGCCTAAATATCAGTAACATATTATGATCATCAACCAAAAAAATATATACATGGCTAGAAATATGACTATAATATGTATGATAGCCAAATGAAATGCCATACACAACCATTCTTGGGTTCAAAAACGTATGGCCCCCATTACCCCACAAACAAACACAACATCTTGCGAACTATGTTATGGGGCCCTTCCACAATTTCGTCACAACTTACAAGGAAAGAATCTACAAAGTGTTGTTGAGCCACAAGATCATAAATTCACTAGTACAGCATGGATACTTATTCCCAAATTAAAAATTTGCAAGGAAAATAATAATAAAAATAAATCAGCTATGCTCCAAGTTTAAGTAAGCTACCTGGAAAATTTGTTGATATTGTAGAATACGTTGAAATTCAGCTTTCTTCATACTAATATCACTTGCAAGTGTTTGCACAAAAGAAAGAACTATTTCCATTTGTGAGTCTGCAAATTTCAAAGGTGCAATCCATACATAGTGAGCAAGGCTCATCTCAGAGGATAATTTACTTAACCATATGTTTCAACTATGAAAGATACATTGAAATAAGCCATTCTATATTCTACACGTTTTACATATCTTATATAGCTAGTGAATGAACCAACCTAGCCAATTATGTTACTTATTGTCTCAAAATGTTCTGGATTGACACGAAATTAAAATTGCTTCTCCAAAAAACTATTGTAATCAATTAGTGGAAAAACTTTTAAATCCATAATGTTATGGACAAAGAGGCAATACTACACTCCCATATATCACCTAGGAGCCCATTTATCATTTGCCTTTAAAGAGACTTGACGACTACCTTGTTGGATGTGCTAAGGTGTTAGCCCTAATCTGGTAGGTTCCTAGAAATTTTCTTAAGGGCCTATAGAGAAGTACAAGTAGAATCTCTACTAGTAATTCTACAATTATTCATTCTATTGCCTTGAGTATCATTGTCATAATGTTATGGCCCAATAACCGAGCAAACATCACCCCGTAAGGACTAGTTGCTTAGAGGGTCATAGGACCAACAAAGACGATTGTGACCACCAACTGAACTAGACATCCTACATCAGTATAGGCTGGTTGTGTCACCAATGCAGCCCAATGTACCTACACACTACCAATTAGCGAGGCAAAATGGTAGTCATTGTTGAGCACCTAGTCGTCACGTCCAGTTCGGATTAGAACCAAAATTGTCGACAACAGGCCCCGGTGATCCAATGATCGCCAAGGCACAATGGGGCATAGAGTTGCATTGGTCACTACACCTTATAGTCAGGTCAAGAAACGGCGCACTACTTAATGGTCTAGCCAACCATTAACAAAATGTGGGTGAACATGGAGCTGTGCAAGGAAAAAGGAGGATTAGACATCCAAGAAAGGGGACTTCTTATGGTAAATAATTGATTACACATTTTTTGGCAATTTACAATGCATATTGCTTGCCAAGAAAGCCATCAATTCCCCATCCAAGAGTCTATTGGAGCTATGAAGAACTCTCACAATAATTGCTTGTTGCAACTTTGATCAATGTTGTAGTTTAATAGCCTTGCAACCCATAGAAGTTTAAGATAAACGGAGGCAAATCTAGAAAGGCAACTTGTTACTATTATAGCTAATTCGTTCCTCAAAAATCCAACCAGCGATCTTGTCGACTATTAAAGTAACCATGGTTTGGGTATTGTCTACCCAAATTGTACGAGGATCACCAACACATTGCTTTTCCTTGCACAACCCTTCCAGGGATATGTTTCTTCTCTTGTGCTTATTTCGGTTCTCATCTTCTCTGTGAATAGTTCGGTATGTTTTTGTTTTCAACCATTTGAATTGTTGATCATACTTACACAAACTTCCATTTGGCTTCATTTCATATGAAAAGAAAAAAGATTTCAATTTACATATATTGGTTTTGTTCATAGGTCTTTATTTTTTTTAAATAAATATACTTTTATATAAAATGGACTATACTGATAAGAAAGTGAATATTCCAACCAGTCCTATAACTATTGGATTTTAACCTCACTCCATGCACTAATCCAACAGAAGAAAGATCAAACAGGTCTAAATCCCAGTAGCTGCAGAAATAGAAATTGTTACAGTTGACTACTCATATAGAATCGATCTCGGGTCGAGGAATCACAGTCATGGGCACTCACAATATCATTCGACAAGCCATACGATCTGAACAACTTTTCAATGAAAAACTGGGCTAGTTCAAATGCCTTGACAATTGATTTAGTTGGTATAAATTGCACCAATTTGGTTCGCCTGTCAACCACCACCCAAATGCAATCGTGACCCTTCCCAGTTTTAGGGAGTCCAGTCACAACATCCATTAAAATACTTTCCCATTTCTTGTTGGGAATCTCCAAAGGATGTAGAAGACCCACTACTTTGAGTCTTTTTGCTTCATTATACTGGCATTGTTCACAACCTTGAACATATGCCTCGACATGACCTTTCATCTTTGCCAGAAGAAATTTTGCCTAACATGGTAAGGGAACAGAGGTTTAGGATAGGAGAGTCTCTCAAGCATTGTTGTCCATTTAGACCTATGCTGAGAAGTTAGACTTTGAAATCACCAAATTAGCTAGGTTTGATATTGTGCTTGGTAAGCGGTGGCATGCGAGTAAGCGGCCTGCTATAGATTTTAAGACTCATGTATATAAGTTCGGGCATGAGGGTTTGTCTCATGTTCTGAAGGGGGAGCGACCTATAGTTGAAGGTCCTCTTGTTACCTTGATGCAGATAAAGAAAATGGAGTTGCAGTATGTGTGGTTGTGCTATCTTGCAAATGTGAATGTTGATTCCATTTCTAGTTGTTTGCAAATAAACCCACTCGTAACTTCATCTAATTTAATAACTTTGGTTAATGCTAATTTGATACAGCAGCAACGATGTGATCCAGCTAGTCAGCTAGAGCGATCCATCCGAGCTGAGTTTAAACATTTATTAATTGACCACAAGCCAGAGGGATTGCCGCCTAGACGGAATGTGGAGCATCGTATTGAGCTCATTCTAGGGGCAAGTCCGGTATGTACACCTCCTTACAGGATGAGTTTGAAAGAAGAGGAGGAAGTTCAAAAGATGTTGGAAGAATATCTCAAGCTGGGGTATATCCGTCCTAGTTTCTCACCTTTCGCCTCCCCTATTTTATTGGTTAAGAAAAAGGATGGTACTTTTCGGATGTGCGTAGATTACAGGGGATTGAATAAAATCATTGTAAAGCACAGATATTCGATGCCAAGGATTGATGATCTACTGGATGCATTGCAAGGGGCAGTCATTTTCAGTCAGATAGATCTCAAGAGTGGCTACCATCAAATTTTGATTGGTTTGGAAGATGTTCCGAAAACGGCCTTCCGAACATGCTTTGGACATTATGAGTTCTTGGTTATGCCATTTGGGTTAACCAATGCACCCGCCACATTCTTGATGCTCATCAATGATGTCCTACGTGACTTTATGGGCAAGTTTGTAGTCAAATTTATTGACGACATACTAGTTTATAGTAAGTCGGTGGACGGACATGAGGTTCACCTCCGTACTGTGTTTGGCAAGTTACAAGAAGTGGTCTTGTATGCCAATGCTCATAAAACAGAGTTATGTAAGACTCGTGTCGAGTATTTGGGTCACATAGTGATGGCAGAGGGTATTTCAGTTGACCCTGCCAAGGTGGCTGTGGTCAAGCAGTGGCCAAGACTGGCCAATATTCGTCAGTTGCAGTCTTTCTTAGGTTTTTGTAAGTTCTACCGACAATTCGTTAGGAACTACTCCTGGTTAGCTGCTCCTTTGACAGACCAGTTATGGGGGTTTAACATTGTGGTTGTTTGGGATGCTGAAGCACAGCATAGTTTTGACCACTTGAAGGAGGTTGTGGCCACATCTCCAGTGCTCAAGATTGTTGATCCCAATAAGCCCTTTGACCTACAGACGGATGCAAGTGGCATTGCCGTAGGTGCAGTGTTAAGTCAAGAGGGTAGACCTGTTGCCTTTATAAGTAAGAAATTGACGCCAGCACAACAGAGATATCCCACGCACGAACATGAGTTGTATGCGATCATACATGCGCTCAAGGTGTGGCGACATTACCTATATGGCGCCGAATTTTACGTGTATGTTGACCATCATACTTTGAAGTATTTTTGCACTCGGCCAGATTTGAGAGGCCGCCAAGCTCGGTGGGCCGAGCTAATGCAGGAATTTCATTTAGAAATTCGCTTCCGAAGAGGGAAGGAAAATGTGGTCGCCGATGCACTATCTCGGATACTGCATCAGATGAGCTTTACTGTAGTTGACAGTGATCTCATGGAGGAGATCAAGAAGGCTCAGCAGGACAATCCACATTGTCAGCATGTGTGGCCTGAGACGTGCCAGGTTATTGATCATGTGGAAGAGTCAGCTGAGGCTATCACTCCCGTAGAGACACACACTGGGACATATTTAACATACACCATGAAGGAAGGTATGTTAGTGAGAAATGGAAAAGTTTTCGTGCCAGACTTGAAGGATCTTCGTCGTAGGATTCTTCATGAATGCCATGATAGTCCCTGCGCAGGGCACCCGGATATTGATAGGACTACTGAGTTAGTCAGATGGCATTATTTATGGCCACGATTGCAGTGAGACGTCAGGAGTACGTCCAGCGTTGCACGGCTTGTCAAGTCAACAAGGCCGAGAGAGTAAGTCCTCCGGGCTTGCTCCACCCATTAGAGATATACCTACAGGAAGGTGGGAAAGCATCTCTATGGAATTTATTGTTGGCCTACCCAAGACGCAGAAGGGATTTAATTCCAATATGGTAGTGGTAGACAGGTTCTCTAAGATGGCTCACTTCATCGCAACGACCACAAAGGTCACAGCTCCGCAAGTTGCTGAGTTGTTTATCCAGAATGTAGTTAGGTTACATGGTCTTCCTAGGTCCATTGTCTCTGACAAGGATCCCAAGTTTACGGGAAATTCCTGGACTGAGGTGTTCGCAAAGTTGGGAACACAGTTGCAGATGAGTAGTACTGAGCATCCTCAGACGAGTGGCCAAACAGAGAGAGTGAACCAGATCTTCGAAGATATGCTTACAGCATATGTTAGTGGTACGCAAACAGACTGGGTAAAGCATTTACCACTATTGGAGTTTGTGTATAATGATAAGAGACATGCATCCACTGGACTAAGTCCATTGAGCTCAATTATAGTTTTAGGCCATTGAGTCCTGCTACCATAGGCATTCCACAGAAGTACCTAGCACCGCAGAGTTTTTGACTCAGATGCAGCAAAGGCTAGAGATGGCACAGGATAACTTGTCCAGGGCTATAGCCAGGGCAGAGAGTTATGCTCGTGAGAACCGTACCTACAGGGAATTTGAGGTAGGAGATTGGGTATACTTACTAGTCCCTCCGAAGTCGAAGGTGCTACGCACAGGAAGGTGTGCCAAGATATGTCCTAGGTTTTGTGGACCATGGTTGATTATCAAGAAGGTTAGAAGTGGGGCTTTTAAGCTACAGCTACCTGTGGGATGCAATGTGCATCCAGTGTTTCATGTTAGCAAACTCAAGCGATGTTTGCACGATGGCGATAATCTGATAGAAGGTCTAGTTTCTCCAGAGGAGAAAGACACTACAAATTATGGGCCAGATAGAGTCCTAAATCGGAGAGAGCGACGATTGAGGAATCGTCTTCTCCAAGAGTATCTAGTGGCTTGGAAAGGGCATCCTTTGTCTGATGCTACCTGGGAGACGCAACAGTGTTTGCAGAAGTCTTACCTAAGATTTATCATCGAGGACCGATGACTTGCCATAAGAGGGAAGGATTGTTACGACTCAGTCTAGTTCTGACATGACCTCGACACGACCGGTCACTCAAAGGGCCTAAGGCCAAGTTGGCAAGAGTCAGTGACCGGGAAGGGCATCGCTTCCAGGTGGGAACCGATGTGTCACAAAATCCCGTGATCCGGTGAGACCGTCTGACAAGTTGTCAGAGATGCGGTCGCATAACCGTTGGGGCCCTAGCCGTTAGGGCTAGCTGGCAAGCAGTCGGGGTGACCAGCTGGTGTTATCGGTTATGACGGGGCATGGGGGTCGCATAACCGTTGGGGCCCTAGCCGTTAGTGCTAGCCGGCAAGCAGTCGAGGTGACCAGCTGGTGTCATCGGTTATGACGGGGCATGGGGGTGGTATCACATGAGTCACTCACTATTCATAAGTCGCATGCAGTGTGTACGCCAGGTGGCCTGATCAACCACTTGGGGGGGGGGGGTACCTCGTGTATGTTGACAGGAATAGCATGTAGTGGATTCAAGAGGGGGGGTACCTATGGTTGGGAGGATCATTCCACACACCGGCCTTCAGAAGCTGAGCAGATTAGAGAGCTTTGGTTGCTCACACCACCTCCCCTACCCCCGCCCCCCTCGCTGCTGGTGTGCCGCCCCCTGCTGCCACCTCCCCTACATCCGCCCCCTCGCTGCTGGTGTGCACCCGCTGCTGCCACTCCCCTACCTCCATCCCCCTCGTTGCTGATGCACAGCCCCCTGCTGCCACCTCCCCTACCTCCGCCCCCCTCGCTGCTGATGCACCGCCCCCTGCTATTACCTCCCCCCCCCCCCCCCCCTCTCTCTCTCTCTCTCTCTCTCTCTCTCTCTCTCTCTCTCTCTCTCTCTCTCTCTCTCTCTCTCTCTCTCTCTCTCTCGCAGCCCTAGCCAGCAGGCCGCCATCCCCTCCCCCTACCATCTCAGGCCCCCTGCCACGCTGGAAACATCTAGGGCAGCACTGTCTGCCACACACTAATCTGTCCATCCCCACTGGCCTCTTCTCCTATCTTCCAAGAAACTACAGTACCTCCATCTACAACACCCATCCCATACACTCCCTCCAAATCAACTAAGCTTTTCTCTACTTGGGAAGTTGACCAAATGAAAGCAGGTTTCTAGCTCCTGAAGCAAGAACTTTCACAATTGCAGGGACTAGTGGCCTCTTTAATCCACGAAAAGAACTTGTTGCAGTCCAAAGTTGCCTCATTGGAGCAAATCATCAACACTAAACAGGTTGTAGCCATGGAATCGACTACCACCATGATACGGGAATTAGAGCACAAGATTGAACAACAAAAAGAAGAAGCCCTTTCTTGGGCATCAATGTTGAAGAAAGGCACCAAGCCAACAGCTCCCATTTCCTCGGTCATCTCGGCCATTGTCTCGGAAGAACGATCAAGAGAACAAAAGGCCCATAACATCAAGGTTCGTGGGATACCAGACACACAAGATGCATTGCAGAAGCTAAACGGTTTCTTGAGACTACCCTAGGACACGTGACAGATGGGTTGGATATAGCTTGGAGGGCTACCAGAGACGCTGCCACATTGATCATTCACTTCACCTCCTTGACCAGTCGTACAGAGGCTTTATATTGGAGAGCCAAACTACGCGGCAACACCATCTATATGGATGATGATCTCACTTACATTCAGGTTTTTCGTAAAGCCTTCCAGGAGGCCCAAGAGTCTAGTAGATGAGCTATCTATCGTGATGGACAGGTACAATTTATTGTTGGCACCCCTAGCAGCTCCCAGAGCTAGGGAATTGGGGTGGTCCCCGAGCTTGGGAGCATCCCAAGGCCCCATCCATACCGTCTCTAGATTGAGGTATGGAATTGTGATGGCATTCATTCATCCTCTACAGCATGTGACCTGATTGACTTCATTACTGGACGAGACCTATTGTTTTTCATGGAGACTCATGAGAGTCAGGAGCATGGGCTACCCACCTATCCAGGGTATAGATCGGATTCGGTATATAGATGTGAGACTAGATCAGCTAGTGGCCAAGGTTCTAATGGGGTGGCTTGTCTCTACAAAGAGTTCCTTCATCAGATAATTGAGTTTCTCAGACAACTATTTTCCTCCGAAGTCTTCTTCTTTTGTTGAGGGGGTCAGATCACCTTACCTGGACCTCTCATTGGACAAAATCAGATTCGCAGATCGGGGGCATATTTTCCTCACTGGGTATTTTAACGCCAGGACCACTTCACGACAGACAGAGTTTCATGATACTATAGACCAGCTTTGTCATGCCCACGACTGGTCTCGGGTAGCATGTCCACGCTAGGGATCAGTAGACCAACTACCCGTAAGTTAGTTGTGAGTATAAGAGAATTGGGGCCCTTATGTGTATAAGGTCAAAATTAACGGTTGTAGGCCTAAACTCATGATGGTGGTTGTATGGGTCTATTAGTGAGTCATGGGGTGACTGGATGATGTGGCCCAGATAGGCTGTAGAGGTGTCCAGTGAGGTGTCACAGTGCACTACTAGTGGTGCAAGGGCCTTGGAGGGTATAAGTATACCTATTGGGCTCTCACTAGTGGATGCCTGGTTGTGGCAATGGTAGCAATATTCTGCCAGAGTGACATCTCTCCTATTGAGCATTGATTGGTGATCCATAGCTTGGGGGCTAGATCCGTTCGATCTAGGTTTGGTTGGGTTGGTTTGTCCACCATCCATTTCATTATTGTTCTATGGATTCAGCATCCTAGTAGTGATCCTCGGAGTAGGTCTTTATAAGCTTCGAGTTCATGCCCTTGACAGTGACAATATGGGACTCACTAGGATTTATCTATTGCGGTTTGGTGAGGCACATGAGTGAGCCATTTATAATGGCCTATCTTTCTAGCCCGATTCTGGCAGCTATACTTGTCACACTCACAAAAGCGGTAACAGTGTCGTTGATAACCTCATGGGGTCACCATCCTCGATTCCCCTCATTCACGGTTTTCATATTTCTCCCACCACTTTCTCTAACCATTTGTTCTTTTCCTTCGCTATTGGCCACCTCCCACCCCCTCAACACTCATCACACTCCACGCTACCCCGTGCACCCAGATACACATTCCATCCCCTCTATGTACCACTTTACCAAGAATCTCTTGCCTCATTACTTCACTCTTTTCCCACAACAAACCACTGGAATCTCAAGCTGCCTTCCTCACCACTTCTCTCCATACTACTACTTCTCTAACCTTCCCATCTAAACCCCATAACATCAAGCCATCTCATTCACGGTCACCTCGGCGGTGACAGTTGTAGACTTGGTGATTGCTATCCTCCTCTATGCGGATGATGTGGTACTAGTCCCTCATACCAAAGAGGGATTGCAGAGTTGGATTGCTTACATCCTTTTTGTGCCCATTGGGCCTTGCCTTGTATGCAGCAGAGGTATGGTGTATAGGCCTTTCCTCCTCACATTGGGCCAGCATTTCACGGTTGCAGACCACCATGTTAGCTCACACGATTCGGGAAAAGCCTTTTGTTCCAGATGAGATCATTCTTGCTGAGTTTGCCACCCTCCTATCCAGATAGAGGCAGCCTTCCAGCTTATCACCTACATCCAGAGGGTTTAGGCATTTCCTGATATAGAGTAGAGATATACACAGATTGCACTTACGTCCTCCCATCATCTTCAGGCTCAAGGTTACCGGTTGTCATGGTTCTCTCAGGCATCACACTTCCTCATGGAGTGATTTGGTATCACTATGACGAATCTCCCCTCGGGTACACACCAATACATTAGACGGTTTTTATACAAAGCATACATTGATCGTACCTAGCAACATTAGGTGGGGGTTAAGCCCGATTACTACCGGGTTCACTTCTTGGAGCAGGATACTGATGGGTTTCCAATCCTACCTCGATATCTGACTTCAGGATTACCACACAGTCTTTGTTTCACTTTGGGTCAGTTTAGAGTATCATCATATCAGTTGGCTATTGAGATTGGGAGATTCCAAGGTACCTCGAGGGAGCAGAGATTGTGCCAGCTATGTTCTCTGCATGAGGTGGAGTCTTCATTTTCAGATGCCCTATATATTATGAGATCAAAGGGAGATACCACTGCCTATTCAGAGACATGCCTACTACACTTCGATCGCTCATTGCATATGACACATTTAAGTAAGATCATCCTGGTTTTGAGAGACTGTATTCGACAATAAAGCTTTCCATCTCATAAGAAAAATCAAACATAAAATGAAAAGCAGCTTACTTACTCTCATCAAGGATCATATCATTTTGGGCTTCTTGGTGAATTAAAATGACATCACGTTGAAGATCATCCATCTGCCTAACAAGGTCTGCACTGAAAAGTTTGATGTTTTCAACCTTACTTTCCTCTGCTGACAACATGGCTTCCTTGCAAGCTGAAAAATCAGCTGACATCATTTTATATGAAGCATATTCAAGCTCTGGAATGGGAATTTTGAACTCTTCCATCAAATCATAGTACTGCCTAATCAAGAAAAATTGAACTTCAAAATAATCGGATCGCTCCTGCATTGACTGTAAAGCCACAAGACAGCTCTCAGCTTCCTCTCTCTCTCTCTCTCTCTCTCTCTCTCTCTCTCTCTCTCTCTCTCTCTCTCAAAGTCCTTCAGTTTCCCCAACATTGGGATCTTCTACATTGAATATCTCCTCTTAGTTTACCATTGTTCATTGATAAGGGAGACCCCTATTTAGTGGCACTCTTATCCTATTTTAGAAAGCCAGGACTCATAGTTGTCTTCTTTTAGTTTCATATGATGTTATTCATACTTGGATGTACTCAGTGGTCGTAGTCATACCTTTTGTTATTAAAAGATATTAAAAGAGCTTTCTTTCTTTCTTCATTCTCTTTAAGAGTTTTAGAGTTACCTTTAACTCTTCTTGGTTGGTTCACAATGTCATGGATGATAGCTTGAGACTTAAAGACATATGACCAAGGGAACAGTATACAAGGGTAAAAATCTAACAATACTTCATGAGTTGAAGCACAAAACATTAGGACACATAACAATGGACATTTTCCATATCAATGTATTGTTGCTTTTATGCAGCACTCATGGACTCTAGACATGGGATGTTACACATCTCTGAACAGCAGAATTATGGGTTGCTTCTGCCAAGAGTCTTCTTCTCTGCAGAGTCGTAAGAAACACTTCAATTGATACTTACTGAAAAACTAAATTTGTCAGGAATCTGAACGTAAGCATTACAGGACTTTTTCTATGCATTTGCTCAGTATTTGCAGTTTCTTCCATGTCAAAGAGATATATACAAACATAGACATACTTTTTGTCTTATGTATCACATTTGGTACGATGGTACATTAATTACCTTCTTATGTAGTGCTTTTGGTACAATCAGACATTGATTTAACTTCTTCTGTTTCTCCCTTTCATAAGTACAGCAGACAACAAGCCCTAGCTTAACAACTTTAATGTGAGAAATATTCTGTATACCTCACAAACAAAACAGCCGTATGGGGAGATGAAGATTTCCCCTGAAGCAAATAGCATAGATATAAGCAGATGCCAAGTACTATTTTAAAATTAGACAGCAGCACTACCTGAAGGAAGCTTGCAATCTCAACAAACTCTTCCACCTGTGAAGGCTTTACAAGAAGTTTCTTCGTGGCATTGTGTATTTCAGTGATGAAAGCCTGCAAAGTGTCAGAATGAAATAAGCACAAATAGACTAGCAAGTAACAACTCCATTTCAAATCATGCAGAAAACCTTTGTGCTAGAAAATAGAACTCCAAACAGTTTAAAGCACTTATGAGTCCTATCAATCCCATCATCCTACCCTCTCTATAAGAACCTTGATAGGACTCGATGTGATACATCTGCAGCACAAGGAGAAGCTATTGTCTGAGCCTATATTTGTGAAAGGTCGTCATTTATGCGAATGAACGTTTTGGACCAAGAATCTTGTAATCATGCTAATAAGACAGAAACATAGTCTGCAAATTGAAATGCCTGATATTTATAGACTTTGCAACCTAAGCACTAAAAGCAGCAAGATATACATGATTCACGAATTGCAATTTCTATTTTTTTACTTTTAACTTTTCCCTTATTTTTTTGCTAAGTTGGAGTTATGCAATTGAAACTATTGGAAACCCATTTCATCTGATGCCAGTTGGGTCAAATTTACGGCATCCAAAGTTCATTTCATAAAAACAAGATCTCACCTCATTGCTCGGAATAGGACTTGAAACTACTGGAAACTCATAGAATCATAATCCTCTCTATTTTCTCTTCTATTATTACCCATATTGTCATGCCCATGACTGGTCTCGAGTAGCGTGTTCACGCTAGAGATCGGTAGACCAACAACCCGTAAGTTAGTTATGATTGTAAAGGAATTAGGGCCCTTATGTGTATAAGGTCATAATTAATGGTTGTAGGCCTAAACTCATGATGGTGGATTTATATGGGTCTATCAGTGAGTCAGTGGGGAACTGGATGACGTGGCCCAGATAGGCTGCAGAGGTGTCCAGTGAGGTGTCACAGTGCACTACTAGTGGTGCATGGGCCTTGGAGGGTATAAGTATGCCTATTGGGCTCTCACTAGTGCATGCTTGATTGCATGACTGATAGCAGTATGCTGCTGGTGTGAATCCTCATTCCTCTGCGAGATTGATCCATAGCTTGGGGGCTAGATCCGTTCGATCTAGGATTGGTTGGGTTGGTTTGTCCACCATCCGTTCCCTTTGTGATTGCTTGTTTGGCATGCTTAGAGTAGGATCCTTGGTTGAGGACTTTATATTGGTATCAGATGCATTCTAAGCAGGAATTGCCACTGAAAGTGCTAGGATGAATCTCGACGCTTTTTCGAGATTTCGGTGGAGTAAGCAACAAAGAGAAGAAATTTTGGATTGTTCTTCCCATCGATTTACTTTTTCGAAGTGTAATCGTTTGTGTGGCATGTGCATTACCAAGATCACATTCGGTTCGATTATTAAGCACTTCGGATTGGTTTTTAGGAAGTAATTCCGTTTTTAATTCCATTGTTGCCAATTGCTTTACTATTTGCACTTTTGCGGAAGCAACAGTTTCTTTTGAGGCTATGCTGGATTTTTTCCCTTTTAAGGCTTCTTGTTCTTGCAATAGTGGTTTATGAGATTTTGGTTGCTGTCTCTTGGTACTGACACACTCCATTCTCTCCCCTCCTATGTCGAGCTTTCTCAATGGATAAACCCCTCTTCCCTTGTCATCCTACAAGTCGCAAGACTTGGTGTCTTCATTTCTTCCACCTTCCAAAACCTTGCATGGATCATCGACATGCCTTCTTGTCCTTGGATGGATCCTCTACCTTTTCCATTACTACTAACGATGGAACAAAATTGATTGTCCCAAACTCTCTAAAGAGTTGGTATCGCAAGCCCTAAGCTTACCTATTGGTACGCTCACCCAAAGGTCACGCTGCTGGTTTGGCACTTATCTTGACCCAATGCCATTCCTCCTTTGACCACCGATGGGCTATGTTTAGCCTTTAACAAAACTGAGAAAGGCAAGAATAGATGCAATAATGGACTAACCACTTGCTATGAGTGTTGGTGGATTATTTACAGGTTTTGCAGGACGATTTTTTATGAAGATACAAGTTCATGTTGCATTTTCCAGCAAACTAACAGTGTGTTGCAGGTTTATGAACCAGTAAAGCCATTCTTGGAATGGTTTGGTTCACAACAAGACCTATTCTGTGAAATAGGAAGAGCAACCTGCAAATTTCAGTGTCAGTGGAAATTTGGGCAGCACCTACCCTGTTTCTCAGACATAATGAAATCTAGACTTGCAAATTTGTAAAGGAAAGATTGCTTAAGCTTGTGAAGATGTGAGTAAAGCTAAGCAAACTGTAAATCGCTCTAAAGGCATTTGTTAATCTGCAAAAATAGCCAAAGTAAAAGCCTAAAGCTTCTTGTTATTGCTTGGACACCATTTGCGGAATTCATTGGTATAATTTTAATTGGAAATGGGGTCTGTTAAAACTAAATTTTACTGAACTAAGTTTTTTAGACAATGTTATATTACAAACAATTATACCCGTAATGAATGTAAATTGAACGTAAATTTTTTATAATTTTTCAGTTTTCAATTGCAAATGGACAAGGTTGATGTCCCGATGGGGGGTGGACATGGAAGGGGGCATCACTGGCAGTGATGGCCCCACATATCAAAGCAATAAAATGGGAACCAACCAAATGAAAAGTTTCCTTAATCAAATGTAAGCCATAAATTCAAACAGCTTGGGCTTTTAACCGAAAAATTTTTTGGCGATAAAAACGGCCCGAAGTTGTTGATGATTGGGTAAACCGTTGATCAAGCTATTTTAGCTTGCGTGTTAGAAATAAATGACTATGCTAAAGATAATCCATAGGTTACTTTGACCCAAAAGGTCGAGATTTGTGTAACCATGGGTGTTTAGTTATGTAGGCCATCTTAAGTTTGTCTTAAGTTCAGTTGAACCCAATTTTGGTCATGTACTGACTCGTGGGTCCTTAGAGGTCTAATTTGGTATAGGGGCCCTATCTTGACTTTTGGGGTGCCCTACATTTGAGTAAGTAGGTAGAGTACATATTGGCTTATTGTGTCACATTTTTCAGTTTGGCTAAGCATTGCTCTCCATTGCTTGTGTTGCTATTTTCTGTCTCTCTCTCTTAGAGGAGGGCGCCCAGCCTCTTCTCTCTTGATTCTTGTGGAGATTGATTGATAACTAGATCTTGGTGACTTGACACTTGCTGTCCTACATGGTATCAGAGCTACCGGATCTGCAGCAAGCTTGTATGTTGGTACCCTACCAGAAGTGGAGCTTCTCTACTTTTTGTTCTGAAATTTCAGCATCCTGCTGATCTTTCCACATGGAGTTTGGATCAGCTTTTTTGTATCTTTTCAGGTTGAAGGAAGGCGCCCATCACAGATCTTGGAGGAGCAATTTGTGGCACCCAAAAATCAGAATCTCAAATCTGATTTTTATGCAACCAGTTTTCAGCAAGTTTTGTTTGGAGGAGGGCGCCGAAAAATCTGCTACTAATTTTTGGTTTTGGAGCCTTCTTATCTTGTTGTTTTTGTTTTTAGGTTTGCATTTGTGAAGGACGCCGCCCAATATTCAGCATACCCTATTTTGGTTTAGGGCAAAGTTGTGGCTAGAAAATTGCAGATTTTCAGCAAGCAGTAGGGTGCTTTCAACAGCCCTATTGAAGTGTGTGTTGATCACACTATTTGGCTTCCTAATTGGGTTTCAGTGTAGGCTTCATTCGAAGCTAACCTAATTTTCAAGAAGCTAGTTTTCTTGTTCAGAAAGACAACCATCTTTCCATTATCCTTTGGGCACTTTGCTTGCAGATTGGAAGACATCTGGTGCTCCTACTTTCAGCTCTTTGTTTGCTGCAAATTTTTGAGTAGATCTAGTTGTGGAAAGGCTCTCTTTCCTATCTACTACAAGCTGAAATTCTATTGGAGGTAATGGCTAAAGAATCGGAAGCTATCGATTCTTTGTTTAGTGAAGATCGGTTGGATGGCACAAACTACTCCTTGTGAGTTACATGATGAAAAATCTTCTCATAGCGAAAGGGATCTGGGATTTGGTCAATAATGATGAGGAAAGGCCTCCTTCTTTGGCACCTTCTACACCTCATGGATTCCATTACTCTCAACTCATTACCTTCATCTTATCTTCGATTTGTTTCATCATTGAGTATCTCTCTTAGGCGACAGCAACTCTCCTTTGATGAACTTGATGGGCTGCTTCTTCAAGAGGAGCAAACAAGGCAAAATTTTGCGGGTGACACTCAACAAGATCAAGCTTTCTTCACAAAAGGCTAGGGCAAAGGCAAGTCAAAAGGAAAGGGGAAGCCTCCTTCCAAGGATGAGCAAAAGCCCGTTGGAGATCAAAATGTCAACACTCAAAAGAAAAAAGAGAAGTGCCACTATTGCAAGAAGTACGGGCACTCAATCAAGGATTGTAAGAAGAAGCTTGCGAAAGAGGAGAGTAAAGGAATTGATGCTAGTAATTCACTTGCTACTTTGGAGCAAGAGTTTGAAGCTAGTGGTGATCTCTTCAACCAAGACTATGCTTTTGTCTCTAATATTGCTTTTACTAGTACTTTTACATCTATGAGGAATTCAGGTTCTGTTTTGCAAGTTGCTGATTTTCAGCCCATTGAATGGGTGATTGATAGTGGTGCTACTCGTCATATGACTTCTCGCAAAGAAGCATTCACTAAATTAGTGAAAGTCCAAAATGGAAGCAAGGTACAATGTGCGGATAATGCATCTTATTCTCTTCATGGAATTGGAGTTGTAGCCATCATTCTGCCTAATGGTGAAGAAAAGTACATTAAGAATGTGCTTTGTGTTCTGGAAATCAAGAAGAATCTTCTTTCGGTTTCAACTATGTTGAAGCAAGGACTAGTTGTTGAGTTCAAAGAAGATAAGTGTCTGTCAAGGATCCTAAAAGATATCTCTTAATTATTGTTTCGGGAACAATGCATGCTGGCTTATTCATTATGGATAACTATGGGCGACAAATTCCCTCTATATGTCTTGTTGCTTCTACATCACAATCATTCGAGTTGGCTGAATTGTGGCATGCAAGGTTTGGGCATCTCAACTTGCAAGTTTGAAGAAGCTGAAGACATTTAATATCGTAGAAGATTTTCCTACTATTGAGCAGCCGGAAGGGCATGCATGCGAGGGGTGCATACTTGGAAAGTTTCAAAGGAAACCTTTTCCAATTGATGGAACTATAAGGGTTTTTGATAAATTTGATTTGGTTCATAGTGATGTTTGTGTTCCAATGAGGACCGAATCCATTAGAAAGTGCATCTATTTTGTGACTTTTATTGATGACTTTTCTCGTTTTACATGGATCTATCTTATGAAGGCTAAATCGGAAGTTTTTCAACATTTCAAAGATTTTCTAACAATGGTGGAAAATCAGTTTGGGCATTCTTTGAAGACCCTACACCCCGATCAAAGAGGGGAATACATCAAGAGTACGTTTGATGCATTTCTTCAAGAGAAGGGAATTCTACATCAAATGACAACTCCCTATACGCCTCAACAAAATGGTGTTGTCAAGCGAAAGAATCGCACACTTATGGAGATGGCCTGTTGAATGCTCAAAGCAAAGGGGCTGCCTCACAAGTTTTGGGCTGAAGCAGTTATGACGGCGGCATACATAAGCAATCGTTATCCTACTAAAGCATTGAAACTATTAACTCCTTATGAAGTTTGGTATGGGAAGAAGCCTTCAATCTCTCACTTTCGCATTTTTGGTTGTACAGCTTATGCTTTTGTTCCGGATAAACTTCGTACAAAGCTTGAGGATAAAGGAGTTAAATGCACTTTTGTTGGCTATAGTAGTGAAAGCAAAGGCTATAGGCTGTTCAATTTGAGCACCAACAAGATTATTGTTAGTCGTGATGTGCATTTTGATGAAAATAATTCATTAGATATGGCCCCAACTCGTATCTTGAAGGGGGACAGCCCACATAGTGTGAATGTTGAAGTTTTTCCAGATTTGGTACCACCTTCTATTTCTGGAGATAAAGGGCAGCAATCAACCAGTTTCGAACTGCCCAACACCTCACAAGTTTAGAGCCTAATGTTCATCAAACACCGCCCATTGTTGCTCAAAATCAGCCTGCAGGAATTGTTGGACAGCAAGGACGAGTTTTGGAAGATCTTGGACAGCCAACTGCAGTGTCGGAAGATCTTGGACAGCAAATTGCAAGAAGAGACATGGCTGCTGGACAGCCCAAAACAGTCCCACGGTGGCTGTTGTCGACTTTTCGGGACAGCAAAGTAGGTTCATTTTATGATGGAAAGACACGTGCCTCTACAAAATCAGTGGACTATGCTGATTTTTCAGATTTTGCTCTTACATCTCATGGAGACGTTGCGGAAGAACCTGATTTTTATGAGCAGGCCAAGGGAGTAAAATGTTGGGAGGATGCGATGCAAGATGAGTATGACTCACTCATGAAGAACTAGATTTGGGTTCCATGGGAAGAAGGCAATTGGTTCTAAATGGGTATACAAAATCAAGTATAAGACAGATGGTACCATTGAAAGGTACAAGGCAAGGCTTGTTGCCAAAGGCTATGCTCAGCAAAAGGGGATTGATTATGAGGAGACTTTTTCTCCTACTGCTCGGATGACTACCGTGAGGGTAGTAACCTCTTTGGCTGCCCATTTTGGTTTAGCGTTTGCGGCAACTTGACATAAAGACAGCATTCCTCAATGGTGATCTCAATGAGGAAGTGTACCTTCAATAACCTGCTGGTTTTTTGGTTGAAGGCCAAGAAGATAAAGTTTGTCTTCTCAAGAAGGCACTTTATGGACTGAAGCAAGCCCCGAGGATGTGGTATCAAAAGATACATGCCTATTTTTGTGATCATGGGTTTACTAATAGTCCTAGCGAATCTACTCTTTATGTCAAGCATACTTCAGATTATATCATCATTATTTTGCTTTATGTTGATGATATTATTATTACGGGAAGTAATGAGCAGCAGATTGATGCCGTAATACTTGATCTTGGTACAGTTTTTGAAACCTCAGATTTAGGCCTATTGCACTTTTATCTTGGTCTTGAATTTGTATGAGGGGCTGGAATTTTCATCTCTCAAGAACGCTACATTGGGCAGATTTTGAAGCGGTTCAAGATGGAAGATTGCAAGCCGGTTGTTACACCTATGGAGATAGGCCTGAAATTAAGTAGTCAAGGTGATGGTGAACCATTTGATACTACTTCATATTGTCAAGCTATTGGCTGTCTCATTTACCTATGTAATTCAAGACCGGACATTTCTTATAGTGTCTCACTCATGAGTCAATTCATGCATGCCCAGATGACATCACATTGGAAAGCGTTGAAGAGGATCTTTCAATATCTTCAAGGAACAAGAAGTCATGGACTAGTTTTTCCTGCTTGTGATGATGCATGTTTGGTTGGTTTTAGTGACTCGGATTGGGGTGGAGATCAAGACACTAGACGCTCTACAAGTGAACATTGCTTTTTTTTATGGAAATTCTGCAATTTCTTGGTCAAGTAAAAAGCAACCCACTGTTGCTACTTCTTCTAGTGAGGCAGAATATAGAACGATATTTTCAGCCACAACGGAGTGTTAATGGCTGAGAAGACTACTTGTTGACATGAAGTTTGGCGAGCCCTCAACCACTCTTATCTTGAGTGATAGTCAAAGTGCTATTGCCATTGCACGAAATCATGTTTTTCATGGGAGGACGAAGCACATCGGGATCCATTATCACTTTGTTCGGGAGAGATCATGATAGCGACATTTTACTTGAGTATTGTCCTACAGAGGATAATATTGCGGACCTCTTCACTAAGGCGTTGCCTAGAGTCAGATTTGAAGCTTTATGCAAAGCTTTAAATATAATACCACGTGTTGGTTTTATTACATAGTGAAGATTTCAGTTTTTGCATTGTCATTTAAGGAGGGTGTTAGAAATAAATGACTATGCTAAAGTTAATCCATAGGTTACTTTGATCCAAAAGGTCAAGATTTGTGTAACCATGGGTATTTAGTTATTTAGGCCATCTTAAGTTTGTCTTAAGTTCAGTTGGACCCAATTTTGGTCATGTACTGACTCGTGGGTCCTTAGAGGTCTAATTTGGTTTAGGGGACCTATCTTGACTTTTGGGGGTGCCCTACATTCAGTAAGTAGGTAGAGTACATATTGGCTTATTGTGTCACATTTTTCAGTTTGGCTAAGCATTGCACTCCATTGCTTGTGTTGTTGTTTTCTGTCTCTCTCTCTTAGAGGAGGGCGCCCAGCCTCTTCTCTCTTGTTTGATTAATAACTAGATCTTGGTGACTTGACTCTTGTTGTCCTACATGCGTAACGTCCTAGAGGAAAAGCGATTGTTAGTTTTGTTGTTTCTTTAGGGCAAGGCCTCCTCGTGGTGGAGGGAACTACCCGTGAAACCGGTGACTTAGGCTGAATTCCTGCGAGAATTCCGTAAGGCTTTCGTCACAAAAAAAAATTCGGAGTTATATATTCGCTTTATTAACTGCAAAATGGGCAACCAAGAATTGGACATCTATGTCCAAAAGTTCTTGGATTTTTTAGCGAAGAAGGTGCCACTTCACGAAAAGTGCACGCACGGCCAAACGGCCCTGAAGCCTAAGATGGAAAAGACTAAAAATAAAAGAAAAAAAGCAGTTTTTTTTATATGCTTGAAATTGAGGCATACCAACACCCTATAAAGGTAAAAACAAGTGAAGCCAATAAAAATCATGACGTTATTCCCACTCATTCCTCAGTGAGTTGGAATTGGTACTCTAAAGTTGGAAAGAGAAATTCCCGAGAACTTCAATACTACCAGTGTTGTTAGTCTCAATCGATTTATGGACCATTCATATTAATCGGATTTTTGGGACGCTTTGATCAAGAAGTGAAAGGCCTTCATGGAGGAAGAACCTGTGGTATGGGACACAAGCAATTCCAAAATGAAGATCTAAAACTAACTGATCAGTTTGACCATAGTAAGGCCGTAAATCTTAATGATGCCAAATACTATGGGTCACAAAACGGGTGTTTTGTCGGAAATTTGAGATATTGATCATGACGCCTTAAGGATATCTCAAATTTACAAAACCGGAAACCAGGCAAGCTATTTCTTTTTAAAAGATATATTGGTGAATTTCTTAAAACATTGATTAACCCGTTTTCTTGTGATTCCTTGGTAGGTAATTTTTATTACCCGTTGACCATGAACGATGTCACATGAATGGTTAATGCAATCGTTTTCTAAATGTTTTCCTTACATCTTGGGAAAGGCCAAATTCAGACCAATAGTTCACCATGGGCCTCACCAGTCCTATTGGTGAAAAAGAAAGAGGGGTCTATGCGTCTTTGCGTAGATTACAGAGCCCTCAATAAAGTCACAATCAAGAATAAATACCCTATGCCTCGGGCAGACGAGTTGTTTGACCAACTCGACGGGGCTAAGTTTCTTAGCAAAATAGACCTCAGATTCCGTATATCATCAAGTCCGTATAAAATCGGAAGATGTCTCGAAAACAGCTTTTAGGACTCGTCACGGTCATTATGAGTTTAAGGTGATGCCATTTGGGCTCACAAATGCTCCAGCTACCTTTATGACCTTGATGAACAGTGTCCTCAGACCATACTTGGGTAAGTTTGTAGTCGTATTTTTAGATGACATCCTCGTTTATCGCAAAACGAGGAAGGAGCATCTAAAACACCTCAGAAAGGTGTTTCGACTGCTTAGGAAGCATAAGCTCTATGCTAAACAATCCAAGTGTGAAGTCTTCGTTGAAGAAGTAGCATATTTGGGTCACATTATCTCTTCAGATGGGATTAAGATGGACCCAAATAAGGTTAAAGCCATACTCAGTTGGCTGAGACCTCAGAATATTTTGGAACTTTAGATCTTTCTTGGTTTGGCGGGATATTACAGACGATTTGTCAAGGAATATGCTCAGATAGCAGTTCCCATGACAAATCTTCTTAAGGGGAAGGGAAAGGAGTTCATTTGGGAGTCCGCACAGCAGGAGAGCTTTGATGCTCTCAAAACAGCCTTAGCTACAGCACCAGTTTTAAAGGTCGTCAACCCCAATCAGCCATTTGTGGTCGAAACAGATGCTAGCGACTTTACAGTAGGTGCTGTGCTAACTCAGGGTGGACGACCAGTTGCGTTAGAGAGTAAAAAACTCGAGCCAGCTCAGACTAGGTACAGTGCCTATGAAAAGGAACTCTTTTCTATAGTCCATGCCCTTAAGACTCGGAGGCATTATTTGTATGGTGCCAACTTTGAGGTCCTGACAGACCATGAGAGTCTCAGATACCTTTGCAATCAACCCAACACTGAGAATTGACCCGTAAATTAGAAAAGGACTTTTTGAAGATTCATTTTCCTAGTTATTTCTTCATCCTCTGTTCGGCTGACCTGATACGGAGGTTTAGAAACAGGTGTTGTACCTGGTACTAGGTTTATTACATGATCTACCTCTCTGCTAGGTGGTAAACCATGTGGCAAATCTTCAGGAAAAACATCTTTAAATTTAGATAATAAAGTTTCTAATTTACTGATTTTCTGCTGAATGGAACTGGATATAGAAACTTCAGGAATAAACTGAAAGTCACATAAGAGTACCTTATGGTCTTTGTCTCCAATTAGCTGATAGAGCTCTGAACTGCAGACCATAGGACTGTTGGGAACATCATGCTCCCCATGCAACTGGATCTCTCGATCTTTATGCTGAAAGCTGAGGGTGTTCTCTTGATAGTTTCTGTGGAGGGAAGGTCCTAAACTGTAGAGCCGATCTCTCCCGAGAACAATATCTGTGCGATCCAGGTGCATTATCTGAAAGTTTATTTCATCTTGGTACCCCTAAATACCAAGATTCAACTTACTTACCATAGTTTCCCATATTTTTTTATCTTCACCCTTAGCTAATGAAACTATGTACCTATGCTGACTAGGTACTTCTGGTAGTTTGAGCTTTTTAACTAGGGTGTAGTTGATGAAATTATGGGTTGCCCCATCATCAACCATAACTCTTACTGACTGATTACCAACTTTCCCATGCATACGTACTAGGTCATGCAGCCCAAAGCTGAAGGGTCTCGCTAGCATTGCAGAGGTCAGCTGGCAACAGTGTTCATGATCTTCATGATACACTTTGATCTCGGAAGCTGCCGAGTCATTGGGGAAACATACAGTCTGAACAAGATGAACTTGTTTCTTATCTTTCTTATCTTTTTTAGTGAAAGGCCCCTTGGGACACTGTCTGACTGTGTGTCCCTTGCCCATACACACAAAGCACAAACGTTCTTTTTTGGCTTTCTCAAAATCATCCGGTTTTAAGGGCTGTATGAGTGAAGGGCGTTTTTGAGGAGCTTCACCTTTAAATTTATCTTGGTTCTTTCTTTTTAAATATTTCTTTTTAAATTGAAAGTCTTTCTGAGGAGGCTGCTCAGAAAGTGGCTGCTGTCTCGCCCTCTTCCTACCCACTGAATCATCATAGATTTGAGCATATCTGAGAGCTTGCTCAAGGGTAGTAGGCGAGTTTCTCTGGACCTCTACTTTATATTCATCTTTGAGGCCACGGACAAATCCCCTGATTTTCTGATAATCATCCATATTTTTAATCTTTAAAATTGCTTCTCGATACTGCGAGATATATTGGATGAGGGACTTGTCCATTACTGTTCTTTCCCAGGCTTCCCAGGCTCTATCAAGTTCATTTTCTAGTAGAAATTCTCTTAGGAAAGCTTCTTCAAAAGCTTTCCATGACCGGGGAGTCTGCCCAGTCTCTTGGAGATTTAACCACCACTTATAGGCCATAGGCCCTAAGGAAAGACTGGCCTCCATAGCTTGCAAATGGTCAGGGGTCTGTTTAAGAGCATGAATGTTCTTCCATTTGCTGAGGAAGGTTTGTAGAATGTCTGCATTTCTATCCTTCTCTTCCCCATTAAAAGTAGGAGGCTTTAAATCTTTAAAAACATTGGGGTGAAACCGTAAAGTCTCACCCGAAACTGATGGAGGTGGAGAAGGGGATAACTGAGAAGTGGAGGGAAGGCTTCCTTTCGCGGAACTCAAAATCAATATTTCGGACACGACCCTGACTGTGGTATCTGACCTATCTGTGTTCCCTAGGGTTCGGCACTGGTTACGAGCTCGTAACATAAAGACCGCTAAAAATGCATCTGATTTTGCTCAAGTAGTTGTAGAGCGTCTGTTTAGACTTTACGGATTACCAAGTGACATTGTGAACGATCGTGATCCAAGGTTTACAGGTCACTTTTGGTCGGCCATATTCGCTAAACTAGAGACGACTCTAAGCTTAAGTTATTCTAACGATTGGTCAAACGAAAAGAACAAATCAGGTGAGGGAGAAAATGCTTCGAGCATATTTTCCGGCGGCAATCTCATTGGGAAGTGTATCTGACCTTGATTAAGTTGCCTATGCTTGGGTATCACGTTCTCTTATTGAGTGTAGGACAAGAATCCAATGAATTATAATTGACGAATCATAGTTCAGATTCTAGTTATACTTGATCGTTTAAGAGAAGGATTACCTGCGTGATCAAAAGATCAGATGATATCTGCATTTTGATTGCAATATCCTCGAAGAGGAAGTTATCCTTGATGGAGATTAAGTTATAGTAATCATTTGGCTACCGGTTATAGCCCGTTCGTGCTTATGTACAGTTTTAAACCTATATCACTCATTTCGGTAGAGACTCGTATGATCAAGTTTCAGAAGGTAGTGGATTTCCTACATGATATGCAGGAAATGCTACGGATAGGGTTGGGTGAGGGAGAAAATGCTTCGAGCATATTTTCCAGCGGCAATCTCATTGGGAAGTGTATTTGACCTTGATTGAGTTGCCTATGCTTGGGATTGATTGTAGGACAAGAATCCGATGAATTATGATTGACGAATCATAGTTCAGATTCTAGTTATACTTGATAGTTTAAGAGAAGGATTACCTGCGTGATCAAAAGATCAGATGATATCTGCATTTTCATTGCAATCTCCTCGGAGAGGAAGTTATCCTTGATGGAGATTAAGTTATAATAAGCATTTGGCTACCGGTTATAGCCCGTTTGTGCTTATGTACAGTTTTGAACCTATATCACTCATTTCGGTAGAGACTCGTATGATCAAGTTTCAGAAGGTAGCGGATTTCTTACATGATATGCAGGAAATGCTACGGATAGCACGTAAGAATGTGTAGTGTACCCAAGATAGGGACCAGCATTATGCTAATGTGTTGCCTCAAGACTTTCAAATGGGGGTTTGGGAGCATTGAAGAATCCCGAAGGATTCTAGTGTAATGCGTACCGGCAGGTATTACAAGTTGTCCCCTAGATACAGAGGACCGTATTAGATCTTGTAAAAGATCGGATCCTCAGCTTACCAATTGGACTCCCGGAAGGAACTCAAATGCATCCGGTTTTTCACGTAAGCTAACTCAAGAAGAGTCTACGTGAAGGAGAGCATCTTGGTTCTGAAGACCAATTGGACCTGTTGGATGAATCATCGGGTGTGTCTCGGCTTGAACCCGGAAAGATCTTGGATATAAGAACTAAACGATTGACAAATCATATAGTTACTGAGCATCTGGATCAACGGACAGGTCGCACAGACGATGATGATTCCTGGGAACAGGGAGGGAGCACAAGGAGGAACTTCCCCAGTTTTAAGTTCTGAGGACAGAACTTAAATACGGGAGGAAGAATGTCATGCCCACGACTGGTCTCGGGTAGCGTGTCCACGCTAGAGATCGGTAGACCAACAACCCGTAAGCTAGTTATGACTATAAAGGAATTGGGGCCCTTATGTGTATAAGGTCATAATTAGTAGTTGTAGGCCTAAACTCATGATGGTGGACTTATATGGGTCTATCAGTGAGTCATTGGGGAGCTGGATGACGTGGCCCAGATAGGCTGCAAAGGTGTCCAGTAAGGTGTCACAGTGCACAACTAGTGGTGCATGGGGCCTTGGCGGGTATAAGTATACCTATTGGGCTCTCACTAATGCATGCTTGATTGCATGATTGATAGCAGTATCATGCTGGTGTGAATCCTCATTTCTCTTTGAGATTGATCCATAGCTTGGGGGCTAGATCCGTTCAATCTAAGATTGGTTGGGTTGGTTTGTCCACCATATGTTCCCTTTGTGGTTGCTTGTTTGGCATGCTTAGAGTAGGATCCTTGGTTGAGGACTTTTTACATATTGCATGTATTTCCAAAAAAAATTATTTATTTATTTTTTTGCGAATCGCGATTCACGACCCCCGAGCAAATCTAGATCGCGATTCAAGAATCACAGTGCAACTATGCTTTAGAAAGAGTCAAATCACTTTTGGTATGAAGACAACAATTTTTTGCAACACTTTCCTATATATGAAGTAGAGATAGAGAATCAAACAAATGTGCAGAGCGTTCTGGGGCACCCCCCGTTCCAGAACGCTCGTTCCAGAATGGGTAATGTTCGGGACAGCAAAACACTATCCGGAACACATACATCATTTTTTTTCTTTTATATATATATTATGCATAATGTTTATAATCTTAATTAATTTAATTTCACCTAATTTAAGGCTGTTTTTATGCCATTAAACCGAAATTTTTTAAGTTTAAAAAAAAATTGTGAACACATTTAAAAACCAATCAAAAATAGTAGAAAACCAAAAATGAACGGTCAGATCTGCAACAGTCCAGATCTACTACAAAATTACAACATTTTATGCAAACTGTCGCCACCCCCCCAGACCCCCCGCCGACACAAGTAGGCGAGCAAGCCCCACAACCAACCCCCGCCGCCCCCCGTCGGGAACTGGATATCAAACGCGGCTGAACCATGACCTCCGAAACAGAAAGATAATCAGGCTCCACAACCAACAGGTCTAGTGTGCCGATATCAATAGCAGCTAAGTTGACAACATTTTAGATGCACTAATCAGTGAATTAGTGAATCAATGCATCATGAATCAGTGAATCAGCAATACCTATGTATTATCAAGGATAAGTAGGCTCCTACAATACATAAAAAAATTGCAAAAATCATCAAATCTTCCATCAAAAGACCTGCTTTTTGACACCCATAATGTAAAGAAAAAAATTGCGTCCCGAGGCAGCATTCCAAGTTAAAACCCCAGACCACATTCCGGAACGTGCCAGGTGAGAAATTAGAAAGCTGAATGCAAAGATTCCTTCCTATTCCCAGACACCCAGAATCGCTCAAACAGGTCTCTTAAAGCCATCCTATTATGAAACTAAGGTGTCAATGTTGAGAATGCTGTTTCCTCCATACTTGTACACTTAGCAAAATGGACAAATATGGACCTTATTTTGATGACCTAAAGCCACAAAATCACAGTGGCCTTGCACCTTAAACTTAGATGTTCTTTATAATCATTAGTCAGCTTAACTGTTAGCAGATTTAGTGTTCAAGCTAAAAAGGAAGCTAGACATGAAGAGCCACCTACAGAACCTCAGCAAGTGAAAAAAAAGGCTGTTAAAAAAGCCACAGCTCCAATATAACTGGTTTGCGAGTTGACTTCAGTATTTCATACGCACATTAGAGCCAAAACTCTGAGAAAACATGTGTAATGCTGAGTTCCCTTACAGTTTGATAGTCAAAGGAAAATGTACATCAAGCTGTAGTATGAGAAAAAAGATGATTTACCTCATATTGTTGGGCAGCAAGTCGAGGTAGAAGCTCAAATATATCCTGCAAACACGTCTGGGGAGATGGAAGAAGACCATTTTTAAGCTTCACATTACTTATACGTAAGATACCCTGTACACAAAGGGAGGACAAGCTCTTACACATAATGAGCATAATCACAATTTCCTCTTTCAAAAGTTCAAAGTCCTAACTGCTTATGAAGGTTTGCAAAAAGCCAGACAACAAGCGCAAACATGTGAACCCATCATGCACACATGCAATGTAGTTGGAAACTGATCATCTTAATGTCAAAATGAACATCCTTATCTCGATGTTCACTTAAGCCCTGCTTCGAAACCCAATATTAAAAAAAAAAACATCATCGTATATGCAGTGAATTAGTTTTTTTTGCTTGAAGCAGAAGATAACATATATGTCCTATTGACTGTCCTTTGCATGAGAGATCCCTCAAGAAGCTATCAACTCAAGAAGGAATTCTCTAAGGAAAAAATGGTCAGGTTTTGACACACATGTTTAACAAATATAAGAAACTATATTATGATTTATCAGCCAAAGCAGATGGCTGGAAATTAGTTCCATTCAGGTGTTCACTTAGGCCTTGAGAGATCTTTTACCATGATGTCCTGACTCCAGTCTTTCTCTGGTCTAACTAAGGACCTTAAACTTCAACCAATGCAAGCTGCAGTGAAGATTAATGCTTATGTCCGACTCTTCATTTTATCAACTTTTTGACCTTAGGCAAAGAGCACATGTTCAAAAGGACTGGTATGGTAGCCACTACTTCAGCCCCGTCTCTGCAAACTGAAAAGCTCATGCAGAGGATCTTCAAAAGATAACACCATTTCAAGCATCAAAAATGAGTTCAAATGACTAAGTTGAGGTAAGCAGCTGCAGCAAGGCTTCCATCTTATTTTGAGTACTCATTCCTGTTTGTGACCTAAGTACAAGTTAAGACCAAACGGAAAACATCTATGCACCATAATCAAGATAGATCAACATATTATTGTTTTGATTGATATCATTAGGTATTCACATCGCCTATGTGGTCTGTACCAAACTAGACATAGCTTTTGCAGTCAGTTCCTTAAGTCAGTTTATGACTAATCCTGGTATTACACATTGGAAGGCCTGCCTGATTTACAATTAAAAGATTTCAAGGCTACAAACAGGGAAAAGTCTAGTATAAGGATTTGAGAAGCTGCATCAGTTACACAAGCTTATCATGGCAAGGAAAAAGAGGTTATCTCAAGTCGTGTGCTTAGTATGTCAATCTCAATCTAGTAAAATGATTTGTAGTAAAAATCAATGACTTACAAGCATGTTGCTACAACCTAAAAATGCCCAAAAAAACTATCAACCTTTCACTGATGTGCTTGACTCACTATGTCATTGCTGGCTGGAAGAGTACTAATATCCTTAATTTGCTTGAGGAAAAGTTCCATATCTGTTCGAAATTTTTCAAGATCTCTGGAACCACTTTTAACCTGTTGCCAAGGCAAAACAAATGTTTTAATTCACAAAATGACTAGCACACGATTTAGTGAGAGAAAATATTGTATTCTTAAGTATGCTATTCAACATATAAGGACGTTCATGTGTTAAATCAAAAACTTTATAAACCTGTTGCCAAGGCAAAACAAATGTTTTAATTCACAAAATGACTAGCACAGATTTAGTGAGAGAAGATACTGTATTCTTAAGTATGCTATTCAACATATAAGGATGTTCATGTGTTAGATCAAAACCTTTATGAATCAAAAAGTCAAAAAGTCATCATATGACAGAACGCTATGTTGCAATCAGCGGAACAACAGGATATTCCTGCACAATATGTAATTTAGACTCTAAAGGAAGTGACACCAGTTCGAAGAGCGATACATTCAATGCATTTTCTATTTCTCCCAGGAGGCATCATCTTTTCCTGACCACGCAGGTACAACAAACAAGCAAATTTGTTGGAAATTATATCCTTCTAGGAGAGAGGCCAAGTTCCTGGGATGATTCACTTTAATGTAGAGGCTCCGGGTGGCAACCATGCCATGTAATCACAATTATGTTGCAAAATTGGTTGCTGGAGAGGATCAAAAAAGTTGGAACCAGATTGTTTGCCAATGCAGATTCAAGATTATGAAGAGTAGGTTTTCTTATCAGAATCGAGATGAAATAGACGTTATATCAAGCAAAGAATGGTCCTATGATGTAACATACCTTATAAGTATTGTGCTATTGATAGTTTGAAACTCTTGCATAGTGGTTCATTTGTAAAACTAAATGGTGATGTGAACCTCATTTTACTCCATTTGTTCTGCTTCACAAGTTAATCCATGTTTATATGATTCTTAGTATCATGTTTATCTTTGGTGGCAATGTTTGATAGAATCGCGGTTCAAACCCCGCACCGTGGTTCGAACTGGCACAGTTCGAACCACCGAAATGAAGAGCTGCTGATGAAAATCACAGGGCAATGACTCGGAACTCCCGAGGACTTTCAACTTTGTCAATGAAAGTTGGAACTTTGTTGGAGAATAGCGTTTGGAGAGAAGAGGAGAGTGAGTGAGAGAAGAAGAGAGAGGAAGTGAGAGAAGAGGAGGAGGTAGTGAGATCTTAGAGGAGGGGGATTTTTGCCATTTGATTTAGATTTTGCCATTGAAAGTTGAAACTTCAGAGGAGCATTGATAAAATGATAACAATCAATGATCATCATTGGAATTTGGTAGGAGGGAGTGAGACGGAGAGGGAGTGTGTGTGCGTAGGAGAGAGAGTGTGAGTGTGAGGGAGAGGGAGAGAGCTTAGAATTTAGGAGTGTGAGCCTTGAGGCTTGAGAGGAGGGAGTGTGTTAGAAGTTAAAAGTTAGAAAGTCTTAGTACTAAGTAGGTAGTACCTACGTTGAAGGTTCAAGGTTGAGGAGTGAATTTTGAAAGATAATAGATTATATTAATAAGGTATTAGGAATTAGGTAATTAGTGATAGGAATTAGGTATTAAGGTTTAGGGTTTAGGTAGTCTCAGATAGGAATTAGGACTAGCTACGTAGTCCTAATTCGAGTTTGGTTTTGAGTTTGGTTTGAAAGAACTCACATTTTAAGTCCTTAGCATAGAGCTTTTCTTGCCTTAGAAGACCCAAGACAATACGAAGATGCTCTTCATGCTCCTCAATTAATACATCATCCAAATACACCACCACAAACTTTCCCAGATATGGACGAAGAATATCGTATCATCTGCTGGCAAGTGGCAGGTGCATTCGTGAGTCCAAAAGGTAAAACTAAAAACTCATAATGACCGTACCTGGTTCAAAAACCAGTCTTAGGAACATCCTCGTTTCTAATCCTTATCTGATGGTATCCTGATCTAAGGTCAATCTTGGAGAAATACTTAGTTTCATTCAGACGATCCATTAGATCATCCATCCTACGTAAGGGATATTTGTTCTTGATGGTTAAACTATTTAACTTTTTAAAATCGCCAAACAAACATGTGCCTCCATCTTTTTTACTAACCAAAAGGATTGGTGCTCCCCAAGGGGACTTACTAGGCCAAATGTGGCCCATCCTAAGAAGCTCATGTAACTGCTTAGAAATTTCATCCTCTTCCTTAACACTAACCCTGAAAAAGAGATATAGGTTGGCTATTAGGAAGTAACTCTATCTAATGGTTGACACTCCTTTGGGAGGGTTGGCCATCAGGTAGTTTCTCAGGAAAGATATTGCTAAATTCTTGCCTAAGTTTGCTAAATAACCTACCTTCAAGTGAAATTACACTTAAGGGGTTATTTATAGACACATTCTAAATTCTTGCCTAAGTTTGCTAAATAACCTACCTTCAAGTGAAATTACACTTAAGGGGTTATTTATAGACACATTCAAAGGCATATGCGATAAATCAACTCTGAACAACATAATCATCCACATAAATTTCATCTTTAAGAAGGCAAAGATAAACTTTATTTTCAGAGTCTTTCAAATATTCAACAACTTCTTAAGCAGATACAACAGGATCAAAAGGCCTATGTTACACTATGAGTTACAGTCATTTTTTAAGGACTCATTTTTAGAGTAAAACGACTCCTTTCCTAAGATTATGTCTACGCTGTCTAAATTCATAATATGAAAGTCAAGCGATAATCTTGAATCTTGAGCGGCAACAAGGAACAAGCTGGTCCCAAGCTTGCCAATCTTCCCTCGAAGCCACTTTCACCACATACGAATGGTTACTTGGCACGATGGCCACCTTAAGATTCTGCACCAATTTAGCATTTATAAAGTTAGGTGTAGAACCATCATCAAAAAGACCAACACAAGTTGGCGTCCTACGCACCCATTCATACGAATGAGGTCGTGGAGGCCAAAAACAGCTGAATTAAAACAACAATTCTCACAATTAGTGTCATCCTTAAAGGATAAACCAGCAAAAGAAATACTAGAATTACCTGGTGCCTTGAAGGATTTAGGATGCCCGCCCACCAAATTTCTTTTGTTCCTTCAGGCAATCTTTTGAAAGATGCCCCTTCTCCATGCAAAAGAAACACAAGTCGCCAGTTCTCGCCTTGTCATAGTCAGCGCAATCAAGCTTCACGTGCTTTTTCCCGCCCTGGGAACCAATGTTCGTCTTGTCTTTGCCCCGCTTCTTGAAAATTTTCTTTTCTTTCTGCTCAGCCTTGGGCAAACTTTGCTCCGAGCCAATGTGAGCGTCATCGAAGATCCTTGCAAACTGAATGGCATCTTCGATTGTCTACGATTGGTTGCGCCGCACTTCAAGTTGAAAGTGGCAACCCTTATGGGCACCACCTACCCTTAATTCACATGTCTACCACCCTCCCTATGCCACCTCACCCAAGGGTCACTTGGGTCACACCCACAAACACCTTTGGTCACCTCCTTTAAGCTCATGGCCTTATGGCCCCAAGAAACTCCTAGAACTCCCCTAAGGCTCATCCTTAGGCTTGGGAGGAGTAGAAGGTACAGTTGTATGTTCATGAGATCAAGGCTTTTGACCACACCCAAATTTTGATTAGAAAGTTGTTTAGGTTGTATGGCTTATCAAATGATAGTGTTAGTGAGTGAGACTCCAAGTTCACTAGCAAATTATGATAGTTGGTTTGAGAAACTTGAAACCACCCTTGGTCTAAGTTCTTTAGATCACCTTGATCTGATGGCCAAACTGAATGTATCAACGTCACTTTGTCTAGGAAAAGCGTAGATTTTATATCGCTTACGTAAAACCCGAGAACCTTATTAGCTAGTGATAGAGGCTTTTGTTGAAATGTTCACCCCTGTCGCTTCTAACTTTGACTTTGGAACTCCTTTGAGCTCCTGATTTGTCCTTGTCGCACTTTGTGTTGAGCTCCCTGAGCTCCAGATTTGATCATTTCTACACACGTATCAAGACTCCAAAAGCCAAAGGATTTATCGTTCACCGTTCACTTTGTGGTCCACTCGGTGCCTTCTTGCTTTGCACCTTGACTTCTTTCCTTGTCCCAGCCTGATCTTGCTTTCTTTCATTTGGCTCCTTAAGGTAGGCAAAGATTGAATACTCCACAATGCACTTCTCACTTGGTTCGAGGTAGTTGTCTTTAAACCAAACAAATATAACCGTTGACTTAGCCTCAGGTGGCCGAGAGTCAGGAGATTGCACGAGTCTGATCCGAATACGAACTATCCCTTCGCATTTGTTTGAAGCACCATGTCTCTCGCACAAAACATGACTTTCCCAATTCTGTCACTGATCCATTTGTCTTACTTAAAACAAGAAGTGTACATCTCGCTTGGCTTCGAATAGCCATCTTTGAACCAGATAAATGCAACCAGAGTTTGCACTAGTATGATTCCAATACGAACTCTCCCTTAGCATTCGTTCAAAGTACCATGTCTCTCGTGCAAAACTTAAATTCACAGTTCCTTCGTTGATCTGCTTTACACTTAACACAAGTCAGCGTACTCATTATGTCTCCTCATCATTACAGGTCCAGAAAAAGCCTATAACAAGCTTTCCTTTCCACAACAATAACTTGTCAACATATTAGGTCCACAGTTCACCAGTCTCCTTGTGGGACCATGACTAGGTCGGCTTGAATTTGCTCCCATTTTTGCTCAACTGTCATTCAAATTTTGCCCCAAGAGGGGTGTGTGTGATAGTTCCCCCTCACTTCTAAAATCAGCTAACCGGACTTAGAATAATATTCTCGGATAAAAGCTTTTCCAACACTTTGCTTTCCGTCTGCTAGGATTCTGGCTTGATTCAACTTGTTGCCAATCTTTGAAGAGGATCCTAGTCTCCCCCGTTGTGGAAAAACCCAACTGAAATTCGATATCACCCATGTTCAGTGAGTTTCAGTTTCGATGGTGGCCATCCCAATAAAGACCAACTGCTCCAGAGAAGATCTCCCCTGAAATTGCCCTTTCCAACTTTTGACTTCCTACTTGGGTCTGGTGGGAGCTGTCGCAAATGAAACTAACCTAAGTAACGGGCTAGCCATCCGATCCTTTTGCAAACATCGAGTCGTTTCGTTGTAGTTCGCGTGAGAGTACTTGAACTGCGAATCCGCCCCACGGACTCTATAATCCTCTTTGTTGATGGTATCAGCCTCCAAAAGAAAAGTTCCTTCCCAAGCTTAACAGCTCCTTGTATCACAAGTAATCATGCAAACTAGACAAAGCACAAGTACTCAGACTTACCATGAATACTATTACGTCCATGTCCAATATGTGGGATTCGGAATAATTCCTAACATGGATAGTCGGTTACTCCAGTGTATAAGGTTATTAGTTATGCCTCGTCATTCCGGACTTGGCCGGTAATGTAATTACTAATCTTATGAGGGGCCAGACCTATAATTGGACATAGGAGCACTTGCATGGTGTTTGACTGCTATAATGCAAAAATAGGAGGTCAATTACTTATATTTGGGTTGTATGGGATCCTAAGAGGAATATTCTCTCCCCAAAGGAGATTACATATAAACTCGCCCATCTCTCAATGGAATTTCCTGATTCCTAAAGCCAGGATCTCCTCCTCTCTTGAATTCATCACCATGGCTTGGGGGTGAAGTGGTTAGGGTATTGACTAGCCATTTATAGTTGGTTGGGTGGTTTTGCTCCACAGATGTCCTTTTGGTCGCATGCAACAAGATCTAGTCGGATCTTCACTTGGCGATCCTTACAGTGGTAGCAGAGCAAGGCTTTGCATCAATCAGAAGGTGGAGTTGCTTTTTGCTTTTATTTTGGTTTGCTTTCAGCCTAATGATCATTATTATGAAAATATTTCATAGAAAATGATGGAAATTTATGGATTTTTGACAATTTTTTGCGGCTTTTGAGCTAGTATTCCATGTTTTGGCTTGAAATTCATCAAAGCTATTGTTCATGAACGTTTTTCAGAATTGTACTTGCTCTTTTCGAGTCATTTTGATTGATTCTAATGATTGCATGCCATGGTTATGGTCAAAGATAGTGATTTCTGGTCAAAATCTAGTGATTTTGGGCTAGAAATTGGCTATATGAGCCATGATTGATTGAAATCAGAACTTTTCGTGCTTGCATGTAATTGAATTACAGTAGATATGGCCTGATTGCACTTGCATGTGGGTTTGATCGACAAAAAATTGCAAAAATGGTTGAAAAATGGTCAAAAACATGGTTTTTTTAATGGGTTTTTCAATGTTTTTGGTGATATTCATAAAATCCTTGGCTAATATTTTTTGCATGCACATTTTTAGAGGTGTAATGATGCTCTCCTAAGGCTGTCATGAATTTTGGTTAGGATTGGACACCATTAAGGGTCTCAAAATATCAAAAACTAGTGTATGTTTGACATTTTGTGAGCATGAATAACTCTCAAATGGTGGTCTGAACCTGTTGGATCTTTTTGCAAGCTGAAAGATATGATGGATTGCCTCTAATATGAGCCATCATGCACCCAATTTGGTGTTGGGAGGCTTAGGCACCATTATCTTGAAGTTTTGCTTGTTGAAGGAGTCCAGAAATGCAATTTTTGTATGATCTGAGCTTATGATTGCTTGTTGGACCTGTTAAAATCTTCTATGCCTCTCTAATGAACCTTACCTCTATTGGATGCTATATGGGCTGGAGATGGATTTTTGAGAATTCTCCCTAGAAAAAGTGTGCCCTCCTACTGAAAATTCTGGCTGTTACAGCTCGCATATGTGAAGACGTGGCAAGTGTCTTGTAGACCTCCTCTCCCTTTGTACTATGCTTTACAGCAACCAAATCGGAGTCCCGTAGCAAAAGTTATGGCTGTCGGAAGTTTGACAATTTTTAGACTAAAATTTGAAAATTTCCGAAATGTTCTCATTGCATGCACCTGTTTTTCCAGGGTTGAAAATGTTTGGATGAACCTGTATGCATGTTTGGATGCATGATACATTGTGGTACAGTAGGTTGATCAGAGTAATTTCACGCTTGAATACAGTTTCATAAAAAACCAAGTCGAAAAGCAAATTTCCCAGTTACAGGGTATTTTACGTAAAAGATTTTGATTTTTTAGAAATCAGTGCATGTCATGTCTGATGCATGTCGGATGTTTCGAAATCCTTTCGAAATGGGATGGCAACTGTGAAACTGCCAAGTCAATGTTTTAAATCAATTTTCACAGTTTTGGTCCATTCGAACGGAATTTGAAAATCCCAGTTACGTAAAATTTTGAAAGAACCATGGATGTTTTGGATTTGTTCAAATTCGTTATTAATCAAACAGGAATTGCTTACAAAGTGAATGACCTTACTGAGTTGAAATCAGTTAATTTTATAAGGTCACCATTTTATATGGTTGAACATTTTGGAATCTGTCAATTAACAAGAGCTTAGTCAGATCTTCACTTGGCGATCCTTACAAATACAAAGCAAGACACTCAGGCAGGTTTACTAACATGTAACAAAGACAAGGTCCCCCTTTGAGATAGCCCTGCCAAGGACCTTTGCCTAGTCGCGCCCATACGGATCTATCACAGAATCAGCCCATGGAGAACACCCATCCAGCTATCCGTGCTTTCACCATTAAGCAGCACATTGCCTCAGTAACGCCCCACCAAATCTGGTCGACAACCCTTATAGTTGAACGATCGGTAGCTATCCCGCACCGACAGCTAACCACCTGTGCTTTACACTCAAATTCGAGCAGCATCTTTGTATCAATGGCTAACCCGTACAGTTCGAATATGTCACCCCGCACCCCACAAGGCACAAACCGTGCTCTCACCTACCTAGGCAGCACTTTGACTCATCTGTCCTATATGTGCAGACTATGTGCAGACCGCGCCAGGCCCGAACTGTGAGAACTAACCGTGCTTACACCTCAAGGGCAGCAGCTTGTTGCACAACAGTTGTCCTGATGAAACCCCAAACAGTGGCCATTCCTGTGAGACCCGCATAGCTGACCGGCTAGTCAGCTCTGATACCACATGTTGCGCAGGCATCCCAAATGGAGCCGGGAACCACGACTTAGCTTTCCGACTTTCAACACTTGCTGTCCGAACCCACTTGACATACAAGCAGCCAACTTGCCAACAAAGTCAGGCTTAACCAACTTGAAGTTCTGGAACCAATGTTGAGATCCTGGCGCCATGCCAAAGATCCCGATGTGGGTAACTTCCCTACAAGCAAGCCGCCCGACTTACATCAAACTCAACCAACTCGAAGCTCCGTTACAAACGAGTAACATCCATTCCAAGCAAGTCGTCTTAAATTCATCGGACTTAACCAACTCAAAGCTTTGTCACAAGTGCTGGAAGCCAACCTAGCGCCACGCCAGACTAGACAGCCAAGCAAGTAACTTCCACCCAAGCAAGCCATCCAATTCAGCCAACAGGTTAGAGCCCGTTCCCCAACAGCTTAACCTATTCACATTCATGCAAGGAACACTCAAAACCACAAGCAGTGACAGATATGGTGACAACCAGTTTCTACACCGAATGTTCCCGACAGCATACCATTGGCGTCCCGGACCGAATGGTCCTGACGGCATACCGCTAGCGTCCCGGGATACAAACCTCAACTATGTGCCGGATCAAAAAGATTTGAAGCGGCCTTACAACATGCACTTTTACTGAACACTGAAACCTAGAAGATAATCAAAGTCAGTTTGAAGAAAATCTCACTTTATTAATAAATCTTAGAAGGTTACATTTCAAGTGTGTGACCGACCCTAGTATCCGGGGTGCTGGCATGCCAAGGCGGGCGCCAGGACAACATTCCAGCAGGGGAGCTGAGACTTGGCTAGAACTCACCCTGAGTCACAACTGCATACCCCTATCGTTATGGTGGGATTCGCCACCTCCCCTCATAGCAAGTGCTTAGACCAAGCTAGTAAAGCACGCTTTTCTCTCTCTAGGATTTTCTCTAGAAAGTCATTTTCTCTCTCTAGAACTTATTGATCCCCAGGCTTCCTTTAATCATACCTAGATCGTGTGAGGTGATTGCACATCGATCCGAGCTCTTTGGACTTCGCTAGATCCAATCAAAGTTTTTGAGCCATAGGAACTTCGCGCCGGCTGGATTCTGGTCACAGTGGCGCTGGGCGGCACTGGCGCTGTTGGCGCTGGGAACAATGTTGACGCCAGGAGTAAAGCTTGGACTTGTAGCTAGCTTTACAACTGTGTGTGTGTGTGTGTGTGTGTGTGTGTGTGTGTGTGTGTGTGTGAGAGAGAGAGAGAGAGAGAGAGATAAGCCCTAGACATGTATCCCCTGCGGCTAGGCCCTGCACTATATCGCTTGCATAGCTAGGGCCTGCACCCTGGACCTATGAGCTCTGTCCTCGCTGTTGGAAAAAACTCTGTGATGTCCTTGGTGGTTGGCTGGCTGGCTAACTCATCATGGTCGTATGTCTCTCGCAGCCTCTTTACCTCAGCATCTATAATGGCACCAATGCCCTGCCCATCTGGCCTGGTTAATCGTTACAAATGGCACATCGATCAAATAAATACAACTCATTTCACAAATTAGGGCTAAAAATGACACTAAAAAGCGAGCATGACATTCAGAAATTGACGTTCGTGCCGTAGAGGCGAAACCTGACATTCCTAGAATTCTTGTAGGCATTTACAAATACAGTGTAGCATCTAATGGCACCTCAATCTAACACCTATACCTATGTTTCACAAGGAGGGCCAAAAAAAAAACAAAAGAGGGCCCTAGAATGCTATTTGTTTTTCAATATGGGAATGTGGATCTTAACATGGGCAATCTTATGGTGTTTTTTCAAAAAAATTTAAAGCACTACAGGACCCTATTTTGCCAAATACTATACAATGTACAAGCCCTATTTTTGCCAAATACTATGCACCCTGTACAGTTGCCAACGAACATGCCAAAAAGCCAATAATATTGTTGGAAAACTTTTATGTTAAATTTTTTATGAACTCTAGAACCCTACTTTCAGTGTTTGAGAAAGTCAGCAAAGTATAGGAATGTATAAGGGAAGCTCCTTAGATCCTGCTTACAAATTACAAACACAATGGATAACACACTATGGAGAAACCACCCAACCAGGTAGAAGCATCCAATCAAACTCTAGAAGCTTCACCCCCCAAGCCAAGGAACAAGAAGCATGAATGTAGAGTGAGAGCTTTGCAATGAATCCACAACCATAATGAGTAGGGCGAGTTTGGACCCAATATATAGAGCCAAAAGCATCCTGGGCACATAGCCATGCATAGCCCTAAGTCCCCTATACATAGATTCACCTAGAATAGAGTCCTAAGCATGGAACAACTATTCATAGAATTGCTATTGATAACTCTACACATGCATACATTGTCTCATACCTTGTCTAAACTCCATTTAGTGTGTTCTGGGCCTCACAAGGATATTACTTACTTTCGGGTCACGTCCAGTATGACGTGGCATAACTAACAGCTTCTTTCACTGGAGTACCGTGTATCCAAGACTAGGAGTATATTGTATCCTATGTACTGGTCATGGACATAATAAAATGGAACTGGCATCTTTTCTCACAAACGGGTATCATGAAATTCTTGACGGTTTCTATAAAGGCATATTAGCCCTTATATGAGTAATAGTCCTTAGAAAACCAACAAGCCAATGAAATCATATTGAGTTGCCAATAAGATTGCCAAAAAGGCAATGAAATTGCCAGAAAACTGATTTTATGTCCAAACTTTTTTATGAACTATAGGACAATTGTTTGAGTGTTTGGGAAAGTTGACAAAGTATTGGAATGGAACCGGCATCTTTTTTGTTGTGTAGTGTCTTGATTGGTTCTTAATATTTGCAAAGAAAATTAAGAACTTGAAAAAAAATTGGTTTCAATGGCAAAAATCTGCTCTCACATGATTTTTTTCATTTTTTAGAGGGGAAAAAAAGAAATAGCGCACAACCTTGTCTGTTCGACCACCATCAATACAGCTTTATGTTGTGAAACCTCGCATCTTAAAATACAGAATTCTCTTACTCTTTGCGGTTGTGATTCAAAGGCAATGTGAGAATCCAAAGAGATGTTCACATGATATTATTGACGCAGGTGCACATTTGATATGGTTACAAGCATCATCACAGAGCATGCTATCTCTGGTAGTTGAATAATCCTGAGAGAAAAAAGATAAGATGGAGTATGCAAACCACCATTTAGTTGATTGGTTATCTATCCTGCAACCCTAGGTGCCAGGTGGCATTCTCAAGAGCTCAGGAACCTTTTTTAGCATAATGGCGACAAATTCTCTTCATATTGGTTCACAAACTCACTAGTCTCACTTTGTACAAAGAACAAGCAACAGCATAAGAGCTGAAGGGAACTTGCTACTTAAAGTTCAGAAGAATATCGACAGAGACCCAATGGTTTCAGTTGGCATTTTACTATTCAATGTTACACACAAAACTGAAAACTAGTGATTGTTCACAAGGATTGCATAAGAGCCAACCTCTGCTTCCATTCTGTCAAGAGTTATACTTTGATTCTCAATGGAAATATCTAAAAAGGGTTGAAATTGTAGCTTCAATAGTTCCGCATCCTGCATCAGAACAAGAATTTCACTTCATACATACGGAAAACGTAAAACATCTGAATCGAGTAGGTAAGCAACAAAATCTAACAAATAATCATTGAAAATTTCTCTCCTCTCTCGATCTCTCTGGAAATTATAAACAAAAGTTAGTCCACGATGCCTTTTTTGCTCTTGCTTGAAAGCTAGATTTTTGTTAGCTCAAGTTCCACTCAAGTACACCACATATTATAAGATAATTATAGCTTAGCATTGATCTCAGTGCATAATCAAATATCTATTTATCAAGATAAGTTCAGTATACAATGAGAATATGATATAGTAGACTTGGTTGTCTGAGATGTGCAGGTACTAAAGAAGCAGTGCGACTATGATTGTGACATTCTAAACAGCTCAAAAAATGCTAATTGCTACTGGTAGTCCACTTGATTATAGAACTGAATGCATGAGCAGCTATTCGTCAATCTATCAGAACATGCATAAGTTGCCTTTTTAATGTAGGTGTTCAGTTGTGATAACCAAATGCTTCTCAAATTTTCAGACAAATGTTACTCGGGTGATTTTCCAAAATGCGAGAAGATAATTTTGTTTAAATGTCCTTTCAGTCAATCAGTTTCATACTGTACGGTCTTACAAAAGGAAAAGATAACCTGAAATGCAAGAAGAAGTGAAGAGCATATAGAGCTCATCAGCGAATCATATTGGCTTTCACCAATAAGATCCATGTAAGAAAAAAGACCATCCCCTTCTAAAGTCTGCTTTTCAACCATCTCGTCAAGTTCTGTCTGATAGACAAGTCGTTTTAAATTCCTTAATCCACTGATGATGGCCTTCAATAAAAGTTCAAGCTGCAAGAAAGATTAACAGCCATATGGTAAGACACTTGACATTGATTTGTTCTGAGTCCTGACTAAAAACAAGATTGATACATTGAGTTTGATTAGCACAAACATACCAACCACTTCACAAACCCAGGGTAACCAATTTCTATTTCCTCAAGGAAACAAGGCAGAATCTATCTGGCTTTGCTAAACTGCTTCAACGCATACTTATCCGATCTTCAAAAAAGCAGGATTTTTTAATCTTAGAAAACTCTACTTATCTAGTACCTTAAAACAAACAAAAGTGAAGACCCTTTGAAAAGAAAGAAGAGATTACTTTTTCCAGAACTATAAAAGGGTGAAAACCCTTCATTATCAGATCTATCTGCTATGACATACCTTGTTTTGAAAGTCAGTACATGAAGGCAGAAGTACAATCTGGTTGTCTTTTAAGATAAGCTCCACTTCAAACACTTTCAGTGTTGCAACTTTTCCTGCTTGACCTAGCACTATAGCATGTTCCTCTGATACTGTCACTTGCTTTTCTGAGAAGGCTTGTTGTTTCTTAGAATGATAGAAGTGCATTTCATCTTTCTCTGCAGATCTTTGAGCTCTTTCTCTACCTATGTCTTCAGACTGAATCTGAGGCAGATACAAATGCTTAACAGTATGATGGGCAAGTTGATAAAGTAGCTCAGATAGGGATCTGATTAGTATGTGGAGAAGAGAATCAGTGATCATGTAATCAACAAGTCTCAGGAAGCTCAAAAGCTTGGATTTCTCATTTCGTCTAGTGGCAGCAATAGCAAAAGAGAATCTTTCTTGGCTTTCCCTCTCCTCCATAACCTTTTCTTTGTCCATCTTCCACTTTGCAGCAACGTTTGCCAACTTGTTTCCTCCAGATCTTCTCCTCCCCAACGCAGGACAACGATTAGCAAGCTTTGAGGAGCTCTGGCCATCTCCAATAGTCTGCCCCATAAGCTCCTGCTCAACCATTGCAAGAACAGCTGCACAGGCTTCTCTCATCAAGCGCACCATGTTATGAGAGAACTGCACAACAAAGTCAGAGCTTTAGGCTACATTTAAAGCCTGAAACTATTTAGATTGAATTGTACAGAACATGTGGATCCTATTTCCATGACGGCATCAAAAGACAATCTCAATAAGCAGCAAGGGAAATGTAAGCTACAATGTAAGAGGAAGATTGACACAACAGGAAAAAAAGTCAACCATTTCACCCACTTACACAGTCAAGTTTTGCTTGGCATAAAATTTCCCTCAAGGAGTTGATAACGCCTTGTGCTGCAGCTCAACAATAAAGTCTCTAAATGACAGTCCACCACAAGCCTTCCACCCATAGTTATGGGAAACGTTTCCTTTCAGCCTATTTAGTTTACTTGAATGCTTGATTCCACACTATCCCAAGGAAACACATCCCCCCCCTCCCACAAACGAGAGACAAGAAACAAGAAATGGGGTACGGGAAACAGGGAAAAGATACATCATCATATAATTTAGATATAATGGAAAATTCAAAATGTGCATCATACATATTACACCATGTTACATAGCACAAAAACACAGCCGGAGATGGAGTTTTACAAGGGAAAAGGTTTCCAATAAAAAAAGGGTTCGTTTCCCGCTTCAGTTTGAGGAACGATGTTGCAGGACCCCCAGCAGGATATGACCTGCTTTGGATAGGTTTCCGGCATTTTTAGGCCGATTTCAGGCAAAACGAACCTCTTGTAGCCCGCTAGGCATTTTGTTTAGGTTTTTTTTCTTTTAAAAAGTTTCCCTTAATATGTGTTGTGGGAAATGATCGGAATCCCTGATGGGAAACACGTTTCCCCAATGGGGAAACAACTGTTTTCCACGGTCGTTTCCCAAGTTTGGGGTTTTGTCATAAACTTTTTTCTTTGCACATGATCTCTAATTTCAATTACAAGATGTTAAGTTTTCTGTTGAATATAATAAGGATTTTTCTCTTCTCATTGCGGGATATAATCATATAATTTAAGTCGATCTAAACTTTGAAATGACTACTTGGCAGAAAGAAGTTAAGCTTTGAAAAGTTGTTGATTTTGACTAAACTTCATCCTCCACCTTTTAATTCAGATGTAAAATGAGACTGCTGTTGCATCATTCTGACCAACAACTACAGGTTTTTGGATAGGCCTTCGAGATGTTCAGGGTTCTTGTTAAAATCTTCATAGCAATTGCTACTGAAGGGGTTTTGGCTACTAGCACCACAAAGCTTTATATCGATTTAAAGTTGAACAATAATACCACTTTGGATGTTGACAACATTCCAGAATTAAGTATCACTCCTAGATTGAATAATTGGGCAAACTGATCACACCTGCATGATTTGTATCATTAAATTTTCTCTCCTGCTTTCTTGCACCTCCACAAATTTCTCCAATGTGTAGACACTTTCATGCTCAAGCTTGTAGAATCGAAACGCTAAGATATCCTCCAACATCTGTTAAAAATCCAACACGTGAGACCAAAGCAAATACCAAACAAGATTGATTCATTGCCTACTCTTGCTTCAATATATACTTTATTTGAGATGATGATAATGAGATTTAAGCAAGCCATATAGGTTCTAAAAGCAAATTATTTACAAGAGAATTTTCTTTCCACCTAGTTAGTGATAATACAAGGTCGTAATAAGTTAGTGTAAGTTAGTGGGTACCATGGGGAGAAATGTCCTATGTTGTATAGGGAACTTAGTCCAATGCATGAGGACAAATAGTTTGACAGTTTTAGGAAATTCTGTCTTTCATGCCTTGTGTCAAGGTACTACCAAGGGGCATGGCTTGCGGCAAAATTGCAAGTGCTGTAAACTTGATCTTATGCTAGCATCTTCTACAACTTCAATTGATAGGACAGTGTGCGCTATTCATTCATCTTGATGGTCATTGAATCTCCATGATTGCTATAATGGAACATGCCATACAAGTAAAACACTCAGTTTTTGTTGCTTTCAGATTGTTTCCAAGTTACTTTTGTTTCGTCGTTCTATTGCATAGTTGCCCCCCCACTTGCGGGAAGCTATCTTTTGATGGATGTAAGGATTTTAAAACTTTGGAGAACAACATGCAATTACATTCACAAAACCTATTGATAAGCATCAAATAAGGCAAGCCCTACAATCTTATGTTACTTGAAGCTAGAGGTTGGTGACCATACAACCCACCATCTTAGATACATCGATCCTATACCTCAGTACCCACATTGGTTGATTAAGTTGCATAAAGAACTTTGAGAAATGCAGGTACATTGTAGACACCAACATAGCTCATACGCGATTCTACAATTTTTGCTTTTTTCAAAAGTTTTAAGACCTACTTCATACATGCTAAAGGAAGAAGATCCAGCAAAAAAAATTAAAAAAAATTACTTGGCGAACGCGTATAAGGACTTTCTGTAGCACTGGATTCACTAAAAAGAGCTGTCTCCTTAAAGCTTTCCTAGACGTGGCTTGTAGCTTTCTTCTCAGATAATGTCTCCATATTGCAAAACTTTTCCATTGTTTATACTGTAAAAATGAGTGGATTTGACTTAATGTAGCCTCATAGTAGTGAATGAAAGAACAAGCAGTAAGACGTATGTATGTCCATACACTGCTGGAAATTAAGGAATAAATGGCCAAAAAGCTATCTAATGTCAAAAGTTATCCACATATTATATAAAAGCAATGAAACAAGACCTGTTGAAAAACGCTGAGTTTCATGAGGCATATATAATATTCACAGTCTCTCTCCCATTCATCCAAATGGACAAATTCTGTGGGAAAAAAGACCAAAGCTTAGAAAATAGTCATCAAACTAACCTAAAGTGAAACTCTCCAGAATATTAAATAATTCCATGCTTTTGACTATTTCATAGGACTTCACATGGCCTACCAATCAGATACTATAAATCATGAGGTGCACATGCATCAGATTCATAGTATGAAAATGAAAAGTAAAAATCATGGATAGACTACCAGCTAATTTATTACAAGTGGCTACCTATACTTCAAGATATTGAAAAACCCGCTTTAAAAATCCTTTCTTAGCACAATTTTTGTAGTCATATTATCAACTAACATTGGCGACTTCCAAAGGAATGTGTGGTCCCCATTTGAACAAATCCAAGATCTCTGGTTTCGCAATATTCAATATTATTATGAATGAACTTAGCAAATTAAACAGTGTTGTACTAACCATCCTTCATAGCAACACAACCTAAGAGCCATTGATTAAGCATCATTGTTATTCCTACTCGTGGATATAATGATGTTTCATAATCATAATTTTATAATTTGAAGAGTTTCTTTGAAAGCCATGCCTCTGAGATTTGACATAAAAAGTAGTGGATGTGATGTAGTGGCATTGTTTAAGTTTTAGACCTTCATCTTTGTAATGAATCCTTTTTCAAGTAGTTTGTCCTTTGGAGGCAAGAGCTACCAAAAGAGTTGAACCCTAAGTAAGCATCAGAGTGATTGCTTTTGTGTATTGTGGATTTACAATGGGTAAGTTGGGACTCATGAGTGCTAATGGTATCATAATTCCAATAATGAAGTGATCAGAAGCTAGGTAACTTTTTAAGTCAATGTTAAATATAAGAAAAAAGCACACAACAATCTCAAGGCTATGGAGCCAGTAAATGTCAGCTGCTCTTACCTCAGGACAACGTAAGTTACTAAGATTGCAAGCATGTCAATATTTCATTGTGTTTGAAGTCTAAGTACGCTCTCAAACGTTAAAAGCAATGCAATCACGGAATTCATTTATGAGGATGTAAGCTTGGGGCAGACCTGCTTCAGAATACCTGTACAAAGTAACTCCTGAACTGCTCATTGTGTAGTAGTTCGAGCTGTTTAGCTCACTATGTGTAACAATCTCAAGATTGTAAGGATCAAAAGCTGCTGAGGCAACCATTGGAGGCTGCAGGTAGACAAATTCTGGGTGAGTAGGATTTGTTTTGAGAAACTCTGAACTCCAGTCAAAGATTCCACCATCTTCAAGACTTATAGCTACCGTCATGTTTTCAGACTAATGATTGTGAATTACAATGCAGGGCCTCCATTATCGATGCAAAATATGTTTGAATGAAATGTCAAGTGCTACATGAAAGCTACAGGATTGAATAATACGACAGTTAGGAATGCACGGTAAGCAGGAATTTCCAGTCCAGAGCTACAAACAAGGATACTGAAAAAGGGCATCCAGGGATAACTGTTTATGTTTAAATCAGTGGATGACGATTCAGCAAACTTCCCTCTCTTGCTCTTCCATGTCACTGAACTGTTACTGTTTGCAATCTTTTTCTTCGGAGCCCCTCTCAGATACTTCAATGGATCTGACAAGAAGGGGCTTGTTTTCTTGAGATCCAAAACGTTCTCGCTTTCAGGGAAACTGAGCTGAGAAATGGACCTTTTTCTTCCAACCGCAATAGCTATCACGCCCTTGGGATCAATCCCTGATGCCATTGTGCTTACCCTAACTTGAGATATGCTAGGGTTTCTGGTGCCATCAGCAGACACAACACATGCTGTTAATTGACAATACTCAGTTCGCATCACATCATAGAAAAAGCCATGGCTGCTAACCAGCCCTTCCCTGGCCGATGATCTATTCCGAGAATCAAAGGATACACCTTCTTCTGACTTTGCGCTTGCGCTTGCAATGTTGCGGCCGAGGGAAGCATTGCTCAAAATCTGGTTTGGAACAACTGCAGGTGGACATTCCATATCATCACTCAATTCTGTGTGTTCAGCAACAAATTGTTGAGGTGAGGTCTTGAAGCGCTTTGCTGTGAGGACGCTGCCATGTTGTGATAGGAACAGTCTGGAGTTCAATGTGGATCCAAGGTAGCAGGAATGGCTTCCAGAATCAGGATTATTGTCACCAACGCCTTCACCTTCTTCTTCCATGCTGTGAAAAGAATCTAGGCGATGGCGGAGGGAAGGGAAAGCAGGAGGGAGGAGGATCGTATGGAATGTAGCGCGATGGCGGAGGGAAGGAAATGGAGGAGGGAAGAGGATCGTATCCCACTGCTTGCTCTCTGTCACGAGAAAATACAGTTATACATGTAAATTTTTTATTTTTATTTCAAAACCAGGTCCGAGCATTTGGAGCAATGTTTTTTTTTTTTTTTTTTAAATTTTTTTTTTTTTTTAGGGTAACACTAAGTGCCATGTCATTTTACATGGATCTTATAAGGGAAGCTCCTTAGATCCTGCTTATAAATCTTAAACACAAAAAGATAATGCTTATAAATCCTAAACACAAAAAGATAATACACTGTGGAGAAACCACCCAACCAAATAGAAGCATCCAATCAATCTCTAGAAGCCTTACCCCCACGCCAAGCAACAAGAAGCATGAATGTAGAGTGAGAGCCTGGCAATGAATCAAGAACCATGATGAGGAGTAGGGCGAGTTTGGACCCCTAATATAGAGCCTAATGCATCCTGGGCACATAGCCATGCATAGCCCTATGTTTCCTATACATAGATTCACCTATAATAGAGTCATATGCATGGACCAACTATTCATAGAATTGTTATTGATAACTCGACACATGCACACACTGTCTCATATCTTGTCTAAACTCCACTTAGTGTGTTTTGAACCTCACAAGGATATTAGTTACTTTCGGATCACGTCCAGTATGACGTGGCATAACTAACAGCTTGTTTCACTGGAGTACCGTGGAGCCAAGACTAGGAGTATATTGTATCCTATGTACTGGTCATGGACATAACATTTTTCCCTTCTTAAATTGTTTTTATTCTTAGAAACTAAAATTCGAGAAATTCTTCTTTATGCTATCAACTCTTTCCCACGAATCATCATTCTCAGTACGACCCTTCCACCGAATTGAGCACTCAGAGATAGAATGATTTCTCAATTGTTTATCTCTGATTCTGAGCACTTTCTCAGGTTCCAAAGGTACACTAAGCGACAAATCTTTCAAATGGGATAAATCCTCATCCGATCCAATTGTATCACCATCATGTAAACTTAGTTTTAAACGACTTACATGAAACACTGGGTGTGCAGTCGATTTTCCTTGAAGATCGAGTTCATACGCCAAAGAACCAATTCTACGTACAATCCTGAAAGGTCCACAATAACGAGTAGACAGCTTATAATGTTTCTCTGTACATAACATCTTCTGGAATCCTAAGATATACCCAGTCATCAACTTTAAAATATCTTGGAGATCTCTTAAGATTAGTATAGTGTTTAGCTCTATCAAGAGCACTCCGGATACTATCCTTAGTCACTTGCAACATTTCTTGCATATCATGCAAAAAATCAGCAACCGTTTGGATCTTAACAGACTTCGTCTCAACATTTACTGAAGATCTAGGTTGAAAATCGTACATAAGCATAAAAGGACCGTAACCTGTAGCAGAATGTTTCCTACTATTATATGCAATCTCAACCAGTGGGAGATAATCTTTCCAATGAGATTGCCTATGAGAAACATATGTCCTCAAAATATCTTCCATAGTTTGATTAGTCCTTTTTGTCTGGCAATCTGATTCAGGATGATAAGAAGAATTCAAACTCAAAGAAGTTTCCAGTTTATGGAATTTTGTTGACCAAAAGTGACCTGTGAACTTAGGATCTCTATCACTAACAATGTCACTTGGCAGACCATACAATCGAAATAATCTTTCAACAAAGATCTGGGCTAAATCAGAAGCCTTTATAGTTGACTTGACTGGTATGAATGCAGCTAACTTAGTTAACCGATCCACTACAACCCAAATAGAATCATTTTGTTGTTGGGTCTTTGGAAGTCCAACTACAAAATCCATAGATATGCTTTCCCATTTCTTATCTGGGATATCTAACGAATGCAACAAACCACCAGCCTTATGGCATTCAGCCTTTGCTAGTTGACAAGACTCGCATTTAACAACATATGACCTGACATATGGCTTGAGCTTTGGCCAATAAAATTCTCTCTTAACCAAGTCTAGAGTCCTGTGTATACCGGGATGTCTTGCACAGGGTATGTCATGACATTCAAACAAAATCTTCCGTTTGAGCTCATCATCACCAGGTACGCAAACTTTTCCATTCCGAAATAGTAATCCATCTCGAATGGTGGGTGACAATAGTATCAAAGAGTCTACACTTACTGCGAGCATCTCAGATGAGTTTCTTGAAACAGAACCGCTCAAGCTGAACAAGAGATAATGCCCCTTCCCAAGTCGGGTTTAGGGTTTAGGGTTTCACATAGTTCCTCTTGACAAAGTAGGACTACACCCTTTGAAGTCTTTATTCATATTCCAACAAGGTAAAGTAAAATACCGTACTGAAAAGCACCATAAAGCATAACCACTTTCAGTTGATACATGCCACCATCCCACAACACAAAACTGCACGAGTTAATACAGTGGGAAAGACAAGTGTCATAGTGTTACGAGCTCATAACTTGTGCCGAACCCTAGGGAACACAGATAGGTCAGATACCACAGTCAGGGTCATGTCCAGCTTATATGACCAACAAGACAAGACAGTGTGAGTAGTGTGCCCCAGCACGGTCCATAGCCATGGCGGGCCTAAGGTCCCGATGTGCAGTTGGCCACGTCAATGCCATGTGGCCAACACTTGGCAGTTGCATGCTACCAGTCCTCACATTGGGCTAGGAGGGGCTTACTCTATATCAGGGAGTAGGCAAGGTTGGGTGGATCAGTTAGTGTTTTCCCTACTGTGGTGTTAGGATCTTTTACACTGGTATCAGAGCCATCTCCATCCTAGGAAGTTCAGGAGCAACAGTAGAGAAAGTTATCAGAAGATAGGAAATGTTTCTCAGTTTCTCAAGAAAGATTAGAGGAGGAGAATCGCTATATGTGTAGCCTTCAAACCCTTGAAATTCACTGAGAATTTACGGCTCTAGGAAGTAGAATTCCTTCTGTAGGTAAATCGCTGGAAAGGCAGCAATCTATATCAGATTTCAGACATCTGATAGGAGATTTTAGAAAGGATTTAGAGTAGAAACCAGCAAGCAGGTCCATCGCTGTAGGATCAGACATCTACCTCTGAAATTTCAGAGAAATCCAAGGAAGTTTGAGAGGTTTTCAAGCAAATTTTCCTAGCAGGGCCAGCGTTGGATAGGGAAGTGAAAAAGTGGAATTTCATCCCTGTTTTTTGAGATTTCTCAAAAGTTTGAACTTCAAACTTGATTGTCACAGACTAGCGACCTACCAGCTGAGATCAACTTAGAGATTCAAGCGGATTTTTGAGTTGTAAATTGAACAACTTGGGCTAGACAGGTTGTTGTCCAGACAGCGAGGGCAGGGACTTCAAAAATTTCGGATTTCTTTTTGTAAATTTCCGGTTTTTACTCGGTTTGTTGGAACCCCACACCTGAAATCAGATCAGTCAACTACTCAACTTAAGAACCGGAAAATTTGGCACCGTTTTGAAGCTTCAAACTGGCATTTTTCGAGACAACAAGTCTGAAATCTTGGGGAAAAGTGCTGAAAGGGTTCCTTTTCGTGATTTTTTTGGAAGTACAGTCCTCAGAAACAGCTAAGTCATCTTTCCTTTCTCTTGTACAGTTGTAAATTAGTCTTTTTGACTTTTTTCATCAGAAGTTAAGGTACCTCTCTTTCAGTTTCCAAGATGACCACTCCTCAGGGACCTGATCAACCCCCGGAGAGAGGCTTCGACGAACTTGAAATAGAAGACTTGGCTTACAGAAAATGGAAGTAACCAGTGGAATTGGAAGAACATGAACAGTTCGCCGAAGAACTCGACGAACTGGTTACCAAGGAGCAGTTTCTCCAGTTGGTAACAGAAGTGGATGAACTAACGTTGGCATTAGCCAATTTCAAGTCCAGTGTGGACGACTCGTTCACTGAGCTCAAAAGCTTGATTTTGAGTTCCGTGAAAGGAAGCCTTCTCTCCACTTCTCAGTTATTCCCTTCTCCACTTCCATCAGTTTCGGGTGAGACTTTACAATCTCACCCCAGTGTTTTTAAAGATTTAAAGCCTCCTACTTTTCATGGAAAAAAGAAGGATTAAAATGCAGACATTCTACAAACCTTCCTCAGCAAATGGAAGAACATTCATGCTCTTAAACAGACCCCTTACCATTTGCAAGCTATTGAGGCCAGTCTTTCCTTAGGGCCTATGGCCTATAAGTGGTGGTTAAATCTCCAAGAGATTGAGCAGACTCCCCGGTCATGAAAAGCTTTTAAAGAAGCTTTCCTAAGAGAATTCCTACCAGAAAATGAACTTGATAGAGCCTGGGAAAGAACAGTAATGGATAAATCCCTCATCCAATATATCTCGCAGTATCGAGAAGCAATTTTAAAGATTAAAAATATGGATGATTATCAAAAATCCCCTGGCCTCAAAGATGAATATAAAGTAGAGGTCCAGAGAAACTCGCCTACTACCCTTGAGCAAGCTCTCAGATATGCTCAAATGTATGATGATTCAGTGGGTAGGAAGAGGGCGAGACATCAGCCACTTTCTGAACAGCCTCCTCAGAAAGGCTTTCAATTTAAAAAAAAAATTTAAAAAGAAAGAATCAAGATAAATTTAAAAGTGAAGCTCCTCAGAAACGCCCTTCACTCATACAGCCCTTAAAACCAGATGATTTTGAGAAAGCCAAACAAGAACGTTTGTGTTTTGTGTGTATGGGCAAGGGACACACAGTCAGACAGTGTCCCAAGGGGCCTTTCACTAAAAAAGATAAGAAAGATAAAAAACAAGTTCATCTTGTTCAGACTGTATGTTTCACCAATGACTCGGCAGCTTCCGAGATCAAAGTGTATCATGAAGATCATGAACACTGTTGCCAGCTGACCTCTGCAATGCTAGCGAGACCCTTCAGCTTTGGGCCGCATGACCTAGTACGTATGCATGGGAAAGTTGCTAACCAGTCAGTAAGAGTTATGGTTGATGATGGGGCAACCCATAATTTCATCAACTACACCCTGGTTGAAAAGCCTAAACTACCAGAAGTACCTAGTCAGCATAGGTACATAGTTTCATTAGCTAAGGGTGAAGATAAAAAAATATGGGAAACTATGGTAAGTAATTTGAATCTTGGTATTCAGGGGTACCAAGATGACATAAACTTTTAGATAATGCACCTGGATCGTACAGACATTGTTCTCGGGAGAGATTGGCTCTACAGTTTAGGACCTTCCCTCCACAGAAACTATCAAGATAACACCCTCAGCTTTCAGCATAAAGATCGAGAGATCCAGTTGCATGGGGAGCATGATGTTCCCAACAGTCCTATGGTCTGCAGTTCAGAGCTCTATCAGCTAATTGGAGACAAAGACCATAAGGTACTCTTATGTGACTTTCAGTTTATTCCTGAAGTTTCTATTTCCAGTTCCATTCAGCAGAAAATCAGTAAATTAGAAACTTTATTGTCAAATTTAAAGATGTTTTTTCTGAAGATTTGCCACATGGTTTACCACCTAGCAGAGAGGTAGATCATGTAATAAACCTAGTACCAGGTACAGCACATGTTTCTAAATCTCCGTATTGGGTCAGCCAAACAGAGGATGAAGAAATAACTAGGCAATTAACAGATTATCTTGGGAAAGGCCAAATTCAGACCAGTAGTTCACCATGGGCCTCACCAGTCCTATTGGTGAAAAAGAAAGAGGGGTCTATGCGTCTTTGCGTAGATTACAAAGCCCTCAATAAAATCACAATTAAGAATAAATACCCTATGCCTCGGGTAGACGAGTTGTTTGACCAACTCGACGGGGCTAAGTTTTTCAGCAAAATAGATCTCAGATCGGGATATCATCAAGTCCGTATAAAATCGGAAGATGTCTCAAAAACAGCTTTTAGGACTCGTCACGGTAATCCAAGTGTGAATTCTTCGTTGAAGAAGTAGCATATTTGGTCACATTATCTCTTCAGATGGGATTAAGATGGATCCAAATAGCCATACTCAGTTGGCTGAGACCTCAGTATATTTTGAAACTTCAGATCTTTCTTGGTTTGGTGGGATATTACAGACGATTTGTCAAGGAATATGCTCAGATAGCAGTTCCCATGACAAATCTTCTTAAGGGGAAGGGAAAGGAGTTCATTTGGGAGTCCGCACAACAGGAGAGCTTTGATGCTCTCAAAACAGCCTTAGCTACGGCACCAATTTTAAAGGTCGTCGACCCCAATCAGCCATTTGTGGTCGAAACAGATGCTAGAGACTTTACAATAGGTGATGTGCTAACTCAGGGTGGACGACCAGTTGCGTTCGAGAGTAAAAAACTCGAGCCAGTTCAGACTAGGTACAATGCCTATGAAAAGGAACTCTTTTCTATAGTCCATGCCCTTAAGACTTGGAGGCAGTATTTGTATGGTGCCAACTTTGAGGTCTTGACAGACCATGAGAGTCTGAGATACCTTTGCAATCAACCTGAGCTTAGAGGTCGGAAAGCTCGTTTGGCAGAGTTGATGCAAGAGTTTGACATGTCTATCAGATATAGACGTGGAAAATTCAATACAGTAGCAGATGTTCTTAGCAGAATGCCTATGATAAACGAGTTGAGTTTTACTCAAATTCGTAATGAGTTACTAGAGTCTTGGAGAGGAAAATGCCAGCATGATGCATTCTTCTCTACTATCTGGAACTCAGTCCAGAGCACACAGTTACAGACTCCAGAACCAGTTCCCGGGGCTGGTGCCAGTTCATCCAAGAATACGACAGCTTTCGTTGAGGATGATGATGAGTCCGAGTATACGTCGTCAGATGACGTTGAGGAGCCTGTATTATCCAAGCAAACCCCATTGGTTGAGGGTCAGTTGACTCAAGGATTCAAATGAAAACAATATTCCATTCAGTATGAGTACTTGCTCTATAGAGATAAAGTATGTGTCCCCAATTCAGAGGATTATAGGCAGCAGGTCCTATATGAATGTCATGACAATCCTAGTGCGGGACACCCAGGCATACAGAAGACCTATGAGCTTCTTCGTAGGCAATTTTTTTGGCCCAGTATGAAAAAGGACGTCCACCAATATGTAACCAGTTGCCAGAAATGTCAAGTAAACAAAGTAGAGCGTTTAAAGGTAGGAGGGTTGTTGCATCCCTTAGAAATACCAGCTGGTAAATGGAAGAGTATCTCCATGGATTTTATGGTAGGCCTGCCTAAAACCCAAAAGAGTAATGACGCTATATGGGTCACAGTTGACCGTCTGACCAAAATGGCTCATTTCATTCCGACCAAAACAACCGTTAGAGCTCCAGAGTTAGCGAGGTTGTTTGTAGACGGGCTATTTAAATTGTACGGTCTACCTTCCGGCATAGTCAGCGACCGGGACAGTAAGTTTATTGGAGATTTTTAGAGGGCAGTATTCCATCATCTCCATACTAAACTTAATATGAGTGCCACAGACCATCCACATATGGATGGTCAAACAGAGAGGGTAAATCAGGTGCTGGAGGATATGCTTCGTGCATACGTCAGCAAGAAGCAGACTAATTGGGAGGAGTATCTCTTGATATTAGAGTTTGCTTACAACAGTCCCAAACATTCAGCTACGGGATGCAGCCCATTTATGCTGATGTACGGTTTTCAGCCACGCTCACCCACAGCTGCAGGGTTTAAATAAGAAAAAGTTGAAGTAGCCATAAACTTTTTAGAGGACCTAAACCCGATGATAGAACATGCTAAGCGTAGCATTAGGCAGTCCCAGGATCAGCCATACATTATGCAGATCCACACACGACACTTTCAATTTTCTTCTCATCAGGGACACCGTGCAAATTGAAGTAGCCACTCCACTTGGCCAGCCAGTCCTTGATGACCTCAGATTTCTTCTCCTTCTTCTCTCCCGCATAAACCTCCGGTTGAAAACCAAGATTGGGAGAAGACATCAATTTGACTTGATTCAAAAGGACCTCCATTTGCTGATCTCTCATCTGATTACGATTATTCATATCATTGAGCGCCATACTCAACTGTTGACAAATTACCATATAAGATGGCGCACCTGGATTTGCAGCTTGATTTGAAGTTTCTTCGACCATCTCGATATATCTATACTGGAAATTACTAAATTTAGTTAATATTTGATTAATTCATAGTGAAGTATTGTTGACCAAAAACTGACTGAAATTGACTCCAGTATGGTCACATCACTATTTTTAGTCAATTTCATAGACATTACAAGAAACTGGAAAAAAACGAAAAATTTCGAGTTTTTGCACTCTTAATTTTTTTTTTTAAGAAAAATTACGTTTTCTAAAAATTCATAAAAAATCACAGTCAGTTATTAAACAATCAAAATTGAAAATTCGATTCACTATTCGATTCTTAATTTTACTTCATTAATGTCCATCGGGCATGCAAGACATGCGACATTAATCTAATTTTTTACTTTACAAAATTTTACGTAAAAATTCAGTTTTACGAAAATTGTCAACTATAAAATCCAGTTTTGTATCTAACCGTCAGAGTACACTCGTATGACCACTTAAAACAGATCTAACCAACTCGTGCATGTCAAAATCACTCAAAGAAACCACATGCAGACATTCCATGCAAGCACGGTAGGTCAAAAGAGAAAATTGTCATGCATGCAATCAGAACAATTGGAAATTTTACCAATTTTTCTCACAAAATTGCAAAACTTCAGATGCTCATATCTTTGGCTACAGGACACCAAATTGGGTGCTGTAAAGCTCAGTACAGAGGGAGACTCAGTGAATTGCCTTCTCTATTAATTGATTTTGAGAAGCATGTTCTCAATTTCAAAGAGGGTGATAAGGTAGTTACATTATTTGGCAGTAATGTTGTACGTCCGTTGGATCAAATTTCTACAGTTAATAAAATGGAAGCATTGGACTATTTTGAGTATGAAGTTTTTTCAATTTATGCTATTCTAGTTGTGGATGTTCCTGAAATGAATCTAAATGGTTGTGAATTCTCAGCAATTCTTAACTCAATAAATTTAGATCATGAACAAGCAGTGAAAAAATAGATCATAAATGAATTTATGGATGTTTTTCCATTTGAATTACCTCATGGTTGACTTCTTGGAATTAACTCAATCTTGTGGTCTAGTTCAGTAGACCACAAGATTGAGTTAATTCTAGGAAGTCAACCTGTCTCTAGACAACCTTATAGGTTCTCTCAGAAAGAGGAGACAGAGATGTCAGATCAAATAGAAAACTATCTGAGGATGGGACATATACAGCCTAGTAAATCACCATGAGACGCTCTTGTTCTTCTTAAAGCGAAGAAAGATGGAGGTTTCCGGATGTGTGTGAATTACAAGGGCCTTAATAAAGTGACTATAAAGAATAAATATCCATTACCTAGGATGGTAGATCGCTTAGGTGGAGCACGGTATTTCACCAAGATAGATCTCAGGACAGGGTACCATCAAATGAGAATTAAGTTAGAAGATTTCCAAAAGATAGGATTTCGTTTTAGATTTGGTCATTATGAATTTCTAGTGTTGCCATTTGGATTAACGAAAGCTCCAACAACGTTCCAGCAAATGACGAACGATTTATTTCATCCATATTTGGGGAAGTTTGTGGTAGTATTCTTAGACGACATTTTTGTTTATAGTAAATCCTTGGTGGAACACGTAGAACACTTAAAAGTCGTCTTGATGAAACTCCGTCAGGAGTTATTCTACGCTAAAGAGTCCAAGTGTGAATTCTTTAAGCAAGAGTTGCTTTATCTCGATCATAAGATCACAGTAAATGGGATCAAGATTGACGAGGATAAAATCAAGATTGTGTTTGAGTGGCCAATTCCGCAAACTGTGAGGCAAGTAAAGTCTTTTTTAGGTTTTACACTTTCCTTCAAGAAATTTATTGAGGATTATGCTAAGTTAGTAGCACCGCTTAATAACCTGACAAAAGGAATTGTTAATAAAAAGAAAAAGAGGAATCAACCTAGTCCGCCTGTTGTTGAGAAATTGAATCAGTGTTTTGAGAAACCTAAAACAATGATTGTTTCAGCTCCCAAATTGCAAATACAGATTTATCTTACGTCGTGAGAACAAACGCAAGTGATGTTGCAGTTGGAGCAGTTCTATTACAAATGGATAGGCCACTAGCGTTTGAAAGCAAAAAATTCACTGGTCCTCAGTTGCGTTATACTACGCATGAAAAGGAATTGTTTGTTGTAGTCCATGCACTTAAAAACCTGGAGACACTACTTGTATGGTAGTAAGTTTGTAGTGTATACGGATCACCAGCCTTTTAAGTATTTTTGTAATCAACATGATTTTTGGAGGAGAAAAGCTCGATGGGCTGAATTGATGCAAGAATTCGATCATGAAATTTGTTACATAAGAGGCAGCTCTAATCGAGTTGCAGATGCTCTTAGTCGGATCAGTGAACTGAACGAGTTGTCATTCACCCAGATTTCTACGGATCTATATCTTTCGTTGAGAGGAAAATATGAATCAGATTCCCATTTTGGTCACATTTGGAACATTGTTCAGACCGAAAGAAATGTGGACAATGTTGAGTCAAAAACACAAGAGACTCAATTAACTAAGAAAGGTAAGAGATTGTGAAGCAGTAGAGACATGGTGTACCAACCTCCCTTCATCCCATTGGGCCAGCATTTCACGATTGCAGACCACCATGTTAGCTCGTATGATTCAAGCGAAGCCCTCGGTTCCACATGAGATCCTTCTTGCAGAGTTTTCCATTCCACCCATTCAGATATATGCCGCGTTCCAACTTATCACATACATTTAGAGAATCCAGGCTCTGTCCGATGAGGATATGAGATATACATAGACAACACTTGTTTCCTCACACTTTCTTCATGACCAGGGTTATCGACTATCATGGTTCTCTCAAGCATTCCATTTCCTCCTTGGGTCATTTGGTATCTCCATTACAGAGCTCCCCTCAAGTACTCATCAATATATTAGGCGCATCTTATATCGGGCATACCTCGATCGTACTTGGGGGCGACAGCTTGGGGTTAAACCCGACTACTACTGGACTCGTTTTATTGAGCTTGACATAGCAGGCTAGCAGGGTTCCCGGTCTTACCACATTATTTGGACTCTAGACTATCACATTGCCTCAAATTTACATTGGGACAGCTCTGTGTATCATCACATCAATTGGCTATTGAGACTGGTAGATTCCAGGGTACCGCGAGAGAGGAGCAGATTTGCCAGTTATGCTCTTTAGAGGAGGTGGAGTCAGAGGAGCACTTTATCTTTAGGTGCCCGGTATATTACAGGATCAGAGGGAGATACTACTATTTGTTCTGAGACACACCTACCACCTTACGATTGTCCCACATGTTTCTTATAGCATCACATCTATTTCAGTTTATAGCTTTAGCTCTAGATTTGCTACTTTTGTTACTGTTTTGGAGACGTTTCATACGCTCCTATGGTTGCCACATACTTGACATGTACATTTACTAGTCTTATATGCCTTTTGGCATGGAAAAGACATAAATAAAGCTTGCCTTTTAAGAACAAGAAAGAGTGAATAGAATCAAATAATTCAAGAAATGATAATGTGCAAGAAAATCCTACTTATGCTTCAATTAAATGAGCTGAGTACAATGATTCTTTATGAATCTGGTGTGTAGAATAAGCTAGAATACAAATCACTACAATGTCTGTCATGAAATAGCTTAGGATCGTGCATAACACTATGTGTCTCATACTAATTTGCACAAGTGATAGATTTAGAAATTCACCAGATGGATGTGCAAACTGCATTTTTACATAGAGTTATCGAAGAAGACATTTATATATCTCAACTTGAAGGCTACGAGTTGGAGGGTAAAACCCATCAGGTATGCAAACCAGGTCGAAATAGTCGTCTCGAGCATGGTTTCGTTGAATCAACAAATTTTTTATTCGGCAAGGTTTTATACCAAGTTCAATTGATTGTAATGTCTACTAAAAATTAGTGAATTCGTCTTTTATTATCATTTGAGTGAGTCAATATGACCATCACCTAGTTTTCATATGAGGATGGTAGTGTAGACAATAAGGTCATGACAACATACAAATCTTCGATGATTGAACGTGCAAGCAACACGACACGACAATGTAAACTAGAACAAATATCCTTGATTCAAAAGAGTGTACATGTCTGAATGCTTGCAATGCGTGATCTCTTTGAAACAATACTCAGAGAGAGAGAGAGAGAGAGAGAGAATAAAACGCTATGTTTTGCATTAACTCATAGAATTATGGGACGATTCTTGATTAGTCGATCAACAATGTGCGATCGAATATAGACATGGTAGTTGTACAGTTAAAAAATATGCTTAACTAATGCATTAACGAGGTGGATTAAGGCACTATGTTTTAGCGGTTGACAATAGCCATCTGATATAATCTTATTTTGTTGAAGACTCTGCCCGATTATGAAAGATAAGGTTGAAATCACTTAGGGTCAAGAGATTGTTTAGCATGTATATCACCAAAAGAATACATTATCAATGATTGCATATCACAAGAAAAACTATGCGCCATCTAACATAACTTTTGAAATAGGATGCAATTGCTACTTGAGTGATCGAATCCATTACAATGGAGGTCATAATTTTCATAGATACCATTATAACTACTATTGTTGCCTTGACTTTATGATGAAATTTCTCTGTGAATATCCAATCTTGAATGTTATGGGTTTACAGGGATTGAAGCCAACAAAATTTGTCATCAAGCTAGCAGATCAATCTGTGTAAACCAAAGGGTGTATATAAGGGAAGCTCCCTCAAGATCCTGCTTACAAGACAATACACAATGGAAAACACACTATGGAGCAACCACCCAACCAAGTAGAAGCAACCAATCAATTCTAGAAGCTTCACCCCCAAGCCAAGGAATAAGAGGCATGAATGTAAAGTGAAACCCTGACAATAAATCAATGATCGCCATAAGGATTAGGGCAAGTTTGGCCTCAATATATAGAGCCAAAAGCAACTTGGGCACATAGCCATGCATAGCCCTAAGTTCCCTATACATAGATTCACCTAGAATAGAGTCCTATGCAAGGATCAACTATTCATAGAATTGCTATTGATAACTCTACACATGCATACAATGTCTCATACCTTGTCTAATCTCCATTTAGTGTATTCTGGGCCTCACAAGAATATTACTTACTTTCAGGTCACGTCCAGTATGACATGGCATAACTAACAGCTTGTTTCACTGGAGTACCGTGTATCCAAGACTAGGAGTATACTGTATCCTATGTACTGGTCATGGACATAACATTCTTCCCTCCTTAAATTACTTCTATCCTTAGAAGCTCTCTAAACAGTAGCAGTTCTTTTAACTTCAAATATCAACCTAGAAAATCATTATCCTCTAACTTTCACATCAAACAAGTACTCAGAGATAATCCTATTTTCCAAATGATAATCTCTATACTAGAGTACAACTCAGGTTTGAAAAAGTACACTGAGCGATAAATTTTCCATCTGGATTATATTCACCATAAGTTAGTAACATCACCTTAATGTAAAGCATTTACATGAAACAGTAGATGAAATAACCTAACTTAAGAGATTAAAGTTAAAGAAATAATAAAATAATTATAATCACAGTTTGAAATTATCCACAACTCTAACAGATAATTCATAAGCTTATAAGTACAAATATCCTTAAAATCCAAATTCTAAGATATGAAAATTCATTCAATTAGAATCTCTAGGAGAATCATTAAGATATAGAATGATTAAAACTCAACTCTGAGTATCCCATATACTCCTTTGAGTTCAATGCTCCTTTACAAAGTTAGGCACCTATCCAACGTTCTAACCCTTGTTGACAGGCGGGAGGGCTACTACGACACGAGATCTTCCACCCTACAACTGGCATTACTAAAATCCTTGTAAATGAGAGAAAGTTTAAGCATTTTATAAAAAACATTGAGTGTTTTTTAATTCGAATAGTTTGTAGGTATTATTCAAAATTGTTGATATACTTACAATCTTGAAAGAGACCATTTTTTTTTTCAAAATATGATAAATGATGGTATGATCATGAAGGAGGACACTAAGATTAATGAATGTATTGGTTTCATTAGCTCTAGAGTGAAGAAAAAGAAAATAGCCCCAAAATAATAATAATAATAAAATTAAAGTGGACAAATACCCTTGAAGAAGGTCTTGATATGATTTAAGATATCTTGGAGAAACATTTTTTGTACTCTCGGTAAAAATGCACTTATTTCACATTCAAAGTTAAAGCAAGTGGGGAAAGCCCAATCGCTTGAGTAATATAATCTCAAAAAATTGAAGAGGGCTCTAAGACTTTTTTCAAAGTGTGGAATACCATTATAAAAATGTTTCAAGCCTAGGATAAGGCAAGTAGGTGGACTATGAGGTGATAAATTTGCCATAGCTAGCCTATTTGGACTCTTATTGGTATTTAAAGTTTGGCCCTAAAGACTTAAAGTCTTTTTTCCTTACCCAACATAGTATAATATACGACTACAGATCTTTTTGCACCAAATTTTTATTGGCATACATGACAAAGAATCCATGTAGCTTGATTATTTAAGTACTAGTGCTCAAAGATATTTTTAGAGTTCTTTTTTTTTTCCACCTCAATATTTTGCCTTCTATAAATCTAGTTGAGCCCTTTCCTAATTTTTATCAACTTAAATAGCTATTCACCACCTCCACAGTCACATTTGTTGCTTTGAATTTTCCACAAAAGCATGGGTAGTTTCTTCCTCCAATGGATTGTGATGTTTGCTTCATACAACTAGGGAGAAGTTCGTATGTTGAAGTCATCATGGGTTTGGCAATGAAGTCCATTTTGAAGAACACATCCCCCAATAATCATGACAACTCCTTTTAAAACATTGATTATCTCTCTTATTGTATGATTCTTATCTGCCAAATATTCATCATTAGTCCTAGACTAAGACTACGTCTTTGGCTACAATATGGGCACCTCATCCGTAATTAGCATGTAGACTTGTTAGGAGACATATCCCTTGATTTGACCTTCATTCCTAGGTGTACCCTTATCACAATTTTGATTCGATGAATGGAAATCTCAAGTAAGTTTGCCTTCTTTACCGTGGTTGGATTAAACATCTCAACATTTTTGAATAGTTCGTGTTGTCCTACAATACTTGTTTGCAAGTAATTTGGAGACATTATGTTGTCGAACTAGCTTATTGAAAATCGTATAAGTGAAAAGTAGAAGGTGATGAATATTTTGTGGTGGCATCATTCTATTTTTTGAAATCTTGAGAAACTCATATCTTTCTAGTCTTTTTCTTTGGCACAACCATGCATGATGGATAATATCCTTTTAATTCGCCGATAAGCACTAGGTATTTGATCTTGACTTGTTAGGATTATTTAATTTATTACTAGCAATGAATACTTAGACTTCAATCAATATTGATAGAACTGCAGCTTAAAATAAGATGATATTATAATCTAGCATTCCTCCTTGAAAGGCATCCATAACAACAAATGTTGTGATAGCTACGTAATATACTAATCAACTTCCAAGTTGAACAATACCTCTCAAGAGCATGTGTATCAAGAGCCATTCAGTAACAAAAAGTTGAAGTGTTGGGCCAATAAATTTTGTTTGACTATATATACATGATGATATTTTTGTACCTGTTGTTCCAGAGTTCCAAATCTCATTTAACATCGCTACTTACCAACAAGCATTGCTAAAAATAGCGATAGTTAAACGTCATCCGATGACGTTTATAGAATCATATATATGTCACCTAGTGATGGCCGATTTGAATTTCACTTTGGATGCCTATTAGCAATTTGGCATCCCATTTTCATTTCACTTTTGTTTGTGCTTTCAATCCTTGTGTTTTAGCTTCCTTGTGTTTGTGCTTATAGTTATGTTTTGTGATTGTGCTTTTGCTTTGTGAGTTTTAGTTGCAATCAAGTTTAAATAGTGTTCTTTCTTTCTGCATATAGTCTGGTTGAGAAATTTATTGTCTAACATTGGTCTCGGACAAAGTGCTCCAACAATTATTCAGTTTGATAATCAATGTGCTATTGCATTGTCGACAATCGTTCATTCTAGAAGCGAGCACTTTGAAATTAAAGATCCCTACATCAGGGGCAAAATTCTTAGCAAGGAGGTATGTCTGAAATTTTGCAAAATACAATACATGGCGGCTGACATATTTACAAAGGAATTAAATTTGGGGGCACACAAGAACTTTTCTGCAATCCTAAATCTGATAATCAAGGCATTCAAGGATTTAGATTAAGGGGGGATGTTGAATTTACATTCTCTTTGCATCCCTAATTTTATGGCTAATCTAGATCCATTCATTTGTTGTATATAATTACTTTACAGTTGCATAGTTTGCAGAAGTATAGAGGTTATTTGATAGTCTACAAAAATACATGAGATTGTAGAACACTCTACAGAAATGCACAAGAATTGCCAACAAGTGTCTACACGACGAAGTATCGAATTGACAATGACGAACTATCGGACCAAAGCCAATCATCGAAGACAATTGTCGAAGGCAATTCGAACTATTGACTATATTGATCAATTTGATTTGGCCATCTTTCGACCATGAGTGATTTTAGCCTTATCTTTCACGATCAGACATAATCTTCAACAAAATAAGATTTTATTAGATGGCGACTGTCAAAAGCTGAATATAGTGCCTTATTCCATCTTGTAAATGCATCAGTTAGCATTTTTTTCATTGTGTAGATACCATGTATATATTTGATAGCACATTACTAATCGACTAAACAAGAATCATCTCATGACTCTATGAGTTAATGCAAAGTAGAGCGTTCTATTCTCTCTCTCTCTCTCTCTCTCTCTCTCTCTCTCTCTCTCTCTCTCTCTCTCTCTCTCTCTCTCTCTCTCTCTCTCTCTCTCTCTCTCTCTGTGATTTCCAGAGTATTCTTTCAAAGAGATCACACATTTACAAGCATTCATACATGTACACTCTTTAGAACTAATAATATTTGTTCTAGTTTACATTGTCATGTCATGTCGTGTTGCTTGCACATTCTTTGTATCGTCAGAGTCGGGTTTGTTGCAGAAAGATAATTTATAAATTGATCTATTTTATGACTGATAGTGTATGTCAATGGTAATGCTCTTAATCAAATCCGTTTTACACGTTTCCACATTGAATGATTTTGTGTGTGTCTACTCGATTGTTTCGATCCTTGCAACTTAGAAGTTGGATCAAGTAGAGCTACCATTGAATCATCAAAGATAGTTTGAATTCGATAGACGTAGCTCATGCGCTGAGGTGTTATTCAATTCCCAATAGTATTTGTGCCTCTCTTGTAGTTATTTTGTGATATAGATTTATGTGACTAATCAAGATACATACAGAGTAATAATGTTATTACTGAAAAGATAAATGCAGGCCAAGTTTCATCCAACACTTTAGGTAGTGATCGATCTAGATTGCATTCTAGATCTCCAGCTATCCAAATATCCACATCTTTTTGGACAGGTATGATAGAATGTTGCTCACTATGTTTATTCGTATTGATTATTTGTTTGCATCATAACTAGTTCTAGAATCTTTGGATTCCATAACATACGATTTTTGAATTTCATGATACTTGTTCATATCTAATTTTTTATCATATTTGAGTGCTTGAAAATGATAGTAATGATATGTTTTGTTTGTTTTATGTAGCGGGATCCATGGGATGAGAAAATTTATTATGATTGTGCCGATTTCAAAGAATTTAAATATTGCAAAAGATACATAGTCAAAGATCACATGTGGAGGAGGCCTCCATCAAATCCTAACCAAGTGGGTCTTCAACAAATCCAAGAAATGCTCAAGGGATTGAAGATCATGTCATGGTAATTAAATCAATCCATTTGTTTGTAACAAATATGTATAAAAAAATATTGTCATGAATTATTCATTGTTATTTTGCAACTTTTATAATAATATATTTTATTGAAAAAGATATCGATGGTGATCAGGCGTTTGATGTTCTTCATGATTCTTTGACATTCAAATGTATAATTAGATGGGAATGGATTCTCTTTGATGTAGTTCAGCCGGAAAATCGATGAAGTCGACTTCGACCAATTCGACTCTGTGTAAAATTGCAGATTGTCAAACTGCTAGCAGAAACTTGTGTATTTTACTAGGTATTATTCAAGGAGACAACTGTGGAGTTAATTTTCAACATGATCACCCTATGGACCCTTTTCAACCATGATTGAGGATGGGAAACCTCTAGAAAAAAGTGCAATGACCATGATCAACCTCTAGAAAAAGTGTCAATGAAATAATGACTATTATGCAAAAAACGATGGGCATATACTTTGGCCTTTTCCCTAGGAAGATTACACTTGGGGTGAATTCCCAAGTTGTGATACTAAAATCTATATGAAATATAAAGTGAAGTTTAAAGCATGTGCCACCTACTCACCAATGTTCTCCACTTCATCTTTAGTCCAATTGGAGTCTTCCCCACACCTCATACACTTGAACTTGACACCTCACTGACTTTGGAATGACTCTCCACTCTCTATATAGGTGGAAATGCGCCCCCCTACCAAGGGTATTGTAGGTTTATGCTTCCTAGCTCTTCCCTTTTGTTTGTTCTTGTGTACAGGTGCTTTGGAGAAGAAGATTGAAGCATTGGCTCAAGGAGGCTATGCTAAATTTTGGATTGGAGGATTTTGAGCTCAAATTCTCTCTCTCTCTCTCTCTCTCTCTCTCTCTCTCTCTCTCTCTCTCTCTCTCTCTCTCTCTCTCTCTCTCTCTCTCTCTCTCTCTCTCTCTCTCTCTCTCTCTCTCTCTCTCTCTCTCTTTTGTGCTGCATCTCCATTCTTGGAGTATCTGCACCATAATATAAATTTGGCCATTCCTCTAATTCGGCCCAGTACTACTACCAAAAATCTAGCAACTAATTAATTATGAAACAAAGGTCTTTCTTTCCCAAACTCGGCTGTCTATAAGTTATGAACTGTCCATGATGATCTTATGACCTTGATTCAAGATTTTCACTACCAAACATCCCAAAACTGGTTGCATCCATGCATTATGATCTTCGAAACTTTTGCATGAGTGCATTTCTCTAATGATTGCACTTGCATGTAGCTACAGTTTGTTTGTTTGCCTTTGCATGTAACTGTAGTTTGTTTATTACCAGTTGCATGTCAAGATTATAGACTTCTACATCATTGCATGTCGAAAGAATTAAGATTTATGAAGAAAATTCTATGCTTCTGATAATCTAGATTTGGAAACAAGATGTTTTATGATCCTTTTCGGGAAACCACTGTATACGTAATTGGCCAAGGCCAATTGATTTTGCATAATATTAAGAAATCCTTGGGGGGGGGGGGGGGGGGGGGGGGGGGGGGGGGGGGGAGGGGGTTCCCCATCTTGACCCCTCAATGCTTCTACTACTTGTGAATGATTTTGTGATTTAGTGTTTCTCGAGTTTTATTTTCAAGACTAATCTGATTCCATTTAAGTTGTTTCGAGATTTCTTAAATGTAGAAGTAGAGTCAGTAAGTTCAAGACGCTAAGGATTGTAGGACAACCCTCAGCTTGAGGTTCACACTCTAAGTAATCCAGTTCCTATTATCATTTTTATCATCATTGTCTTTTCTTGGGGTGACGTTTCCTGGAGATATTGTAGTACTCTCTTTGCCAAATTCCAATGCAACGATTCTGGGTTCTGATTATATTGGCTTAGCCTGTATATTGCAAATGCTATATTAGGTCTGGTGTTGTCTGCTAGATATAACAATGATCCAATCAGCCTACGATAGGGTGTTTTGGCCATTTGTTCCTCTTCCTCGAGAGTCTACGGACAACCTGCCTTGCTCAGTATTGTTCCAGGTATCATGGGAGTATGCACACCTTTGCATTCGAGCATGTTGAAGTCTTCAATGATCTTTCGAGTGTACTTTTGTTGGTGAAGATACAACTTACCACCTTTGAAGTCTCTCACGATTTGCAAGCCTAGATAGATTTTAGCTTCTCCTAGGTCAGCGATCTCAAATATTTCAAAAATGTCTCTTTTGACATTTGAAATTAACTTATCTCTTCTTGAGAAGATAAGTGCGTCATCAACATAAACAACTAGAATGATTATTTCATTTTGGACATGCTTGATATAGACATTTGATTCAGCAAATAATAGTTTGAAGCCTATGGAACGTAGTGCTTTGTCCTTCTTTCTATACCATTGTCTCGCTGCTTGTTTCAAACCGTAAATGCTTTTATTCATGTGGCATCCGTATTCTGGATATTCTTGGCTTACAAAACCAAGTGGTTGGTCCATGAATAAGTCTTCTCCCAATTCTGCGTGCAGGAAGGCAGTTTTCTCATCCACAAGATTTTCAGATCATGAGCCACTGCATACACGAATATCAAGCGAATTGATGTATGTTTGACTACTGGTGAGAAAGTATGAATGTAGTCGATCCCATACTTCTGTGAAAATCCTTTAGCAACCAACCTTGCTTTGTATCTAATGTTTTCTCCATCAAGACCTATTTTGATCTTGTAGATCCACTTGCATTTGATTGGTTTTCTGCCATCAGGTATAGGTGCAAGTGTCCATACATTGTTCTTGTACATGGATGACATTTCGTCCTCCATAGCCTAAATCCAACGATCTTTATCTGTTCCATCTACAGCTTCTTCAAATGTTTGAGGTTTGTCAGAAAATCCATAAAATTTGATGGTTGTATTGAAAACATCCTGACCATACCTTTTTGGTGGTTTTCGTTGTCTATCAGATCTTCTCATAGGTGGTTTCGAGTTCAATTCTGCAGGTTTCGAGTTCGATTCTGATTCAAACTTTTCTTTTGGAATTCGAACTGGTGATTTGAGTCTGTCAGACACTCGATCTTGACTTCCCTCTGAATATGGTAAATCTCTTTCATCTTCTGCTTGTTTTTTTTTTCTGTTGTTGTGGTAGCTCATAATAAGAATTTCATAGCCGACTAGATCACTATCTGCTATGTATTTTGTCTCATCAATTTAACATTTTGAACAACTTTTATCTTGCCAGTTTCGAGTACATAAACACGATAGTGTGACGAATGTAACTCGAATTCTACCAGAAAACCTTGTTATGTTTTTTCATCGAGTTTCTTTCTTAGCTTATTTGGTATGTGCATATATACTGTGCATCCAAATGTCTGAACATGTGCAAGATTTGGCTTCGACTTCCACCATATCTCAGGAGGAGTTTTATTCGGTATTCAAGTTTTCAGAATACGATTCTGAAGATAATTTGATGTAGCCACTGCTTCTGCCCACAATTGTTTTGGTGCTTTCGCATGAGCCATCATACATCTTACAGCTTCCATCAGTGTACGATTCCTTCGTTTAGCTGTTCCATTGTGCTAAGGTGTGTAAGATGCACTCTTCGTGTGCATAATCCCTTGATTAGTATAATAAGCTTTGAATTCGTTGGAAATGTACTCACCTCCACGATCTGTGTGAATTGGCTTGAGCTTATTGCATGTCTGCTTCTCAGCCCAATTTGTATACTCAACGAATTTCTCGAAAGCTTCAAATTTAGTACGAATAAAGTATACTATAGCAAACTTGTTGAAGTCATCAATAAACGTAATGAAGTACTTTGCATCACCCAACGACAATACTCCGAATGGTCCACAAATATCTGAATGCACAATTTCAAGTACCTTAGTTGTTTTATAAATATCCTTACTGAAAGGTGTTCTAGTCATCTTGCCTTTAAGACAAGATTCGCACGTAGTTCGAATATTTTTACTTTTGATTTTGACTCCTTGAATTCTCTGACTTTTGTTGGCTTGGTACAAGGCTTCCATGTTCATGTGACATAGCCTCTTGTGCCACAATATAGCTGTTGATTCATGAGTTTGATTGACTTGTTTGATTCTTGTTCGAATGTTCAGGTGATATAAATTTCCTTCTTTGTTGCCTTTAGCAACCAGGTTATCAGAATCTTCCTCGAACAGTTTACAAGAGTTCTTCGTGAAGGTTATTGACATGGTTGTATCGACTATCTTAGCAATGGATAGAAGATCTAACATGTGATGTTTGTCAGAGAGCCAAGAAAAATACGAAAGCAAACTTCACACCTTTAACTCTCATTATCGAAGACGAAGCCTTCCATAAGTGGGGAATTGACTTTGTTGGACCAATCAGCCCAACAGCGAAACATACCCAAGCCCGTTATATCCTAATAGCCACAGATTACGCCAGGGTTGAGGCTCGGGCAACAAAGGATGCCGACATAGAGAACTTCCTCCAGTTTCTTGTCTCCCTGATTCGTGTCCAGCCACAATACACCAGTTCCATCAACCACGTGTTTAGAACCGTCTCCAAGTATAATGAATCTCAACTAGTTCGTCTTCTTGTACTCAAACAAAATTTGTTTAAAGGAAACAAAATGTGAGGTGGCTCCCAAATCAAGTACTACTTCTCGAATTGAATTAGATGAATATCATAGATCAGTACTAACATAAGCTGCTGAATTTCTTGTTGCCCTGTCTTTTGTTGCTTTGGAGCATTCAGCTTTGTCTTCGACATAGTTTGAATATGAAGGTTCGCTTCGATTCTGCTTCTTTTTGTTTCTGGGATTTTGATAACAGTCTACTGATGCATGACCCCGTTAATAACAATGAATGCATTCAATCTTTGGATTTAGCCAACACTTTTCTTCTATGTGACATGATCTTCTGCATTTGTTGCAGATCTTCTTATCATCAGAATTCTTCTGTTGTTTTCCGGATTGTTGTTCATTAGTCTTAGACTCATTCTTCTTAGACGACTCCCTCTTAAACTTAGATTTCTTAGAAGATTTATTCTTCTGAGTAAATAGAGCATTTTCTGAATCACCATTGTCGTCATAGCGTTCATGAGCTTCTGCTTCCTCCTTAACTTCGTCTATTGCCTTTTGAAGTGTCATTGTCGCATCTTTCGCCAATAAAGTTTGAGTTGTGTGGAATGACCCGGGTAGGGCTCGAAGAAAATAACTAAGCTGTTTTTCCTTAGAAATTGTATTTTCTATATCAGAATTCTGCAAGGAAATAAACAAATCTTTAATCTTTCGTACGAATGTGTTCAGGTCTTTGCCCTCTCACTGTAGGTAAATTATTTGGTCTTCTAAGAACATGATCTGATTACGAGATCGAGTCTCATTCTTGGTTTGCAATTCTTCCCATAATTCCTTTGCGTTTGAAATTGATATAAGATTTAGCATTATATTGTCATGCACTGAAGACGCAGTAATCGCTATAGCTTTGTCATTTTTTTAACTCCATTCTCGAAGTTCTTTGCAAGGAGTAGCTTCTGGCTTCTCCTCAATTGGTTCTACCCATTGCCACAGACCTTCACCCTTCAATAAGAGTGAATTATTTAATTTCCAAATCAAGTAGTTTGAACCTTCTGGGTCCAAGATTGTAGTGATCTTAGCTTGATTATTGGTGATCAACGACATCTTTTAATTTTGAATAATCTCCAGATAACGGCTTACTGATGGATGTATGAAGAATGCTGAGAGGGATGCAAAGATACCACTATATCAACTTTAATTCCGTAAGCTCTGATACCACTGTAGGAAAAATAATAATTATTCTTCCACAGATTACACGATGCAAGTTTGAATAAATCAAACTAATATCAGTGTCTTCAATCGGGATTGTATTTGATCTATGTACTAATAGAACAATATTAGTTCTGATTGAATATGCGTGCGGAAATTATATGTGGAAGTAAGAGACAACTTAAGACAATTTAGACAATAAAAAATTATTGATCAAAAACGAATTTTTATAACTCTGAATTTGATTCATCAATATACATCTCTTGATGTCTTATCTTGCTGTTGTGTCTCTGATTGAGTGAGTGTGTTACAACGAGTAGTGCACATGTATTTATATTGCTACAGGACAAGTCTTTTGCAAAGCCTTTCAATGTTGTAACAGTAGATATCTAACCGTTTACGATGGTTGATATTCAAATAAACGCTCTGTTTTCAAGGTCGAATAAATTTTGTTTGCGAATTATTCGCGACAGTCCATCTCTTCGTCTCAGCTTTGTGTTTCGCGAATTGTTCGTGACACTTGTCTCTTCGCGACATTTTCGTCTTTCGCGAATTGTTCGCGACAGATGACAATTCTTGAGCTTGAAGAAGAAATCTAGAATATTTCGAGAACTGTTCGAGATAGTTTCGTGACAGGCCATATCCACAACTATATCCACTATCCCCTGGTATCCGCGGATATTTGGCCATTGTGACGTAAGCAAGTTGAGGTGCTAAGGAGAGAACTTTAGATTTAGGGACTAATTGCATGCAAAGACCAAGGCAAGGCCCCTTACACACAGCAATGGCCCCCAATGACGATCTGATCATCTGGCCGTTCGTTCAAATTAGGGTTAGCAATGAACGATCCGATCATCTCGTCGTTCTTTCAAATTAGGGTTTATACATAGTCCGAGTCTGGACTCATCATCTCCTTCGTCTTCCATACGGGCAGGCTTTCTCGCTGCAGCGTGCGTCTCCGGAGGATCCATCTGCTCTCTCGCCATGGGCCGCCGTAAGCCTGCTAACTCTGTTGTTACGTGTTGCTGCATTGCTTTATGATGTGTGTTTTATATTTTGATGGGTTAGCCTTATTCGCAAGTCAGATAGATCAATCAAAATTGAAAATGAGCTCGTCCCACAAACCGGAGGTTGAGGAGGCGTGGATCTGTTACCGGATAAGTTGATCAGAGCCTAATCAGTTGAAATGAAATCTATTTGTTATTTATCACTATGGTATCCATAAGAAAGAAGGCAATTCTGCTGTTTTCATGTCCTCCCCCCCTTTGGCTTTCGAATCATGAGCTCATGCAGCTTTCTGTCAGTGAAGCTGGGGTTATGCTAACTAAGCATTCACCAAACATTGTTGTATTAATTTTGAGATTGTTGTGCTTTGTCCTTCAGGACCTGCGAGATGTTATCGGCAGATCAAGAACAAACCATACCCCAAGTCTCGATTTTGCCGGGGTGTGCCAGACCCTAAAATTCGTATCTATGACGTTGGCATGAAAAAAAAAGGTGTGGACGAGTTTCCATACTGTGTACACCTGGTCAGCTGGGAGAAAGAGAACGTCTCCAGTGAGGCCCTTGAGGCAGCTCGCATTGCATGCAATAAGTACATGACCAAGTATGCTGGAAAAGATGCATTTCATCTAAGGGTTCGAGTACATCCTTTCCATGTCCTTCGTATCAATAAGATGCTTTCATGTGCTGGAGCTGATAGGTACATCAGCTGATTTTCTTTTGTTATTTTTGTATTTTGTTGATGCTAGTGTTCAATGCTTAGGCCATTTTCGTCTTTTTTTGGCCAAGTTTGGTTGCATGTACTTATTATTTCCAAGTGAGCCATAGAATGACATATGTGAGGTGGAGGTTTTTGTTTTTGATCTGGATGGTATTAAACACGGCTTTCTCCTTGCCTTGTTATAGACTTCAAACAGGCATGAGGGGAGCCTTTGGCAAGCCGCAAGGAACTTGTGCAAGAGTGGATATTGGTCAGGTTCTTTTGTCTGTGCGCTGCAAGGATAATAATGGAATCCATGCCCAAGAAGCTCTTCGCCGTGCCAAGTTCAAATTTCCCGGAAGACAAAAAATTATTGTCAGTAGAAAATGGTATGTGTTTCAAAATGTCTTGAAACAATCTTATTCTCTTTTGAGTATTAAAATGTCCTTTTGAGACTCTCACTCACATGGTTACAATTATGCAGGGGCTTTACAAAGTTTTCTCGTACTGATTATGTGAAGTGGAAAGAGGAAAACAGAATTGTCAACGACGGTGTGAATGCAAAGGTTTGACATTGTTTTATAGTCATACTTATCCAGTATTGTACTTACTATTGTGTCTGTTTGCCAATTTTTGAGTTCAAAGCTGTCTTTAATATATTTTTCTTTATTCTCTGAGCAGCTTCTTGGTTGTCATGGACCATTGACAAAACGGACGGCCGGAAGAGCTTTTTTGGCTGCAGCTGAGGCCTCAGCGTAAGCTGCCAAGTGATTCGTCAATCCAATGTAGAATCTAGTGGTTTTTTGTGTTAGCCTAGAGGACAAATACCATAATTTTTGTGGTGCTGGATTCATAATGTTGCTATATAAGACTCTTTCTAGCTATTTACTTCATTTTTATGTGTCAAAGCAGTGTCTTATATCACTTCATATGATAACGTTTTTGCAATCACCAATTGCTAAAACGTTAATGTGATAATTACTAAGGTTGTGCATTTCTAGTGTAACATCATCTCTGAAGCTGTTTGCTCATTTGATCGACATGCCCCTAGTGTCCTGTCATTAGTTTGGGAGGGTTTTTTGCGATCTGCTGCAAAAACGTTCCGGATCGTGCGATCCGCAACCTGGATCGCAATTTTTTGGGGAAAAAGGAATAATGGCCAATTTTTTTTTTTTGATTTTAATACTAACTAAATCAGTTTTGAATGGTGTTCTGATGTCAATGGTTTGCAGATCTACTGATTCTGTTTTCTGTTAGAAAATGATAGAAAGAGTTATAAGGAGCCTTCCTTAGATTGGCGGGAATTGTATACATCTTTTGGAATAGCTGAAATAGGGGGTTCGGGGGGCGGTAGCCCCCCGAGAAACGGGGGGTCCGGGGGGTGGTTGCCCCCCGGTGGGGGGTTTGGGGGGCAACGCCCCCCACCGGCCCCGACGGTAAGGCCTCTTCATGATTTGGCCTTCCAACTCCTTAAGTGAAAACACACTTTTTGGTGTTTTGCACCCGAAACAGTCGGCAAACTACACAGTCCAAATTTCTGAAACCATATGAAAATGCAGCCAGTTTTCTTAAACCATCTACTGATGTCCAGATTTCTAATCAATGTAGCCCGCAGCCATCTGAAACCAAGCAACAGATCTGCATAACAATTGTTTTTTTGATATCCTTTCACATGATACCCATATTGGCAACTATACAAAAAAAAAAAATTTGCGTTCCGGGAAATCCTAAAGGGAAATCCCGGATCGCGTTCCGGAATGCGGACTGCAACTTAGGTTACAGGTTATCCCAATACTTGTCATACTACCAGTTAAACTGCTAGTGCTACTTGTACCTGCATTATTTGTTAAATTTTGTTACTCCAAAAACACTTTCAGCTTTGGCTCTTATAACTAGCTCTTTATAGTGAGCTCCATCATGTAGCCCCTCAAGGTTTTCAGTTCTTGAAGAAAAGTCTTGAAAAATATCATGGGTGCACTTATATTCATATTTCTTGATTTTGGCGATGTTTGTGGCCCTGCATCAATCATAAGTGACGACATTTCAAGGGCTACCATCTTGCTATTAGTTTGACCCAATTCCAGAATGTGGAGGTACTTTTGCTGGTGATCATATCTCATAAGTTGTATAAGCACAAACACCTGTTCATGTTTATCAATACGTCCATCGGACCAGGGGTTGCAACTGAGTGATATTTCCTGTGAGTGCAATAGCATAATCAGAACCTGATGGAAGTCCAGACATATAATTTCTCCCATTGAACCATATAATAAAATAGAAAATCGCGGTTTGCTTGTATAAGGTGAGTAGTTTTTTGTGTGGAATGGAGAGAAAGGGAAGAGTGTGCTGATGAGACAGTGGCACATATGTATAATCGTGAAAGTGTGGAAATCTTAGGGGCAGGAGTGTATGTAAATCAAAATGCGAGCAAGTGCTTAGTTGATTAGTCTTGTATGAATAGGCCTAGGCTGCCTAGTTTGTAGATCTTGTCTAAGAGCATGGAGAAGAGCCTCATATACACTAAAATTTGATTCTGGCAGAGAGATCATTTCTAGAGGGTTTCCGCATTGAAAATAGTGCTAGCAGGCAAGGGTGGACATCAATCATTCCGTGACTTTGTTAGATGGGAAATTTTTTCATATTGGAGTAGTACAATCAGCAGACACAAGGAAAAATCGGGAAATGGCTATTTCTTCTCGGTGGTGTGAAGTTGCAGGATGTTCAACTATTTATCATTAAAATCCAGTGGATTAGGATCAATACGCGACTGATAGGCGAGGAATTAACAGGCTTGCTGGAAGCACCAGTAAGTGCACGGACATGTTTAAAAATAAGGGGGACATTCAATTGTGCTAACTGAGTTTCTCAGATCATAACAGTAATTATTGGACTGGTACAGTCAGTGTATAGGAGTAAAAAGGAAGAGGGCAGCGGTCAACAGTACAAACTTAGTAGGAGATACAACAATAGATCAAAACTTTGTAGTACATTGTGATTGATACACAGCAGAAAGGAGAGGAATCAACAAGTTTGATGGATGCACCAGTAATTACAAGCAAAGTGTTGTTCAGTGTAATAAGATTCCAGAGCACCAGTCACAAATAGGTTGAAAGGTGAATCTGAAACCTTGAAAAGTGTTTCAGAAAACTGTGCATTATTTTCAGATTGAGACAGGTTTTATTATCGCTGGTAGTACATAGCAACATAAAGATGGGTGTTCTTACAGAAGTACCAACGTGGAATTAGTCGGAAAATAGGAAAGGTGGGACAGTTCGGGAATTTGACAGATGCATGCTGCAGGTGGAATCACCAAGAAAACAGTACAGCATAACTACTTGTGTGAGAGTACGAGCAGATAAGAAAGGTGCAACAGGCCATAGACGTAAATATTTGCAACGGCAGATTGAGACAGCTCATACGTGAAATCAGGAACAGAACGCACAGATCAGGAAGTTTTACTGTGGCCACCGTGACAGTAAGAACAGGACACTATAGTGATGTAATAAATCATCTCATTAATGATAAAAATTTGATGTGCTTGCGAGAAAGGTCTAGTGAACTCATGTTATTGGGAAGTCTGCAAACTTACAATGATGACTGGATAATCAATTTACGATTAAAAAATTAAAGAGCCTAAAATAATGCTGTAGTTGAGAGATCCCCATTCAGGAAAAGGACTTAGAGTCCCTGGAGAAGGAAATTAAGGATGAAGAATGTGTGTGAGCTGCTACAAGTTCTAGTGATGTGGACGGCCGAGTGTCACTGGTAAGGGAAAAGATTTTGTCTGTTTGTGAAGATGAAATCTGTATTGAAGTGCCTGATTAGCGGTCTTTGATTTCTATGTAAAATACAAAGTTGATGCAAAAATTTTTGAGTGTTAATAGAACATATCCATAAGTTTTTTGGCATATGTAAACTGTGTTTGCATTATGGCTGCTGGAAAGCAATTTGGATTGAATAAGTCGTCATTGAGGAAGCTAATGCAATGGTGGCTCAGAAAGCCAATATATACTGTGAGAGGAATGAATCATGTGAGTGACCTGTTTGGGCAAGAGTGTGCACAAACTGTGTTGTGTACAAGGCACCTTTGGTATGGTTGCACTAGCCTGAGTGGATTTGTTTTATGGGATATCTTCATCTGCAAGCAGTTGCTGTGTGCATGATATCACTATGGTATTTTAGGAAGATTAGACATTTTGTTGGTTAGACTTCGGACAATTAGCTCATGGAATTGGTGTTTCACACATTAGGAGTTGGTTGAACTTTATGTTGTATAAAATTTTATTGGAAAATCTGTTTCAAATCTAGAGGTGATTGATCATAATTCCACTGTGAAGCCAATTGTTCTTTTGATTGATCATATTTCCACTATGAAGCCGATTGTTCTTTCGATTGTCTCATGTTTTCTATTGGGAGTTGTTCTCTTTTTTGGGTCCAAAAAATACATTTTCCCAAAGTAAAAATAAGGTCCAAAGAAAATCAATATGCGAAAATAAAAACTTCCAAAGTAAAGAATGAGGTCTAAATTAATTTTACAATAGCCTTGGGTAGATAGTTTGAATCTGGTACATGATCATCATTTATATAGATGTCCAACGCCTAACGTAAGCATGTTTATGTATGTGTATATATAGGAACACTCACAATCTTTATCAAGACTTCATTGAAACATCATCGCTTTTTGACAAGTGTCATGTAGTTTTGCAAACATTATTATCTTTTGATTTTTCATTTTTTTTTTGCTATAACCAAGCTAACAATGATGAGAATATGCAATTGTAGTACCATCTCTGCGAAATGTTTAAACATTTCATTTTTTTAGCAAATTCTAGTAAAAACTGAGCTCTATAGATGTACCTTTTTAGTTGAAATAAGAAAACTAAAAACACACAACAATGCATAGAGAAATATATGCTAACACAATTTCATGCATCATGCTCAATTCATTGATGAGTTTGATAGTTTTTAATAAATAGTTTTTAGAGCCTGAAGGTATGGAATATGCTTTAATTGTTTATTTATGATAGTATTGAGATCATAATAATGTAATTTCTTTTATTTCTGTGCTCATAAGTCTGAAAAATGATTGCTCAAAGTAGTAGTTTTCCACCAAGGCTATAAACATAAAAAATATGTAACATAAAAGAGTGACTTTTGATGTCACGAGTTTCAAAAAATAAAATAACATGAGATCCTTCCATATTTAGATCCCGATTTTGAATGTGAATCATTCCAATAAAATTTTTATGATTACAATTTAATCCATTATAACAAAGCACTTCAATTGACACTATGAAGTTCAATTAAGACATCAACATGTGGTTGACCTCCACATTATATTGCAGGCTAAGTGGAGCATCAAACTATCAATGATTTCAAAATAGTACATAATTTTTATATAACATGCATTATATTCTTGATTCAATTGTGACTTAACTTGTTCATGACAATCAACCTTGGCAACAATATTTGATAGCACTAGTGTAGATATGCACAACATTTACATTATACATCCACTTGTGGCACCAAGCCAATATTGGAGCATGATGAATAAGGTTATCCCTTTCTTACAACGATAAGGATTCGAGCCACATTTGATGCGATTTGCATTTTGTTTGAGACTGAAATGCCCAAAAAATATTGACCTCGAAATAGGGTCACTACGTTTTTTACAAAAAACATGAGATTGTGTTTTATTAAAATCTAGGTTCTCCACTAAGCTTTAACACATGTTGCTGATCCTACTCTTTGATAGTATTGACATTATAAAAACCAAGGGCGTGTGGCAAGCCACTTGGCCCTGCCTTAGGTTGGTATTTTATTTTATTTTACATGTGTTAGAGTAAATGTAAATGTGACACAAAATCTCAGTACAATAAATTGCATGTGGGAAATGTGAATGTTAGGTGGTTTAAAAGTTATTGTTTGATGCAAGTCAGAAGGCAGGGCAGTTACAAGGTTGTTCTGATTTTGTCCAAGAATGCGATGACAATAATACTGCTCTTTATGTAGAGCTCCATTAGAACCAACACCACTTCCAGCAATAGGAGCTCGATGAAGGAGACTTACACGATATTTGGGTTACTATATAGGTAATAAATTGGTGAGTGGTCACTCTAATAACAGTGTGTGACTCCGTAAAAGTTTTTTGAGTTGTGTGCATTTGTCCATATATGATCTAATTGGCTTCCATACAATGTTGTTGTAGTGATAGTTTGTTGGAAACCATGGTTTTGCATGAATGTCGTAAGATGGTTGGCATGGTTGTTGCAAGCAAGCATATTGATATTGAAGTCTCCAAGAATGGTCGTTGGTGTTGGTATTTCTGTGGATGCATTTTGTAATATATCTTCTATTGTATTCAAGAAACTCATCAGATTTGAATTCAGTTTTCGATACACTGCAAGCACAATCATACTATATGGTTTGTTCACATTGAAATAAGCTTTCATAATTTTTGGGACATCTGTATTGTGTATGTCATAACAATGCAATTGTTGAGTACGGTCATAGTATATGGTTGTGCCAGAGAAGCAGTAATTTTGTATGGCATGGAAATTCCTGGTCAGGTATGATGTTTGGTGGTTTCTTGTTTTTTGGAAACACAAGATATTTGAGCTCATCAAATTGTAATCCGCTAAAATATCAATTTCATGTTTTTGCAATGAGACAATGTTTAAAGATTGAATAACAAGGTTTGTAGTTTTGAACTGCTCCATGATAGGAATTTGAATGCGCCAATTTGCATGATTGCGAAGGCGGTGCATTTCTTTTCTAATACATGGGTCGACTTTCAATTGTTGATTATGGAGCGGGGTGGTTAAATATAAATTTTTAATATTTCGTATTCTAGATAGCGCTGTATATGTCAAGCCATGTTTGTTGGTTCCGGTAGGATTGAAAATTACATTTTCCATCGTTAGACCTTGTGCACGTATAGTACGAGCAATAGCAAGTTGTATAGGAAACTGGTTTCGTGTAATGAATGGTATTTAAAAATGAGGATCCTATTTGGATTTCTTTACTAACTTTGTAAATTGGTGTCCATGTTTCTGGTATATGTTTCATTGTATAGAAGTGAGTATGGGAAAGTCGTCTTTTTTGGCCAATGTGTGAATCGAAAAATTGAATCCAAATAATATCAGTTGCCATTATGGTCATTTTTGTTTGAAATAGACCATCAACACCATTTACAAGACCATCTTCAATATTGATGTTTGAACTACATATTTCGACAAGCATGTCTGTTTTGACAACTATAGTTTTCCATAAACGAGCAGTGTTTCTTGGTTTTTCAAGAATGGATATTGATTTGCTACATGTGCAAGAGCGTGTGTCCTTTGCATGTAGGTAAAAAGTAGTGCCATCTATATTGGGTTATTAACCTCCTATTCTTGCATTAAAGCAGTCATTCACTATGCATGTGCTCCTATGTCCAATTATAGGTCTGGGCTCTCATATGATTATTAATTACTTTACAGGCCAAGCTCGAATGACGAGGCATAACCAATAACCATATACACCTAGAGTGACCAGCTATCCACGTCAGGAATTATTCCGATTCCCTTGTACAGGACATGGATATAACAAGTTCTATCTTGCATTTCCAAGAGATGATAAATTGCTATTGCAACCACACACGCACATTTCATAGGAGTGTGAAAATTACAAAAAACTATCTATCTTAGCTTTATGGGGTTGACAAGGTTTGTTTGTCAAGCTCACACACACACCATTGACTACGTAAATCACACACACCATTGACCACCATAAATCACACACACACACCATTGACCACAAATCCACATACACAGATAACACATGCACTCACGTACATACACACACATACATACACACACATACATTGGCCACCTATCAACGACAGCCGTCCATTGCCCGTCAACGACGGGCACTCTTTACTAGTATATATATAGATATATATATATATATATATATATATATATATACATGTATAAAACTATTTATGATTTTGGACACATGCATGTGCATGGGGGGTGAGGATGTATGGGGTGGGCACCCCATACATCCTCTTTTGACATATTTTTTAGTTATAACTTTTGTTTATGTATGGGAAAAGTGCATCTCCCACACATGTATACATTCATGTGCATTGAGTATAGGGCCCATAAAAGAATGGATTCAATGTGGAAGTTTTAAAACTTCAAATCTAAAGTTTAAGTCTTTGTGAACTTTGAAGTAATTTTAGAATTTCAACTTTGCACTTCTTTAAAGTTTAACTTTTTGTGAACTATGAAGTTTAAAAAAGATGTAAATGGACACAAGAATCTATGTAATGTGAACCTTTTTAAGTAAATTAAGTAAATGGACACAATAATCTAATTAAGGTGAAAGTATTAAATTTCAACTTTAGATTAGAGTCCTTTGTGAACTTTGAATTTAAATGGACAAGGAATCTTCGTTAACCTCATAGAATCTAATTAATGTGAAAGCTATAAAACTTCAACTTTGAGTGATTTTAAAACTTCCACTTTGAAGTTCTTTGGAATTTAACTCTTTTCTGAACTTTGAAAATTGAAGTTTCAAAAAAAGATGTAAATGGGCAAGGAATCTATGCAATCTCATAGAATACAACTGGAATCTATGTAATCTCATAAAACCAAACTAATACAAAAGTTTTAAAACTTCAAATTTGAAGTCTAAGTCTTTGTGAAATTTTCAACTTGAAGTTACTTGAGAATATTGTAATATGCATTACTTCATAAATAACTTAAATATTCTCAAAACTTTAAATGCATTGTGAAGTTTCATTACCCATCAATAATTAAGTTTTCCAAAACAAAGGTTAAAACAATATTAACCATTATAGGTGAGAGAGAGAGAGAGAGAGAGAGAGAGAGAGAGAGAGAGAGAGAGAGAGAGAGAGAGAGTTTGATGATAAATAAGGACAAGTTAAAGAAAAGATCATGAGGGTGGCAAAAACATAAGAGGAGGGTTTTTATGCAATAACAAAGGAGCTTTTTGTTGGTTCTATAACAAAAAGAGAGGAAGTTGTCTGAGGTGAGGCTTAATACCATAAAAAAGCTACTTATTAAATAGCGAGGGATTAAAAGAAAAAATTGGGTGGGGAGGTCTAAGCAAACAAATTGGGGGTTTTTTTGTCAAAGAAATAAGTGGGGGTTGAGGGGGCAAAAAAGACACAAAAGAGAGGAGAGAAGAGAAAAGAAGTATGGAGAGGGTTCATGATGGTAACAAGGAGGTATGGACAAAAATGAGTTGGGAGGGCCATAAAGTGAGGAAGAGTGGTGTGTGTCTGCAACCCTATATTGGCCGATTCAAATGGTTCGTCAACGACGGACTTTTCGACATTGCATCGACGAGTTGCATCCGACGAGTTACATCCGATGAGTTACATCCGACATTAAATCCAACGAGTTACATCCGACGAGTTACATGCGACGAGATACATTTGATGAGTTGCATCCAACGAGTTGCAGTTACATCTGACGAGTTACATTTGCATCCAATGAGTTGCATCCGATGAGTTACATTCGACGAGTTACATCCAACGAGTTACATCCGAAGAGTTGCATTCGACGAGTTACATCCGACGTCTAGAACCAACGAGTTGCATCCAACGTCTAGAACCGGTGAGTTGCATCCGACGAGTTGCACCACATACAAACACACATTTCGTACTAACACATTCTCTGTCGCCTTTGACCTCCAGCCGCCCGTCATCGATGGGATTACCCGCCCACCCGGCTGATCACTTACCACAGGCATTTGGCTGATCAATTATCTCAAACATTCGGCTGATCACTTACCACACACACCATCAGACACAAATCATCGGACACCATCGACCACATAAATCACACACACATAAATCACATTAATCATCGGCCGCCATCCAAATCATCGACCGTCACCTGAGATCGTCGTCCGCCCGTCAATGACGGACATATATACTAAAAATCTCACTCATTTGCCAACCTCCAAAATATATAAACACTGTTTGTGGGGATGAACACACACACACACACACACAAGTTTTACCTATAATCATGAACATAAAACAATATCTTGACTACCTTAAACTGCTTCTTTTTTTTTTTCAGTCATTCAAATCCCTATCTTGGCCCGCCATTTTCAAGAATGTTTAACCACAAGCCCAAACTCACTAGCTTTAACTCCTAAATCGTTACCCACAAGCTTTTATCCATGGGGCAAAAAATGCACAGCTGAAAAAAAAAAAAAAAGGGGGATGGGGTGAGGGGAGCAAAAGAGACAATAAAAAGAGAAAAATGGGGGGGGGGGGGGGGGGGGGGGGGGGAGTGTTTGGAACACACGTGCATGTGTGCACATGCACACACACACACACATGCACATGTGTGTGTGTGTGTGTGTGTGCGTGTTCATTGTGTTGTGTGTGTGAGCTTCCCCTGACACATCGAATGTGTGTGTGCGTGCATGCGCGCGCACACACACACACATCTCCATATAAAAAACTTTTTGTGGATGAGGTATAGCGTCTAGAGTCCTTTTTCTCCTTCCCTCCCTCCCACGGGCCCCACTTTTCTCTCTCTCTCTCTCTCTCTCTCTCTCTCTCTCTCTCTCTCTCTCTCTCTCTCTCTCTCTCTCTCTCTCTCTCTCTCTCTACACAGGCTGACCAACCACCCATAGAGGTAGGGAGGTCCCTCCATGCCCCTAAAAAAATTTTAAGAAGGTTAAAGTGTTGTTGCAAGGATGGGATTGGCAAATATATCCCTTCATAGAGCACGAATGCTAGACGGAGAGAAGAACTTTGGGTAAAACATTTTGTTTATGATTTATGAGTAAAACTTTGGTAATTCAAAATAAATAAGAAATCACGTTCGATCTTAACAGTGATTACGTAGCCGAACATTAAGCATCAAAACATCAGACAAATAATTTGTCGTGAACAACTAGACAAATTATTAGTCGCAAAGAGCTAGACTAATAATCAGTCGCGAATTAGTTGCGAAAAGCTAGACTAAATATTAGTCGCGAACAACTAGACTAATCATAAGTCGCGAAGAGCAGACAGCCAAACTAAGCAATTAGAAAGCCAAACTGATGGTAGAAAAGCATTGCAGTATTGACACAAATATGAATGTAGAACCAAGCAGAGCAATAATTAGATTAAGTATAACGAAATATACATGTCAATAATGCTGGTGAGCACAAAATAATAGTGGACGTAACCGCATGCTTCACAAAGCTAATCACAATCTGTAAAAGGTGATGAACCTATTACTGACAATCAATCTGACATGTATCATCCACGTATAAGATGATGATAATGAAGGATTGCTGCACCAACTTAGAATAGACGTTGCAATCAACAGTGCTTGGTTGGAAACCTTGTTCAATGAGGAATGTGTTGATCCTTTGAAACCAAGCTCTGGCAGACTGTTTCAAGCCGTAAAGTTCCTTATGGAGCTTACAGACATGATTCTTCATACCTTCCAGAATATATCCTTCGGGCTGGATCATGTAGATGTCTTCTTGTATAACTCCATTCAGATAAGTTGTTTGCACATCAAGTTGATGCACTTCAAGGTCGACAGTTGCATCATATGACCTGCCAGCAGACAGGACAAAGGCAAAGCACTTGTTGAACTTGTTTTATCTCCAAGAAGATCTGCAAGACAAAGAAGAGCACTAGTCAAATACATACCTGACAGCTCATCTTCTGCTCAAGAAAAATTCTGTGGATTCGGTGGTGAACCACAAACTTACGAAGAAGCTATCAACTGTTCTCAGACAAGGACAAGTGGATCAAGGCCATGGAAGACGAGATGAGCTCCATGAAGCAAAATGAAGTAAGGACTCTCGAGTCACTACCAGCTGACAGAAAGACTGTCAAGTGTAAGTGGGTCTATAAGCATAAGTATGGACCGGACGACGATGTACTAAGATACAAAGCCAGACTAGTTGCAAAAGGCTTCTCACAGAGGTATGGCATTGACTATACAGAGACCTTTGTTTAGGCATGCTTTACTTGATAGGCCTATTACCTTGATGTGAGGGGGCACAAAGCAAGGAGACACGATGTGCAATCTGCCTTCTCACAAGAGGACTGGTCATGCATCCCTTGGAATCTTGCCGAGTACGTGATGAGTGACCATGGTTGATTGGCTAGAAAGGAGCATCATGTCCTAAACAACGTTGATTGCACTTTTTGGCCCTATATTGAAAGCGCAAGTTCAAATTCGCATGCCCTCAAAGAGGCATCATATATATATTCTATAATGATCCAATAGAGAACAATGAAGCATCTAAACAAGTTTAGAAGATTAGTATGGGGCTGAGAATAAGTGAAAATTTATTTTTAGAGGGCACATTAGTATGAAAGTTCAACAAAACAATGCACAAGCCTCCGGCCACTGGATTAGGAGTTCTATAGCTTGATCAGAAGTCCAAAAAGACTACTAAATGAATTGTATTAGTTTTATTAGCAACCCCTTTACAGTTTCGAAGAAACAAATGACCAAAAAAGCATGAAAATCATCAATTTTCAGCCTATTTTTAGACTTACACAGCCTCTATAGCTCATTCCTTCTGCTCATACTGTTAGGACAACTTCATTGATGTTAAAAAACATGCATGAAACTTCTACTAGCAATCAATATACTGTATCCTTCAAAAATATGGAAAAAAAAATCATTTGTTTTTTTTGGACGAATTTGTGGGTTTTTCCACATGCTTGGACACATAATTCTCTCATGCAAGCACCTACTAGTCTTCTAAACCTCAACATGAATTGAACTAGACTTTTATAGATCTGATTTTGCTATGACATAGCTCTTGCTATTTTTTTCTAGGCAAAAGCATCGAAAAACAAGTTTGTTTTGACCAAAACATAGCCTAGAACAGCATAAACCAGCATGTAACCATTAAGTCCGTAGACAATGATTCCCTAACAACAAGTTCATGTGCTAGAAACACTTGATTATAGTAACTCATGAGCAATTCAAGTAAGAAAATGTCATAAATACCTCATAGATCCAATCACAAAGAATATAGCTATATACAACGCAAATACTAATGGATCTTGCAAGAAGCAAATAAAAAAACCTGAGAAAACACTTACTTGGAGGATTGTTCACCCCCAGAAAGAGAAAAAAGGTTGCTTTTTACCAAAGAATTGGTGAAAAGCTCAACAATTCCACATCGTTTGATCTTTGTAAGCCTTGCTAACAATCATGCATGCATGAAAAATAATAAAGGACATTTATTGACATGGCAAAAGAGTGTTTTGAGGACTTCTACATGAGTTGGCATGGCATACAAGTGTTTTGCTTGCCACAATTTACTTCACTTGACTTTGTTTTTTTATGGATTGAAACAGGCTGTTGCTATCTCTTATCATAAGCGTGGGCATCGACACGGTGAGTTACTAGTATAAATCACTTGTTGGCATGAGGGATTTTAATTTGTGATCCATAAATGGAGTGCTTCAAAGAAAGAGAGAAATATTCTGAATATTGATCGCAAATTTTGTGAATATTGATCGTGATACTCATAATTATCATGAATACTCATGAATATGAATACTCATGAATACTGATCGTGATTATTGTGAATACTTATTGTGATTATTGTGAATACTAGTCGTGAATATTCCAGAATCCTTGCCAACTCCAAAATTCCAAAATGACTACATATTTCATGATCAAAATATTAAACTCATTGTAAAAAATAATCATCAAATGAAGATGTTATGTCCATGACCATAATATAGGATTCGGTATACTCCAAGTATTGGATACCCAGTACTCCAGTGAATCAAGTTCATTAGTTATGCCACGTCATATTGGATGTGACTTGCAAAGTAATTAATGACCTTGTGAAGCCCAGACACACTAATTGGAGCTACTACAAGGTTTGGGACAGTCAATGCATGTGTAGAGTTACCAATAGCAAATGAATCTATTTATAGGGGAATTGGGACCTTGCATTACTATATGCACAGGAGGGTCGTAGGCCTATATAAGGAGGACAAACTCAGACTACTCCATCATTGTTTGGCTAATTCATTGTTAGGACCTCTCTCTACTCTCATGCTTCCTAATCCTTGGCTTGGGGGTGAAGCTTCTAGAGATTGATTGGTTGCTTCTACTTGGTTGGGTGGTTTCTCCATAGGGTGTTCTCTATTTTGTTGTCTTGTAAGCATGATCTTGTGGAGCTTTCCCTTACATTACCGGGTATCCAAGACTAGGAGTATACTGAATCCTATATTCTGGTCATGGACATCACATAAGATCACCTATTTATTGGCAAAATCATATCATATACAATTCCTAGTCTTTTTTAAATCCCAATATTCAATCTTAGTTCTACGATTATAAAAACTTTAAGTACTTTTGTGGTAGTGATTGTCAGTGCTCAGGAAACCCTTTTGAATTATTCTCAGTTATTTGAGGACTTTTAGTCATAAAAAGGTCTATATGTTTGTATAAAAAATCGTAAAAAATGCTATGATACCGGTTTTTGAGAAAACTTGCCGGTTCAATTCCTATACTTTGCCGATTTTCCCGAGCATTGGTGATTGTAATAGCGTAAGATCTTGAAACTTAAAATGTTAAAAAAAGAATGAATCATCAAGATAACTTCACTTAATGATACTTACCTCTTTAGCGAAAAAACTATTAAATGCATTTGTCTAAACCTCAAAGAAAATAATTTTTTTTGACATGATTTTTCTTTTTCAATCCAACAATTTTACCGATATGGATTGTTTATTGATTTTGTCATTATACTAGCTATTTTAAATTAATGACAAAATGTTGTTAGAGGATATTAGTTAACAAAAGCTTTGAATTGGATTATATCAATTGACAGAAGCTTTGAGTTGAAGAATTTAGAATACAACTTATTTTTAAAAATGATAGGCCTTAAAAAATACAGGATATTGGAGTGTAACTCTTTCTGTTTGCCAACTTCAATGCCACTCATGGTATCACCATCCATGTGCGAAAATGGTAGAGGCCATGAAATGGTTTGTAATCAATAAGTAGACAATATTTCTAAGTCGGGCTTACTCTCTTCATCATCCACATTTGGACTGACTCTAAGGCTCGTTTGAGACTATGAATCGTAACAAGTCTCTTTCTTTCCATGATTGGTCCTTGTTTTAAGATTGGGCCCTCTCTTTTTTTGGGGCTATACTTGAATTGACACAATGTTGGACACGAGTTGGCACTCCTCTATGCCATGTCTCTAGGGGGAACTCAAGTGCATCTTTTGGGCTCAACCTCATTCTATGGCAAGTTGAGTTGCAACTCATAATTTAAGACCAAAAGAATAATTACAAACAAGGAAGACCAATGGCCCTATCATAAAGCACAGAGTTACATTAGAATTTAGCACTCCAATAGTCTCCGAGTCAACTTGCAAGTCTTTGTGCTTACATTTAAATATTGGGCCCTTTCTTTGTTAGACTACACTTGAGCACTATATTTCAAACAGGCGACACTACTCTTGCAAGGCAACTCAAGTGCATCTTTTGGGCCCAACCAAATTGTATGGCAAGATCATCTTCCAATGGCAACTTAACACCAATCGATCAATCACAAGCAAGGAAGAGCGAGAAAGATCAATTGACCACTCACAAGGCATAGTTCCATTGGGGTGGTTTCAGGCTTAAGTGCTCGACAAGCCCCTTATTCATGATGGAAGTCTGATATTGGTCCGTTGAACAAAAAGCTCTCCTCTCCTGCTTCCTCCTTTTACTCATTTTTAAGTTGATACCAATGTGTGGCACATGAGGTGGTAGATGCCCTTATGCAAGTGAAGGTGATTTCTTTGACATGGGGACATTGTGGTACTAGTTGAGTTGCTAGAGACAACTAAAGGAAATGGTCCAATTAGGTTGCAAGAATCCACACAAGCCAACAAGGTTACAATGGTCCATGAGGCGAGCTTGAAAGAGGGATGGGCCTTTTATCGTCATCTCAAACCTGACATGGTATACAAATTGGTGATGACTTGATCGATGACAAATCATTGGTTTAGAATCTATTGGGGGTTTTGAATTTCAACGATGTTGAAGATGCTGCTATACATGTCATATCACTTTGAGCCAAATTGCTCGGTCAGTGCATCCATGGGGATTTCAACCTAAATTGAAGATGCTCCTATGTGGCATATCAAATTCATGCAAGAGAAGCAGAGTGCTTGGTAAGTAAGTTCAATGGCCAGAGAGACAGATAAGAATTTGAAACTACATTTACTAGGGTGGTTCCATGTTTCCTAAGGCACCTAGAGGCCATCAAATGGGGATCAAATGGAAGGGTACGAACTACGTATTATGGAATGGCCTCTGCCCGGCCCCTTCCATTGTGTAATGGATTTTTGGACCCTTTTTAAACCAATCCTTTGCTGCCACGTGGCAGGTGCAAGCAGAATCAGCACTAAAATTTTTTGGGACCAGTCCGATGCTGCCACATGGCAGATGCAGGCAAAATCTGCACTAATTTTTAAAAAAAAAAACAGGTGACTATGCTACGTTTTAATCTGTTAAGAAATGGGCAGAATAATCACCAAAGATCCATTACGAACGAATAATGAAACGTAAAAGGGGCAAATCGACATGCCTTTTAGGTGATCTTCGAAGGAGAATGGGAATGGGAATGGCGATGGCGATGGCGATGGGGAAGGAAGTCTCTATTCCCAGATTCCGCTTCTGGAGAGCTCCATCTTTCTCCTCCGTTTCTCACAGGCAAGCGTCTCCTTTCTCCAAGGTGCCTAACGCCCTTTTATTTGCCTTAATTCCCCTTCTTTTCGCTTTCGATTCCTTGTTATTCACATGTTTCCCTCACCTTCATCTCAATCACCTTTCTAAAATCTATGCCATTACGTTATGGTCTTTCTCTTAAGAGATTTTCGGAAACGGGGTTACAGCCATGAGCAGACACAGTATTTACTATGAGAATGCCCTTCGGTTCATAATTTTGGGATTTTAGAGAGATGTTGTGATGCTAATGAGGCATGAGTTATGCTGTTCAAATATGTTGCCTTAGAATTTGAAAAGTAATCAGTTCGCCATTTCCTCCGATGTTTGTTGGCTTTTTTTTTCAGGAAATCCAGATCGCCTGATTCAATATTTTGTACTTTTTTTAAAGGTAATCCAGATTGATGATATTGCAAAAATTTTGCATATTAATCTGCAATTTTCTTCACAGGCCATTTCAACTTGAGTTCCTATGACAGGCATTTTTTAAATGGATGACAGATTTAAATTTTTGAAGAAAAAGGGGAGGCAAGAGAAGTCATTGAGAGAGTTAGGTTTGCCATTATTTGTAATAGGTCTAATTACAACTCCTATATCCAACGAATACCTCTTAGAATGAGTTTCCCCGCATTATGCACGATAATGGGAGTTTGGTTGGCACGATAATGGCTCATCCTTGCATCTCGTTCTACCATGGCTCGACGAGAGGACTTGCCATTACATACAACAGGCCTCAATATGTTTTGATATTAAAGTTAGGACTTGAGACCCATTTCTATGGTATTTAATATTATAGAGGGCTTTTAAGAGGCCATGAAATCGTGACACTATAAGTGAAACAAGTACTGCCAGATAGGGGGACTCATGTAACTTCTTGTCTATGTTGAAATCTTTTATCCGTCGAGCTCTTCAGGCTAAATGCACCACGTTTGCACCCTGTTTAGCTTTACATATGTAGCCACCTGGGTTGTGAATAGACATGTCCCATTCCAAATCTGAAAATAAAAGTCGACCATGTAAGATGAGTAGGTGTTTACCTCTGGATTTAATTTACATACTCTTGTAAATAGATCTGTCACATTGCAAATGAAATCTTTACAACTATGCAAGGCAAGCCAATGTCTGTCCCTGGTTGTAATTCCCATAAAGTCATCAGAAGTTTTTTTATCAATTTTCTAGTCTCTTCTTCATTTCATCACGTTCCTCTATCCAAAGTGAATCATTTTCTTCCACATCAGGGGTGTCTTTTTGGTAGTAGTTCTGGCATTGAAATTTCCAATTAATATGGTCTCTCCTTTCTTTGTAAACTCTTGCATGTCTTTGTTTAAATTCATAAATGGGTCATCTTTTGAGATGCTACCATTCTACTATATTGGTACGGCAAGTTGATTCTAGCCTGCAGCCAAAAAAACCTTGTTTCTTTTTGAGTTTGTGTATGTGTGTGTGTGTGTGTGAGAGAGAGAGAGAGAGAGAGAGAGAGAGAGAAAGAGAGAGAATGGTGAATGCTTATTGTCGATTCTGCTGATACAGGATAGGGACTTACCGAAGTTTGTGGAGGCTGTTGTTGAGGTTCCTCAAGGCAGTTTTGTGAAAAGGCGTCCGGATGGTTCCATAGATTTTGTGACACCTTTTTGTTGTCCTTTTAATTATGGATCAGTTCCTGCTATACCAGCTGCTGATGGTATTTTCATTAGTTTTGACTTACCTAATAAACTCAACGAATGTTTGTTTCATGGATGTTAATCTGCCAGACAGCTTATGGGTTGTAGATGAGTATCTATTATTTCGTAGGCTTGGATGGAGTGTATTCTTAGGCTTGAACCTTGATAGTTAATAAAATTGGTGGCTTGACTAAAATACTCTGTTTATGGGATCAAATTTGATCGACTTTCAAGGCTTGAAGTCTTAATCTCTGATTAAATGCAGGAGATCCATTGGATGCTGTGATACTCGGTAAGCACTTGCCATATCAAACTACTGGAATGTGGGAAGTTAAAGGCATTGTGAAATTCATGGATGCTGGTGCCGTAGATAACAAACTGATATGCATCCCTTGCCAACCCCTAGATCTGGATTCAAGAAGCTTCAAAAGCAATGGTACTGAGTTGAATGCTGTGGTAAGGAAAGGGAACGTTGATTCGTATTCTGAGGATTATAGCCCACCTGGAACAAAGAAGGATCTGACTCTTTTAGAAGTTATTTCACTAACCTCTTTCTTTAGCATGTATGCAATGTTCAAGGCATTGCTCAACAGAGCAAGAGGGGAAAGTGGTCGAACTGCTTTTGATGGTATAGAAATATTCAATTGACATAATTGAGATACATATTACAGACATACTGACAGGGACTTATCATTGAAAAAAAAATCAGGTGATTGGATTTTAAATATTTTGGATTTTTACTTCCCAAAGGAGGAATATATTTGTCTCACGTTTAGGGTTTCAAGAAACATTCATGACATGCGTTAGGGGATACTTGGCTTTTCTCTTTGAAATGAGCACCATTAATTGGCAAACTTGTACCATATGCATGGACACTGAGAATCTCAATGATACATTTGTTGCATGCTCATAAACCAGCTAAGAGTCTATACTTGTTAATCAGCTTATGGGCTGTGAAGTAATGCCATAATGCAGCTGCTGGATGCTTTCCTTATTATTGCTCTGTGTTGTCTTTGGTCATTTGAATCACCAACAATATCTTCTGTCATTGCAATGGCAGTGAGGCTAGGAAGGACCACTACTTGTGGATCTGAAATAAATCGCCACCAGGTCCATGATTTTGTGGTTAAGGAATTGTGAATTGTGTGGTATGAATCGTGGGAATACATGCTTAGTCTCCACGAAGTTAAGTTTGTGTATCTTTGGTGTTTCTCGAAACAACTGGCATGTTGCTTTTTCGACGTTTTCAAATATGTCCAGCACTCTAATTACCTTCACATGGATGTTGTAGCATCTAAGAGCGTATCGTGCATACTTCTTGTTAAGTTTGTGGTCTATCAGTGTTTATTTTAGATAGATTACAATATCTGAAGACAGTAAGCTGGACAGAATAAGACAATTGCTTCATGTTTATTTTGCTCTGTACTTTTTCTTATTTCCTGATGAGTGCATCAACTCTGAGAATTCGAAGACTTTTAAGCTCATTTGAGTGGAAGAAATTTAGTATTGGTTTCTGGAAATCACTTAACATTTCTAAGTATTGTGAGTTTATTTTCTGATTGGGTAGTAGAGCCTGCAGAAGTTCCATGCTACCAAGCAGGCTAGTGACAGAACCTGGGTACAATATCTTCAAGTTCCTTATCTTCATGCTATTTAAGCTTTTGCAAGAGCACCAAAGTGTCTTCCAGGTTTAATTGTGACTTTGACCCCTTCTGTTGCAGTTTTGATTGGTATGAGGGAGGGAAGGACTGAGGCTGGTATCACTCAGCCTTTACTTGCTAAGGGTCATGTTTCACAAAGCTTGCCAACACTCATCTAAGCTCATTTTTCCCCTTCCATCGTTTTATTTATTTATTAGAATTAGTATAAATAGGTCCATGAGAGTGCTCTTTATTTTTGTCCATTGTGTGCTCATTTGTGGAGTATTGTGGGAATCAACAGCCACTACTTATGATCCTTTGGATGGATCACAGGGGCGCCCTTTGTTGTGTCATCTGCTTCACTAGGTGCTCCATAGGATGACTTTTGGGTGTAGTAACCACTAAACTGATGGCAAGACTTGCTCTCCCAGCCTCTTACACTCTCCTTAACATCTGCCTCTTACACCTGAAAGGATGAGTTAGATTTTCCTCAAAGGCTATTCTTTTTTTGAGGATTGAAATGTCTTGCCTAACATTCTGCAGATTATCGGACATATTCTCATCCTACCTACACAAAATGATAATATTCCTGACAATTTCCTGTTTTAACCATGCCTTAGAACCTTAATGGGAAGAATCATTCACATTCTGATTATAGATTTCCGTACTGTATACAGCACTGCATGGTTTGCACTATATCTCTCTGATGATAATAATGGCTGGAATTAAGTATCCTAGTGTTTCTTTGTAGGAAAAGGTAGAACAAGTAAAAATTACATTGAAGCCGATATAAGGTGATCAGGTTAATATTGTACGAATACAATGCCAAAAAGCAAAATAGTATAAAACTACTCTTCTGACTAGACACTTGCCATGAAGTGTATCAATGACTGCCGCAGTCTGGAAAACTAGACATCAGAGAAGTAACAGATTCTTGGGACCAGAGTTCTCTTTTTGCTTCATAAAATGTAGTTTGAATAGAAAATCTAGGAACTCCATCATCAGTCAATTTGGGAACATGAGAAGGAAATGTCTGCACTTCAACTTGCTATGAAAGTTGATCTTCTCTTGTGACACCAGGAAGTTCATTGCCACTGAAACTGAAGGACCTCATTTGGAATAAGGCTGCTTAATTGGAAGAGTTCTTGGAGCTCTGTATGCAAGTGAACAAGAACTCATGTTTGGTTCTTTATGAGTGAGTCATACTCCTCTTTCATCGCGTCCTCCCAACATTTTACTCCTCTGGCCTGTTCATACACTATCCTCATAGATGTAAGAGCAAAATCAGAAAAATCAGCAAATTCTATTGATTTAGATGAGGCACGAGTCTTCCCTTCATGGAAGCGGTTCACTTTGCTGTCCTGCAAAGTCTGCAACAGCCATTTAGGGACTGGTTTAGGCTGTCCAACAATCTTACTTTGATCAACGCTTTGCTGTCCAAAGTGATCTGAACTGTCAACACTTTGCTGTCCAAAGTGCTCTGAAATTGGACTATGCTGTCCAAAGTTTTCAACAGGCCGTTCCTCTTCATAAACCTGCTCCTCTTGATGAATTATGGGCTGTTTGCTTGAAGAACCAGTGGGCTGTCCATTAGAGGATGATGGCAGTCCCTCCTCTTCAACATTAGATGGTGATACCAAATCTGGAAACACTTCAACATAGTCATCTTGGGGGATGTCCCCTTTCATGACATGAATGGGCGCAAGATCATAGGAGTTCTTCTCATCAAAATGAACATCACGACTCACTATGATTTTGTTAGTATCCACATTAAACAATCTATAGCCCTTACTTTCACTACTATAGCCCATAAAAATGCATTTTACTCCTTTATCATCTAGTTTGGATCTTAGCTTATTGGGAATAAACGCATAAGCCGTGCAACCAAAAGTGCGAAAGTGAAAAATCGATGGCTTCTTACCATACCAAACTTCATAAGGAGTCAAAATCTTCAAGGCTTTAGTCGGACAATGTATGCCGCCGTAATAACCGCTACAGCCCAAAACTTGTAGGAAACGCCCTTTGCCTTAAGCATGCAATGAGCCATCTCCATGATTGTGCGATTTTTTCTCTCGGCAACACCATTTTGTTGCGGTGTGTAAGGTGTAGTCATTTGATGTAGAATGCCTTTGCTTTGAAGAAACGTGCCGAACGTACTTTTAATGTATTCCCCTCCTCGGTCGGTACGTAGTATCTTCAAAGTATGCCCAAATTGATTTTCTATCATAGCAAGTATGCATCCTTCGCATACATGTCCTTTGAGATGCTCCATATTTGGAATGCCTTCCACCATTTTGAATTTCTTCAACATATTCAAACTTCCAAAATTGAGGTGCCCATACCTCGCATGCCATAGTTTAGCCAACTTCAATGCATGTGAATTAGTAGCAACAAGATCAAAGGATGTCAAAGCTTTAGGTTCATAAATATCCAACAGAAACAAACCTCCTCACAATGTTCCCGAAGCAACAATTAAAAGTGATCTCTTTGGGTCTTTTATAAGACATTTGTCTTCTTTAAATTCTACAATCAATCCTTGATTCATGATTGTAGTTAATCTTAGGAACATAAAGTACATTTCGAATGTACTTTTCTTCTCCATTGGGAAGAATGAGGGGTATAGATCCAATGCCTTCAATTGGATAGTAGGTGTTGTCAACACCTTGAACCTTGCTTCTTTGATTTTCATAAGCTTTGTGAAGACGTCTCTATGGTGAGTCATATGGCATGTAGCTCCGCTATCAATTACCCAATCAATGGAAGAAAAAGCAACAACCTGCAAAGTTGAAGTAGTATTGTTTTCTGCTGAAAAACTTACAACTTCAAACAAACCTTTAGCAATAAGGAGGTTTTTGATCATGTAGCACCACAAGGAGAAATTAGTTCCATCCAACCTATCTTCATTGAACAAAGAACCTATAGATTCAGATTCTTTAGCCATTTCTGAAAATTCAGCAAATAGTAGATGGGAAAAACAGATTCTAGGCCAAAACCTACTAAAAAAATCAGCAAGATCAAAGCTGAATTAATGAGCACTATAGATTGCAATACACCACATGCAATAGCTCATTCACAAGAAGATATAGGTGGCTGTATTCTGCTGAAATAACAGAATACTAACTAATATGCAGGCTTCCAATGAAGCCAAAACCACAACCAGAACTTTTGTGGCAAAATGGTGTGCACTCAATGTGCTAATGGAGCAGATGGTAGGACCTTCTTCCAGGCTCAAAAACAGAAAAATTTCAGTCACTAAAAATGTGTCAAAAACACATTTGTCTTCAAGGTAGATGGGCGCCCTCCTCCAAGAAGAAAATCTGAAATTTGAAGCATGTAATTTGACTTCAATCACATGAAAACTAGTTGAGCATGGGCGCCCTACTGCTGGCTCCCAAATGAGTGGAGGTTTCAAGCTTTTCCATGCAATTTTCTGCACAAAAAGCAAGGAGCCGAAAAGTTCTCTCTCCACAAAAATCAGAAAAATTCTAATTTTTATAAACCAAAAGAGGAGAAATGTGGCTGCCTATTGGGTGCCCTCCAGCAAGCAATCAATTCTAAAAAATGGCTCTGATACCATGTAGGAATCCAGAATCAAGACTATTCATTAACACAAAGTATTCTCAAAGAGAAAAGAGAGATGGTTAGATGACCCTCTTGTAGAAACTTGTGGAAATATGAACAGTAGATTGCTTAACAAAAGTGTGTCTCATACAAATGAATGGCTACATATAAGTAGTCCAAGATGGCTATCTACCTTCATGACTGTTGGTTGTCCAATAACTTGACTAATGGCTATCTAGCTACCATGAGTTACATAAAATAATTAAGTACCCCAAATAACAAGTTAGGTACTTAATTCACATGTATAGGCCCCTAGTGGACCCACGAGTCCCAACAAGTTAGTTTCATACTAACTTGGGCCTAAAACATAAATGAGCATGGTTACACAGATCTCGACCTTTTGGGTCATAGTAACCTATGGCTTCTACATCATTTACATTTATTATTCTAACATCTACAGATCTAGCAACGACCTATCTACTAATAATGATGTAATTCTCCAGTAAATGTTGCAATTTGGCGCAGTGATCTCGAACATCAACAAGACAAATTTTCTGCTGGATTCCATGAATGTTCAATTTGTGATTTCAAACTTCAGTAAATAATATTTGTATCTGACGACATGCTTAGCCAACCAGCATCCCTATTGATGTTTTGATTGCTGCTAGCGGAAATCTAACAGCACAGACTGAGCTTGTTCTGTTGGTAGCCTAATTCAGAAAGTCCGATGGAAGATAGATCTATCAATAAAAATCAAGTTCCTTCGTTTCTTCAATTGTTAGTTTGTCTGTTTGTCTATTCTGCGGAACAAGTACGTGGATCTTTGGACTTCCGATATTAAAATAGCGCCCATTTATGTGGTAGTGTGTTGCAGAATGGCATGACACATTGCATAGCTGCCACCAAATTAGATACATGATTTGGTTTTTTGTATTGGACTGTTATTGGTCCCTTTGTTCATGAAAGATTATTTTAGTCATTATCATAATTGCTCTAATGAAGAGTGCTAAGCCCCAAGGCCCAAAAACAGCTATTTTATCTGTCCATGCATCCGGAAGTTGTGCCCCCTTGGAACTTGCGGTGAAGAATTGCTTCAGAGGGCCCTTCTACCCACCATCTCAATGCTCCGATCCCCGAAATAATGAACCGGGTCTGAGTCCATGTTACACCTGTGCATGGCAGCACCTCTATTTTGCAGACCTAGGCAATAGAAAGTTTTTGGTGTAAAACTTCTAAATCGATAGTGATCAGTTTTTGGATGTATCCAATGCTTCAGAGAATCTATCGGCTATCAAATTCTCAAACATTGAACCCAAATCTAATCGTCAATGTGATCCAGCTTTGATTTCAGCATCTCTTTATAACGTTGTGGCAAAAGACGAAGGTTGTCGGACGAAATGGTCTGATTGTCCCAGTCCTAGTCTTCGATCCATGGAGGACGTGCTCTAACCTGCAGCTGGAAAGCACTACTGACCAGGAACTACTGGTGCACATGACCTAGGTTATCGTTGCAAGCACATGGATGGATTCATGGAAACAACTGCTTTTCAAGGTGAAAGAAAGATGGAAATCCCATCAAGAAGTACATGATGAAAGATATTAAAATTAAACGCCCAAAGGCAAACGTAAATATATAAGTGATGTAAATCTGCTTGGAAATTGAGAAAATTCAAGTTTAAACGGCACCAACAGCATGTAAAACATCACTTTGTAGCGTTGAATACACAAGATGTTGAGTAGGATATCGTGCAGCAGCTGCACCAACTGCATTACCACTACGAACTAAGATTGGAGCTTGAGCACGTTGTAAGGCAATAAATACACGTTGTTGAAAATAGGACACCATGATGGACAAAGGAAGTGCAGAATGTCTTTTGACGTATAGAGCCGCACAATCATTGAGAAACTTGTCAAATTTTTTATGAAGACACTCAAAAGTCTCAGTAGCAAAAGGAATAAATGCCTCAGAAGGGTATCGATCTCGATAGTCATGTTCTTTGTCAAGAGCCACATGATTGGCTGCCGCTCCTTGAGTGGTAGATGTCCGTTGTAGAAATCAGGACGAGTCGGATCAACAATAACCACATCACCCAAAGTTCGAACACCATCTTTGGAGAGGACAAGATCAACACATCGACGAGAAGATTGTGACGTAGTAACTGGAAGGACATGCAGTTGCTCACGAAGGACATGGAAACTACTCTCAAAAGCAATTGTAGCAACCACATCTCGAATATTATCATGTGAAGATATCCGATCATCACTAGAAGGACATCTCAAGAGATGCGTGCCCAAAGAGTCCAACGCATGATCACAAGAACATTTGACAATTCCAGCTAATGACGGATGAGGGAGACCCAACCTTAGACGGATTGCTGCCAAAAACTCAAAAGACATACGCAAATGAGAAAGAGTTGGACGTGCCAACAACCAAGCCCCAGCACCAGTACCAACACAAGAAAACAAGTGTGCACGAACGACGTCCGAAGGAGAGTCTCGTATCAGCTGGGTGAAAGGTAAGAATGCAATTGCTCAGATAAAGAGTGTTGTAAACGCGGTTTTGAGTTAGTGATCAACGATTCAAAAGGGGGCATATGCGATTGAACGACAGTCGGCAATAAATCTCAAGCATGCAGGTGAGCAAGAGCGAACAAAGGGCCACCAAGAGGATCCCCTTGACGGGTGCCAGTTGCAGAAGGAATGATAGTGACGTCACCCAAGAAAATACTATGACTGTAGTATAGTGGAGCTTTACGTGTGTAGAAAGTACGAACAAAAGGAATGAGAGAATGGAAAGGCTCACCGACATCACGCGGCTCTTGAAAGATGGCGCTATGAAACACGTAATTGAAAGCATTCGTGACATCAACTTGCATAACAACCCAATTTGGGTGGGCATCCAGAACAGCACGCAAAGCATGAACAACGATTTCACAGCCACCGAAAGTCGCACAACCAAAATGAAAGGGAGAGAAATGAGCTCGAAAATCATTACGAAACTAAAATTCAAGGGTACGTGCAACCAACCGATACAAAACTTCTCCCACAGCAATAGGACGAACACCCCGAGAAGATTTGTCCAAGGCGATTAGGCGGGCTGAACTCAAAATAGTAGCGATCTATGAAGGAATGTGACCAATTGCAATGGAATTACACACTTGGAAAAGGAAACCAAAACCGCTTGCCGAATCATCAAAAGAAAGACAATCACGAAATTGCTCAAAAACCCACCCAGTAGGACCACCAGCGGAGATGTGAGGACTATGAAGCAAAGCATTGAGAAAATCAGATTGCCCAAGCTGGAGGTCTGTATCCGGCTCAAAATCCTCGACAAATAAGGGTAACTCATCTCCTGTCTGCGGATGGAGGCGCTGCAGTGCCGAAACAATGCGAGAAGAAGGAGACGCCGATGTAGAAGGGACCAAAGCGCGAGCCGCGCGAGAGAGCTCGCCTGCTTGACCTAGCAAAAGGAATGGCGAAGACGAGCGTCAATGGAACATTCTCGAGCAGGAGGACCCAACTCTCGTTTGGCAACAAGTGCCTTGCATCAAAAGTAAAATTCGTCTTGAAAATTCTCCCAATCGCCAGAAAAGAAATGACGCAGACGAGTTCTAGTTTCACGATGGCCAGCTTCACCATCGCGAGGTGGGAGTTGTAGACACCATGTAGGAAAAAGCAAGAAAACATGCCATGCAGTGATATCATAAGGGTCTTTGGCCAAACGAGACAGAGGCACACACAAAGCTCGTTGGACCTCTTGACGCAAAGCAAATGGGATATGAGCATAGAGGTTGAACGAGGCAATCCTAAATGAAGAGAATTCAGAACACCAACAGAGCGAGCCCAAGCCCAACTAGAATTAGACAGCGAGACAGGAGCTAGATGCGGAGAATTAGGCGCCACAAGCAAGGAAGAAACCTGGTGAAAAACAAAGCATGCCTTTTGATGTCGAGTTAAACCTACCCCTTGAACATACAATCTGCCACAACCAAAACAAGGAACACGAAGGGAGGAATTTTGAGTAGCCGAAGAGCTGGAGGCTCGAACTTGTGGAGGGAGATATGAAACCACAGCAGCGTGGTGAACAGGTGGAGTAGGTGCGATTGAAACAAGAGTCAGAAGAGCATGTTGTGCAACATTGGCTGCATGGCAATCTGCGACGCGTTGGGCATTGCAAGACCGATGGAATTGTTGCGATACACGGGAATCATGCTGTGAAGGCGAGTTATCAATGCGAAGATGTTGCAAGCCCAGCAGCTGAGAAGAAGAAGGAGAAGGTGGACGTTTGCGGTTGGAATCATCTGACATGTTGCAAGACTAGCCAAACAAATTGCACGAAGATATACCTTTGCACTTTGCCGCAACTTGCCGCAATCAACCAACAACCACCGTAGGTCGTTGATGACAATAATCTGCAACCAGTCCCACAACCACCGTAGGTCATGGATGCCAATAATCTGGAACCCATCCCACAACCACCGTAGGTTGTGGATGCCAGAAGTATGGAGAAAGATCTGAATAGAGCCTTGTGTTTTGAATAGGAATTAGAACTGATCATGCATGACAGAATCCTTGTTGTTTGTTGGTTGTGCTTTCTGAATAAAGTCTGCTTCTTTTTTTGCTCAAACTTTTGTTTAAACTTTGCTTCGAGAACTATGATTTTGTGAATCGCTTTGATCTGCAGCACTTCTGCTAGAGTCAGTTTTGATTGCGAAACTATTGATACAACTGCATGCAAAATTCCTTCACCCTCAATAGTATGTTTTGAATTGTCACCAAGTTGTACAATTTGAGAGTGGGTGTATAATCGATAGTCTTTGAACCAGTCCTTGTGGTGAGTCATATGTTGAGTTGCTCCCGAGCTAGGTACCAGGAATCAATATTCTGATTTTCTCCGACCTTGGTCAAGAAGGCTGCTTCATCTTCATTTTGTTGCTGGATCAAAAAACTGGCTGAAGCAAAATTTGCTTGTTGTTGGAACTGCTTCTTCTTCTCATTGTTGAATTTTAAAGTTCTGCAGTCCCTGAGAAGATGGCTAGTTCTCTTACAGTGTCTGCAGAATAGGCTCTGCTTTGGCTGGAATGATGAAGACTCAAAATTTGAACCTAAATCATAATTCGACCCTGAGGAAAATTTGACCCAGACTGCATGTTCCTCCTTTTGTTAGGATAATCTGATTGTGTAGACCTATTTGATCTAAACTTATGATTTTTGGAGTATAGAAGTTGAGGATTCGACCTGAGCCAAAGGAGGTAGTTGATCTTTTGATTTTTTCTTGTAGAAGTAATGAGATTACTCTTCATAGAGTTAGATGCTCCTGTTGGATCAAAATATAACCCAATTTTCATAGCTTTTAGACAGACTTGATAATAAAGTCATAATAGCATCGGAGTCTTGTATTCGTGAGCCAGTTGCAGTCATTTGCTCCATGAGATTTTGGAAAGTATTGCGATGACTCCAAACACTGAAATATTTCTTCCTCAAATGGAGTTTCGAGGTGAGGTCCCTGATATTGTAGAGGCTTTCTAGGATGCCCTATGCATTCTTAGCAGTCTGAATAGCTCTTATATGATTGATTTGGGTGTCTTTCATGTTGAGAGTGATCATGGCAAAAGCTTTTTCATTTTTTAGTCTCCACTTGGTGATAGTAGCTGCTTCACCTTCTGGCTTGAGTTCTGTGCCGTCAACAACATCCCACAGTTCCTTGGCTAATAGCATGACCTTCATTTTGAACTTCCAGAGGTGATAGTTCCCTTCATTGAGCCTTTCGATTAGATTGATATCGTTGGTAGTAGAAACAAGACTAATAATCTGCAATGAGAAGCAGATTACTTGGATGCCCGCTCTGATACCATGTTGAAAATCAATGGGTTTGTGGTAGAAGCTGGGAGCAAGCTAGATGCGTGGATCGGATACGCCACAGTTAGTAACAAAATAGTACAAATGATGGATTCAATCAAATGCGCAATGACCAATAACATCAGTAGGATAAATCGCACCTATCATTTATATTAATTACAACCGCCTTTAACTGTAAATACATGTACAAAGTAGGCGGACTCCCAACGCGAAGTCATTGGGTCGGCTTCGGATTTCTCATTGCCTGGTCCGTCTATGTAACTCTTCAATCCTTCCCAAAGGGTCGTTTTGAGTAAGGTGCCTAAGGGTATTCTGACATCACTCCTCAATAGATCGACTAGGACAGTGGTGTGGTCTCTCTCCTCTTTCTTGCTATGGAAAGGGACTTCAAAACTGGAATGCTCGTTTGCATTCTGTACGATTTCACGAATGAACTGTAGTAACCTTGGATTTACTAGGGAGCGAGGGGAAGCGGTAGGTCGTTGATCGTTCTTGCCTTTGGGCTGCTGACGTTGGTCTTGCTCTCGGGCTGCTTCTCTAACCTGATCTAGGGTCTGGGCTTCTTTCACCCACTCCTTCATGAGTCTAAAGTTACCTTGTTCAACGGTGGGATTCGAGTATTCTCCTACATATAAGGAACCAGATGATCCACTAGCAGGACCGGTAGTGGCGGACTTCGATGGCTCCTTATCTTTTCATTTTTGGGCTCTTGTCCAGATGAATACCGGCATCATAGATGCATTGGGCTCTCCTACCACACTCATTAGGTGTAAAGGGGGTAGAGACCTCTCCTTGCTTTTCCTTTCTCATTGAACACATTAGGTATAGATGTCTGTACCCTCAATCATGCCATAAAGGTACAAAATTGCCTTGTGGCTTGTTAGGGAACTCAGCGATTCTATGGTTATCTCCGCATCCATAACACTTGATGGGAGCTAAATTTTTTTTTTTGAAAAAACCGGACACGTCCGGACAGGGACGCACCCCTGGAGCGTCCACGTCCACCATCCGCTTCCTTAGATACATGTGTGTGTGTGTGTATATATATATATATATATATACATGTATCTATATATATATTTAAACTTATGTACACTTTTGCGCATGTGTATGGGTGCACCCATGCATCCTACTCTACTCACCCATGCATACACAATTTCTTAATTAAAAATGATGGGGAGGGGGATGCATGTATGAGGAAAGTGCATATCCCCATACATTTGCACATTGTGTGCATTGGGGGGTGGGCCCCAAAAAGATTCCCCACCCCTCCCCTCCCAATCAATAAATTCAAATATCTTTTTTTAAATTCAAATATTTGAAGTTTAAAGTTATGGTTTTATTTTTTTGACACACTTCAATGTGGTTTAAACTTTAGCCAATAATCTTTATTAAATGGCTTTCTTATTTATTTTGAATTACCAAAGTTTTACCCATAAATCATGAACATAAAATTTTCTTGACTACCTAAAATTGTTTTTTTTTTTTTTCAATCCTTCAAATCTCTATCTTGACCCACCATTTTCATGAATGTTTAACCACAAGCGCAAACTCACTATCTTTAACTCCAAAGGATCAAATTTTTTCAAAGACTCAAATTTTTCCAAAGGATTGAAGGACCCTTTGTACTGTCAAGTCGAATTTTTCCGAAGACTCGAATTTTTTGAAAGACTCGATTTTATTTTCCAAAGACCAGAATTTTCCCGAAGACTCGAATTTTTTCGAAGGCTCGAATTTTTCAAAGACTCGAATTTTTTTAAAGACTCGAATGTTTGATATTCGAGATGCGAGATGTGCAAGATTGGCCATCATCCAAATCATCAGCCGCCACCTAGATCGGCCTCCATTGCCCGTCAACGACGGGCACTCTTTACTAGTATATATATATATATATGTACATATATATATATATATATATATATATATGTATATATATATATATATATATGTATGTGTGTGTGTGTGTGTGTGTGTGTGTGTGTGTGTGTGTGTATAAACACATGTATATGTATATATATGTATATACACATGTATGTATATATGTATATATGTATATATACATACATACATACATATATATATATGTATATGTATATATATGTATATACACATGTATGTATATATGTATATATGTATATATACATACATACATATATATATATATGTATATGTATATATATGTATATACACATGTATGTATATATGTATATATGTATATATACATACATACATACATATATATATATATATATATATATATATATATATATATATATATATATATATATATATATATATATATATATATATATATATATATATATATATATATATATATATATATATATATATATATATATATATATACACATATATACATAGATATATGTGTGTGTGTGTGTGTGTGTGTGTGTATATATACACACACATATATATATTTGTATGTGCATGTATACATATAGTTCTAAACAAAACATGCTAGATAGAGACACTTTGAACACTACTATGAACCTTGATAGTTGTTTTGCTTGGTGTTTTGTCCTCCTTTTATATACAACCTAGATAACCTCCTTGTCATGCTCCTTCATCTCAATCAGATTGTAGCTAGTTGTGAGGGCTTGCCCAAGATGTGCATGTGTGTCGTAGTTTTGTTGTTTGTAGTCTCCACCCCAAATAGGCCCCACTAGATATTAGGATGTTGAACTTTGTCTCTTGATCCCACTTCTGATTAGAGAAATTAGCAAATGCATTTCCATATTAACCACTTCCATATGATTTGAGTGTCTTAATATGATAATTGATTTGCTTTTCAACCAAATTCTTGAATTCACAAAAGTGAATAAAAAACTTGTGATTTATGTGAAATGAAATGGATCCATGATTTTTTACTAAAATCATTAGTAAAAGTGATATAATAGTATGAATTCCTAAACAATCTCATTTGCATAAGTCTAGAAATGTTAGTGTGGACAATTTCCAAGATAAATTGTGCTCTCCTAGCATCACTTTTTGGAAACTTCATATAATTATCATAGTCAAATAACACATAATGGCTAATATAAAAATCGGAATCCTAAGCTTGCTCATCATGAAAGTTCTAAATTAAAATGATTAGTTTTGACACCAATCTGAGCATAAGTGTGTCATTTCATGCAAGGAATATTCTTGCTCTCAAAGATTTAAAAATATGTGCAATCAAAAAATGACATTAAAACAAAAGGCAATCCATATTTTAAAGAATGGGAACTAGATGTTTTGATATCCAAGAGAGTAGCTACTCAAGATGTTAAGTACCAAGTTGTGTTGGGAAAATAATCATATCCCATGTTAAAAGAAGGAGAATAACTAATGTTGACTCATAAGAGTATATAAGAGTTTTATGATTTCAACCAATCAAATCTTGCCAAAATTGGATCGCTATGAAAAATATTATTATTGGCATGATCAAAAACCTTTGAGGTTGCAACATACTTTAGAAGAGACTCATGATGGAAGTGTACTCTCATATTTTTAATACTTTTCTTTTCTTGGTACGTCCACTATAGGGACATCAAATGAAAGAAGGGTCATGAAAATATCTTGTTCAAATCTTGGGCATATCAAATTACTAGTTGTACTTTGAATTGAATAGAAAAAGATACATTGTATTACTTATTATTTCGTAAAGTGGTGATTCTAGGCAAGTCTATTTCACATTGAAACAATATGGTTATGGGATCTCTCTCTCTCTCTCTCTCTCTCTCTCTCTCTCTCTCTCTCTCTCTCTCTCTCTCTCTCTCTCTCTCTCTCTCTCTCTCTCTCTCTCTCTCTCTCTCTCTCTCTCTCTCTCTCTCTCTCTCTCTCTCTCTCAAAATAGGGTGTTTCTATTACTGTCATCTTTGATTCACATGCATGTCTACAGAAGTAGATCATGAAAATTTGTTTTATAGCCAAGTATCTAGTCAATATACCACCCAATTCATGCAATTATTTTTTGTCAAGCATATTTTTCAACATGTTTGATCGCCTCAAATTATTGTATGTTATTTCATTTGTTGATCACTTGATGTCACTTGGAGTAACATTTTTGCATGACGATCCTTGTTCTAGTTCTAATACTTCTAATAGATCATGGAGGTAAGACCATATTTCCATTTCTTATTCAGAAAAATTTAATATCTCTTTGGTACTTTGGCTGGAAAACGAATTCCATTTTTTTTTAAACACTCCAAGATAGAATTGGAGTGTCAAGATTTTGTCGTCAGTTAAACACTTTACTAATGTCTATATGATGGTTTATTGCTATATTCACACATTATAGGATTTATTTACCTCTTTCCAAACTCTCAACTTTAGATTAGTGTAAACAACTTTTGGTTGGCTTTGATATAGTAGTTTGAATCTCGTATTATTGAAAATGAGGTGTTCTTAACTTAGAACAATAATTATTATGCATTCTTGTTTCATTGGCAATTAATGAATCCTTGGCTTTGATGTGATGGTTATTATGTTTTAAATTTGACTCTAACGAAGACAAAGGCTTCTTCTAACTTGCTTCTACCTTACTGTGAACATTGTGTTTTGGATTGGGCCATATGCTGATGTGTAATATATATATATATCAAAATAATCACGATTATTAAGGCTTGGTTGTAGCATAGTTCATTATTGTTTCACAAGGAGAAAAAAATTGCGATTTGAAATGACCATGGAAATTTGTTTTAAATCTTGAATACAATTTTCATCATAGGATGGTTGTTTTAATTGAAATTTAATCATTTGATTTGACTTGTCCATTGCATTTCTAAGTGTTATCAAACTCTCAAATCCAAAAAAGAGGAAAAAGGAGTTATTAACCAACACCCACTTATTGAAGGATGATATACAATGAATTGCAACATTCATTGTTGAAAAAGAGAGAGAGAGAGAGAGAGAGAGAGAGAGAGAGAGAGAGAGAGAGAGAGAGAGAGAGAGAGAGAGAGAGAGAGAGAGAGAGAGAGAGAGAGAGAGAGAGAGAGAGAGAGAGAGAGAGAGAGAGAGAGAGAGAGAGAGAGATGGCCTTCACCATTTGTCTAAGTCATGCTTACCTACTACACCTATATCTAGGCATGTTGGTGTAACTCTTGTATAAACTCAGTTTTAGTGGTTAGGGAATAAGCCTTCTATTTTCTTGTTAGTTAATTAGTTCATCTCTACAAATACATATTACAAACATATATTGTAAAGATTTATCATGCAAAGGGAGTAATGGTTTAGACAAAAAAAATACAATGTTCTAGAGATGTTCTTTTTCTTTTGATATGGGATGGGGTGTTCATGAGCTTGACCCTTGGTAGCAAAGTTGATAAAATCTTGTTTAAAGAACACTTCAAAAATAAGAATTTTTCCTTGCACCCATGAAGGCTTAGTCTCTAATGCCAATTGTTGCGTGAGTAGACACCTAGGACCTTGCTTGCTCCAAAATTGGCTATGCCTATGTTCAGATGTACAACTAAAGTATCATAGACAACACCCTTGGAGCGATTAAGTATTCAAGACTTTTCAACAAAAAGGTGATTTAAAAGGATACTATCAACTGCATCACATGGGCTTCTTGTACTTCATCGATACTATTAGCATAGATATACAAGAAATTATTATTGTGAATGGCCTTTTCTTCTTTGAAGCCATGTGCACCAACCATGGAACATGAAGTGAGAAAAGTGAACATACTATTCATTGGAGGAAAATATCATGACATGAAGAGTATCCCACTTTAACATCGAGATTTTTATAGTAATTTATGTGGTGGTAAAGTGTGCTTCAGATAGAGGCACACATGAACAAGTGTCTCCTAGCAAGGGGGACAAGAATGTCATGGGTTGACGACATGTGACGTGCACCTAAAATCCCAAAGTGTATATTGGGAAATAAATTGCAAAGCAAAGGATATATATTTAGAAATTTAAATTTCAAGTAAGAAGAAGAAGAATATTTCATCATGCCCATCTAAATCACCTAGAAAACTTGCCTTCAATAAAAAAACAAAAAATCAAAATTTGCAATATGTGTTCTTACTAGTGTTAGGCACATTGAGCTTTATTTCTATAAATGTATAATTTTTTACAAATGCACTTCTGAATGTGTCTTAATGATCCATGATGACTATAACCAAATTGTCAAATAAAGTCTCTAATATAATCCTAGAACAAAGTGCAATGACATTTTTATTACAACTTTATACATATAAATAAGAGTGACAAACTAAAGCATCATAGTTAGATAGGGACCTCAAATTTTCTATAAGAATTCTTTATACCTTAGCTAAAGAAAACTTTTTGGGGGTCTTAGGTGGAAAGAAGCGGACTACAAAGTTAGTGAATATGCTTGTATTATGTAATTTGGAGTTTTGTAAATCCCTGTGAGGAAATTGCATAATATCGATTGTGGAATTCATTCAGTTGAAGTCATGTGAAATATCTATAGGACCATGAGTATGACCCTAATTTTGTATGGAAATTGTGATATGAGAATTGAGAATTGACACATTTGTACCGTTAGTACATGATAGAGCCTTATTCCTAAGAGTTGGAACTTTCAAATGGGAGGGATTTGGGAATCTTTGTACTAACCAAAAGGGTATTGTGATGATAAACCATGTCTGGTCCTTGTTAAATCACAATATTCTAAATGGATTATTGTTATCCATTAGGAACAAAATTAATGGGTTCTCCAGTACTTGGTGGAATAGATATGTGCCTATGCGACATGGGAAATCCAGATGGATTTTTAATATCTCTAAAATGTCTGATATGGTTGTTTACGATCCTATAGAAAGAACGAAATGAATACACTTGGGTTATTTCAACAGTATCTCGTCCATATTTGGGTCAATGCCTAGTGGTATCCTTATATGCTATTTTCATCTACAGATTACTTAAGGAACATGAGTGAATTAAATAACTAGTAGTTTTTTTTGGGAATTGGTTGAAGATCGAATCCTATAATTGGATATAGGACAGATAATTTTTTTGACTTTTTGGTGAACGGATCTAGAAGCAAAGGACTTCTTGGAGGGAAAGCTGATGGAATGGGACATCAGTGATTCCAAAGGAAAATTCTTGTGCGAGAGTGATCTGTAGACCAGTGGTTAGTAATGGTAATACTAACGAATAAACCCATAAATTAATTGTTTTGGGGTATTTTGGGAAACATGAGATATTGATCCAGATTCCCAATGGTATCTCATAATTTACAAATCAAAAACTCTTAAAGCTATTTCTCACCTTTTAAGAACTCTTAATTATTTTGAATTTCTTGAATATAGAAATCAGATGAAATTCATGTGATCTTTCTAGTGTGAAAATTATTTATTTTCTATGGGACTGTTATTATCATGTGAATTACTACTTGTATGGTTAATGCTTGGAGTTTGAGTTATTCCAAGATAATTGTTTTTCAATTTCTTAAACCCAGATTGTCTTTTATGCATAGATAGATCTCAAATAGATGATGGTCACTATCACTCACATTGAAAATGTTTGGAATAAAAAGTCCTGTGTATAATAGAGTGAATCCTTTTTGGAAGGCACTTATTATCGACTTTTCAACATTCAAATATTTTCATGTCTCATCTCTCTAGCTAATAAGAAATTTGGAAATTTTCTTAAAAGGAGAGATGAAGTGATGGGTAAGATTCTATAAGAGGACCTATCAGTTACATTGTTTTCGAATAAGAGAAATTCTCTAGGGATTGTGTGAAACAATCTAGAACTAGAGATGGGTTGAGATTTGAATTCATTACAAGTAGTACTAAGTGAGATTGAAAGATACTAATCCTAGTTTGTTTGGGATAGGAGTAAGTTGATCAGGAAATGTCTATATTGAATCAATTTAATCTTAGCTTGGATGCTAGGATCAGAGAAAGGATTGATTAAGTGGGAGAAATTTTGTGATAATATGTAAGTTGGTTTGGAAAACTCGTGAGAGAGGATGTGTTCCCAGTCTCAGAGATTTCCTAAGTATGTTATTTACTCATGAGAAATAAAATTATTTTGTAGCTAAGTTACAAGATTCTCAATGAGATATGCGGATTTTGGATGAATCTACTAGATAAAGAATATGTCTATGTAATCGGTCATAGTGAGATTCTTCTCCTGTGTGCACGATTAATCTTGTATGGATCTATTATGTATTTCTGGTTACTAGCGTTATTTGGTGCACTTACCCTAGACTACGAACATAGACATATGATCAATTATTGTATTTGACAGTCACTGTTGGAGAATTGGAAGAATCTGTGTTGGTAATATTAGAAACCCTTGGTGTAAAACCCTCGGACTTTGATCCAGCGAAGGTATCGCTCTTACTCTTCAGAGGAGATGGAGAACGTCCCATAGAAGGCTGCACCGTCTCATCAAGTGGATCTTGTTCGAAAGAATTAAAATTGGGTGGTGAAGGAGGTGATAATGGTTTATGAGTAGAGAGGGTGGTGGGTTAGTTATGAGGTTATACTAAGTTGTTGGCAAAATGAATTATTTTAAAAAATGGTCATCAGATTTTAGAGAATATGTGGTGGGTATGGTGTTAGAAGTGGATGTGAAGGTGGTCGAATGAGTAAATGAAAAAAATGATGGTTGATAAGATGAAATTGGATCAGAAAAACAAGAAGACGAGTGAGGCAGCTGAGTGTAGGTGGAGGAGTCCACAATAGGTTTGTGGAGAGAGCCATCAGTGGATCCTTGATATGGCATGCCAGGACCAACACCTCGTTGGTTGATGGATCGACTTTGCTCAGGTGCTCTGATCATTTTTTTTCTGCACTGATACGCTTGCGTCGAGTTTACAGGACGTATTTCAAACGAGGTCCATTTGTTGCTTTGAAAGGAGAAGTTTCTCTTGGATTTTATTGACGCTTTCTCGGAGTGCTGCCAGCTTCTTATTATTTTCTTCTTCTAAAATTTGTTCCTCTTCAGGGCTTCGTGTTTTTGGATCATGGAGACATACTTCTCCATTTTTATTACCGCTCTTGAAGATGGAACCGATACGTTGATATCTTCTGGCTTGATTGGTTGCTTAATTGTTGTCATTGCATCAGTTAGTCTCTTATTTTTCTAAGTCTAGAGATGTTGGGTTTTTCTGATAAGTCAGCCAATACCGACAAGTCGGCCAACTCCAACAAGTCGGGTGACTTTGACAAGTCGGATTGTCATTCTCTTGTCTGTCTTCGATAATAAAGTATTTCTGCAGACTATGCGACAATGCATGTAAAACTGCAGCCATATGAATGGAACTAGATTGACATGGGATTTAGAAGAGTAAAGGAATAAATCCAACAGTTACTTGTAGAGTTAACAGATCTTTTTATGAAAGATTTGCCAGTTAACTTAACAGTGATTTGGATAAGGATCTAAATGTGGTGTTGTACTTGTATGATCAAGATCTACACCTAGACATTTGATATTTCTGAATCATTAGCAAATAAATTTTAGTAGTTGGTTACTCTTGTGAAAAGTTGGTTGGTGGAATAGATACTGTGAAGAGAAATGCACCAAAAACTGTTTGTTTTAAGTTGTATTGCTTGTAATACGCATGATTTGTTAGTCATTTGAATTTATCAGTAAAATTATGTGCATGGAGTACAAAAATTCTTGGTAGAGTATTTATCAAACAAGAAATAGACTCGGTTCATTAGTGATTGTATCTCAAAGAGCTCAATTGGATACCGAATCATAATGGTTCCAAGAATGGTAATTGAAATTTTTTGAACTTCAATAGAATTTTGGTTGGACATATACTCCATTATTCCTTCATGATTAAGTATGGTTTTAGATTCCAGTGAAATATGATTGACGAAACATAAGAATCTAACCATTTGTGATTGACGGATCATTATGAGTAAATAATTTTCAACCTATTGAATGAGTAGAGATTTCATATCAGTATTTTAAAAACCTAATTCTCTTTACTCTAGTGTTTTATTGAGACCTAGGATCTCACAGACATTTCTTGTAAAGTAAATTATTTTGCTTATGGAGAGATTTTGCTTACATTAGTGGTTAGTATTTTGCTACAAATTATAGTCTATATGTGTGCTTGTGTATGAGGTTTAGTCCACATCTCCAGATTTATAGGAGACAGTTAAATCTATTGAGATTCAGTTGGATTGCTGATTTCTTGCATGAGATGCAAGAATTGGGGCTATTAACTCGTTGGAAAAAGCAAATATCATCGATATATCTGAAAGAACATTTAAAGTCATTTATGAATTTTACTTGCCACAATCTAGCAAGTCTTTTAATAAAGTGCATTAAAATTCAGAAAGGTACCAATTACACCACATAGGTGAACAAGAAAAAGTCGCCGAGTATGGTTACCAAGTCTTGACTATGCAATTGTCTATAAGAAAAGAATTCCATGTGCATATACTATCCTTATCAATAGTGTTCCATTCCTCATAAATCTTCCTTTCCCAAGACCACTTAAAATCATTGGTCCTAGACAATGATTTGTAACTAAGTGTTAAATTAATCTTAGTATTCTTCAAAGCTGAACTAGTCAATTTACTCATGTCAACTGTTTTTAAGCCATCAGTCTGTCAAGAGGTATATTTTCATAACATTTAGAGATATCCATGGCTTTCATGCTATATATAATTTTGGGTATGTTTAGATAAAAGTCAACCGATGAAACACATTGCCAAAGTAAAGTCTTATCCTCGTTTAGACGCTCTTGTATGTTTTTGTCTTGAGGCCTACTCCTCCTAGTTAGGAATGAATGCAACATATCAAGAGCACCTATAAGGAATCTCACGAGTCTGAAAAAGCAGCACTCATGGGCATTCATAATCCATCTAAAAGAGTCTTTATCAGTTTTACATGTGCACAATAGATGAGGGAGTTCATTCGAATAGCTTCCTCTGGTAAGATTTTGCTCATTGTAGCAGGTACGTACTCTGAGGAATTTGAAACGTAGTTAGTTGTGTTATCAGGAAAGGCGTAAAATCTAGGCTATCAAGTCTTTCAATGGCCAGTTTTCTGACAAGGTATATACACATAAAAAATGGGTTGTGTTGTGCTTTATCGACACCATTAATGTATAAGTGTCTGGTCATCCATTGTCGTTCATTATTGGCATCAACCTTGTTATAAAGTGGAACAGTGTTTTCTCGAGTCCATTTTTTACATTTCAAAAACTCTAGGGCAGTGTTGACAATATCCTCATCTATCACTGAATAAACAGGTATAAGTTTCACAAGTTTGAACCAACCATCATGTAATTCAGAGGCTATATAGTAAATGTTAGTATGCTTAAAACATTATGATTCAGACCTTTTTTCAGAGATTGTCTTCGAAACTTACTTTTGATTATATCGCAATATGTGGTTAAACATGATCGAATTTATTAGAAACAAAGCCTTTAAAATGATTCAAAGTAGTACAGGAACACATTGGTAAATTTTCGATTTCAAAACTGCAAAAGACTTCATATGGAAAGTACCAATTCATTTTGACATTAGGCATGTATGACCAAGTGAAAACAATGTCATTAAAGAGTTAGAAATCAGGTTTGATCTGATTCATTAGTATAAGCTCTAAATGTGATGATGTAATTATTGTACAATTTATTTGGTTTATTGTATATGGTTGTGACCAAAGATTAGCCAGATTTTGAAGGCCATCATTGAACGTCATCGAAAATGCTGAAGTTAATGTTATGGATTATGAATTCTGTGGCATCACATAGGTACCAACAAATCACCACTGAGAAGCCATCTTGAGGCAATGAATGCATCCCATGGCAAGAAGCAATGAAGGAAGAAATCCATTCCATGTACATTCATCCATATGGGAATCGGCTTTCAGGGCTTATAGGACAGGATGTCAGGGCAAAGCGGCTTGGAGCATGGCTCTGTTTGGGAGATACATCGGGGATGAGGCTTGGGGTGCTCATTGATTCGAGATGGTTGATCTTGGATGATGTATGATGACATCTGATGGATATGCTTGGATGTGAGGGCATCTTGTTATAGGTGTAGGCCATGGTTGGAGACCTGATCTGATGACCAGTGGTGTAGTAGCAGATCTATAGGTGACAGGTGCTGGTACGATAGGATACCACAATTTGTGCAAGCCTGGTCATGTATTTGACGTATTCGTGTTGGTTTGCATGGATGTGTGCTTGCATGTTACCTTGTCACGAGAGTCTAGATCCGAGTCAGAGTTGTATGTGGTTGTGCATTTGCTACGTGTGAAACAAAGTAATCATTTTATACTCATTGACTTGTCATTCTCTGCTAGTTGTCTATCTAGTGAGGCCACAATCTTATGGTGGTAGTAAAATTTCCTCAGGTTGAGTCTCAGTCACTCATTTATGTCAGCTTTACAGGTTTGTGCTTGTAAGTGTTTGATAGGATGTCAGCCTAGCTAGATGGAGGATATCTTCATCCAACTCATCTAAAAAGATAAGAGGGTGTGAAGATGGAGGTGTATCAGACAAGGAGTAGGTTCAACAGATAAAAGACCATTTTCTTTTTTCTAAACAGAAAAAAACTTTTTTGATATGTAGATTATACAAAATATTAACTAGATGTGAGAATGTGTATAGTTACATTGGGTGGAGTCTGAGTCTGTCCACCACTTTCAAGAACCAACTCTTGAAAAATTCGAGAGACTTAGCCCTAGGATCTACTGCAAGCTTCTTGCTCAACAATATTTTTTTTAAGTGCTTCAAAGTAAAAAATACTCATTTACAAAGACTACTAATAAAAGACCCAACTTCCTAGGTACCATTAAAAATTAAAGCACTCCTTAGTCTCCAGGTAGTCCAGAGGAGAGGAGCTCTGATACAAATCCAAATGTTCCTATCTACTAAAAAATCTAGACCTAAGAGCCATTTGCGGGAATCCACAGAAACATGACCTAGAACCTAGCTAGATTCTGAACAAGAGATGAGAAGGGTTCATTCCTCTCACAATATAGGAAAGTGTGCTAAATAGAGTCGAACTATGAGCCTCATTTGTCGTAGTAACCATCTGAGGTGCCCCACTGGTAGCCTATACTGCTTGTCCATGTTGCCCTATGTGAAATCCTCCAAAGAAGACTTGAGACCTTCGGGTCCAGGAACTTTGCCTAGATGTCCCTAAATATCCACCTCCACTCCTCTGTGTCTATATCCAAATCCCACCTCTTGTTTAATTTGGACACAAGCTCCAATGGTATCCCTTGTACTCTTGGGGCCTTCTCGGCCATCCTTCATTTTGGCTCCCAGGTGAACCAGTCCCAAGACCATTCTCTCATGTAATGCGCTTTCTTGGCTGCCTCCAGTCGACAAAGAGCCCATCTCTCCCATATGAGCTTTGCTTCACTCTTTCTAAGTCCCCACCTTTGAGTAGTGTCCCTCCTCCTTTTCCACTCTCCTGCCTCCTCATCCCAAAGGTCCCTCCAATCAGTAACTAACTTTTTGTGGATCTTTCTGGTTACTTTATACTAGCTCCTCTCCCAAGGGTGGATTCCCCCTCCATGCCCAACAACTCACCCCTCCTTTATCCCACATCATCTCCTCGATGGCACTTATTGCATGTCCCCCCTTTTTCCACCCCAACCATAGGCTCCTGAAAGCTCACTTCCTTTTTCTTTGAATTTCCAATCAGAAAGTAGAAGATCTCTGAGCCTCCAATTCCTCCACCTCGGTGCTCTGACTGGTGCCCATTGTTGAGCTGATTCCTACAAGAGGCTAGCCCATATTCCCTTACTTCTCTCCACTTTTCTCACCAGCCATCTAGCTATATTTCTAGAAGCCACTAACTTAATATCTGAGAGACCTAATCCACCAAACTCCTTAGGAAACGTACATGTGGACCATGCCACCCCCACATAGCCTTTTCTCTCAAAATTTGAGGACCAGAGGAAATTTCTGCATAGAGCCCCAAGCCTTCCCAAGTCACTGTTTGAAGGATACCAGCAAGAGAGGAAGTACACGATCTTAGGCATGATGAGATGCTTTAGTACCAGTGCCCTCCCTGCCATGTTTGCCTGCAGGTTTTTCCATCTCTCCAAAGTGGGCCTTACTTTTTCCATCACCCAACTTTATTTGGCATGCATGGAGACTCCAAATCCCATCGGTCCCCCTAGGAGTATGAATATAGCCCCTTTCTCAATGTGTATGCAGCCCTTTCCCTTGAGGAACTCTGACTCCTTTCCTAAATTTTTCATGTAGGCTGTCTTCGCATGGTTGATTCTCTCTCTCTCTCTCTCTCTCTCTCTCTCTCTCTCTCTCTCTCTCTCTCTCTCTCTCTCTCTCTCTCTCTCTCTCTCTCTCTCTCTCTCTCTCTCTCTCTCTCTCTCTCTCTCTCTCTCTCTCTAATTGACCATTATCCTTCACTATGAAGTTTACATCATCCACAAAATCTTGATTGCAAAGCTTGATCTTGGATAGGCTGAATTTTTCCCTCCTCTATCTTGCTTCTCACTAGGTAATCCAAGGCCTCCGAGGCTATAATGAATAGGTAGGGTCCTAGTAGACAACCTTGTCTGATCGGCCTCTCAAGCTGGAATGCATCAGTCAATATCCCATTGAGTATCACACTGGTTGAGGCATCCTTAAGGAGCACTACAATATAATCTATGAATTGTGGTCCGAAGCCCAAAACCCTTAGCATGTCCAATATGAAGCTCCACTCCATTCTGTCATAGGCCTTATCCGCTCTACTTTCATAAAGATCACCTCCCCCCTTCTCTTGTCTACTAAAGCCAACCCTTACTAAAGGCTGAAAATGACCTCCTGCATGTGCCTTCTTGGGACAAAATCCTTCTATTCATCCCCAACCCAACGAGCCAACCTCAACTTCATACAGTTAACAAGAGTCTTTGCCAAGATTTTTTACCCTGTGGTGAGCACGGTGATGGGTCTCCAGTTCCTCATATTCCATTTTGTCCCCTTTTTGTAAATGAGCTTCATGAGCCCCCGATTCATTAACTTCGGCAGTCCTCCCTTCAAGCTTGACTCCTCCCATACTTGTAGCAATAGGAGTGCCACCTCATCTCCAAAAGTGAAATAGAATTCAGCTCCAAGCCCATCAATGCATGGTGACTTACACTTCTTCTGCTCCTTAATGGCTTGTAAAATCTCCTCCAAGGTAAGGGTTCTATCCAGCATCTCTCTCTCTCCTCTAGGGAGACCACCTTTGGGACCTTGCCCAAACACCTCCTCCATTGCCTCCTACTTGCCCGTTAGCTCTCTGAAGTAGTCCAGTATGTGCTGCTCATTATCTATCTCATTCCTGGCTATCTCTCTTTTGGGGCTTTCCAACAAGGGGATGTGGTCCATGTGCTGCTTGATTTTGAGAGCTCTAAATGTCTCCTTGATGGGTCTATCTTCTTTCCCAACCCACCACTGAAGTTCTGGAGGAGCTCAATACTCTTCTCTTCCAGCTCTCTAAACCTGGGTTTTTCTGCCACCAGGTTAGCCCCTACATCCTCTTCTCCTCTTCTCACTTTGTCCTCTAGTTTCTCCACCTTACAATACAGCTCCTCCCTTTCTTTTTTTCTCCTAGCAGTGATCTCCTTCTTAGCCCTGGCTAAAGTACTTTGTTGTCTTGATGTCATTGATCCATCTCCTTGTGGATGACCCTCTCATACTATTTGCCCTTCTCCAAATGTCATGTATATTGTCCCTCACTTCCTCCATCTCCAGAAACTTCGGATCTATCCTGAACCAGGTACTGTTGTTGCCCCTCCTCTCAGGCAAGAGAACAAGTTTCTGAAGATCAACAAACTCTCATTGAAGGATGGTGGAGATGAGAAGACACTCTTCACCAAGGACAAGTCGAGAGGCAAGGGCAAAGGACAACAACAACACTTCAAGAAGGACAAGGTCAAAGCAAAGGACAAAGACTATGATGGAGAAGAAGATGATTTATCTCATTCTTCTATGCCCAAGTACAAGAAAATTCAAGACAATCAAGCCAACATTACCAAAGAAGACTCACATGCAAGTGAAGGAGAAAGGACACTCATGGTGTCAAGTTTCTCCTCTACGCCCTTCAATGATGTATCTTGGTAGATTGATAGTGGTGCTACATCACACATGAGTTACACCAAAAGTTCTTTTGTTTCTATTGAACCTTTTGAAGAACTTAAGAAATCAATATACACAACTATTGGTCATGCATGTTCTATTGAGGAGTTGGAAGCATTTCCTTCTATGAGTTTATCACTTTCCAATGTACTCTTTGTTCCTAAACTCACAAAGAACATTATTAGTGTTGGAAAGTTGCTTGATGATGGTTTTGATGTGGAATTCAATATCAATAATTGTGTCATTAAGAAAGGTGATGAGATCCTAGCATATAAATCAAAATATGGTGGCATTAAAGTTAGATCTACATGCAAATGCAAGTTCTTGTGATATTGCTTTGATGACTAGTATTTCCAAGGAGAAAGTATGGCATAAGAGATTGGATGATACCAATTTCAGATCTATGTCTTCAATGATCAAGGAGATCAAGCCAAGAGAGGCTTGTTTTATAACAAAATCACACAAGGAGCCATATATGATGTCTTCTACCAAGACTTTACATCTGTTGGAGTTGGAACACTTGGATGTTCATCTTTCTTTATTAATAAGCAAGGAAGAGACACTTGCTTTTCTACTCTTATTGATAATTTCACAAGTGTTTTTTCAAGTTTTATGGTGCATGGTTATTTTCTATTATGCAAAGCTTTGTGGAGTTATGGAGCTATTGGAATATATACACCATATGAAGTCTTGTTCAACTATAAGCCTAAGGTTCTGTACATTAGTGTACTTGAAAGTTATTGCTTTGCATGTGTTCTCTTGGAAGCAAGCATGGAAAGAGATCCAAGTTTATGGATCATGGTTGGATGCTTATCCACCAAGGAGGGCTATAAAGCCTTTATATTCTCTATCTCGAAGGTGTTTGAGAATGGAGATTTTATTATTCATGAAGATCTGTTTTCAATCTTGGAAAGGGCCGAGATCATTGTATCTCAAGATGCATCACAAGTTATTTCTATTGAGAATGGTCAACTTATGATGGGGTATTTGAGGAGGAGTATCCTCAACATGTGTATTCAAGGGGATCTTCATTATACAAGGCCGAGTCCTTGTGGTTCTTTTTTCATGGAAAAGAAAGGAAAAGTTTAGGTGGTATTCACTCCAAAATACTCTCTTATGTTTCACTTTCTTTATTTGATGTATTATCTTGCTTAGTTGAGATTTGTTCATCTCAAAGGTTAAGTAAGGCTATTCTAGTTTTGAATGAAGCCTTTTGTTTGAAAATAGTTCTTGTGATTGATGACTTAATTTTGGTTCCAAATCATCTTGAAAGCAAGATATTGTATCATCAAAAGTTTGCTCTTGGATATTGTAAGAGCAAGAAAAAAAAAAAACTCAAACATATTGAAAAACATGATTTTTCATGTGATGAGGCATATTGTAAACTTCTTTTGAGGTTAAGTGAAGTATCCAAAGGGGACACTTATACCCGTGAGAAAGTATTAGGCCTCAGTAAGATCAAGATAGAATTTGATTCCAAGATTAGATCCTTTATGGATAAAGTTCATAGTGTATGGACTAGTCAAGCTAGTATGCTTAATCTTGTTAATCAGTGCTTTTGCTCAAGTTATGATCTTGATCTCTATGATCTTGGTGATCAATGTGAGGCATGTAAGCCTCGGTTTTCTACTTTTTTGGTGCAGCTATCTGTTGGATTAGTCTCCTACTAATCAACTAATCGACATTTTTTGAAGTTCTTCGCGACAGATTATTTGTCTGATAATTCAATGCTTTAACATGAGCTTGTGGTTTTTGTAAAATAAATTTCTCCTGCATCCTAAGTCCGGTTATTATAAGTAAAGTCATGTACTCATATAGCAATAGACCATGGTACACTTGAATGGCATGGATTTGCCCAAATTGTTCGTGCTTGGACTCCTGGAAAACGGTTACGGGATATCCATGGGGGCTAGTACAGCACGGAGGTGCTCTAGTACCTAGCGTTGTGGCCATAGTCATGTCTCTATCCATCAGTGTAGTGAAAGATAGTTGCTTACATGTAAAGTGTAGATGTGAACCTAATACATTTCTTTGCTCTTGTACTGATCAGTATGGCTTGTGCCCTGATACAGCTTCGTTAAAGGGCGGAATATATTGCTAAGTGATGATGTAAATGATTGGGAAGATTGGACGTACTTGTTATAAATGCAATTTAGCTGATAAAGTAGCGAATCTTGTTTCGGACATGGATAACAACTGATGCTCAACTATGACACCTATCTTCCTCACGCGACTAACTTGTGTGGTTTTGTTGTGTGGGATGGTGGCAGGAAACACCTGGGTGTCTTAAAACTTGCTTCGCTTTATGGTACTCTTGTACTGTTAAACTTTATACAGTTGTATTTTTACCTGTTATGCTATAAATTGAAGGGTTCAAAGGGTTTGGTCTTGACTTGTCAAGAGGGACTATGTGAAATCTTGTTCTCTCTCTCTCTCTCTCTCTCTCTCTCTCTCTCTCTCTCTCTCTCTCTCTCTCTCTCTCTCTCTCTCTCTCTCTCTCTCTCTCTCTCTCTCTCTCTCTCTCTCTCTCTCTCTCTCTCTCTCTCTCTCTCTCTCTCGTGGGCTCTATTCTATGGTCACTACGCGATATATATATTTTAAAACATCATGAAATCGGTTCTCCCTTATGGTACTGAACCAATTAAAATATTCTATCTTGCCAAACTTGGAAATAGGACCCCTTATGAAAGTTTTTTTTTAAAATTTCTTGTTGGAGGGAAACTTGTTTTCCTTTGGACGGCTATGATCTGTGCACATTATAGGCATATGATCGGATGGTGAGCATCTTCAAACACCCAGTGCATCTAGGTGTATTGACTTCTCTATATAATGGAAGATTACACAGACCTAAATCCCACTCTTCCTGCCTTCTCTCTTTCCTGCTCTATCTCTCTCTTGTTGTGCCTCTTCTACTACGACCTACCACAACTTGGATGATAGATGCTTGTGAAGGATATGACAAGAGTATTTGTGTGAAGAAAGCCACGAAGAAAGGTACAGTTATGAACGATCCTGAGGCTTAATAACCTTTCATATATAGAAGGTTTTTTACGTACATGCTGATGCTTTAACTCTCAAAACAAAAGCATGAGCAATTTTATCCTTCTTTTGTAAGCTTTGAAAGGTTTGCCTCCTAAGGTCAGGACCCTTGATGTAGACTTGGACTCATAAACCTTCTTTAAAGATTCCCAAGCCTCACTAGATGTAGTGCACTTACCAACTTCCTTGAGAAGTTCATGTGTCACATTCATCTTTATATGACACGTTCATCTTTATAGCATGAAGAGCTTTCTTTGCCCTCCTATCATACCTCAATTTTTCTTGAGGTGCCAAATTAGGTCTTTCCTCCACACGATGTTGAAAAGCTTACATATGGTATGATAATGTTGTTTGGTATAGAGCATTCTAGACTCAGAACATACGTTTGAATTGATTACACTTGGGCGCTGCCCCAAGAATGGATTTGGAATGAAAACCACAGGTATGCCATTTTGTTAACACGTCCAGAAGGAAGCCGCTCCATCTGGTTTCTTGAGGCAGATGACCAGATTGGAGTGGGGGATAAACAAAAGGTAGTAAAAGAGCAGTGTGTGACGAATAGGAGAATTGAGCCCTTTAATATTCTAGGTGATCACATTCATAAGTTGTCAACAGAGAAAGGAGCAGGGCAAAACATGTCTACGAAAAATATAAAACAAAAGAAAGAGGAGCAAACCTAAAGAAAGTTCCCATTTTTGCACTAACTGGATGATCAGCATGTGAATCCTGGGTGTGAACTATGTGTCACAATCTTGTTGGCTTGATGTAGTCCCATTGTCGTCGGAGGTCTCCATAGTTGTGAAGTAGGAGCTGGATTAACAGCCAATAGTCTCTCATAAGAAAGTTCATTGAATGGGTCTACGTTGTCTGCGTTTTCCCTATCTTCCCATTCTCCATTAGAGAAGGCTAACTGTATTTGGCCCTCTGAATCTGAGGAGGTACTTTTGAAAGGGATCATAGAGAGGAGGATCTCCTTAAATGTTTCTTTGCCATCCATGCTCTTGCTAGTATTTCTTTGCCATCCATGCTCTTGCTAGTTGGGTTCCTTCCTATGTGGCTCTCACTGTGGTGTCTCTCTTGCTCTTCCCTCCTTTTACTATTGTTGTGTTTCTCAACACGGTCTTTGTGGCTCTCTTCTCCCAAGGAGCATCTACTCTGGCTCTCTTCTCTTGGGTGTGATTGCATTTATGCTATGTTTCTCAAGACGGCTATGTGGCTCTCTTCCCCCGAGTAAGTACTTCTCAGGAACTTCTGTTATGTCCATGTCCTGTGTGTATAGGATTCGACATAATCCTAGAGTTGGATATCCGATACTCCAATGTACGAGATTATTAGTTACACAACGTCATACCAAACCTTGTGAAGGCCCAGGTGCTCTAATTGGACCTATGGAGCTTTTGCATGGTGGTTCACAGCTTTTGTGCAAGAATAGGAGGTCAAATGTTTTTGATAGGATTGGAGGGATCCTAGAGGGAATATTCTTTAGCCTTTGGAGAGTATATAACCTGTTGGAACTCGCCCTACTCCTCATTCCAATTTCCTGTTTCCAAGAGCCAAGATCCTTTCCTCTCTTGCATTTAGTCACCATGGCTCGAGGGTAAAGTGGTTAGGGATTTGATTATCCATTTCTTGTTGGTTGGGTGGTTTGGCTCCATAGGTGTCCTTTTGGTTGCATGCAACAGGATCTAGGTAGATCTTCACTTGGCGATCCTTACAACTTTCCTTCTGGGTGATGACTACGTTTCTCCACGTCTCATCTTTCCCTCCTTATTAAGCTTCTCTTTTCTGCTCTTCTTCTACCATCTGTCATCGTGTCTGCTATTTTTTTTCTTGGTTAATGTGCTCGTTTCCCTCCCTGCTTTTGAATTTGTCACACTCATACCTCTCATGGCCTTTCATTCCCATAAACGTGGCAAGTTGGTTCCTTTCCCCTTGTCATAACTTTATTATGGCATTTTATACAATTTAATGGCTTTTCAATCATATCTAAGGAGTCTTGAACACTCGGGAAGCTGCATAATCTAAACCGTTGCTAGATCTACTACTTTGAAGTGTCATTTACACTTTACGGCATTTATGGGATGCAAGCTTGAGGTCTTTAGTTCTAAAGTATTCAACTTTCTTCAAAGACCTAAAATTATTTGAGTTATATCCTCTGGCATCGACTTCTGAAGTACTTATTTATGTGAGCAAGAACGAGCTTCATATAAGAGCATATTCAATTGTTAAGATCAACTTTGGTTTCATAAAGGCATAAGCAGAGGCATTCATTTTATAATATCAAGGGCCCAATATATGTAGCTTGAGGCATAAATGACATGGTGAGGCCAATCTTTGGTGTTAAAGTCATCACTTAAGGGCTATGGCCTCTACTTGCAAAATTGATTTCACGGGACAACCCTTAGAATATTGATCTACAATCCTTGAATTGTCGTATTCTATCGAAAGAATACCCAACATTTGTGTTAAAGACTAAAAGATAAATGCTGACTGTCAAGGGTAGTTTCGCTATCCATAGACAATTGTTGTTGCATCTCTTACGAGTTCACTATATGTTCTTGCCTACAATCCACAATTCATGAACCAACTTCATAAATTTGACAGATTCCATCAAATGCAATATTTTCCTCTCACTTTTTCCATTCACCCAATTCTTAGGGTCACTCAAAAAATCACCTTTCCACAGACTACACTTTTCACTACACCCCGGTTACTAACTGTTCCCGACTTTGCCAAATGCTGGGTTAATCCTCATGCAAACAATAATAGCGAAGCAAATTTACAGATTTACAAAAAGACCCATGCTGACGACACAAGCAACATTTCGGCCACTAGACCCTAGAAAGGGTTTCCAAAGAAAAAAGAGGCCACTCCCCACAAACCCTAACCACAAGTTCAAAGGCTTGAGGCCTTATTCCTTGCAACAGTCATAAAGATGGATCGAATTCTCCCATCACGGTTGTAGGAAACAGGCTTGCAGTTCAAAACACACTCCCCCGGTCAGCTGCCATAGCTGCGTTTCTACATTATCATTATGTTTCCACACATCAGAACTGTGCTTCAAACCCACGCACTCAGTGGAAAAAGGAAGGAGGGTATGCATTTACTGCTGGAATGAAACTTCCAGATCCTCCACTACCACTCGGGTTTCAGCCATCGCTGGGAAAAAAAAAACAAATTTGTTGTCTCCTCTGCAGCTGGAACTCCCCTGTCATCGCTGCCAACGTGGGAACATCAAATTCATGCCTCAACTATGGCTAACAGCCCGTGATGCCCATAAGCGGCTGTCAAGGCAGACTTCAACATTCATTTTAGCAGGCGAATCCGGGAAAAGAGCGATCTGCAATCTGTCAAGCACATGATCGAATCTGCCATGGCTTACACAATTGAATCAACCAACGGGGTTCAACAAACTGGCTGGGATATAGACAGCTATTGTTCAGGAATCCAATAGGTTTGCAATCAATCATTATGGCAGAAGCATGGACATTTACTGTCCGTCATCTCTCTGTGACTTTAGACAGAGAACCGAGCTTGAAGCAGGCGTAAAATGCTTCCAGTGGCTCTTAAAACAGGGTTACATCCTTCCGGATCACTCCTGGCTTTCCCTTTAGTTTCACAGCAAAAAAAGAACAATAAATTCTGTGAGGTGAATTATCCCTGCATAGTCTTTGCTTTGCTTTCTGCTAAAAATTAAAGAATTAGTCTTACAGGTATAGCAATTCCAGTGAGGTGAATTATCCCTGCATAGTCTTTGCTTTACTTTCTGCTTAAAATTAAAGAACTAGTCTTACAGCTCTCCTGATATATGTTCCAAAGCATGCAGGTTCTCTGGAGGATTTACTTAGGTCAAACCTTTTCATCCTCAACATGCAATCACCCGAATCATGTTCAATATCGTCTACAGTCCATACAGCCGGATAAATCTATTTATTGTCAATTTAACTATGAACTTAAACAAGATGGCATGATTCAGAACATTATGGACAAAAGCATGCTGTCAAAACTTTAACCATAGCAGAAACGAGCAACTGGATCTACCATAGCAGATCATTCTACAACAATTGAAAGCTTTTTCAAGAAACAGCAAATTACGAATTTAATTCAAAATCAACCTTGTAGAAGAGCACTCTACCACAATTTTGAAAAGCATGCTGCAACGAGAATTTTGTGATCCAATTTCGAACTTCTCTCGAGAAATCAGCACTCCAATCTGAGATGCAAATCCAAGTGCTTCAACTTCCAATCCGATGTAGCGTTTGCCATCAATCCCATCCAAGACCGCATCTTAGCCGAGCTTTGATAGCAATGTAAAGACAAACAATGAAAGCTACTAAGATGAGGACAAGATCAACAGAGAAATCGGTAACCAAGAGCCAAAGCTTAGAATGGAGGAAGCTGTGTCCCTTCCCGTATATATAGGGATAGGAAGCTTGTGCATGCACCCATGCAACCTCCCATGCAGTCCATCTAAACATAGGTCACATATCCCATGCTATCCTCATGCATATAGCCGTCACCAGCCATGCACTGCTCCACATGTCTCAATAGGAGTGCCTTGGGTCCTCTCCAGGTTATTAGTTACAAACTGGCCTTGACATGGAATTAAATCGAGGCGTAACCAATAATCTCGAATACCAGTGGGCCGGTCCACCATATTAGGACTATTCCAAATCCTTATTCAAATATGGCCATAAAAGTAACCCTTTCATTTATGATGAGTTAGGACTTTGGCAAGGTTAGGGCATTATTTATATAAAGGAGATTTTGATAGTTAGCTGATAGATTGATTATAACTTTAGCTAGATGAATACAAACTCAAAGCCTTGGAAGGCATGGTATGAAAGGTGGCATAGTCAATCGAATTCTTGACATTGGATAGCACACACATAGGAGTTGTTACAAGTGGGTTGCAAGAATAAAAAATCCTTGCCACTTGGAGTTGAACCAAGAAATAGTGAAGCCAGGCTCTTTGGTTGTGGAGTAGATAGAGAAATAGGATATCTTGCCATTTTTTCCAAAGCTTTGAAAAGCCATTTGTCGTCCCAATCTGAGGTGGAGGAGGTGGAAAGAGGGCCAAGATGCCCATAGGAGAAGGTGAAGGAGAGGAAGTTGGATTCACAAAGGGAGAGACCAAGTTCAGTTTTGGGACGGAATAAGCCGAGGCAGTAAATGTGGTTCATAATGTGTTCCCAAGTGACAAGGCCTTTGCAAGTAAGGTTGTGGCATAGTCTTTTTTCAATCAGCGCTAATTGGTTGGCTCACGCATGGAGAAAAGGACTTTGAGGATAGAGTTGAACAAAGGAGGGAGGGAGATGGAGAAGAGGAAAGAAGTGCGGGTGAAGTCTAGGAAGTAGAATTGGGAGTTAGCAATTGTAGAAGAGGGTAGAGGGGGAAGGGTAGCCATCATCAATAGAGTCCAAGGCTTGGGGTAGCCAAAGTTGAAGTGGATACATCTAAATAAAAGAGAGAGCTAAGTGATGGAGGGGTCGTGAAGGCCCAGCCCACCCGCCTAGCATTTTTGGGGCCGAGCAATTATCCCAATTCAAAAAACTAGGGCCATTATTCCAAAGGAATTTTTGAAAGGTCTTGGTAATCTCAAGGGAGAACGAAAGAGGGAGGAACCAAATGAAGAGGAAGTGAGTGAAGTAGGAAGAAATGATGTGCTTGAGGACTATGAGTCTGGCAGGAAAGGTGAGATCAGAAGGGTTCCAAATGAGTATTTTGGATCTGATTTGAGTCAAAGATCCAGTTGAAAATGATCTCTATTAAGTAGAGAAGCTCCAAGAGGGAAGCCAAGATATTTGAAGATGGGGCCATGTTGGAAAACTTTTAGGCCTACATCCTGACACCACTCGGGAGTAGCCTCATGGGATAGAACAATGAGATCAAATTTCTTCAAGTTGATCTTCGAGTCCGAGCACAAACACGTTAACTCTAGGAGAAGGAGAGGGGCAGAGGCCTGGTAAAGATCTGGAACACAAGCCAGATGTTTAGCAAAAAGCTGGGGACCAAGGGAGACATCAGGGAAGACAAACGGGCAGAAGGAGAATGAGGTATTAAGACTATGGAGATGAAAAATGAGCGGTTCCATGGCAATGACAAAAAGTTAAGGGGAAAGGGGGCAACCTTGTCTAATGCCACAGGAGATAGGGAAAGAGGGAGAAAGGATTTCTTGAAAAAGTATAGAAGATGTGGCCAAAGAAAAGAGAGCACGAATAAGCTTGATAATAAATTTGGGGATGCCAAAGGAGGAGCAACATGTGAGGAGATAGTTCCAACTGATGCAGTCAAATGTTTTGGCTGTTGGATTATTCTCCTACTAATCGACTAATCGATTCCGCTTGGAATTGAAGCCACCGACTTGCATTAATTTATGAGTAAGTGAATTTTCGAAAAGTCCTAACTGGATAAATGCCAGCACATCACAGCCAACGGATGAATGCCAGCACATCACAACCAATGGATGACGCAATTGACAACCTAATTTCTTAGTATAAATATCCGATCATACTTCTCTTTTAATCAATCGAAGCAATAGTTCGCATCTCTCAAGCTTTCAAGCTTGGACACTCTTGAGCATTCTAGCTCAACTTTAGAGTTGATTTAGAGTTTGCTATTGCGCTTACTGCTTATTAGCGGAAGTGTTTAATTTAGACATATTCTCAGTTACTCCAAGATAGCTTAGAGTACGCGGCTTCAATCCGCAATCTACTTGTGCTCATTTGCATTCAAATTTGATTTTCTTACTGAATCAATCAATCTTCTTATTGCGTTTAGTATATGTCAGTATGTATGCCTCTCTGTAATACTTTGTAACTGATAATTGTCTGATAATTCAATGCTTTATGTTTGGCTACATAATCACTTAGTTGCTAGCAATTTCAAAGTTAGTTGCTAAAGGTTGAACGTGATTTCTATCACTACCTTTTGTTCAATATTGATAGGTGTAGTCATGCACAAAAAAGAAGGTTCATTCGGCTACGCTCGATGAAGTCATCTACCTACTCAAGACTTTGTTGAATTGCTTTTCTCTCATCTCATCACCTCTTTCCAACATGGTATTAGAACTTGATCACGATATCAGAACAATTATCACTACTTCCTTTATTTGACAACGATACGGTATCATAGTTGTGATCTTTATCAGGGCCTAATACTATTACGATATCAGAGCGCATGCTCTAATACTTGATATCTTTCGCGATATCAAATTGATATAATATTCTTCAGTTCATAGCATCAGTGTCAATATCATAGAATTGATTTCCTACGACATATCTTTGTCAAATGATGCATCTTATCTAAAGAGAAAAAATACATACACCAAAGTATGAGCGATTTTTAACCATTCTCTTAATCTAATTGTCAAAGTTCTCTTTGAATTTTTTTGGCAAAAATATAGTAAGTCCCCTTGCATTACCTTTTTGCAAGCCTTGATATAAGTTGCATTGGGTACAAACCTTATAAGGCTTCAAAATATTCTTGCCATTTTAATATTCTTGGCTTTCACCTTGGCAACATAGTCTGAGTTTTGCATGGTATAATGCTTAAGTTGTGATGCTTCATAATTTTGAAAACAACATAGGAACAAGGATTAGTCCTCTTTGAGATGATTGTATATCCATCACCTATAACATAAAACACAATCTAACACTTAAAATTTACATGCATCTTCAGGTTTAATCTTTTTTCTTGGTAAGTATTAGTTTTAAAATGTATTGGATAATTTTCATTGTCAGTTCATCACATAAATAAACACATAGTGTGTAATGCTTATACTGTTAAAGTGGGCATGGCAAAATCTAGTGGTGGACTCTAATATATGAAGCAAGAGAATTGTAGTATACCAAAAAGCTTTGGGGCATTGGTAGGCCTTTTCTTTGTGTCTTAAAATAGGTGATAATTTATCAATATTTTGGCTATTTTTTTTAGTTTCACAATGCATTGGTTTAAAAAGATTATATTTCAGATAATTCAACAATTATAATATTACAATTCATTTATTAAAATATTATAGCAATTGCAATGTCAAACTTCACGTCATTGATATCTTTTGACAGAATCGATCACAAGTGTAATTATGCTACCAATTCACATAAGCTATCAAACACACAGGCTGATAAGAAAGACATACAATTTGAAAGCCAACTGAAAGTATGTTTCTCTCTCTATTGTAACCACTACATACATAGCGATAGTTTTTTCCTAAGGCAGTCCTGCATGGCAAGGCTACCGTTGACGAGACCAGTATGCAGCATGTGCATGACGATACCAGATTCATAATGAAGACTGTGTACAGAATCAAAAAAGAAAAACAATCTTAGCATTGGCTAGCGTGATGAATGACTCCAAAGCTAGAAATTAGAGTTAATCTGATATACATTTTATGTAAGCTCTAAATGTGATATTGTAATTAGTGGGCAGTTAATTAGATTTGATGTATTCAGTTGTGTTCGAGACGTGACCCGTTAGGATATATTGATCGGGCACTGATCCCGTAAACCAGACGTAGGAAGAAATTAGCCTGTACAGTGATTTTGAGTTCATTATGCTATACTCAGGGGCATGTCCTGGCTTTGTCAGTATATGTGGCCATATTGGGCCTAACTCTAGTTTGGCAGGTGGTAGGCTAGTTTAGTGACACCTGTTGAGCCCATGCAGTTTGGGGATTTGCTATATGTACAGTGTTTCTTCATGATAGTATAAGCTTTTGTTGTGCCATCTTTGAGAGCTTGTGAGGAGTGTCTATGGTGATTGATTGATGTGATCTGCATACTGCACTAGATCCTAACAGAATTTTAACTTGGTATCAGAGCGGCAGGGTGTTGTAGGTATGCACGATCCGGTGGAGCTATGGGATAGCGTCTTTCACCAGGAGAAATAGCACTCAGAGCATCTCAGGAGAGAGGACTCCATACAGAGTATCGGTAGTCCGGATGGCAGGAGACAACAAAGTTCCTTCGATTGGAGCTTCGGGGAAGATCAGAACGATCGTCGTAGGTGGATTCCGAGGAGAATTCACGGAGAAACTTGCAATTTTGGTGGTTTTAGAAAAACTATCAATGGTGGCTTCATAATTCACTGTGTGGATAGTCGTTTGGCGTAACGGGGCTTGCATGGGTATGCAAAGAGCAATGAGGGAGAGCCATAACAATTTACAGTACGCAATTTGGTTGAAAAAGGAGAAATTTGAAAATTTTCCAGTTTCGTGGGGTGTTGATGAATTTTTGAAAAAAATCGGCTTGTTTGTGGTCAATATCGCATCAATTGGAGAACTGTAAATTGGTTCAGAATACCTGAGGGAGGGCGACCTCAGTGGTGGAGGAGGCTGCAAGTGAAACCACAAAGAAATGTGGTATAGCCCAAGAAATCCTCTCTCAGAGCTGTGGTTTGGAAATCGGGCTTACAAAGTGAAAAGCATAGATCTTTCTCTGTAGGAAGCCTTTTTAGATGTTGTAAAATCATGCAGTAGGGCGCCTTGGTGCTGCCAGAGGCTATAAAATATTAAACTTGCTAGGGTTTGCAAGCATAAAATGAAGGATTTCTCTTTATAAGAGATGATTTTGTGAGATGGGAAATGCTAGAAGTGGGCGCTGGGGTAGGGCGACCCTGCCTTCAGCTGGTTGTGGACGGCCGTGGAGAGGAAATGATGTTGGACCATATTTTCTTGTGGGCAGCATGGAAACCATAGATATGGTTGAAAGAAAGCAGCAAAGAGATGAAGAAGGGAGAGAGAGGGCCGTCGCGCGTGGTGAGGTGGAGAGGCCCATAGCGTCTTGAGCCTGCGATCCTAAGGAATCAATTCGGCTCGCGAGGAGGCCAACCATCCGATCATGAAGATCGTGAATCGATGGTGCACATCGAGACTTCAAAATAAGGTTTGGGCCATTGGATCAAAATCAACCATTGGATGGGCTTGAAAAGGCCCATGAAGGGTGAAGGGTAAAAGTGGCTTTCCCTTCATTAAAAATTTTCAATGTGAACTTTATTAAATGAGCTCTGAAATTGATTTATGCTGAAAGCCAAATGCTCGCGAAGCAAAACGAAACAAAACTTGAAAGAAAAACATTCCGAACAAAATCAATTTGTGTGGAATTCAAATATGATTGATGGTCACTGCCGGCTATATCATTCCTACATCCTCCAGAATGTAGACAGACACTACTGATCTATGTTATAGATTAATATAGCATTCAACAAAATTAAACCAATGTGCAGAATTGAATAAACAAGTAAATGAGATTCACGAATAGTAGCAGACAAATATTCATTTGAGATCATACAATCATTTAGAATAATATGTGCATAATAGCTACAATATTATCTATTGATCTTCTAATTTCAAGCACCTCATGCTATTTTCACTAGTATAGTGGCTTGTCTAGCTAATCCATTCACCCTCCTCGTGTATTGTCTCATGGATAATGTAAATATAAGTCCATCCATATTTCAGGTCAGTTTGAATTTCACTAATTTTCTTTTTGGAAATATTCAATAGTAGCTACATCGTTTCATTGCAAACTACGATACCTATACCAGTTAAGGTGGTAGCAAGAAACATCATTTTGTGATGTGGATTCACTATCTTGCTTATGAAGCAACTTGTCCAAAATGCACTAACGTGTCTCTCTACACCCTTGTAACGAGATTTTGTAAACTTAGGTGTTGTCTCATATAAATTAGGTAGTGATTCTATATTGTTAGTTTGTATCAAGTCCCATATCCTTTGCTAGTGCTTTAGGGATTATTTTGAATGTATGTGATCCATATCTATCAAGGTGTGTTTGCTATTCAAAAGTTTTTATCACAATTATCCACTTCTTAATTCTGGATATATTCGTTATATACAAATTTCATAAGATTCAATTGTCTATGTGATATAAGCAATTATTGAGTTTTAGTTCAAGGGTTTTGGATCATATTCATGAGAGTAATTATATCATTAGATAGACTTAAATTCCACTCCAAATCTCCGATACTACATTGTCAAGTTCTATGATAAATTGATATATTTTTTAATCCAAAAAAAGGTGCTACTCTACCTTCAGTTTGAATAGAGCAATATTTCATTTGTAGTTTCACATGAGGAGATAGACGAGTTTCCTATACACAATGATTTTCCTTCTCAAATCAACACTCCTAGTAGACACACCAATGTTAAACTATTTTCTAGCAAGAGATTGAATCAATTAGAAACATTTAGAGGATAAATCAGCGAGATCGAATCTCACTCACACACATGTATTGATGGTTTTTGTAACTTCAATCCTTAGGATACACCATATTTGATCAATAATGGACAATATTCAACTTCTCTGTTCTAACAAGTCAAAATATGTATATAGACTTATTGTTATCAAGTTTAGATGGGTTCCATAATGTTTTGTTAATACCTTAATAACATTGATTCCACTATTTAGATGATTCTTTAGATAACATAAATGGATTAAGCATAAAATTTTGAGTAATTTTGCTTCTTAGTTCATTTTAGTCCAAGTTCATATTAAGAAGCTATTAGCATTTATTTATATAATTGATATGTAGAGAATATTTCTAGTATAACGTATAAGGGTGGTTCTCAAAGTTTTATGGAACATAATTTTTTTGATTTCATGTGGTATATCCCAAAAGAAGGAGTACTCGTGCTTTATGTTGCTTTTCAATCAAAGGTCACAAATGAAAAATTTTGAGTTCAAAGATTATTAAGAATACCATAAATTCTTGTTATTAAAAGCAATGGGATTTATTTTTTTGTCATTTACTTGATACTAATCCATATCAAGATTTTCAATTCTAACTTGACTAATCGTCCACATACTACGAACTTTTTCCATGATGAATCTAATTTTGAAATAAAACAGTATCTTGATCTTCTTGAGGCTACATAGTTGCTCAAGGATGTAAGTTTCCTTTGTGGATGATTCACTTATTCTCAAAAGAAGTTTACATAATGCCTTTCAAAATGAAAAAAACATGATTTCTCAAACTATGAGAGATTATCTCATTCTTGCTCTAGTTGCATTATTATCAACGAAATTCGAATACATAGCTGTCACAAATGCAATCGGTGATCTGGCTAAGGCAACTACTTGTAGACATCAACCTTGCACAAACACTTTCTACGACAATCTATTGTGACAATCAAAGCACAATAGCGTTATCTCTCAATCCGATATTTCACTTTCGAAGCAAATATATCGAAATCAGGTATCATTGCCTTAAAGAGAAAGTGCATAGCAAGGAAGTAGCATCGGTTTTCTACAGAACAAACTACATGGCAGCAGATTACCTCACAAAGGCTCTATCAAAAGAGCAACATCTCAGATTTAATGATATGTTAAGTCTGAAGATCAAGGTCCGACGTTGCCAACTTATCATCAACCCTACAAACAGCTGGACCGCTAAATATCCCAAGGGTGGTTACCCACTTTGTACATATACAAAGACTGGCGTAAATAGCATTCAAGGCTTATAAGATATTTGTCTCTCGTAAATATATATACTAGCTGAATCAAGCTATGTATGTGTTCTTTTTCCAATAAGAATTATCTATAGCCAGCATTATCATGCTCAGCAAGCTGAAGTTATTACTTCAAGCCATTGTATTCATTTTGTGCAATATCAAAGTGCAATTTTTGTCTCACTATTGTATTGTTCATTTGAGCAATTTGTATGAATCATTCTTCTTGAATATTTCTGTTGCTAACTGTTGCGTTTCCGTTTCGACATGCCTACGTTCAAAGCTTCGAGCTTTCGCTGCTGGTCATCCCCACGTTTTACGACATGGAAGGCTCTCATAAGAGTCATGAGGTATATTTGAGCTACCATGGACCAGTGCATCTGCTATGGAGAAGTCAACAACGACAATCTTCATCAGCTTAGTGGATATTCTGATGCAAGTTGGGGAGGAGATGTAGACAATCATAAGTCCACATCTGGATTTACATTCTTCTTCAATGGCGGTCCTAGCTCATGGAACAATTGTAAGCAAACCTCTATCGCTCTTTCATCTACAAAAGCAGAATACATTGCTACTTCTCAATAATTTAAAAAAGCGTTTTGGTTGAGAAATTTACTGTCAAACATTAATTTGTATCAGTACAATCCCACAATTTTATTCTGTGATAATCAGAGTGCTATTGCCTTATCGGCCAATTTTAGATTTCACTCTAGGAGTAAGTACATTGAAATCAGATATCACTATATAAGGGGCAAGGTTCTCAACAAGGAGGTGAGCTTAACGTACTGTAGAACGCAGGACATGGTTGCAGATATATTTACAAAGACATTGAGTGTTAATGCACAAAACAAGTTTTGTGCATTGCTTAGTCTGAAGATCAAGGCATTCACGGATCTAGATTAAGGGGGGGTGTTGGATTTATTTCCTCTACTCTCCTAAATCCTATGTTAATCTGCCTCCATTCATGCTACTGCATTTCACTTGTGTTGTCCCACAGTCTGCATATTTACAGATAAAATAAGACAGGCGAAAAAGGCGACAATTGCAATAGTCTGCATTTTTACTCACTATTTATGACAGGCGAAAAATGCGACACTGCATTTTTACACGCATTTTATGACAGGCGAAAAATGCGACAGTTGCACAACAACTTGCATATTTACAAGTAAACTTGAACAAACGAAAAATGCAACACTGCATTTTTACACGCATTTTATGATAGGCGAAAAATGCGATACTACATTTTTACACACATTTTATGACAGGCGAAAAATGTGACACTGCATTTTTACACGCACTTATGACAGGCGAAAAATGCGACATTGCATTTTTACACGCAATTTATGACAAGCGACACTTGCCTTCAAAAATGCGACACTTGTTTTTAAAAGGGCGCAGGTGCCTTTAGGTAAGGACAAGCCCAAAGGCCAAAGGGTGTCACGATTTTCGCATATTCACCAATGTTATTTTTTACGAAGCCTGACGTCGCAGCCTCTTTACGCTCGTTCTATGCACTGTGCGATCAGATTTGACAACAACAACAGCCACCCACGATCTCCTACAGATGGCACAACCACTTTTGTACCTTCTTCATCTGCACACTTGTAAAGTTTATGTATATAGTGAATACCATCTCGATATTCAGATATAAGCACAATACGCGTCACAGATAAGCAGAAAATAAGCGATATCAGTAAGCTTGATTTTCGTAATTGAGAGACAGACATTGTAGAATCCTTCGCGCATTGATTCTTTCTTTCAAACAGATTGTCAGTAATAGGTTCATAACTTTCATAGTTTGTGATTAGCTTTGTGAAGCACTCGGTCCACTATTGTTTTGTGCTCACTTGCATTATTGACTTGTATATTTCGTTATACTTAATTTGATTACAGCTCTGTCTGGTTCTGCATTCATATTCGTGTCAATACTACAATGCTTTTCTACATTCTATTTGGTCGTCTAATTGATTTGTCTAGTTGTCTGCTCTTCTCTTCCACTACGACCGTGCCCCAATCTATGAAAAACAAATAAGAGTCTCAGTCATGGGTGCGGCCCTCTATTGAAGTATTGATTTCATTCTATGTTCAATTGAATGTGATGTTCAATGTTATGAATTTAGTTTACAATTAATTAGTTTTGCTATAATATTTTCTTAGTAGTATTACTATTGTGTTTACTACTACATTTGTCATGTCATTCCAGGCAATGCTAGCATTTCTAGTTGTAAGCTTAGATTTCCTACTAATATGTTTCTCCTAGTACACCAATGATGTCGCAGCCAATTAAGCCATGTTTTCTCCTAGTACACCAATGATGTTGCATCCAAATAAGCCGATCTGGTTAGACATTGCCCTTAAGAGTGAATGGACAATGTGTCTTGATATATATGATGTGCGTAATTCATACCCTTGGTCTAGTACCATTCATGAGAAAATGAGGGACTAATTTTTAGACCCAATACCACCCATAACAATGAGTTGTTTGCAATGTCAGTCTAGACTCATTTTCAATATGCACTGCATTACCCAAGAAAACAAGCTGAATTACATCAATAGTGACTACCTTCTTTGTTTATAAACAAGTTGCACTTTCACACTCCAGTCAAGGTCATACAATTAGGGTAACAAACTCTCTTTGCATCTTTTAAAGTTTCTCTTTTGGGTTTGCAATCATGTGGATGGGTATGGCACCACTTTCAATTCTTGTCTCAACTTCCTTTTTGGGCTTGCAGCAATGATGTAGATGGCTATGGCACCACTTTCCATTCTTGTCTCACCTTTGACATTGCAAGGAACATCTTTAATCTTGGCATTACCATCCTTGTAGTATCCTACACATCTCAACCTCCATATTATCTTTTTAGATATATCAACAACAACAATTTCAAGCTTGTTTTGGACCAAAATCACAAGCACACTTTCAGCAACCATAAAAGTGTCATTCTCTTGCCTTTGCAAGGCAAGGACAAAAAGTCTTTTAAGTCTCCATCATGCTCTAAAAAGCAACTACTCACTTCCTCTTATATTCATATAATATTCTATGATTAGTGCACACTGCAGTACTTATACCACTACTACTTGATTGAATCACTTGAATTTGAAGTGTGAGACATTTAGTGGAGCACCTTGACTTGTAACTTGTGAGACATTTAGACTTTTAGTGGAGCACCTCTAGACTTGTGGCTTACTAGGATGCTGCAGGTAGGCAGAGCAATTCGAGCCAACGCTCTCACATTGTTTTGCTTGACCAGTAGCTCTTTTGATGCTATTGCATGACACCCACATTCCAGATTGACAATCCGCGTTTGTCCTATGACTCTGTGAGCTTTATTCGTCGTATACCTCACTGGCACCGCGTCTCGCTAGTCCTGACTCCTGCTGCTGTCTAGCATCGCCTATCATCTACGTACAGTGTACAAATATCTGTACGTTGCTCTTGCGGACCAGGCTGCAGACTTTCCTTCACAGCTACTGAGCTACATGAACAATGCATAACTTTATAGCAACATGCACGTGATGCAGGTTGACCTACGTGCTACACATAGAGAGGGCAATTTACGAGTCGGTGATGTGCTTCACTGGTTGTGATATTTGCCATAGGACATCATGGACCCATGGTCCATAGGGATGCGTTTGCGGAATTGTGAATTGTAATTTGTAATATTGCGTAGGACACCATGTGCATCGTAGGCTTGCCAGTGCTATGGATCATGGCATGCCGATATATAGTTGTTGTAACTTGTCACTGGCCAGACTGAACATGGGCAGAGACTCAGAGAGGAATAGCACTATATCCATGAGCGTTGATTCACACAGCTGAATGTCTCTCAGACTTCAGCTATCCTGGGAATCCAGTCACCAGTGCTTTCTTGGCAGATACCACTGCATACCATTCCGTGCCTGAAAGCAACCTGGCTTTGGAGTACAACCCAGCTGAAAACTCCAGACTCCAGAGCTTACAAAAGGCAGCCGTTGATGCAAACTTGCATTCAATGCACAAGTGGGTGGTCATCTGTCATAGCCAGAATCTCTCTTTCTTGACTCTTTAGTATGCACCATCCTCTCTCCCTAGGAAGCTTCAAGCGACCATTAAAACCGAGCTGCTTATTGAAGCAAAGCGTGTTGTCATATTATCTCATCTCTCATCTCTCTCTCTCTCAATTTCAAGCAATGTATCCAAATCCTCCTATACTATTGGTCAGAATTCTGCCCAGTGATAATTAATACTAGTTAGACTCATGAGGAAAATCAAATCAGTATTCCACAATTGACCATTGTCGAATATGTAAGCAAGTCTACATGCTTTAAGTCAAATATTTCTTAATTGGATACATTCATTGAATGAGAAATTATTTATTGAAGTACATCAACTTGGACATATTATCTAATTTACTCAATTTTGAGTTAAGAATCACAATTACATTATTTTAAATTTTTACACTAGATAAAAAGATGTCACCAACATCAATCAAGTTAAGATGTACATCAATCAAGCTACCACCATCCATTTATAAATAGACTCACTTGGGGTGAAGAGAAAAGGAGAGAGAGCATCAATCAAGTTGAGATGTACGTCAATCAAGCTATACATAGACTCACTTGGGGTGAAGAGAAAGGGAGAGAGAGTTCAAGGTAGACTTACTTGGGGTCAAGATAGACTTACTTGGGGTGAAGAGAAAGGGAGAAAGAGCTTCAAGGATGGCAAAAAAACTTAAGCAACAATCACCATGAGGAGTTTCTACTAAAAACATTTAGCTTAAACTTGATAAGCTCTATCTCAAAAATGATAAGCTCTATCTCAAAAGATTGAAAAATCTAGTCTATGGTTGATTGCTAAACACTTGGAAAGTTGTGACTAAGATATGTATATTTATTAGGCCATTCTAATGGAGTCAAATTT